>JARFIW010000766.1:525000-1254533 GCA_036346225.1 Platerodrilus igneus | reverse complement strand
TTTATCATCATTCCTTTGATAACAATGTTCGAATTAATTTCCTAATGCCAGACATAATTATTCATTATCCACGTATAGATAATCAAATCACATGAATGGTATTTTTCCTCAAAATATCCATCTGTCCATCAGAGAACCAAAACATTACTTGAATTGCACGTGTCTTGGAAAGTCCTTCGCTAAACTCGTACATCAAAACTTATATTATTTTAACAAGCGAAATTACGATCAATAAATGGGAAATTCAGTTAAAGTTCTAAACTACAACGTGTCTAAATACGAGATAAGATATACAACAAACATCATATAAATCATGAAGGACGTGTAGGATAGTTTGTCTAACTTCCTGCCTTGAAATTATAGAAACGCAAAAGCGTAACCTAAACCAATTAATAATTCATAATAAGTAAAATATAGAGATAAGCAAACCAGACATTTTAAATAGATCGGAATTCGTGATTGAAAATAATCTTGATGAAACACGTACCTAAACTTAATGAAAATATTTAAGAATGTAAACGTTGTTCATAACAAAAACCCCACATTGTTAATGCCATAACAAAATAAAATAGATTTAAGTATTTAAATTAATTTGAAGTAATTAAATAGCAACCGTTGAAACCGAAAAGGGAGTGGAAATCGTTAATAAATATTTAAGTGATTGTAAATAAAGTAGGTGATGTGAAAATTTAATTAAGTAAGAACGGAAATATTCTAATACAGAAACTGCACGTAACAAATAAAAAAATTAGTGTTCATTACGGTATGTATTTTCAAATTGATTTTTAAAAAATCGTATTTATTTTATTTATTAATAATTATAGAGTGCTGAATAATTTGTATTTGTTTATATATATATATATATATATATATACAGTGCTTCCCAAAAGTAACGGATATATTCGATTAAATGGTTATTGACAATTTCTGAGTAAAAAGCTCTAGCACGTCGATTTTTATTCTTAAATTGTCATTTAATTATATAATTTTTAACCCCCCACCCTTCAACCCCTGAGCGCTAGAATCCCCTACTTAAAAATTTTAAATGGTAATGTACCCCTTGTGATACCTCAATTAATAGCATTTTTCATGCAGAAATAAAATTTTAGAAAAAATTCTAAATCGGTTGATAAATAACTGTTTTATTCAATAAAAACTTATTTGCTAGAAGTGCCAATTATCGGGTATGCCTTTACAAACAAAGTGTTTGGAAAGTGTCAGATTAGTTTAGTGAAAGAACGTTAGTTAAGTGCGTTTTGCTTGTTTAATAGTAAGTCAGTTTTATTCAATAAACAAAACTTGAATAAAAAACAAAAACAAACCCAATTTAAATTAAATGTTCAAACTGCTGTCCGTTAGTCGCTTGGCAATATCCTAATCTAGAGACAAACTATTCTTGAACTTTGTTTACTATCTGAAATTAAGCGAATTTCATTCCGAATTCTCTGCTTTAACTCGTTTACGTTTTGAGGCCTATTCAGACACACTTTAGATTTTAAATAACCCCAAAGGAAATAATCCAAAAGACCTGGCGGTCCATTCAATTTGTCCTGGTCTACCAATTCACATCATAGTAAATACTTGGTCGAAATATTCCCGTACTGGACGTGCATAGTGGGGAGGCGCACCATCTTGCTGTAGCCATGTACTGGGATGAGGTGAATCAGGATCTTCTGCATTCGGATGTAGTACCGCTAAAGCCCGAATTACTTCAAATTGGAGAAAATTTAGATACTGTTCTCCATTGAGTGTTCTCTCAAAAAAGTACAGTCCAATAACTTTATTACCCACTATCCCCGCCCAAACATTAATCTTTGTGGAAATTGTGTATTTGCTTCTATCATTCAATGCGGATTTTCATCAGCCCAATAACGGTACAATTTAAATAAAATGTTGCCTCATCAGAAAACATAATATTTCCTTCCAATCCAGGATTTTCATTGCGAAGTTCCCTCATTGTCTCACAAAATTGCGCTCGCCTATCAAAATCATGATCTGATAACTCTTGCACTTTGTAAGGGTGAAACTTTTGCTTATGAGAAATCTATGAACTGCACTTTTTGATGCCTTTAACTGTGAAGCGACATCCGCAATGCTTGAATGTGGATTTTTCTTGCACAAATAGCAAGTCATCCAATTCTGAATCTTCATCTAAAGCTGATGGACGTCCATCTTTAGATTTATTTCGTACGTGTCCAATATTCCGAAATTTATTTTCAATTCGGCTTATTGGGGGGGATGAATTTTATTGAATAAAATTCGAACTTCTTTGTGCGTTCGAATTCTATCTCCAAAGCCAATCATCATTAAAATTTCAATCCTTTCGGCTTCGTTAAGTTTCATTTTTGCTGACTTATTATTAAACAAACAACACGCACTTAACTAACGTACTTTCACTAAACTTATCTGACACTTTACAAACATTTTGTTTGTAAAGGCATACCAGATAATTGGCACTTTAAGCAAGTAAGTTTTTATTGAATAAAACAGTTATTTATCAACCGATTTAGAATTTTTTCTAAAATTTTATTTTGCATGAAGAATGCTATTAATTGAGGTATCGCAAGGGGTACATTGCCTTTTAAAATTTTTAAGTAGGGGATGCTAGTGCTTAGGGGTTGAAGGGTGGGGGGTGAAAAAATACGTAATTAAATGACAATTTAAAAATAAAAATCGACGTGTCAGAGCTTTTTACTCAGAAATTGTCAATAATCATTTAACGGAATATATCCGTTACTTTTGGGAAGCACTGTATATATATATATATATATATATATATATATATATATATGTATATAAGATAAGTTTATAAGATAAAATAACTTAGACTTTTATGCAAAGCCCAAATAATCATTTCAAAAGTCTAAGTTATTATTTTATCTTATGCACTGTAATACGATAGTATTTATCAACCTACCTTGTGTATATAACTACCTAAAATATTTATATATATATATATATATATATATATATATATATATTATTCTGTATGTGTATTTTCTCTTCCCTTTTATTTATTTAATTTAAATGTGATTTATTTGGAAGAAGGTTTCAAATTCACTAAAACATCAATTTTCGGATCTAAGCTCCTGAATACTTTTTATGTTTGTATGCTAAATGTAATAAGTGACTTCTAAATATTGTTCATTTTAAAAATTTAACTCGGCTTTTATTAAAACTCCAAGCAACTCTCTCAGGGTAAATTTAAAATTAAAATGATACTAGTTCTGGGATCAATGACTAATACCAAATTGCCAATATGTGAATACTAGCTCCCTCTGTACGAAATTAGAATAAGCTTCTGAAAAACACAAATACCGGTAAGGTTAGTTCTACACCAAACTATATAGAACAGTAACCCTTAACCTATTTTAGAATTGTAAATGTTAGTGTATTATTAATTACAGCATTGGATGTTAAATTTTAATTTTCAGATTAGTAACTATGATAAATACATTTTTTTCAACTCCAGAAGGTATGTACAACCCTTCACAACTTTCGTTGTTTGACCGCTTCCTGAATTAAATACTTTACTTGAAGAGAATCTATATGTGATTAATAGTTGGTTTTAGAGACAACCAATATGAAATACAAATTATAAATACAAATGAAAAATTGAAAACTTTACAGTTTGTAGTGCTTTCTATGAAACGATTGAGTCACCAAAGCTGGTTCCAAGTATGATGACCAACTTCTACGATGATCCAGGGACTCGCACTAAAATCTCCCGTTCTACCTACTACTTTATGATGAATCCAGCTTCCTGTTGTTACTACACGAGTATATTCTGGCTTCGTCTTTACACCACCTTTTTTTAACTTCAACAAGGTGCATGAACCTTTTCTTTTATTTATTTATTTCAATACTGCACCCGCTGGCATATATCTTCAGCTTTGATGACGATACACAATATTCAAATATTTATCTGCCACAAAGAACAGGATTAAATTCCATAAAAAAAAACTTCTTTATTTTAAAAAAACCAATTTTCAACAAACTTTTTTAAAGCATCATAATAATTAATCAAAATTGTTTTTTTAGCCAACTCCACTAAAACAATTGTCTTTTAGCCTACTCTTTTACATATTTTTTATGCAATATACAATCACCAGCCTTCTTGTACCATAATAATGAGTCATTAAATTAACATAGAATATAGATCATTACATGTATTTTTTGACATGGGTATTTTGTTTAAACACTTTATATCTTAATTACTTTACATATTATAAGCATTGCTTTTTTTAGGTAGCTGGTTTTCATGGTCCTTTCTGGTTTAATATAAAAAACATACCAATTATAAATAGAGCCATACATCCTCTGGTCATGGTATTTTATGATTTTATTATTGTTGAATTCACTTAAAAGAACCAGTGCTGTTTAAAATCTTATGATTTGTAGTTTTTAACTGACTGTAGATAATTACTAGTGCAATAAGTGTAAATTATTCACCATGTTATGTGTTTAATGAAATCTTAAGTATGGATCAATTGTATTTGATAAAATTTAAGTATAAATCGTTCACTATTTTGTCGTTAATGATATATAAATGTTAATTAATAACAAGGGACTTCGATCTCATGCACTTTAACATATATATATATATATATATATATATATATATATATATGACGTGGTAAAGGGTCAGGAGTGGTCATTGAACCCAAATTCCAGAAATAAATCTCACCAAAATATAAAAGAATCTTGAAAAATGGAAATTTCCGTAAATTCATGGTTACACCCTGTATAATACAAGCGTACTTGTATTCGTTAAGGCACAAGCAGAAAATCAAATTCCCTGTGTATAAATAATCACACTATATGATATAAGCGTATTGTAAATAAATAGCAAGTAACGTATTTTGTATATGTAAAAATAATTAAGTGTAAGATACCGTAAAACACATTTAAATGCGAACGCAAATCGATTGTTTTAAGATAAATACAATGCCATTTATTTTCACTTATTAATTATCGATACAGTTTTAATAAAAATGCTTTTCATTTGCTGTAAATAGCACTAGCTTTATGCAGTTTGCTTAAGAAACTACAATCAACGTGTATTTTAAACCCCAATTTTAAGAAATTTTGTGTATTGAAACACGAAAGCAAATATTTTCTATAAAATGTAACCCCTTTTGCATTAAAAAGCAATTAAATTTTAAATTAATTAACCCGTGGATTACAGAAATTTATTTTAAATACAGAATTTTTTGAATTTTAGGAATATAAAAGGATGAGTTATCGGTATTTGGAACTACGTAAATATCTAATTAGTAAATGAAACATTTTATTCCAAGAAGCGGCCCGATCATAGAAAGCGATGCGACACACTAACCTTGGATGTTAAACAAGGACAAACAGCGCGCGTCACGAATAACTGGAACCAGATAACAATGTAATAAAACGCCGTAATTTTTGACGCTAATGAGTTTTTCTAAAAAACCTTGCATCATAATGTTTCATACTATGCTACAAACTTCTGGACATAGATAATTTAGTGTATATAAGAAAGCGTTTATTAATTAGAGGATTCATTTGATTCATAAATTTGATCACGAAATGTTATTTTGATTTAAATCGCGAGCTGTTGCATTGCGAAGATAATATTTGAAGTATGCATTAAGCATACTGTAATTTATTAATGACGCTGTTACAATGTATATAGAAGTGATGTTTTAAACACAAATTACATAAGAAATAGAATTTATTAAATTACAATAAAGAGGAAAAATTCTTCAATATAACGTTATTTTAAAACTTTTATTAAATAATCGAAAGGAAGATTTAACCAAAAATGTAATTTGATAACTGCTGTTTGAAATGAGGATTTTAAATATAGGTCTTGTGGATTCTACAAGTATTACTTTTAAATTTAATTTTTACTGATATTGGAGTATTTGTATTTAATTTAAGGTACAATAATAAGTGTTCATAAGTGTGCATCATCAAGCCAAAAGAATTGATAACCTGCTGCACCAGCAATTTACCAGATTGGTAAGTAACTTTACAGTTTATGAAAATTCGATTAATTACAGAATGCTGCATTTATCAAGGACCTATCAATCCTACGTTTTTCTTTCAATTTCAAATACTATAGCCGAAATCTCAAAAGAATGCATTCGCGTCATAGGTTTCTGAATTAAACACCGACATACTTTTAATGTATATCGCTTTTAAATTCAGTAACCTATGGCGTGAATGCATTCTTTCGTGATTTCAACTATAATACAGTATTGCCCGAAATAAACAGTACTGAAACTAAGTTGGCGGTGTTTTTATGCGTGCGCTGTCACACTCAAGTTAGCTAGTATAGACCTGCCAAGTAAATCTCAAACAAGTAATTAGTAGGGCCTAATTGTTAAAAATGGTGTTAAGTACAGAGGAGAAAGTGTTTCTGGTAGAGCATTATTTTCGTTCATACGGAATCGGCCGACGTAATGGTGCAAGTTTGCTATACGTGTCTGATCAATTCACACAAAGGTTTAATAAACGTTCTCCAAGTAATGCTGTAATTTTGAAGGTTATTGAAAAGTTTAGAAATACAGGTAGTGTATTGTGCCAACGAAAAGGAAACTCGGGGCGTCCCAGGACAGTTAACAACAACAATAACCATGAACGTGTTTTTGAGCAAATCTTAGAAAATCCGAAAGTCAGCCAGGCAAGGACAGCGTTACAACTTGATTTAAAAGAACTACCTTTCAAAGAATCCTGAAGGAGCTGGGTACATTTTCGTATGTGATTCAGGTACATCAACAACTACATCCTCGGGATTATCGCAGTAGAGTGGAATATTGCGCCAGAATTCTCGCGTTACAGTATGAAAATCCTGAATTTTTGAAAATGTTTGGTTTTCAGACGAAGCACATTTTCACTTGTCAGGCTATGTGAATCGTCGCACAAATCGATTTCTGGGCTTTGCCAGACCCGATGAGGTTCAAGAGGTTCCTTTACATAGTGAAAAAGTGAGTGTCTGGTGTGCTGTTTCCGGACACGGAATCATTGGTCCGTACTTTATCGAAGAGAATGGTAGGCAAGTCACACTTAATCAACAGAGGTACAGACAAATTTTAACACGATTTATCCCTGATCTACGTCAATTCTGTCGTGCACGTAACTTGGCATTTCGAAACCAATTTTTTCAGCAGGACGGGGCAACTTGCCATACTGCTGCCGCAATTCGTCAATTTCTTCAAGAACATTTTCCAAGCAAATTCATATCACGATTTACTGACTTCCTTATCCTTCACATTCTCCAGACCTCACACCTCCAGACGCATACATTTGGGGTATGGCTAAAAATGCCGTTTTCAAACGGGCACCACAAACCATCGATGAATTAAAGGATGCCGTTAGAGTCTTCTTCGCAGCCCTGAGACAACCCTTATTCAATAACATGACCAGAAACTTAGAACATCGTTATGAAGTCTGTCTCGAACGAGGAGGTGCACATTTAGAACATATAATAAAGTGTCAATAATATGTATTTTTTAAATATACAAAACAATTACAATTTCAGTACTGTTTATTTCGGGCAATACTGTATTAAAAACGCTGCATTATCGAAGGTCCTAACTGCTTTTGAGCTACTCTAAGGAAATAAGATTTTATGCCTTACATTACTTTCCAATACGTCCGGTAACGGGGTTGCATTAACAGTGTGCATCCTTTGTGTAACATAACTAATATTTTTGAAAGTAGTCTTTGTCATAATGTTTAGTATACTGGTAGGCGAGACACGACCAGAGTGTAAGGTGACGTAAATGGCAGGCAATAAGGGCACTGCAACTAATTTATGTATCTAAAAGAATCATTGAATAAAATAATATAAAATGTATTGTCGATCTATTAATTAGTCATCCAACAGGTAACGTAACATGGCGCAGTCTTCTATTTGAAAGAATTTACGTGCAAAAATAATAAAGTGAATAATCATAAATGTGAGGTTATAACCACGTGGTAAAAATAAAATGGAATTTCTAAAACAACCAAAACCAATGCTAATGGAAGGTGATTTGGGTGCGAATTGGAAGAAATTTAAAAATAATTTTGAATTATATTCAGTAGCCACAGGCTGTAAAGAAAAATCCAATAATGTCCAGATAGCGGTTTTGTTGCATTGCATAGGTGAGCAAGCATATGAAGTCTACGAAACATTAGATTTATCAGAGGATGATAAAAAGGATCCCATAAAGATTATACAAAAACTAGAGCAACATTTTATACCTAAGTCAAACGTAAGTGTTGAAACTCATAAATTTAATGCTAGAACTCAGCTACCGGAGGAGTCATTCGACAATTATTTAAGCGATTTAAAGAGATTGGCAGGTAATTGTGATTTTAATAATTTCAAAGAAAGATTAATTAAAGATAGAATTGTGAGTGGAGTATATAATCCAAAGATTAAAGATCGTTTGTTAAGAGAACATGCTTTAGATTTAAATAAAGCAATAGAAATCTGTAGAGTAGCAGAACAAACTGAGCAGCATATAAAAGATTTGGCAGACAAAGCGAAATCACTTGAGGTTGGTACAGTTAGAAAAACTAATTTTCAACGTTACCAAGGTAATATGGGTCGATATTATGGTAGAGGCGGTGAAAGTGTTCCGAAGAAAACTGCAGACAAATCAGCTGTTCATACTGAAGGTGCTTGGGGTGGAAATAACCAGGTTGAACACAAGCAATTTGAGTCAACTAATTCACCAAGAGGTTGTAGCCGATGTGGAATGAAGCATTTTTGTAGAAAATGTCCAGCTATAGGTAAATTATGCAAAAAATGTTTTAAATTTAATCATTTTGCATCAATGTGTAGGCGTTAAATTAATTCTAACGTACATGCAGTAGTTGATACGCCAAAAAATGCAACATTATCAGTAGCTAACAATAGTAGAGTAGATACTAACAATGATTATGTGTTAGGGACTATTCAGATTAATATGATAAATAATGGAGTAGATGATTGGTACACAACTCTTTTTATTAAAGAATGTAATAAATTTGTTAAATTTAAACTTGACACGGGTGCGCAAGTTAACGTCATACCACAAAATGTTTATGAGCGTTTACAGCTAAATAATTTATATGTAGTCAATACTTGTTTAACTAATTATGGTGGTCAAAAATTGGAAGTACTTGCTTCTTGTAATTTAAATGTAACCTGTAATAATAATGATACAAGTAGGTTACTGAAATTTGTTATAGTAAAAACTGATTATAATGCAGCGCCGATTTTGGGCGTGAAAGCTGTGCAGGACCTAAATCTTATCAAAAGAAATGTATATAATATTCAAAATAGTCAGGAAATATTGATAAAATATAAAGATTTGTTTACAGGTATTGGAAAAATTTCTAATAATCCGATAGAATTTAAACTTAAACAGGGCTATCAACCACAAATTGTTCCATGTCGTAGGGTACCATTTCAGCTAATGAACAAACTTAAAATAGAATTAGATAGAATGTTGTCAGACAAAATTATTACAAAGGTGATAGAGCCCACAGAATTTGTTAACCCAATAGTACTTGTTAAAAAGTCTGACAATAATATAAGAATTTGTCTTGATCCCTTATATTTAAATGAAGCGCTGATGAGGGAGCATTATAAACTTCCCACTTTTGATGAAATTACAAGGGATATGTGTGGATCAAAATGGTTTACAACGTTAGATGCTAATAAAGGGTTTTGGCAATTAGAGCTATCAGACGAATCGTCTAAACTAACTACATTCGCTTCGCCTTATGGTAGGTTTAGGTTTTTACGATTACCTTATGGGTTAAAAAATTCAGCCAAAATATTTCATAGAACGTTTTCAGAAATTTTTGAAGGAATTCAAAGTGTTAAGATTTATATTGATGATGTAGTGATTCATGCAAAAAACTTAGACGAACATGATGAAATATTAGAGAAAGTTCTTGTACGGGCAAAAGAAAAAGGTGTTAAATTTAATAAAAATAAATGTAAGTTTAGACAAAATGAAGTTAAGTATGTAAGTCATATACTAACTGATAAAGGTATAGTAGTGGATAGTGATAAAGTTGAAGCAATAAAGCAAATTGAAGTGCCAAAAAATTCTAAAGATTTAAGTAGATTTTTGGGAATGATGCTAAGTTTATACCTAATTTGTCACAGTTAACTGGTAATTCGAGAAAATTATTAAAAAAAGATGTGTTATGGGATTGGAATCAAGTTCATCAAAGAGAATTTGATCATTTAAAAGAATTATTAATGAACAGACCAGTGTTACAATATTATGATGAAAGCAAACCTATGGTTCTTTCAGTAGACAGTTCTAAGGATGGGCTTGGAGCAGTTATTCTTCAAAATGCAGCTCCAGTCGCATATGCTTCAAAAAGTTTAACGGAAACACAACTTAACTATGCTCAAATAGAAAAAGAAATGCTAGGGATAGTTTTTGGTTGTCAAAGGTCAATTTCTTGTCGAAACTGATCATAAACCGTTAGAAATGATATTCAAAAAGCCACTTAATAAATGTCCTCTTCGATTGCAAAGATTACGAATAACTTTACAAAATTATGATTTTCAAGTTAAATATAAGCCAGGCGTTTTACTTTATTGTGCAGATACTTTATCTCGCGCTAGCTATAATGATACAAATTTTGACATAATTGAAAACGATATTGAAGCACAAGTAAATCTTATTGAATATAATAGTATAAGCCCTCAAAAATATGGCATGCTTAAAATACAAACCAAAAGTGATAACGAATTAAATGAAGTACTGAACTATGTCAAAAATGGGTGGCCAGTACAAAAAAGTGAAGTAAGCCAGTATGCTTCATTGTACTGGAATGTAAGAGATGAACTTGTTGAGCAGAATGGTGTAATATTTAAAGGTAATCAGATGGGAATACCAAAGAAAATGAGACCGGAAATAATTAACAGGTTGCATTATAATCACATGGGAATTGATAAAACATCGTTACGTGCTAGAGATCTAGTTTATTGGCCTTTTATGTATAAAGAACTTACAGATGTTATAAAAAATTGTCCAACATGTTTAAAATATCAAAACGCTAATGCAAAAGAGCCTTTAATAAATCACGATGTGCCTTGTCGCCCTTGGCATACTGTTGCAGCAGATTTCTTTTATTTAAGTGGTAAGCAATATTTAATTGTTGTAGACAGCTATTCAAAATTTCCAGAAATTCGTTGTTTAGAAAATAATACTACACATATTAAAGTTATAGATGCTATAAAATCAATTTTTGCAATTCATGGGCGACCTGAAATTCTATATACAGACAACGGTCCGCAATTTGCTAATGTTGCAATTCAACAATTCTTGAAAGAATGGGAAATCATACGTAAAACTAGTTCACCTACTTATTCTCAATCAAATGGTTTTATAGAGAGACATATTCAAACTATAAAGAAAATAATGAAAAAATCATGTCATGATAATAAAGATCTTTATTTAACATTATTAGAATATAGAAATACTCCAATAAGTCACAACATTCCTTCACCAGCTGAACTATTGTTTAATCGAAAAATTAAAGGTCATGTACCTGTAAAAGAAAGTTTATTGAAACCAATAAAACATTATTATACAAAAATTTTTAGAAATAATCAGAATAGACATAAAAAATATTATGATGAACGAGCTAAGAGCTTACCTGATCTTGAAGTTGATGATTTTGTAATGGTCCAGTTTGATAAGATCTGGGAACCCGCACAGGTTATTAAAGTTGATCCTTATAGACCTCGATCATATTTAGTCAAATTACTTAAAAATAATAAGGTGTTTATTCGCAATAGGAGATTTTTAAAAAAATTTAATCGAGACAATTTTCAGTACTTACCTGATAACGAATATGACGAAATTTTAGACCACTATATGATGAATTCTACTAGTAATGTTAATAGTAAACCACATGTTGTAAATGAAGAAAGTGTAAGTAGTGATGTCGCAACTAGAAGTGATATCGGAGATAGTGATCGCTAACTAGTGAAAGAAGAAAATATAGTTGATAGAAGACATTGTTCGCGTTTTGGACGAAGCATTAAGAAACCTTTATACTTAAAGGATTATGTTTAAACTAATACTTTGTTTATTTAGAATAGCGACTGAATGTAAATTTTATTCTCCAAAAAGGGGAAGATGTCATAATGTTTAGTATACTGGTAGGCGAGACACGACCAGAGTGTAAGGTGACGTGAATGGCAGGCAATAAGGGCACTGCAACTAATTTATGTATCTAAAAGAATCATTGAATAAAATAATATAAAATGTATTGTCGATCCATTAATTAGTCATCCAACAGGTAACGTAACAGTCTTGACCCCCTCTACAAATTATTCTGTGGGCGACCTTGCATAAAACGTTAGTAAATTCAACAAAGGTCCAAACATGCGCGCTTACCATACAAACCATTAACAGTTTTCAGCGCGTCTTTCACAGTGACTAACCTACATTAACAAAACAACATTTATAAATAAACATGAACGTATGCTAGGATAGCACTAAAGAAAGGAGACATAACTTCAATCGACTATCTTCAACACAGTCATAATGCAAACGCGTCAATTAACGGGGTCATAGCAGATGTTCGCTGTAATTACATCGTAACAAGAATAAATAAATATCAATATTAGTTCCAGATAGAATTATGGGTTATAAATGTCAGATATCGCAACAAACTTACAGGTAGGTTTTAAGATCGAAATGAACTATATGCAGTTATAAACGCACAACTAAAAACTGAGGTAAAACAATTACATAATCATCACAAGTTGTTAGAATGTGGAAAGCAACTATAAAATATACTTATAACAAATACATACCAAATCCTACAGAAACAAGCCCAGATTCAGGCTCTAAATTAACATAAATGTATATTAGCAGAATATTCAATCTAGCAAGTAAATCTTAAAAATTATTTATTCTGATTGCATCCGCTAGATAAACGTGCATTTAAAAATTAAACAGCTCAAGTGGATTAAAAATTGCAAGCAAAAATATGCATGACAACTTTACCATTAATTCAATTACTATCTTAAAACACAAACAAATCACATAAACTTATTACTAAAACTGCGATGCAATCGAAAACTTAAAATGGAACATAATCAAGAAGATTGTCTTTAATAAAAGTGGAGCTTTTCGACCTTCTATTTTGAAATGCTGAAGTCAAATCAAACGCCGGTTAAAGCTTGTAGACAAGATAAACAGCCCCTGCCGGCCGCCCCTATAACTATTCATTCTGATGACACGGAGTGCGTTCAGAATGAAAGTGGTTACCGAGCTGTTCAAAAATATCTTCGAATATCGAAATGTCCACTTTAATATTCACAATAATTATTAACCAATGAGAATCGACTGTAGAAATAATACAGAATTCTACAAACTATATCGGCATCTAGGTGCCTACGATCTTGCTGCATCCTACCAGCCGATTAGAGATGGCACATAGTATGTGTTGACGAACTTCTTCAAATTTTAACCATAAATTACCGCTATTTCAAAATATGATGGAATTTTTTACCAACTTGAGACTGTGTATTCTTAAAATTATTTCAGAAGGGCAAACATTGCAAGTCTCCAAGCGTGAGTCGGTAATACATTCATATCAGCACCAACCACATATGAAAACCAAGTACTCACAGAATGCTAATCCTGTCACAAATATTGTAAAAACACCAACAGCTTTTAAAAAGGATAACCTATATAGCGCCTCACAGAATGACAAAACGAGCAAAAAACATCGTTCTTCTAATTGGGTTTAAAAATCTGGACTTCGCACGAGACGACAAGGACTCCCTCTCCACCACGCGAAATCCGCGCTAGCATCTGCCGTCGGCCATCTTGTAATAACAATTTAGACTAAGTAAAATCATAGCGGTTGAAGGGTAGGCATTTGGTTAAATACGGCGATAGCAAATGTTAGAAAACAAGGTTTAGAGTGAGTACAGCAGATGTAGGATAAATTGGAATAGCAAAATGAATAAAACCGAAAGTAGATTCACAAAAGATGCTTTTATACCAACGCTGCATATAAGCAAACCAATTGCTACTACCTTGTAGTTTTAGTAATACCAGATGTTTAATTTTGAGTAAGAATTCAACAGCTATAAGAGAAAGTTCATTTTTACGAATCATTATTTTCGAACCAACTTCCAACAATAAAATTATTTGAAAAGCTTTACGATTTTTAACATAAAAGTAACCAACTGATAGAACAATTACTATTCATCATTTCACAGTACCTTACTGTTTTAAGGTTAAAGTTTACCTGTTCGTGCTGCAGGAGGTGGCGAATATAATGGTAAACTTTTCCATGTATTAGATGTATTCCAATCTGGTGTTCTTGGTTTATTGAAAGTGCGATGAGTACCCGCAGCTTGCAAATCTTGCGCATGAAATGAATCTATAAAAATAAAAGTGATTGATACTTATTTATGAAACACGAGAGTAAAGCAAAACCTTTTTTCACGAGTAGGTAATTTGAACACACGATCCAAAGGTGAGTGCGGCAATTTCTACGAGTGAAAAAAGTTACATTACTTATGAGTTTCGTACGAAACTTTCTCTAGGTACGTAGAGTTAAATAACTTCGATAAAATCTCCATGTATTTATATTTATTTAGTAATAATAATGTATAATTTAGGATATTATTGGTAGGTAGTGAAAGTGAAGTGCTATTAGTATTTGAAATGTAAACTTTTAATAAATTTATATAAAAAAAAATCGTTTTTAGTTGTAGTAATACCTTTTGAATTGTTAGTAAACATGTGAATCTTTTCGTGATTGGTATTCAAACTGGTTCCTATTAAAATTTTTGTGGCGGAATCAATCAGTTTTATTTCGACTAAGGGAGCGTTGTACCAATCAAAGATAAACTCGAGTTATGCCTAACCCTGGGTTAAAACTCAATAATACGTTGAATAGAGGTCAATCATAGGTTACCGTCGGTTTAAGCCCGGTTTAACTAAACCTGCAATTTGAGCGGTTTAACCCAGGATTAAGCATTCCTAACCTCACTTCATTGACAGATTCTCTGGTTCCTGCATTTTGTCTAGTTTCTTTTCAAATACATTTATTAAATAATGATTTCAAGAAATGCTGAAAGGAACTTACTGATGATGAAGCATTTCTTGATCTTGTAAATATTGTTTTAAGGGCTCCATGTACTATACGTGAAAGAGTGAATCACTTTCAAAAATGAAATGATGGTGTATTCAAACAAAATTTTCGTTTTTCTACAGACGTGGTATGATATATAATTACCAAAATTGAAAAAGAAATAGCTTTAAAAATTAACATATAAAACACATATATTATCATAATCGATTATTCCACTGTTACGTTTATTTTTAGCGTAAATTAATTCTAATCATTTTCAACTCAAACCCTTTTGCTTCTACAACGAAAATTAATTCCGTAAATTTAAAATAACCCTGGCCGTTGTTTTGTCGTCGATTTGTATTGCTAAACCCTTCCGCTACTTAATAATCAATACTCTTTCTCAGAATTCCTTAACGTAAAATTTACGCCATAATTAATAGGCGATAACGTTGCTCCAAATATCCGATAATTAATTTTTGTGTTTCCCATTGAAATAATTCCTCGTATTAGAGCTGCGTATTATTTCAATAAACTTGGGTTTTCCAGTTTTAAAACCTTAACAACGATATTACTGTGAGCTCTGGTTCTTGGTTAAACGAAATGAATATTCACTTTTCGTTCAACTTACAAGACGACAACAACCTATTCTGATTTTCTTCGTTTCGTTCGTTATAAACACTCCGAGCACGCCCTACAGCGTGGTGAGTATTTAGGGTTTTTATAAAATGGTACGTTTCGACAACAATAAATCAATTGTTACTTGTAATTGCCCTAGCTTTCTTCCGGTGGCCTTAAAGTCACGATGACGGATTGTCCCTGGTTGTAATGGGAGGCCAAAGGCATTCTTTATGGGTGTAGGCCCCCCTATCCGTTGCTGTGGACCAGCTACTGACTCAACCCCGACGTTAGCAGCTCTAGGGTGTGTTGTTTTTTGTTTTACCTAATTACGTTGGGGCCATATTGATTGGGAGTTGGCTATCCAAATGCATGCATTTCCAAATGTAATTTGTCTATACAAAAATTAGTGAACTATTTTGGGATTTATTGGCGTTATACTGAAAACTATTTTTGGTATTTATTGCCGTTATAGTGGGGCATTACTGTTCGGTTTCACATAACTAAAAAGATATACTAACTGAGGAAGTGAAAATGAGTTAACGACTTGCCGACGTGCTTGAAAATGTTGTTGCCATTCTTATGTATAGATTTAGTTTTAGATTTACTATACTGATTTAGAGCTGTTGGTTTTAGAGGGGAACTTTCGCTTAGTTTCCTATTTTTGGTTGGACCTTAATCTAGGGAGTAACATAAAACCGGCAGCTCACCATGTAAAAATGATCTTTTGTTTTGTATTTTTTTGCTAGGGTTACTGTGTACATATTTTGTTTAATTATAGGTTTCTTTTTTTGGTAAGTTTTGTTTTTAAGTATTAATGGGCCTCCCTTAATTTTTTTTTGTATAATACCCCGCCTCCTCGCCGATTGAGCCCGGTCATACTTTTTTTTGGTTTTTTGTAGGCTACGTCACATGCACGTAGCAACTAATATTTGATATTTTAGAAATAATAATAAATAATAATGTTCCCATGCATCGTTCTTTTCTCTATTGTCGTCAACATCCGTCTTTTTACTTTCAACTGCAAAAGCAAATTGGATTCATCCTAAAGTGCATTTTACCACGATCAAGAAATGGTTCGTATAGGTTATGACAGACAACACATATTTCACTTCTTCCAGGATCACAACATCCGAAAAGATATGGCCGCAGACGAAACTCTGCGGGAAACCCTTGGTTATTCGCTTGGTGATACCGCAGATGTTTGATCTGGGTGTTCGTAACATCGTGTACGTGTCCTGACAGTAACTCCAAAACACGTGATACAAATGTTGTAAACATCTTAGGTGCTGTAAGCGAACAAAAGGTCAAGGCCACCACAGGGTGTTGAATGCACCCTCATGTCCACCATGACGAGTTTTTCGAATGATAAAACAAAATATGACCATGGAACAATAAAAGTTGCTAACAGTTTAAAATTTTAAAAAACTATTAAAGAATCCCAACTTAGAAGGTTGGGGCTGGAAGTCTAGAAAGATTTTGAAAATAGGTTTGGAGGTTATAGAAAACCTTAAGGAAATTTTTTAAAAACGAAAGGAATTTATTCGGCTAAAAAATCCTTAATAAAACAGTTACTTTAGGAACAGTGTGATAGCATCAAATGTTCTATCTGTATCAATCCCTGGGGAAACTATAGAAAGAGAAAATATATTTATGCAAAATTTCGCAACAGCATTGTTATCTCTTATAGAAACTGCTGTTATACCAGAAAATATAATTGGGTCAAAGTGTTTTGCTCTGGTTTCATCTCTACTCGATTCAAAAATTATTATAACAAAAAATTTGCGGTTTGATTTGTATCAAAGGATTTATGTTACCTATTTCTGCTGCACGAGGCGGTGAATATAAAGGTAAACTATTCCATTTAATAGAAGTATCCCATTCTGGAGACGCTGGTATCATAGGGGATTGGTAATTGTCCGGAGACTCGTATCCATGTCCGTGGTGGGTGTAATATGGACCTAAGTAAAATCAGAAAAAATAGCTGTAAAAAGTAATTAAGATCGAAGAATACGTCTATTTGAGTTAAAATGGCGGATGTTAAAAATTGTCCATTGATTTTTTAGAAGATGTAGATACTATAAGTTCGTAAAAATACCCTGTCCAATAAATGTTTTATTTTTTGAACTTTTAGACAATCTAACAAAATATGTTCAAGTATCATTTTTTAAAAATTCATTATGATGGTATTTTAAAGGTAAAGAATGATATCATCGTTACTTTATATTCTAAATTATTTCAGTTTTATAATTTATTTGTTTTGATTAATGAAAAGAGTTGGCGATTATGACGTTCATCGAACGACGTAGAATGTTCAAACGCTAATTGTGTCGACTCAGGAAATGGTAAATCCCCTACCTCGGTTCAAGTTAATATTTTATCAAGATAATTTTACATACGCTAGATAGAGAAAAAAATGAATTTCAATTTGCAGTCCTAATTCATTTTTCCAAATTCTATCAAAGATTATTTCAAGTTGTTGCATGGAGTTGCGAATTCGTCAAGATCATTGAAAAAGATAACATAAAAGTTTGAGTAAGTACAGCTAAGCTCCAAATAACAAGGTATCGAACGTGATGAATGTGATTAATCAATAGAATTCGGAATTGCATCCACTAGGTTGGTGTATTATACGATAAACTATAAACAATTAACTCTAAACAATAAACCGTAAACAGTGAACTGTATGCAATAGACCATTATTAGTAAGCAATGGATTTTGAAAGTAAATAAGTTTTGAATGTTAACAAGCTTGGTATTTCTGTAAAGTTGATTCAAAGAGAACAATATTAGGCGCATACAAGGTTTTGGTTTTGTTTAAGAATTCTGCTCCACCCCAAGGAGAACGAAGAATTCAAGGTCGTTTAATACTTATGTGAACATGTAGGTTTCTCTTTATGGAATTATTCATATAGTCTTTTCATTTTAACTTTAGGATTACGTCACAACTGGATAAAATGCTACACTGCCACGGTTAGTTTAAATTATAATATATTTAATAAAAGGTATACAAATATTCACATTGACAAGAGAAATTGGTGGGAACACACGTTACCGAACTGCCAACCTCAATTGTGTTAAATAAAAGTATCCTTGAAGCGCAATCTTAGGTATTCATTTGCATACAGTTGCCAACACTTTATTACTACATTTGACGTCATCCTAAAGTAAAAGTGAATGAACTATAGCGATGTATTTTGTGAGGTCTAATGAAGTTTGCATTAGGTTATCATTGTATGTTGACATGCGTACACAGTAAGGTGAGCGGATATTTCTTTATTTTCGAGCATGTTATTTGCAGATACTGATATACACGTTGCTAGTTTCACATCATACGTGATTTAATATAAACTGGTTTGAATTTTACTTATAAATTGTTTGAGGTTACTATGAGTGGTGACCTTGAAGAAACCTGCGCGAGGCGGGGCCATTTTAATAATTAAAATAACAAAGTGAAACTAGAAAATATCTACTTCATGCATAACCAGTGTTGATAGAGCAAAAATTGCCGAGCGATCAAGGGATATTTTTATTATTTGTTTTTCGTTGTCTTTTGGTTCCTCTTTAAATTAAAAATGATATATGCTCATTGTTAGATGTGAAATCTTTTGTAATAAATGGAAAAAATATATATTAGTCTGCTGTATTGTGTTTATCATTACAAGGTAAGTATAAAGTTGTATGAGTGCATTATAGTTTACCTCCAAGGTAATTATTAATGTATAATTTTTTTAAATTTAAAGTATAAGAATAATATACAAAAGTAATATCTTAAATATAGAATTTCTATCATGATACGCGTTTTTATTTTTTAATGTTTTGCAGATGTTATGCGGTCGAAAACGTTTATTTGGAAAGCAGCACCAACAAATCAGAGAGACCAACAAACCAGAGAGAAGAAACAATAAGTTGTTAAAGAATCAACTACAAATTTACAGCGTTTTTTTCCAAAAGCAGCACCAAAAAACGGCATTTTCAACATCCGAAGATATATAAGCTTTTTAAGTTGAATGTAGTGCTATTCAGACTGTTGAACAACCGAAACCATAGTTCCTAACAAATCACCTTAATAGTTTCCACAAAATCGTCAAGAAGATGCAGAAGATACTTTAAAAGCTTCAACTTCTGAGCTGCTTCAAAAGTTGAGCTAAATTGCGTTGTTTCGTATGATCCCGGAACACGGCCTGATGTTACCTATGAAAAAACATAACTGATTCTTGTGATAGTGACTTAAAGCAAATAGCTAATTTTAATTATCCTAAGCTTGCTCATATAGCTTTTCAAAAAATTATTGTAAAATATATACCTATTGGAAAGATTGTAAACCGTAAATGGTTTTCAGCTACCAACAATGCAGTGTTTTGCTTTTGCTGCAATCTTTTTAGAAATCAGTGTACTCTCTTAGGAGACGAAAATGGTTTTAATAACTGGCAACATTTGATCAGGCATGAGAAAATTTAGATTTTTAGGTAACGGAACATAAACTTTTCTCAAAAAATACCAGTATTTTTTACAAATGATTAAAATCATTTCAAAATTTGATATAGTTATGGCCCAATATATCTCACGTATTCAAATACATAGTAACAGGTTGACCAATTATTTAGGGAATAAAATACAAAATGAAATATTATCAATTATAGGAGAAAATATAAAGAAACTTAGTAAAAGCATGTTGTACGAAGCTAAATACTTTTCAGTTATGCTAGACTGGACTCTTGACATAAGTAGTCATCAGGAACAAAATACTATCATAACAAGATTTGTATCTTTACATTATTTGAGCAAAAAAGTCAATGTTGGAGGACACTTTTTGGAGTTTTGCAGACCAAATTATTTTACGATGCAAAAATTAAAAGATATAAGTAGATATACTACCTTCGATCAAGCACAAAAGTGCAATTTTTACATGTATTTTCTTATGGAAAAATTTAAGGTCCATTTTGCACTTTTTGTACCAAGCATTGAAATCCCCATAAGGAGGATCTGTGCACAATTCAAGTCACTTTTCAGCCCAACATCCTGACGGGAGAGTTTATTACATTCAGTTTTTAAGAATAGGATAACACTAATATAAACTACTAAAAATTTTATTGAGGATAATGTATTTACAATGCAAAATCTTAAAAATTAGGTTAGAAAGAGCCATTTGGGTTACAAATGAGCACGAATCAGATCATTTCAAATCATATATCAAATTTTAGAAATTTCTTAAAAATTTTTTTGTAAGTCCGAAATCAAAGCCGGCTTCTGGGAAAGATTTATAAAAACAATCAAAAACATGTTGCATAGAAGATTTTACTTCTTGGCTCACTATACTCAAAAGTAGGGGAATGGGTCGGTCCTGATGCAGCACCTCACGTGTCAGCGCCTCACAGCGCCCTCGGCACCTCCCAACGCTTCACAGCGCCTTACTATGTCGGACATATGGTGGACATAGGTCTGAGTTTTCCAATTGAAAGGCGATTAGTGTTAATGGGTTTTTAATGAGAAAACCCATTAAATACGATTAGTGCTAATGGTTTTTTAATGAAAAAACCCATTAAAAAATGGTTAGTGTAAATGGGTTTTTAATAAGAAAACCCATTAAAAAACGATTGGTGCTAATGAGTTTATAATGAGAAAACCCATTAAAAACGATTAGTGGCGTGGTGACGGTGACCAGGACCGGCCCATTCCCCTACTTTTGAGTATAGTGAGCGAAGAAGTAAAATCTTCTATGCAACATGTTTTTGATTGTTTTTATAAATCTTTCGCAGAAGCCGGCTTTGATTTCGGATTTACGAAAAAATTTTTAAGAAATTTCTAAAATTTGATATATGATTTGAAATGATCTGATTCGTGCTCATTTGTAACCCAAAGGGCTCTATCTAACTTAATTTTAATGATTTTGGATTGTAAATATATTATCCTCTATAAAATTTTTAGTAGTTTATATTAGTGTTATCATATTCTTAAAAACTGAATGTAATAAACTCTCCTGTCAGGATGTTGGGCTGAAAAGTGACTTGAATTGATGCACAGATCCTCCTTATGGGATTTCAATGCTTGGTACGAAAAAAGTGCAAAACGGTCCTTAAATTTTTCCATAAGAAAATACATGTATAAATTGCACTTTTTGTGCTCGTACGAAGGTAGTATATTTACTGATATAGATACACTAGATTTGGCCGATGAGCTGAAAATGATTAGATCGTATGTTTACGATAAAGATAATCCTTTGGAAATTTTAGTAAAAAATTATTTAGTTCAGACATTTCCCAATTCAACAATAGCTTTGAGAAAGATGTTAACCTACCATTAACATGTTGCTGAACGTAAATGGTTGTTTTCTAAATTAAAATTAATAATAAATTATTTACATTCAACAATCACACAAGAAAGAATGGGTAATGTAATGTTTATGTTTGTAGTATACCGTATTTCTAATAAAAAAATGTAACTTTACAATTGTGCATTATTTTAAAAACATGAATCGTCTTTGGAGGGTGACAAAATTCTTATTGCACCTCAGCATCAGTATAATCTGACATGGCTCTGAATATCTCAGTATAAATGTTATTACAAAACAAAATCTAATAATTATGTTTAGTTTCTCTTGCATCGTTCTCTCCCGTTTTTAAAGAACTTCCAATCTATATAATAAAATAATTTATGCATTTATTAAACCCATTTTCTGCAACTGCTAAGTAAAAACTATCATTCAACTGTTTTGCAGTGGTGCGATACCTTAATTTATTTAAATGGGTTCACATCCTAAACTTTCATCATCATCATCCGACTCATCCAATAACTATAAGTAAACATGTGAATCATCACTATTATCATCAACCCGTATACTTAGATCTTGAACTTCGTCTGTAAAAATTCTCGTTCAACATATTCTTTATGTTTTTTCAACTTGCAAACATATTTTACTCGATTCTTTACCTCCAATATTTTTTATATGCTATTCTGCCAATTTCCATACATCATCTATTTTAAAGGTTACATTACATGCAGAAACATGGGTTTTAAGTAATGCTCATATCTTCTCGATAGGATTTAGTTCGGGATGATATGGAGGTAAACGCAATACTGCATGACCATGTTCTGCTAGTAGCTGATCAGTTACAAATATCTGATGAACAGGTAAATTTGACTTAATTTTGGATCACACTTCTGGCTTGGTATCGTAACATTCAAAGAAGATATTTCGTTCTTTCAACCACTTCTGCATATCTATTTTTTTCCAACTTGAAGTGGGATTCGGGTGCACAAGAACATTATGATACGACGAATTGTTTATCACTAACATTGAACTCGGTTCCAAATTAGATAATAATTTTTCCTGCAGCCACTTTTTATAATTGCGGTGATTCATTTCACTGTGATAATCCTCAGTCTTTAAACCAGACTTAAACATCAATGCTGCATTTGGAAGAAACCCGTTTTTCCCATCTGCCTGAACAATTATCACACGTTTCTCTTTTGAATCTGGCGATTTCAAACCCTTTGTGGTGCCACCATCCCAACACTTTGATACAGTATTAAAACTGTGCAGATATGTTTCATCGGTGTAGACAATATTTCTGCCTTCTTCTTTATACTTATTCAGATTGTTTAAAAATATAGTACTCTTTGCCCTTACATTACATTGTTCAAAAATAATTCTTCTGTTATCCACAGTTCTCTTCCAACGAAATCCTGCTGTTGGAACTATTTTTCTGAACGAACTTAATTGTCCCGTGTAAAGGGTAATCATTTTTAAATTCGTCGAACACTGCCCTCAAAGTCGGTCTACGTTTATGTATTGTTGCAAACCGATACATAATGGTTCTTAAGATCTCTTCCGTAAACCCATTCACTGTCGACTCTGGACTTGGTTTCGTTGTGTTTTTTCCTGGTGAAGTGAATTTACTGTAATCAGGCTTGACTGTGCCTTTATTTACAATTCTTTGCACGGTCCGCATTGAAATGCCTGTTGCTTCAGCCACACATTCTTGCAAATTGCTCAGCTAAGGTTTCGTAAATCTCTTTCACGTTTCAAAAATTAAAATACGTCCTTGACTATGAACAACTTCTCTCTTATTCATATTACTCTAAAATATGAAAATTAATCAACCATTATCCGCGCATCCTTTGTAAGTACTTATATTGTTGAATAAATTAACAAACAGTTAGTTTTAAAAACTGTTTTGATGATGAGGACTTGATAAAAACTATTAAAATGAAAACTGAATAAGGCATTGACGAAAGCGAGAATGACGTCATTTACATATACTATTACAATCAGCTGAGTATGTACACTGTTGCCATAGTGAATTTTCATCGAATAAAAAACTTGTTACGTTCATTTTCGGCGGTATTTGGTTATTTCATTTACATCGATTCCGTTTTTACTCTTTCATACGTCGACAACATCCTGTTTACAATAAGTACGCTTCTAATAATTTTCATTTTAAACTTATTTATTTCGAAACGTAAAGTTTATGCTAAAATTAAATAGTCCATATCTTTTAGGTATCCGTTAACTTGTTATACATTACGACCGCGTATAATTGATTCTTATGTGATTTCCATCTAAAGACTCGTTGAAATGATGTATTGAACTATCCGATAAAACCGTGTTTTCAAGTTTTCTAATCTCGTTGGATAACACTAGTATTACTTTGACTCGAGTTATTTCAAAACGAAGATATATGCATTTTCTTTTTTGAACACGACAAAAGTACTCGTCGTATCGCTGTATTTTTCGTTTCTGGTTTTTTTTTAATGAAATTTCGCGCACACAATATTGTGTGCTTCACCCGATGGATTGCCGTCCCTTTTTGTGATGGGAAGACAACCCCAAGGCGGGATCACGCGCCCCCTGTTTTGCTTCGTCACTAGAGACAGTAGGAGCTAGTTCTACGTTGTAAACTCGAGGGTGAGTGTTTAGCCACCATTTTATTATAGAGGGTTAGGTAGTTGTTGATACTACATATGCACATGGTGCTATAGATGATTGACCTTGTTCCACGTAAATGACTGTATTTCTGTGAGGAGTTATGTATGGTCCCGAGTAGAATGCGTACTGATTATGTCCTGTAATAATTTTAGATAGGTACTGATGTGGTTTTTAGAGGGAAATTTTGTTCTTTTCTTTTCTTTTTCTTGGGTAATTAACTTAGGATCGGAATCTAAAAACTACAGCTCGCCATTTTGAGAAGAATTTTTTTTATTCTTCCGTTAAATGTATATTACGCTTATGGGCTATTCTTGTTTACATTTGTTTGGGCACTACTGTGCTGATATTACATGTTTTTTTGTTTGTTTAATTAAAATTTTTATGTTACGTGTGGATTTATTGAATGAGTGCGAGCATGTTTTTTTTATTTCAGGCTTTCCTTCCTTTTTGGTAATTGAAATACCCCGCCTACTCACCGACTGAGCCCGGCCATTTTCTTTCGTTGATTCTTTTTGTTAGGCTACGTCGATGCACGTAGCAAACTGCGAACCTACAATTAATCATTTATTGGAGAAAACATGTAAAAGCTGTGGTGTTATGTAATGATCTGGGTTTATTTCTTGAATTTATGCATTTCTAGATATTGTCAGCGTAAACGAAGACCTAAATAATATTTTATTTTACTCAATAAATGGGTCATTGGTTACGACGTGTTAAAACTATAATGCTAACTTGATGTTCGTAGGTAGTGTATAACCTTGACGTTTGAAGTTTATTTGAGCCTATTGCGCATTTGACGTCACTGCCGACCAATAATAATTTTACTCGACAAGCATAATGTCATGCAATTTGAATTATTGAGATTAATTTTCTGGATACAAAATTATGTCTATTAAACTTAAGTTTTTGTGTCATAAATTAAAGAGTTAACAAGTATTCTTTAAAATATATTTTTGCGAGCTAAACCAGAAAATCCTTTGTTAAAGCCAAAATTTACGTTTATAAAATGTACTCGGTATTTGAAATATTTAACGCTCTAGTGGAAGGTCGCTGCGTGGGGGTCCGAGGGGTTGGAACTTTGATACATTACCTGCCAATCTTGTTTGTGATATTTAAATATGTGAATGTTTTGGTAAAACAAAATCTAAACAAGCGTAATTTATATGTTAATAAATAATAATTTATATTGCTATAGTTTTTTTCATTAGAATAAATAAGGGTTGAAACTCCTGATTTAATGAAAGCAAAAAAATTAATTCGTAGAGTGGTTGCTACATCGGGTGATTTGCAGCAAAACTTATGTTTTTATACAAATTCTTATTTTGCTTTCTTAAACACAAACGATGTTCTATGTTAGTTTAAACTTATGTATTCCTTCAGTATATTTCAGAGCGGCAGTGATCTATGTAAATAAAGACAGTTTCTAAGCTATTATAACTTGCACGTTCAGACTAAAGATACGGATCTGTTTTTAAGAATTTCCTTTCTTCCGCTTATAAATCCTTGTTTATAGTTATTCCTTAGTATTGGATGTGGTTGTACTGCCGTATTTATTTTGGATTAATCTCAGTCAGAAACCCCCTCAAAGTCTCTATTCTACCTAGGGTGAAGTCCGTCCTAGCTGGTAACTTGTTTCGGACTTAGATCCGTTTTTGGCCATGCAATATCTGTCCTTAGACCAGATCTTAGATTACTTATTTTGCCGGAACCCAAAATCTAGTCAACCTATTAATAATAGAAAAAAGGTTGCCATACTTACGTCAAGTAATAGCTACTTAGGTTAAGTTTAAAATTATTACAAACATTTTATTTGTATTATAAAATGCGATTTAATGATTATGGACAACACTTGATTAACCCCAAGTCAAATTAAATTCTGTATTATAAAGCTTACCTGATCGTTCTGCAGGAGGTGGCGAATGTAGGGGTAGACTTTTCCATGTGTCAGAGTCGTCCCAAACTGGTTGTATTGGTCTTTGAGAAGCTAAATGGCTTTCTGACTTATGGCGACCATAATAGTCTTGTGTGTAATGTGGACCTGCGCAGAATACGAGTTAAAGCAAATACTCCCAAAAATTTTAATATTTATTTGTATTATAAAATGCGATTTAATGATTATGGACAACACTTGGTTAACCCCAACTCAAATTTAATTCTGTATTATAAAGCTTACCTGATGGTTCTACAGGAGGTGGTGAATGTAGGGGTAGACTTTTCCATGTATCAGACTCGTCCCAAACTGGTTGTATTGGTCTTGGAGAAGCTAAATGGCTTTCTGACTTATGGCGTCCATAATAGTCTTGTGTGTAATGAGGACCTGCACAGAATACGAATTAAAGCTAATACTCCCAAAAAATTTAATATTTATTAGTATTTGTATTATAAAATGCGATTTAATAATGGGGGCAACATCTGATTAACCCCATGTCAAATTTAATTCTGTATTACAAAGCTTACCTGATAGTTCTACAGGAGGTGGTGAACGTAGGGGTAGACTTTTCCATGTGTCAGACTCGTCCCAAACTGGTTGTATTGGTCCTGGAGAAGCTAAAAGTTAGAAATAAGCCTAGTTACTTTGTTTCAGGATTGATGTAGTATGATTTAAAATTTATTTCCTTTAAACTGAGATATTATTTACCTCAAGTAATAAAATGTTTTAGAGCTTGAAATACATGAGGGATATAAATTGAATTTATACGTAACAAATAGGAAATGTTAATAAATATTGATGTACTTTTTGCAGTCAGCGTTATTTTTAGTAGGTTAGAATTTTCAGGAAACGAATGAGCGGCCGTGGCAAATATCTCTGAGGAAGCTGGAGGTTTTGGCGTTCGAGTGAAAAGCATCTTCAGAGGATATTGTTGTTAGATGGTATAAATTGTAAGTCTAGGTGGTAGGTGGAAAATTTTGTAACTACATTAAAAATTTTTGGGGAGTTTCCGAAGGTAAGATACGTAGCATTTTTAGCATCGTAAGTTGTGGGGCAGTGGATTTTAAAGCTTCCCAAGTGTGGGACGTCAAATAAGAATATTCATAGCAATATATATATATATATATATATATATATATATATATATATATATATATATATATAGAATATTTGAACATTGTTCTCGTTTGTGCTCATTAACATATGTTAATCCTGTAAATATTGATGCAATATTCTCATTTACTGCCTTAAGACGGTAATAGTAAGTACATATGTTTGTGCTCGCTTATATACAGGAATATGTAAATTTTGTTCTTGTTTGTGCTCATTAGCAAGCACTTGTGTTAATCTTGTAAATATTCAACTGTATTTACCATTAACTAATTTAAGCATTTCTTATACGTATAAGAGGCGTATAAGAGATAGACAAATTAACCAGCTATTAATTGAAGAGGATTATGTACTTTTTTACAAAAATTACGTAAGAAATATCTTAATAATTAAGTAACTTGTAGAAATTATATTTTGTATGAAATTAAGCGGTACACTGTTTTATAAATTTTATTGTATGAAAGAAACATAAAATGTTTTTTTGAATGTATAGACGTTTTCTTGAAATTGCTGTTTTATTTCATTTTGTAAATTTCATAACTTTCGTTGAGTTAACCAGGCGAAGCAAAGAAAAGGAAGATAAGATTTACAATTTGTTGTACCGTGTCACAGCACTCTTTTAAACCCACTCCAAAAAGAGGGCGTCACAGCAATATATATATATATATATATATATATATATATACATTTTTATTTTTATTTTTATACAAGTTATGCAATTTTCTTATAACAAATTGAAGCAAAAATCAGTTAAAATAAGATTTCGATTTAATTTTCATGTTAATTTAATGTTTAACTTCGTCTTAAAGCCTGTGATCAAGAATTTAAATAAAATTCGAAAATTTAGGCCTTAAAAAAGAGTTTACTTTCCTACAGCTGACCTCAAACCCATTAATAATATATCATCATATATATATATATTACTGCAATGAGCCTGTTGGGTGCATATAATCACTGCGATCTGCTGTTGTTCCTCGTTCTGGAACCACGTCTTTTTGCTCACTTTTCTGAAAATAAACTATCCACTCGAAAAATTATTCTCCAACTAAATTGAATATACAACAGAAAACAAAATTGGTCTCCTCTTTCTCTCTCTTACCTCATTTACAAATTATATACATCCCCTTTAATATACGCCTTCAACAGTACATTTAGACATCAATATTTACACCATATAATATCCAATTGATTAAAAAAAAAAGTAATAGGCTTCAACACACTTCTTACTCTAACTCTGTTTCAATACGAGCTCATAGTAAAACCTTGACTTACTTCTTAGTGCTAAAATTTGCACAGCAGTATACAAACAGACCCTTTTACCTTGTATATAATATAAAATACCATAAATTAATCATACAAAAATATTAAAATCAACCCAAATTAAAATATTCCAGCAGAATCCTTCCCTTATTTGGTCATTTTAGTTAATATACAATTATACACCCAATTCATAAAGTCATTAATTAACATATTCACACATGTACAACAATAAAGCACAGCTACCTGAGATACGTATTTACACAAAGAGTCTGCTGCCTGGAACTGCTGTATGCATGAACAACTTTACTCGGATTGCTTCATTCAATTTCTGCCGTACCCAGATTTACCACGATGTCCTCTATCGTCAACCAAACTACTGCGGTACCTCAAACCTCTTCTTCTATAAGCATAGTTTTCGATAATAAACCAATTTGATTAGACGCCGACATATACGCCATACTAAATGCATTGTTTTTACAATAAGTGCAAAATCAAATCAAATTCCTTTTACTTAAAAGCGTTTATCGTACTTCAAAAGATTACGCAATCGTATAAGCATATCGGAGTCTCAACGTCGTAGTATACTAATAGACTAAAAGCGTAAGAATGTTGAAAATTAAGAGAGCTTCCCATCAAAACCCTGTGGCTTATATTTAAGTTCCCCACCTTCAAAGACTGCTACAATTCTTAAAATTACCGAGGCCAAATTCTTGCCTTCCAGAAACCGCTCCACACTCACGACACACGTTCACAACAATTCTGCGTATCCTTTCCAACTGCCACTCTTAGTTACACAATTTTAAAAACACTTCTCTGAAAATCACTTGTAACGAACAACAACCCGCACGTGTACTAAACTTTCCTTAGTATTTTTAAAAATTGATACTCAAAGCAGCCTTGGCATTTACCTCAAGTCGACAATAATTAACATTTAAACTACGCCTATAACGAACACGTGGTATCTCCATATCACTTCTACCTACGCACTCAAATCACCTTTCTCTGTTACCTAGTTTTCAATATTTGTATAACGAACGATCGCTAACCCCATGCAATTCTGCCTATACTCAAGTCTTACATCCTTTTTAGAAGTCAGGAATTTGTTTATCGTACCACTAATTGACGTCGGTAACTCAACTACCTGGAATTGCTGTTGTTTTGTTCAAGTCTTATATCCCCCAATAATACAAAGAAAAATAAAGCGGTTTGAAAACGAGCTAAAAGCTTTTCGACATATTCCTACCAACTTGTCTGTAATATAGTAAGAAGCTTAAATTTGTGTTTAACATCTGAAATTTAAATGCCGTATTATACACGGGACGTTTCTTGTATATCCTGCGCTATATTTTCTGAATAATTATCTGAAAGATTATGAAAATTAAATTTTAAATTCCTAAGTTTTTCTAAAAATTTATTACATTCCAAACTATTTACTTTAAAAGAGTTATTTGATGTATTTTCACATGCTGAATGCCAAATCTGTTTCAAAATGAAAACTATATATATATTATATACATATATTGTTGTGGATTTAAAGGGTAAATAGGTGTAGACGATAAAATTTTAACAACCGTGTATATAGAAATAAGAGTAAATTAATTACGCGCCAAATTAATTAATATATATAGTGAAAACGGACGGGTATTAAGGGGCCGCGAGCAATTGCTGGAAAACATTATTAGGTTTCAAATTTGACACAATTGCTAAGGTCAACTACAAAAATCAATATTTTTCCCAAAATTCTAGCACATGGTATTTATACTCGAAATCTGAATAAACACTTTACTTAATTCTGTAAAACTTTAATCTTAACCTTTTTTTTGTAGACCACACAAGGACAGCTTTAGGACCTGGTGTAGGGATGGACTCGGGCTCGGGCTTTCGGGCCGACCCGGCCCGAACCCGGCCCGATTTCGGACTCGAATCCGGGCCGGGCCGTTGACTACTTTATTCGGGCCGGGCCCGGGCCGGGCCTATCTTTTTTCGGACCGGGCCGGGCCAAACGACTTGGGCCGGCACAAACTTTTCGGGCCGAAAAACGCACGAGTAGATACTCCATCGTCCCTTCACTTCTATCTCACATTGAGTAAGTAAACGTTTTTAATTATATTTTCACGTAGTGTTTTCATGAACCCATTAATAATCAGTTTTTCGTCTTGTTTAGTGTAAAGGAGACGTGATATTATAACTCACTTCTTATACCGAATATTTTTTCTAGTCCTATTTAATGTTTCTCATGTTGTACTTTAGGCAAGTTAAAGATGCCCAAGAACATCAAACTAGGTGATTTATTCATAATTCAAAAGTTTGCACGATTTATATTATGTATATGTATATACTCCAAATCTCAATCATGCGGCGAACGTCGATATTATCAATCGCGTGTATAATTTATGTCTACCGCCTAAAACACTAGAGAGTTATTGCAAAGCTCATTTTACCAATTTTTTAATAAAGTTTTCTCTTATTTGACATTTACACATACGCAATTACACCTTTAATGTTTGTACTTTATTAAAATACAGGACACCTTAATTTAATTTAAATACAGGCAGGGAATGCTTTTACGCCTTAATTTTGACATATGCAAAATGCTTAACGTACAAACTTACATTTAATTGTCTGCTTTGTGTATAAATATAGCGAAATAAATGGTTTTTTGTAATGTTGTTTCCGTAATTAAATTTAGAGATATATTGTCCAAGTATATAACACGAAAAAGGTATAAAACGTCAACGCTCTAAATACGAGGATACTGTTTTGTAATGCTTTTCCTAGAAGTAAACTGTAAAAATCCTTTTGAAAACAGATATGCTATATGCTTGGGAAGAAGTAAAAACAGTGTCTTGAAGTAAACTCGAAAAGTATTCCGTGAAAACACTTTGACAACACATACAAATGTTATCGAATCAATGAGAAATAAAAGATTCAAATAATAAAAAAAAGTTCATCTTTGTGTGAATACAATTTCTTTAATTTTTTCCAATATAGTTAAACATGTATTATAGGTCACCTTATCACAAAAGAGATTAATTCTTTATTCATTTTTAAAACATAATCTATAGATATAGAATACTAAATATGTATATATGTCAGAATAAAGAGTAAGGGAAAAAACACTTGCACTAACACTCCTTTAGATTGGATGCAAACTTTTAAAAAAGGATACTTTATTTGAAGATTCTTTTAATAAAGTCTGCTTGGAATGAGTTTGCAACAACTCTCTAATTTCAAGTAGGTAATTTTAGTACAATTCTTTGAAGTAGGAACGACAAAGTAAAGCGGACGCAAATTTATTATAAAGGTTATAAGGTGCGTTAAGCGTACAATTTCATAAACATTGAAAATTGCTAAACATTTTGTACCTTTGTTACCTACTTCTAGGATTTTTTAAAGAATTGTTACGTTTATTTTCAGCATAAATTAATTACCCTATTTTTCTCCCTTATTAATTTAATACCCGCTTAAATAAATTCTGTTTCTACTGTTAAATCCTTCAACATAATTAATAATAAACACGCTCTCGAATAAATTCCTCAACTTAAATCTAGTTGCTTTGAAACGACAAGTTTATGCAACAACTAAATAGTTATATCCTGTTTCAGGTACCCGTTATCTTGGTATACATTACGATTGCCTATAATGATTTTCTCTATTGTTTCAATGTAAAAACTTGTTGAAATAAGGTCGCACACTATCCGACAAAACCCGGGTTTTCCAGGTTTAATCGCGCTTCGATAAGCGAGGATTTGCAGTTGGAATTCGTGTTATTTGAACCATTGTTAAATTTGCTTCTACAGCTTGTGCGTCGACATATTTTCTACATTATTCGTCACCGTATTTCAAAAGCAATGCATGTCTGTTTATTTTTTGTTCGCAAACTAGGAGGTGTCTTGCGTGGATTGCTTTTTTAACTGGAGGCCAAATGGGTTCTTCCTTTCTGTAGACCAACTGCTTTTGTGCGTAGGTCGTTGCTATAGTTACGATGCCAGGGTGAATGGATCCTGAATACCGCGGCGCTTCTGTGTTGACTCGCCCCCGATGGTTTTCAAACTAAGTATCTGGACACCTACAGGTATGCAACTTGTTTTCTTTTGTGTGTGTCAATGGGATATTCCGTATCAACATTTGGTGTAGTTATGTGACAAGAAATGTCACATTGTAGAACTATTGTTCGTTACTGCTAATCGATATTATCGCTCTACATGTGTGATGTACCTGTGTTAAAAGTATTGTACAGACAAACGCTTATTCCTTTGTACTGATTAGTTTATTTTACAAACGGTACAATGTACGATTTAAAAGATATCTGACAAAAGCTCCCACACGTTAATTCTTTCCTACTAATTAGTTATTTTACAAAAACTATTAGGTGAAACTTTAAAAATGCTTGACAAAAGCTCTCACAGGTTTATTTACTACTGATTAATTTTATTTTGTGTAAATACGAGATGCGCACTTCGTATCTAATGTACTAAATTGTTCATATCACCTAACTGTTTGCTTTCAAATAGAAACGCTTAATTTATTGCTCTTGCTTGTTTGTACAGAATCCGTTATTTATTTTTATTTGTTAATAGATCATCGTGGGCGATGTGTTTTTTGTTTCTTCTTGGTATGTAGGCGAATCCCCCCACTCTGCGTGTTTAATAGTTAGCCTGGTACTTACTTTTCTTCCGGCTACGTCTAGGTACGTAACAGAATCAAAAATCAAATGATATACTACGATATGTTCCACAAGTATCTTGATTGTAATTCAAAATCATTATACTCTTAAATTAAACAAAAGAGTGATAGTTACTTGTTGAACACAACAGAAAAAAATATCTTCTCATTCGCTGAATAAAAGTCGGGTCGGCCCGAAATATCGGGCCGGCCAGGCCGTCAATTTTCATTTCGGGCCGGGCCTCGGGCCGGGCCGGTTACCTTTCTGCGTCGGACCGGGCCGGGCTTATTAAAAGCCCGGCCCGGCCCGGCCCGAGTCCATCCCTAACCTGGTGAATTGGTCTACATGTAAATAGGGTTATCTGGTTTATCACATGTTGGAATTTAATGTTCTTAAAATCATTTACAATAGAATTTCTCAATGATTAAGAAAAACTATTAACTTGATTTTCCTAGTGTTTTTAAAATTTGCTAAACGACGCTTTTCTGATCATATCATTTTTTGTTTATTTACTTAAAAAAATCAAACAGAAAAGCATATTAACCTGAAGGTAATTGTATGAAGTATAAAAAATGAAGATTTTAGTGAAACCCGCATCTCGATATCTTTAATGGTTTATAATTTGTTGCACAAAAATGTCTACTGCAAGAAAAAATATGTATTTATTGCAATTTTCTTGAATTTTCGAATTAAATATTATCTTAAATTTTTTAGTCATTCTTCCTTTTAAAAGAAAGGAAATAAAAAACTTTAATAAAACATACATCTCATCTTCAACTAAATTTTAAAGGAATTCGCAAGTTGTGTTTCTAGATTAAAAATGCCATCTTTACTATTTTGATATCTGAACACGGTTAAATACGTTACATCTCGCTTCGTTTATACGGTGACAAGAAATGTACGGTAAAACAGGTTTTTAAAGATCGCAAGGAATATGGCTCATAATGGTAGAGCGTTGTATAGTGCGTAATATCAAGCCCTAACATGTATTTATTCAATAAACAACCGTCAATACTAATATAGTGTGTGGATAGACCGTTATATTGTATAATAAAATAGCAGTTTTGAAAACTCTTCAAGATTTGGAAAAGAAGAAGTGATTAGAAATCAATCTTGTACAAAGCCTTGTAACAATGGAAGTGTTTACAACTCGGCTGTTTTAAACTATACGAATTTAAACGCAGCGCCGGTTTATTATGTATCGTCCATTGCTGTAGACACGGCGAAAGCAATCTACATTGTGCAAAACAAAATACCCTACTTTTAAGAGAAAAATACAAAAAAAAAGTTTTTAAAAGTGTGCAAATTTACTTTAATTTAATTTTACAACGGTAGACCTGATAACTATTAACAGTACTACATCGAATAAATAATGTTTTTGTTAATATAGTTAATATTAGCAAAACCGAACAGTTAACAACGCGCCAAGGCATTAAAGGCGCCGTAGGCGCCTGGTAAGATAAATTTTACAAATATGAAAAACATTTTTGGAAATCAACAAATTTAAATAAAACTAAAAAATTATCTACCAACCTATATAGTTGTTGGTATAATATTCAGAGTCGGCTCACAAAGGCTCGATGTCTTGCGTTAACTTCGATAACCACAGATAGTAGAGAATAGTGGACGTGTGAATATGGACAAAGTTTATATAATCGGAACCTTCAAGTATTTACAAGTAATACTTCAAATTTAAGCGGCAGCGGCTGGACGAGGAGCTGTCGACCTATGGCGGAACTCAAACGTTAATATTCTGATAGCACCATAGCTACGATCGCACTAACCTTATTACAACTGTCACGGTACACCACGCCAAAGCATAAAGCACTTGAAGGTTAATCGCGGTAAAACCGTAGATTATACTATACACGACGGAGGGGGATTGACCTGCAAGTTACATTTTGTGCGATAATTAAAGTTAATTTTAACTATAATTACGAACGGAACAACAATAGTACCTCTAATTAAACAATACTTTTTATGTATAAAACACGGCAGCTTGCACCTCAAAAAAAATGGAAATAGTGTAACAACAGATAAAACCAACTGAGTATACTAAGAGCTTATCGTGAGCCCTTTCTTTGTTATTTTAATTCATCACGCTGCACATCACTTGTACATAAATCAATAAACGGTAACTTCGATTCATTGAGTTTTCCTAATAAAATAACTTCTTTTGTCATTAAATTTTTCAACTCATATGTGACATAATACTAAGAGAAAAATTAAAAGTAAAAATCAAATTGAGACGTATTATTCATAAATTATTACTTACGATTTTTTTGACAATCACGAAAAACTAAATAATAAATAAACAATTATTGGCTAAGTATTCGTAGTAGAATATCAAGTTCTTCGGTTTCATAAACGCAAAGTGCATTTACTGTCATTTTAAATTAATACCAAACAGAATTAACAAAATCTAAATAAAGATATTACAATAATTCATTGAAAACTGTGTCTAACAGTTATAAATTATTATCAACCAGATCTGGGAGCTTTACACTTAAAAACCTTAGTCTGAAAGACGCTATTTTAATTCTTGTTTTTAAAGTAAGCATAAAGTATGTGACTACAATGTATAACAGTTATAAATTATTACCAGCCAGATCTGGGAGGTTCACACTTAAAAACCTTAGTCTGAAGGACGGTATTTTAATTTTTGTCTTTAAAGTAAGCACAAAGTATGTGACTACTCTATAAATACTTTACAATTAATACGACACATAAAGCTACTTAAACACAAATGTTTGTATCAGATAAAATCGAGTTTGATTTATGGAACTAATTTTTACACAATTCTGACTTATGTATAAGTCATAATTGTCTGACTTATGTATAAGTCATAATTGTCTGACTTATGTATAAGTCATAATTGTCTAATAATATTAACGTCAATAAAATCAACTACAATAAACTGAGCCATTCATAACTCTCTAATTGTCAATATTAACCAAAATGTAAATCAACCACAATATTTTGAGTGAAATTTTTCTAAAATTCGTTTGCCATATCTTGACGCCAGAATACAGACAAACGGAAGATTGAAATATCACTTCCCAACAACTGGATGTATTTTAAACGTACACATCAGATTGTACACGATGCATTTACTAACAGAGGTGTCAACTGCGAGATTCGCCTAATAATTCATTTCGTTTTGGTTATGAAGCATACAAATATAAAGATGGACAAGCTATCGAGTACCATATTAGTAAATACAGCAGTAAGCAATTAACTAAAGAAGCAAAGTCGCGGCATCTGTCTTAATTGTCCATGTTTTTATAATAAACCGTTATGTTAAAAAATCATTAATATCTTATACTAAAAGTTAGTCGAGCTAAAATGATAAATAAGTGGTATGAATTACCTAAACGATATAGCTCACCATTGTTAAGATTGAAATAACTATCAAGTAGCTCCGGGTAATTTTCAAATCTATTCCCTGGCGGAGTCATTTTGAACGAAGAAGAGCTACAAGTGAAATGATCCGTAGGTGTCGTTCTAACGTAACCACTACGAAAAACTTAGTATTGATGCTCGCCTACGCAAGATACTTGTTTTATATATAACCAAATTTAAGAACACTGCAACCAGTAATACTTAAAGCTCAAGTTGTAATGCGTGTATACACTAATTAATCAGAGGCTAACGTTTATAATCTACCGTAATGAATTGTGTTTAATGTGCAAAAATAATGGGAGGTTTTGTAAAAACTTTACAGTACTACAGTCTTATTTTTTGATTTTCGTATTGTATCTCCCTGTTATTAGTGTTCTCATTTCGTTAAGAGCTATTTCTAACTTTTCCTTGCTAGATGCTAATACAACTATAACATCTGAAAATCTAGAATATCAATCATTTGTCACTGTAATACTAATTTTATGTCTTTCTGCATTTGATAAAGTATTCATTGCATCTTCGATATAAAAGTCAAAAATTAATGGAGCTGGCATGCAGCCGTGTCTAACCCCTGTTTTCCAACAACAATGCCAAATCTCGCCTTAGCGAAACCACCATACGCCGCCATGAAACTCTCAAAATCTACATTTGGATCACGATTAATAACTCTTTGAACACCATTTTCATTACTCGAGTCTTCCTGGTTGTTGCCAGCATAAGATGTTAAACGGTCAAAGTGTACCACTTCGGTTTACCATGGGGAGATCTTCTGATCCGGTACACTACATCATTAATTCTTTTTAACACTTCGTACGGGCCTTCCCATTGTCTTTGTAATTTTGGCGACAATCCACGCTTTCTTTGTGGAATGTACAACCACACTAAATTTCCAGGCTGGTAACCACCCTCTTATGCTCTCGTGTTATATTGTGACTTCATTCAATCGCTTGCCTCCTGAATATTCTTTTGGACGTTTTCCTGAATGCTATTTAATCTTTCACGAAGCTTACTAACGTAATCTTCACCTACGACCTCTTCTCCAGGTTTAAATCCAAACTGAAGATCACATGGTAGCCGCAATTCACGTCTTAACATCGCGCAAGGGGGAGAGTAGCCTGCGCTGTCATGTACCGAAAATCGGTACGCCAGTAGAAACAATTGTAAATATTGGTCCCAGTCTCGTTGATGTTCAGATACAACTTTGGCTAGGTACTGTCCTAACGTTCTATTCATTCTTTCAACCATTCCATCCGATTGAGGATGAAGTGGCGTGGTTCTAGTCTTCCTGATTCCAAGATACTTGCAGACGTTCAGAAACAACGCTGATTCGAAGTTGCCACCTTGAACGAAGTATAATTCCAACGGAACTCCAACGCGACAAAACAACTCCTTCACTAGTACATTTGCAACCTTTTCGGCTTCTTGGTTAGGTATAGCATACGTCTACGGCCATTTGATAAAATAATCCATTGCAACCAAGATGTATTTATTTCCTTTCTCTGATTCAGGAAATGGACCAGTTATATCAATGGCCACCCTCTCAAGAGGATTCTCCACGTTATACTGTCTCATTGGGGCTTTCCGTTTTGTGACCGGGCCATTTCCAAAGACACACAACTCACATTTCCGGTACCAGTCCTTCACATCTTCTTTGAAGTTCACTCAATAGAATCTTTCTCTCACCATTTCGAGAGTTCTTTTCACGCCAAAGTGCCCTTCTGAAATACCATCGTGCAAGTAAGTGCTGCAACACTTTCGGCACTCTGCTTCTCGGCACTATCACTTGAAGTCTCTCAGTGCCATCTTCACATTCCAGGCGTGGTTTCGAGATTCTATTTTCAATCACCAAGGAGTCCCACTGTGCCCAGTATGCCTTCAGGCTCCTACTTGAAATACTAATTTCTTCCCAAGCTGGTCGTTGTCCTCTACTTTTCCACTTAATAATACGTCCCAATTCGGCGTCATTCTCCTGGTCTTCTCGTATTCTTTCGGGTTGCCAAGTATCATTAGTTACCGTCATTTTATGGATAACACTTATTTTCTCTTCCATCTTGGAGCAATGATTGCAGTCTACCGGACAAGGTCTTCTTGACAGAGCGTTTGTATTCCGATGTCTAGTTCCTACACGATGTTCTGTGTCAAAGTCATATTCCTGCAGCCGTTCTATCCACCTTGCAACTTGCCGTTCAGCATTTCAAATCTGCAGTAACCATTTTAGTGCAGCATGGATTGTTCTTAACAGGAATTTACGGCCATATAAGTACTTATACAAGAGCTCTACGGATATGACGCTGCCAAAAGCTTCCTTCTTGTCACACAATAGTTCCTTTCTGGCTGCGACCTTGCTGAAATACCCAATAACTTTTTCTTAACCGTCCTGTACCTGAGAATAAACGCTTCCTATAACTGCGTTGCTGGCATCAGTATCCAACACAAATTTACCCTCCATCCGTGGATGATTCAGAATCGGTGCTGTAACTTGTAGCCGTTTCAGTTGTTCAAATGCACTGCGGCAGTCGTCATTCCAATTATATTCTTCTCCATCTTCGGTTAATTTGGTCAACGGTTTGGCAATGTTCGCAAACCCAAGTATAAAACGTTGATAATATGTGCACAATCCTAGAAACCTGTGTAGTTGGTGAATATCTGCTGGTGTAGGCCACTCTTGTACCGTTTCTATTTCGTCAGGGTCAGCTCTTATTCCGGTATCCGAAACAACATATCCTATGTATTTCACCTCTTCTCCAATTAGTCGACATTTCTTAGGGCTCAAGGTAAGGTTTGCTCCGAGTACTCTTTGAAATGCCTCCTCTAGGTTCTTAAGATATTTCTCAAAAGACCCGCCTAACACTATCACATTGTGTAGGTACACCAGACACGGTTTTCAGGACAGTCTACGCAATATCGACTCCATCAATCGTTCAAAATTAGCAGGGGCATTGCATAATCCAAAGAAAATGACCTTAAACTGCCATAATCCACTTCCAATTGTAAACGCAGTTTTTTCTTTATCGTTTGGCTTCAATCCTACTTGCCAGTATTCGTTTTTCAAATCCAAGGTCGAAAACCATTTAGATCCGGATAGAGTATCCAAGGTGTCATCAATTCTGGGCAAAGGATAGCTGTCTTTCTTTGTCACATTGTTAAGCCACCGGTAGTCTACCCAAAACCTTGTCAAACCGTCCTTTTTCTTGACAAGCACTACCGGGGATGCCCATGGACTATTCGAGGGCTCAATCACTCCTTGTTCTTCCATGTCTGTGATAATTTGCTTGGCTTTCTTACGTTTTGCCAAAGGAAGTTGCCTGGGATGTTGTTGTATCGTTTGCGCATCTCCAGTATTGATCTTGTGTTGCACAACATTCGTCCTTCCTTTCTCACTATCATCCAGTGCAAACACACCTCGTTATCGCCCAACCAGTTCTTTTACTTGCCCAGTTGGTCGCCGTTTAATCCTTGACACAAAAGTATCAATATATCCAGTAATTTCTGTGAGCAACGGTTGGCTGGTTTATTTTTTGTGTCGTCCACACAACGTTTAATACGGCATACTGGAATGCAACTCTCCACAATCATGTTTTTTTTCAGGATCACCGTATGCGGATTAGCACCCCTACCGGTATCATAAATCGAGACTTTACCAGTGTACTTCCAATCAGTGATCCCTCCTGGCCCATTCCCGATTCAGTTGCTTCCATCATGCATACTTGTCCTTCCCGGAGCGTATCTTACGGGCGTCCCATCACCATCATTTCCGTCTTCATGGGTATTTTCATATCACAAATCATTCGAACTTGCATCGTCTGGGTATTCGTCCCTTGAAATAGAATCTCATCATCATCTATCCGAAACACATTTTCTTTTATGTTCACATGAAACCCATACTCTCTCATGAAATCCATTCCCAAGATCACTTCTTCTGTAATTTCAACTCCACCCCAATGATTAATTAGTTTGTCTCAAATTCCCAACTTTACGGTAGTCACTCCGTGAGTAGAAATTTTTTCACCACTTGCCGTTCGAAGACATGCCGATGCAGGTAGCACTTTCCCACGACTAGCCAAATCTACTGTCACAATATTCCTTGTCGCTCCTGTATCCACAAGTAATCGGTCAACCATACCATTAATTCTACCATCAATTTAACTGCTGTCCCGACTTCCCATCGACGATGTAACGCGGATGATAATCTCCGGGGCACTACGTGGTGCTGTTGACGTTCGCCCCCATACGTTGACTTGCTTTAGTTTTCCTGTTGCTCAACCGGTTGTTTCTTTGGTTGAGTACAGCGTCCCTGTATATGACCAACATCACCGCAGCTCCAGCATCGCAGACCCCATATCCGCGGTCGTTGTCTTTCCAGCCCTTCCGCCTTTTGTTTTTCAAACACACGGTTGATTATTTCTTTTATGCTGTTCTCCGATTGACCAGGTTCTTCTAAGGCAGACCGAATTTTGTGACTCACCCTGTGTGATATTTGCATAGCTGTTTCAAATTTAAGCGCATGAGCCAGTACGACATCTAACACTTTTGGCCGTGCTAGTCTTAGCGCTTGCTGTATTTCACCGTTTTTAACGCCATCCGCAAATGTTTGAACAGTCAGTTGTTCGAGGAAGCTATCTGGTGCCGTTGGGGTATGCCAATCTAACGAATCTGGCAATTTCAACTTCGAATTCTTGCAGTCTTTCATTTGTCTTTTGCGAGCGGTTCTTAACTTGTGCATGGTAAACCTGTTGAAGGTGAGCGTCTCCATATCTCGTCTCAAGCTTTGATGTTAAGAGGCTGTAATCATTCTGTTGGTGATCGGGAATCGTTTGCAAGATGTTAAGAGCTTCCCACCGTAGGACCACTATTAAGCAGATAGCCTTCTCTTTGTTACACCAACTGTTGGCTATTGCAGCAGCTTCAAATTGTTTCAAATATGTCGGCCAACGTGTTTTACCATAGAATGTGGGTGGTTTCACTCTAAATTTTGACAGTATTGACTCGCTTCCTTCCGTGCTTCATATTTCAGGGATGTTCTGATTTACAACTTGGTTTGCTAATTCAAGTGGCCACGTTGTTAGTGAAATCATTTGTTCTTGCAGCCTCATTACATCTTCTTCCATTTTTACCAATTTACTGTCCAACTTTTGCCCAACTGTTCTTACCTGTTCAGTGATATCTTCTTTCAATGCAATGGAGCTTTCCATTAATCTTTGTTCTAACGTGGCTGTGTTTTCATTTAACTTTTTTTCCATTTTCGCAGCATTTTGACTTAACTTTTCTTCCATTTTTGCAGCATTTTCACTAAACTTTTCTTCCATTTTCTCAGCATTTTCATTTAACTTTTCTTTAAGGATTGACTCCAGTTCAACTGACGTCACTACGTTTTCTTTAAGGGTTGATTCCAGTTCAACTGACTTCACTACGTTTTTACTAAGTGTCACTTCTAGTTTAGCCGACCCATTTACTCAGCATTTTCACTCAACTTTTCTTTCATTTTCGCAGCATTTTCACTTAACTTTTCTTCCATGCCGGATTTAAAATCTTTAAAGAAATTCATTAAAGTTTCTGCGCCCTTAGCTTCTTGTAGCTGGCATATACAAACTACTCAAAAGTCTTTAGACTTATGTTTTCTCTTTTAATTTAATCACTATACACCCGACACAGCCTGACATCAGTGTAACAGGCTATTATTAACGTGTTTCACCAATTTAGAACAAGTAATAACAATAGTGTTTATTACTTGCAAGTCTAATTAACAGTATATAGATGTTTTTAGTCCAATTAACAAGGAAGCACTATCATACTAATGCTACTAACAAGCACTAATATCTTCTTAAACTAGATCCTTAACCATAAGTTTTCTTAACAACATCAACACTACTATAATTTATTTCTTACACTTTTGTCTATTTATGTACAAGCTGGCGGTACAACATACCCGTTCACATACATAACATAAATTTATATTTACTATAGGACTTTCAAAACATAACTAACTTTACACGATATGATTTTTATACGACATTTGGATAGTAGGTGGTTTTGAGCGTATTTGGCACCTCCTTTGCCTCCGCCGCCGCCTCATCCGCCGCCGCCTCCTCCGCCGCCGCCGCCTCCTCCGCCTCCTCCGCCTCCTCCGCCACCGCCTTTGGTATCAATTAATATTAGATTTTTCTCAGCTACTCGAATTTCTAGGAATTTTTTAGATAGCATCACCCCCCAAGGGAACTACCCTCATTTTAAGATTTTTTTATAGCCAACATTCTGAATCAAATAGTTTTCTTCGACTAACCATTTTTCATCTTTCGAGATAAACCTATCTTGTTTGGTATCAATTAATATTAGAATTTTCTCAGCTACCCAAATCTCTAGGAATTTTTTAGATAGCATCGCCCCCAAGGGAGCTACCCTCATTTTAAGATTTTTTTATAGCCAACATTCTGAATCAAATAGTTTTCTTCGACTAACCATTTTTCATCTTTCGAGATAAACCTATCTTGTTTGGTATCAATTAATATTAGAATTTCCTCAGCTACCCAAATCTCTAGGAATTTTTTAGATATCATCATCCCCGAGGGAGCTACCCTGATTTTAAGATTTCTTACCTGTAGCGACTTTTCAGCGTTCTTATAAATTTTTTTAGTCATGCGATACATTAAATTAGCTTAGAATTTTACGCAGAATTCGAATCTGTAAACAGATTTGAAATTAGGCCACGCTCTGCAAAGTTATACCCTTTTAAAGCTCTTAAACCTCTAAATTTTGCTCTTTGCTTTATAAGCAAAACTAACAAATAGTTTTCTTGGTCTAACCAATGCATCTTTTGAAATAAACCTATCTTGTTTGGTATCAATTAATATTAGAATTTTCTCAGCTATCCGAATTTCTAGGAAATTTTTAGATAGCTCCATTCCCCAGGGAGCTACCCGAATTTTAAGATTTTTTTATCAATGTCGATTTCTAATCAGCTATCCTTTTTAATATCTACAATCCTTTAACCAAACACGTAGCAGTCTTAACATAAATAAATTAAGCACGCAAAAATTTAATAATTTATTTTATCCGATTTACAGTTTAATAAACTAATTACAATTTTTACAAAGTATAACATTTATCTTCTTCGTTTAACCAAATCCAAGCAGGTTAAAGTAACCTGTAACAAAAAATAGAAATTAATGTGTTGTTTAAAAAAGACCTATAACAAAAAAAGATTAATGTAAAAAAGAGGAGACGTGTTTTCGGTCAATAAGACATATTGTTGTTAATCTAACAATATGAGAATAATGTAAAAACATTCCAATGTAATGTTTTTAATATATAAATGGGAAGGTCGACTTTGGCGTAATCATCGCTCCGAATTACATGTGAAAGCTGTATATAATTTCTTTTTAAAAGTGTATATCTTCTCCAAACAAATACGGTTATTACAGTAGGAAAGTACGCTAAATGCGAGTCAATTAATAGCAATTTAATATTGCTTACTGACTACCTTAATTAGGTTGCTGTACTATTAGAAATGATGTACTTTTTGTTGTCCTCGCCCGACAAACTGATTTTATTAATTAATTGGGTATAAAGTTGGTGTTTACATGGTTTCGTTTAAGACCTCGTACATATTTTCCGGATTACTTCTTTCTCGCCTACAGTACAAACTTAGCCCTACTACCAACAAATTCTAATACTGGACCCCCCATTAAATACGTCTTTAAATTTCCCTGCAACTTTTTTGTTGACAAGTGTTATATTGTATTTATTATACGCGGGGTAGTCACTCTTTTAAGATAAATATATTTTGCTAGGTATCAACTAATATTAAATTTTTCTAGGGACCCCAAATCTGTAAATGGATTTTAAATAAGGCCACCCCATACAATTGGGGTGGAAGGCAAGTCAATTGTGGGACCTCTGCATTTCACAAAGATCAAAAAACCTCGTCATATCAATTTACTGTTATTGCTGCATGTTGTATTCTTTTTTTATTAAGTAATCGAATAAATCGTTCCTTCTGCTTCCAAAGAAACTCGGACACTCCATCGCTAACACCTCCATGTCGCACACTTTACACATCATTCGTGGTTGTTTCGTACAAGACCCCTTAACAGCTGGCGGAGCTGAACGTTTACTGCTTAATGACATACTGTGCTGTTTTTCCTTGTGTCGCTGTAAGCTATTCTTGTAAAAGCAATACTGCAAGACCCACAATTTAAGTACTTTGCTGCCGACGGATGTATAAGCTTAACCGTGGACGATGTTACACCACGACATTTGTTCTGGTGCCGTTTGAGAGCATCCCTCCTGGTAAAGTAGACGTGACAGGGCTCGCATTTAAAAACGTTTAGTACAAAACAAAGTCCGCACTATAAGACTTTGGTTAAACTTGTAATCGAACTAACTTATAACTAAAAAGCTTACTCTAGCGTACCTGATTTATGTTCCTTATAGAATGCATACCGAAGATTGCCGAAGACACTCGAAGAGTGCACAAACGCGGTCACTAAACCAATCAGCATTAATACCGAATATTCTATGCTTTCGTAGGTTTCTCATTTCCTAGAACCAAATCTTCCGCATAGCGGCTGGTAGCACGTAATGATTTCTAGAACCGGCAAGTACTCGATATCGCCCAATTACAGAATTAGATGCTCGATGTCCGTCAACTCCCGATTCTCTCGTAAAAGGTAGAAAAAACTCGGTCAATCATCCATTATACTTCGACTCACCCCCGTTCTGATAATTTACAAACATTTTTCAAACGACAATGGGCTGAGAATTTTTAAACCTCCGAGGGATCTTTAAGTCGTGATCAATTACACATCCGAGCTACGCGTAAACTAACATATTTTGTAGCAACTGTGCACTGTATAATATATGCATACCCCTTCTCTGCGCTACTGCTATTCTTGTAGTTGCTTGAAAAAGTCAGTCGCCCTTTTTACTGCTAGGGTCGCTAAAAAGCACCATTCCATACTTTCTTTATAAGTGTAGCACATCGCGCACTTTTTTGTCGGATAATTAAATTTTGTTTATGTAGGCCTTTACACTTTCGCTTATTTAAACATCTAATACGATCGATTAACCACTTTCGATTATTCTAACGGAAGCCACCATACATTTCGCCGCACCGTTCCTTTTGAATCCAACGATCCTATGGGCATCCACACACTAACACCTAACGTATCTTTCCTACTAGTTGTTAAACAAAAACTACCGGCATCGCCATTGTGGACGTAAACAGATGTTTGTAGATGTGTACGAGAATATGTAACCATATACATTAATCAGTCTAAGCTATTTTATTTAGTCCGCGAAAACTGCTATTCTTCTAAACCACAATTAATAATCGCCTTTATAGGTTTAACATTTCTACCATTACCCAATGACTGGTGCTACGTACATGGAAACTTTAATTTCTTATTGGAGAGAATCCTTATTTTCCCACGCACTGTTGCGTAGCTGCATACCCACCCCTTTTGGGAATATATGCTCGTTATAGGTTGTAGCACCCGCGGTTTTACTTAACTACACTTCGTGAGACCCCTTTAATCTTTTTAATCGCGTCTTTCTCGCCTGCAGTACAGTAGGACTTAGCCCTACTACCAACAAATTCTAATACTGGACCCACATTAAATTCGTCTTTAAATTTCTCTACAATTTTTTGTTAACATGCGGTATATTGTGTTTATTATTTGCGGGGTAGTCACTCTTTTAAGATAACTATATTTTGTTTGGTATCAACTAATATTAAATTTTTCTAGGGACCCCAAATCTGTAAATAGATTTTAAATAGGACCGCCCCATACAAAGTTATGCCTTTTAAAGACCCAAATCACTGATTTTTACCCATCTTTATTTAACTCCATCTTAAAACCCTTTTTCGCTACCCAAGACATATGCTTTAACCAACCATTTCCCTAGAAATCTAAAAACGCTGTGCCCTCGAACACAACGTGGAGGTAACACGTATATTCTGTCAACCGAGATAGAAACAGGAAGGATTTGGAAGGTGGACGAAGAACTTAAAAATTATGGAATTTGAAAACTAATATATACAATAGATTTACAAAATCTATACAACTATCTTAGATTTATATCTTTATGCCCACCATGTGTATGTTGATGTGCTCCCAGGATGATGTTACGCTTGTCATCTTCGCTCGATAAACTAATTTTATTAATAAGCTACGTGTACAAATCGTGTTTTTTACTCCGGATACATACGCAGACAAGTACTCGATACCATCCAAATAAAGAATTGGATGCTTGGCAACTGTTAACATCCGCTTCCCTCGTGTACGCCCAGACACATCCCAGCCCATGCGCACCCCTTGTCCATGCACACCCCTGCCCATGCGCACCCCCTTTTATAAATAAAGAACAATGTTATATACTATTATAAAATGTTTATTCTGACATTATACATAACAAATTTAAAAATATTTAATACCAAGCATGGAGTCATTTAAACTTAATTTTAATACAAAGTTATACACAGAAGACAGTCCTTTCTTTATGTTTGTTTGGAGTGGTTTTAATTTTATCTAATTTTATTCGCAGCTTAAAATTTAAATCGACACCCAATAGGGTGTATAATCCCTTAAAAGACTGTTTAACGTTATTGGAAGATAGTAAGTTATACTTCCTAAAGGCGTATTTAATGGGGGGTCCAGTATTAGAATTTGTTGGTAGTAGGGCTAAGTTTGTACTGTAGGCGAGAAAGAAGTAATCCGGAAAATATGTACGAGGTCTTAAACGAAACCATGTAAACACCAACTTTATACCCAATTAATTAATAAAATCAGTTTGTCGGGCGAGGACAACAAAAAGTACATCATTTCTAATAGTACAGCAACCTAATTAAGGTAGTCAGTAAGCAATATTAAATTGCTATTAATTGACTCGCATTTAGCGTACTTTCCTACTGTAATAACCGTATTTGTTTGGAGAAGATATACACTTTTAAAAAGAAATTATATACAGCTTTCACATGTAATTCGGAGCGATGATTACGCCAAAGTCGACCTTCCCATTTATATATTAAAAACACATTACATTGGAATGTTTTTACATTATTCTCATATTGTTAGATTAACAACAAAATATCTTATTGACCGAAAACACGTCTCCTCTTTTTTACATTAATCTTTTTTTGTTATAGGTCTTTTTTAAACAACACATTAATTTCTATTTTTTGTTACAGGTTACTTTAACCTGCTTGGATTTGGTTAAACGAAGAAGATAAATGTTATACTTTGTAAAAATTGTAATTAGTTTATTAAACTGTAAATCGGATAAAATAAATTATTAAATTTTTGCGTGCTTAATTTATTTATGTTAATACTGCTACGTGTTTGGTTAAAGGATTGTAGATATTAAAAAGGATAGCTGATTAGAAATCGACATTGATAAAAAAATCTTAAAATTCGGGTAGCTCCCTGGGGAATGGAGCTATCTAAAAATTTCCTAGAAATTCGGATAGCTGAGAAAATTCTAATATTAATTGATACCAAACAAGATAGGTTTATCTCAAAAGATTCATTGGTTAGACGAAGAAAACTATTTGTTAGTTTTGCTTATAAAGCAAAGAGTAAAATTTAGAGGTTTGAGAGCTTTAAAGGGGTATAACTTTGCAGGGCGTGGTCCGATTTCAAATCTGTTTACAGATTCGAATTCTGCGTAAAATTCTAAGCTAATTTAATGTATCGCATAACTAAAAAAATTTATAAGAACGCTCAAAAGTGGCTACAGGTAAGAAATCTTAAAATCAGGGTAGCTCCCTCGGGGATGATGATATCTAAAAAACTCCTAGAGATTTGGGTAGCTGAGAAAATTCTAATATTAATTGGTACCAAACAAGATAGGTTTATCTCGAAAGATGAAAAATGGTTAGTCGAAGAAAACTATTTGATTCAGAATGTTGGCTATAAAAAAATCTTAAAATGAGGGTAGCTCCCTTGGGGGTGATGCTATCTAAAAAATTCTTAGAAATTCGAGTAGCTGAGAAAAATCTAATATTAATTGATACCAAAGGCAGTGGCGGAGGAGGCGGAGGAGGCGACGGCGGCGGAGGAGGTGGCGGCGGAGGAGGCGGCGGCGAGGCGGAGGAGGTGCCAAATACGCTCAAAACCACCTACTTTGGATATAGACCAATCTTATATACACCCTATAATTAAATAAATGACTCATATCTAGTGTTTACTGGAAGGTTCGTGACTTCTGTAGAATATACTTCAGTTATGCAGCTTGCCTGTTTGACGGGTTGCCTAGTAGTTCGTAACAATATTTCTTTTTGTACCTTTAAAATTACGTCACGGACCGCCGGTTACCGACCGCTAATCTAACGGTTACGGTAAGCTAGAATTTAATCATGTACATGTTATAGCTAATTGTAGTTGTTAAAAATTTATATAGGGTTTTTTAACTCTATTTTTTAAGGAAGTAAAATTGTTCAATTAATAATTTTTCAACAAGAAAATAATATTTATGGTAATAGTTTCTCTATTTTTAAATATTTGATTGAGTGCTACAAAACTTAAATCAATAGTTACCTGATCGATTTCTATTAGATGGTGTAGTTGAAAACACATTCCATGTATTGGAGGTGTCCCAGTCTAATTCATAATCAGAAGGGTGCTCTATACGTGAACTGGGAACAAACCTCACTTTCCTAGCATCTTGATTAGTGAAGTGCGGAGGTGATTCTTCGTTAGATTTTCTTCTTGTCGATTTTGGCGTTGATGACGCAGAAGGTCGCCCCGTAAAAACATAATCGGTATTTGTTGTTGCTCTTGCTATTACAATTGGCACGTTTCTATAAGCCCATGGTATTTCAATAACTGCATCTTCATTAGGATTTACCAAACCCTTTGGAATCACTATTCTCTGTACAGTTTCACCACTTAAAGATCGAGAACTCAAAATATTTAATGACATTACAACAAAAATTTAGAACTGAAAGAAATGATCAACTAGAAATTTTTTGAAATATTTTTTGGTTATGTGACAGCTATTTCTGTCATTTTCGGCTTTATTTCAAATTGAGCAAATTTTAGGTACTGTTTAAAAATGTCTTACAAGAAATCGTACTATATAGCTGCTAAACCTAAACGTAAAGACAAAAAAGCGGCTGTTAATGCTCGTCAAATTTTAACCACAACAAACCCTGAAATACTTATATCAAATCCTAGACCCGGTGGGTTTCTTCCCATTCACCCAGAAGCTCAACCAATATCGCCCAAGAAAACACCTTCAAAGTTACAGAGTAGTATAGATTTTGCAGATTCAGATTCCAGTTTATATACGCAAAGAAACCAAGAATGTTATAAAGAAACGTAAGTAAATTTTAAATGAATCCATTAATTATCTACTGCGCTTTCAGCCAAAAGTGTTCGGTATCTCATTTAAATGCAGACTCCTATTATGCGTATTCCAGAGAACATACTATAAATTTTGCCATGAAAGACCCTTTATGGAATAGTATATTACTCGAAAGTGATGTTGATTATGACACTACCAGTTCATTAGTGGACAATATGTTAGGGGTAACTATTAGCTGTGTTATGTTGATGGCATCAAAAGCTTCTAAGATACCAGAAAAGTATTTTATGTGGACAGAACGATACTTGTCTTGTATTAAAGATGAACTCGGTAACCACCCACCAAATATTCAAGGCATTTTGAATTACATCAGATATTTGCGAACAAAGAAACCATCCAAAGATATTTCACGTACTTCTCTTCACAAAAGTTCAAAACGCAAAAGCAGTAAGAGTTCAGTTAAACAAGTTAATTCCAGTACTTCTCAAGTGAAATCAAGATCTCATTTACGCAGCAATATTCCTATAAGTACTAGAAATTCATTGCGGTCCGCTAAAGTTAAATGTTATTGTGATCCATAGAGACAATAACTACCTATACTGTCACCTTTATTAAAAATGCCAAATGTGACGTAAAAAAATTACATTTATTCATACTTTTTGGTTATTGATTATTAAAATTCATATTGTAAGTAAAATTGAAGCAATTTATATATAACCAAGTTGTACATATAAATATAACAATTTGGTAAATGTTTGTTATTAATTCGAAATGAAAAAAATGAAAAAAAATAGTAGCAAAAGCAGCGTAAGTAATTTGATATTTTTTAGTAGTTATTTGCATTGAAAATTATTTCAGTCAATTACCAAAAAGGATTCTTTGGCAATGCTAACGGATTCGTCGCCATATTCTTCACCTAGAGGGTATGTGTTTAAGTATTATCTACTTTGATTAACCCTTTAGTATAGACGAATAGACTAATGCACGGATTGGGTTTGATAGAACTATACAACAAATATCCATAATTAACTTTGTTATTTTTTGATATTTTTTGAATTTTTTTAATAATAGAAAAGTTAACTTATTTTTAACAGCTTTAGCACATGTTTATAACAAGCTGTACAATATTGGCACGACTGTTACTTTATTATAACTCAGAAAAATTTGCATTACCGAGAGCCATTATTTAACGAGAGGTGCGAGCACCATGTCATCTTTACTGTAACTTGAAATTAAAAAGTGCCTTAAAATGCGTGAATGTAATAGCGCAATACTGTACGTTGCACATAAAAATTGTTTAATACTTACCGCAATTCTCAGACTTTTTCTTCAAAAATAAGTACGGCATTAACACAAGTTACGTTTCGGGCCTTGGGAGCGGTGTTTTTAAAAACTACTTCCAAAAACTTCGTAACAATTTATTTGGTTTATACAGATATTAATGTAAAATTTTGACAAACTTGATTAAAAATACTCTAATTCGAAAAGTAATTAATAATTGAACTAATATGAGTGAGTAGCCTAAGAAAACTGCAATGTTAAAGCTGAAATACTGATTGACTGTTGGTCATGAGGCTCCCGGGGTATTTATGTTGTCCCTGCCCCTCACATGTCTGTGGGAACTTGCAAAGCTCATGTCTGCTTATTTCTTAATACTATTCATGATGCAATGTAACAATCGTACTTTCTAGGTAATCACGGTTCTTAACCGTCTGTGACCTGCCACCTGCAGTATCACTATCGTCTGAAATACAATGTAGTGCATCCGCTCTCACAACTTGTGTACCACAAGGCATTTTTCATTGTGTATTCCTCGTAATATATTGTCCATAAGTCGTTGAAAAGTAGCGGGAGCGTTCTTTAGTCCAAATGGCATTCGTTTATATTCATAGTCCCCTCTAGGTGTGCTAAATGCGGTTTTCGCTGTGTCTTTATCATCCATTTCTACTTGGTGATATCCTAAAGCGACGTTTAGTGTTGAAAAATATAGTTACTTTCCTAATTTGTCTAAAATTTCGGTGATATTGAGTAGTGGATATTTGTCATCTACCGTTTTCTCATTTAGTTTTCTGTAATCTATTACCATTCGATATTTTCTCTTGCCTGAGGCGTCTAATTTCTTGGGTACTATTAATACGGAACTGCTCCATGGTGAGTTGGAATGTGATATATCTTGCTGTAATAAATCTGCTACTTGTTTATCGACTTCTTCTTGGCTTGCCTGAGGTAGTCTGTATACCTTTGTAAAAATTGGTTTGTTGTCTGTTAGTTCTATATTATGTTTAACTGTATTGGTAAAGGTTAAGGGTATTCCTTCACAATGGAATATGTCGCGGTACTCAAAACATAAATTCTTAATTACTCTCTGCTCCTCTTTGTTAATATCGGCGTTAAAGCGAATGTTACTTAAATTTTCTCTTCACATTTTGTCGTGTTCTACGGGGTTGTAATTGCTTTCTAAATTTTTATCTATTTCCATTTCGTTGAAATATAATTCTTCTACGTTAATTGGGTTTGTCAGTGGTAGTTCTACGGGGTAGTCATTTGAGTTTAAAATTGTTGTAGTGGCATAATTATCTTTTATTTGTACTAGTGCTGTAGAGGTTTCTACTCTTTGTTGAAATGTTATGTCGTTTATAATTCCTAATTCGTTCTTTTAGTTTACTGGGATTTTTATTTTTTTCTGTTCGAAGTTCTATGGTGTATTTTTACTCGGTTTGGGTATTTTGAAATTTATTGGGGATTCGTCCGTGTTTCGTTCTGAATAAATGGTTTTTTATGCCAATGCTGGCTCCTAATTTTCTTAGAAGGTCCATTTCGATTAGTCCGTCATATTTGTCGTTGAATTCAAAAATTCAAAATTTGTGTTTCATTTTTACATTGAATGTTCTGGGCAAGGGTATATTAGCTATGAATTGATGTAGGGTCGTTTGATGGGCTGTTTTAATTTTAAATGGTTCTCTCTCTACAAAATCTAAATAATGTGTTTTTTACGGTTCGGGGGCTAATTAGTGTTTTTGAGGATCCGGCATCGATTAGTAATTTAAGATCTGCGTGGGGTATTTCTATGTATGGTAATACTATGTGATTAATATTATTTAAATTTATTAGGATTGGTCGTTTATAAATCGATCTATCTGTAAATTTTAGCACGCGTTTTCTTCGTCGTCCTCCTCGTAGTTTTCGCAAGGTTCGTCAGGTTCGTAATTTTCTAAATGGTTTTATTCATTGATTGTACTGGTGTCAATGTAATTATTGTAGTCATTGTCAAATTCTTCTACTTCTTGGTGATATAGTTCTTCCGATGTAAGGTTTCGTTTTTGGTTATGGCTTTGTCGGATGTGCATTATTTTTGTATTTTGTCTGGTGTTTCCAGATGAGGTATCCATAGGGGTTGGTTTGTAATCATTGTTAGGTTTATTATTATTATTATTATTATTATTATTATTATTATTATTCATTGGTGCATTTCTAATAGGGTTCCCGCTGAATGCTGGTCTTTGTTGGTTCATATTTTGGTTGAATCTTGGTGTGAATATGGGCTTCGTAAAATTTAAGTTGAACGTTGGTCGTGGAAATTGTTTGAATTGATTATTATAGTTTGCGTTATTAAAATTTGAGTTATTACTTCGCGGTTGGTTCATTTGTGCGTTAAATGGAGTAAATTTTGGTTGGGTGATTGTTTTTCTCGCAACTTGTATGGTCTTTATTAGTGAATAACTTTTATTCGCGTTGAGGTTATATAGTCTGTTTCAATAATACATTACGTTTTCTTCTTCTATGATCATGTTCATGGCTTCGTCTAGAGTTTGGGGATGTTGAAATCCTATTTTATCTGATAGTCGTTCTGGTAGTGCATTTATATAGGTGTCCAGTGCTATTTCGTCATACATTTTTGTCTTTAGAAGGCGGATATTTTGGTCGGGTTCTTTGATTTTTAATTTTGTTAATATTAGACTTCTTACGTCTTGGCATTTCATTCCGAATTGGTACGGGGATTGATTACTTTCCATTCTTAGGTTTATCAGGTCGCGGATAAGGCATTTTATGTTCCTTTGGTCTCCAAAATATGCAATCAATATGCTTTTAAAGTCTTCCCACTGTTCTAAGTCATCTCGGCTAGTTATTAGTGTTATTGCCCGATCGGTCAGTTTACTTATTATCAGGCGTAAAAGTAATACATTTCTTTCGTTATATTCTGGTTTGTAAAAGTTTTCAAAAACATTTTACACGCTGTAATGAATTTCCTAACAGGGCCTGATCTCCGTTGAATTGGGGTATACTTTCGAGATAAATTTTCATATTTGAACTTATGATTGTTAAAGGTTGTTCTAATAATTAATAGTTATTTTTGGTTTTAATTAATTTCAAATTTTTGTAAAAATTGAGTTTTATTTCGCGGTTTATACTGTTACTTTTTAGTTTGGTTTGTTAATTTTTAGCTTGAAGTGTGCTGGGTTATTTAAAGGATCAAGTTATTTGTATTTTGTACGTAGTGATGCGGTACTATAATTGAATTGAGGGATTTGTGCTTGTTAATGTCTTGGTTAATTGCTGTAGCCTTGAATTTGTATTTTTATACTTCGTGGATGTTAAAGTTGTCACGGTTTTAATTTTCTGAACGGTTTCTATGTGGATTAATAATTTTGCAATAACTTGCGTTATACTTTGTACGTTTTGGTGCACCAGTTAGGTTTAATTAATTTTTTATCTCAGTCCTGCTGATTAATTGAGTCTGCTTTGGTCAGTTGCTATTTCCATCTCCGTAGGTGTTAATTGAAGTGCATAAAATGTTTCTCTGTAACTGTATTGTCTCGTTACCTTGAGTGTCTAAATATAGAGTTAGCAAGTTTCAGTCTATCGTTTCGTTCCAGTAGTTGCATCAAAATCTCCTTTTATAATTATACAATAAGTTGTTTAATTACAAAGTTTTAGTCTACTGAAAAATTTTATTTTCAGCCTCGTGATAAAATAATTGCGTAAATGCTTTTCTTATAATTAGATATCTTTGTATTGAAAATATGCAATTATACTTTATGAAGTTGCGATGCGCGTCCTTGAATGAATTTTATTCAGTAATTATTTCGCTATAATTAGATTTATTCGTACTGAATAGTTTTTATTCAATGATGAGAGTTTCCGGTAGTCATTTATGTGAGAATTGCGCTATAAATTTGCACGCTTTGTTTTAATTTGCAATGAGTTAATGGTTTAGTTTAATATTAATAATTACAAAGTGCTTCTATAATTTATAGAAGTGCGATCAAGGTGACGTTTGAATAAATCGTTTCTATAATTAATCGTTATTGCGTTTTGTACATTAAGCTAGTTAAGGTTCGTGGTTTTAAAAAACCATTTCCAAGCTTCTTAACAATTTTTATTTTTAGTAATACAAAATTGACTTGGAATTTTGACAAATTAGTTGAATATTACTTTAATCGAAATACATTAATTAATTGTACTAAAATGAGTATTCTAACGAACTGCAATGCTAAAGTTGATTGACTGGGGCTCCCGGGCTTTTTATATAATATTCCTACCCCCTCACATGGCTGTGGGAACTTGCATATCTCATGTCTGCTTATTTTTAACTCTATTCATAAATACATTGTTGCAATTTTACTTTCTATGTAATCTCGGTACGTGACCGCCGGTGACGGCCTGTGGCCTGACATCTGTAGTGTCACTATCGTCTGTGCTATAAAGTAACGCATCCGTTCTCATGAACGTTAATAAACTTTACAAATTGTCCTTGCTTTACAATGTTGCACTTCACTTAGCGCATTTCCTAACACTTTTTAATAATTCCTTAATTATTCTATTTTTTATATATATATATATATATATATATATATATATATACAACGACAAGTTATTTGCAGTCCGCAATAAGAAAATTGTATATGAACTAAGATGTATTGTAAACACTCTTATGAATAAGCCATTGACAAATACAAATGGGCTGGTAGTTATATAGCTATTAATGGCTATATAACTACCAGCCCGATTTGTATTTGTCAATGGCTTTATTATTTTCATAAGAGTTGTTTACAGATACATCTTACTATATATATATATATATATATATATATATATATATATATCAATTGGGGATACATAACTAGCTTCCGTTGATAAATTGGTAAAAATTAGTTGCGTTCTATTTTTGGTATTTTGCGTCAGTTGTGTTTTGGTTTATTAATAATAATTCGTAATAATTGTACTTTTCAGTCTTGTTTAAAATTCTCTTGCTTTAAAATAAATTTTCTTAAAATAAGTTCTCAAATTTGAAAATAATTTCTCGTAAAAGTTGCGTAAATTATTTTCATAAAAGGCATAAATTGCAATAAATAATAAAAAAAACTCTGTACATACATAAAATAATAAAAAAAAGTTCTATTACTAATAATATCAATAAATAGAATTTTGCCAAACTTGATTTAAAATACTCTAAGTCGAAAAGTAATTAATAATCGAACTAATATGAGTGAGTAGTCTAAGCAAACTGCAATGTTAAAGCTGAAATACTTAAGACTGACTGACTTATGGTCTTGGGGCTCCCGGGGTATTTATGTTGTCCCTGCCCCTCACATGTCTGTGGGAACTTGCAGAGCTCATGTTTGCTTATTTCTTAATTCTATTCATTATACAATGTAACAATCTTACTTTCTAGGTAATCACGGTTCTTAACCGTCTGTGACCTGCCACCTGCAGTATCACTATCGTCTGGAATACAATGTATTGCATCCGTTCTCACAACTGTTAATAACCTTTATTTAATTATCCTTGAATTACATTGTTGCACTTGACTTAATCATTCTTTATAATTCTTAATAATTTCTAATACTCTCTATTAATGGTACATATATATTGGGGGATACATAACTCACATTGTAATGTAAAATTTTAACTTTACGTTTTCTCATAAATATTATTATAAACATACCCTTACAGTATAATTTCAACTTCCTCACGTCACCGATTATTCATGACCGTAAGTGTAAAGTATTACGTCTACAAATTGCCGTCACGAATGAAGTGAAGAGGTTAACAAGAACTAGCCAAGAGCTTACTTGGGTTTTTACTAAATGCCAAGGCTGTCCTAACGTCTCAGGTCCGAATCAAGTACTGAGGTTTCCAAATTTTATAATCTACCAAGTGAAGTACCCACGCAGTAGCGAAACACGATAGTTTGCAGGTAGAGGGAGAAGGCGCAGGAATTAAAAGGAATCACTTCGCTGATCTTAACCGCACACACCTCCGATCTCGTCAAACACCGAAAGTAAAGTCCCTTCATTTAAGATGCTTTGTTCTTACCAATCACCATTTACGTTTCCTACGTAACTGCGCTCTAACCACAGCCACATTCTTTTAGCTTGGGAACGCAAACATATAGGTTACATACCATAACTCATGGGTTAATGTTCTGGAATTCGTGGAAAATTGTAATCGTGGAAGTTGTAGATGAAAACTTAAATTAAAGATTGAAAGCAAAAACTTTCCCATGCTGGGTTTAAAACTCCCCTAAATTTAATTATTAAAATAAAATGTGAAGGCAAAGAGGCGCAACAATCGCCTTAAAGCTTCAAAAAAAAAAGTGTATCTTTGTACGAGAGCTCGCATGCACGGAAAACTTAAATGAAATAATGTCTCTATACGCCACCCACCTGGTTTTGTAAACTGTAGTAATACTTGCGATACAAGGGAACGGAAAAGTATCTATCCGATATACAGGTTACCTCAATTAAGTGCACAAAGGTCTCATTTGCCGCCGCATCGACTGAACGAATTTAGTCGAAGAATATGAGACTCAAACAATTAAATTCACTATAAAACTTAACACAAAGTCCTTTTTGATATTTGCATATGAATGCATGCAAGTTTTCATCAATATCTTTTACGATATTCTCTTAAGCTAAACAAATTCCTTGCTGGCTTCTATCAGAATAAGACAAAATATGATACAGCAGCCAAAACGTTAAGTTAACAAATTAGCTAGTGCTACTGAATTAATGATACATAATTCTCTTAATCCTATTCTATTAAATACAAAAGAAGGCAAGCTAACTTTTTATTTTTCAATATTAAATCCTACCTTTAGTTATAAATACCAAAGGTTTGGAACAGCAATTAGATAATATAATTTCTTAAAAGCATTTTATTTACTTTAAGATAAAGTAAAATAAAATACATCTTAGAGATTATTGCAGAAAGAATGCTAAATACCTGACCATTTATGGGTTAGAGTATTGTTTAGATACGATAAAATCTCGAAGTCAGTTTCGACGAGAAGGATATATAACAAACCATTTGCAGTTCGAGTCGTCAATTAGTTGAGATAAAAATTTCAAGATATTATCAAAAAAAAAATTTAACACGAAACATTAATGATTTAACCTAATAATTAATACAAGATTAATGTCTTAAGAAAAAAATTAAGGAAAGATGAGATACAAATTAATTTTTGGTTCAGAAGCCTAATATTTTTCAAGACACATCGCACCTCCTACAAATATAAAAAAGGGCTCCCAAAGTAGAGTGATCCCGTAGAAACCTGAAAAGAGGTTTTTTACTCATGCGCTCCAAAAGGAGAAGTTCCCTGAAGCGGTACTCGTTCATACGAATAGTATGACGGACCGACTAAAAAAGGAGTGCAGCCCCTGCATCCCGGCGTCGATTAAGAGAGTTTTAGAATAAGCATTCTAAAGAAAGAGTAGATAGTAGAGAACGCCCCTATTAAAGCAGATTGGTATGAAGGAGCACCTGCAATGTTATGATCAGATAAGCCCTATATCATAACGTCGATACTTAAAACCAACTATACTCCAAATGAAATCCAGACAAATTATCTTCCTACCGAGCGCATCCACTGCTATAATAAAATCAAATAAAGTTAGCACAATCATCTTAAATATACCCCACACAATAATTTCAAATAACTTCCATGGGCACAGCAATAATTGTACGATGGACAATTAATAAAAGATGAAAATTTTTTTTATTTAGAACTGTAGAAATCGACTTTTCACAGCAGACGCGTAGGTCGCGATCCTATATGAAGCCAAGAGTAAAGCAATAAAACAACATCGGCTAGTACAAGTCCTAAAGATTCACTGGGTTATTCGGACGATAAACGACTATATTAGGTTGTGGAATAATAACAAGATAAAAGATGAAAACTTGAAAGAACTGGAATTATTTGCATGTAATGAGCAATAAAAAAACTTTTTGTAATTAGGAATTATCTATGTTTTAAAACTAGAAAACTAGTTATAACCTGACAAAGTTTGAAACACTTGCAGATCCAAGGGTAATACCCATTTAAATGTACTATAGGATAAGCCAAAGATTATAAAATAAATTAACGTGTAAGTAAATGATATAAAAGTTCAATGATAGGATATATTTGGGTAGGGGATGTAAAGTCAATAGAAAAAATTGATAAAAATAGAAACGGAAAAATATGTTAAGAGTAGGGGCGTGCTAAAATGGTTTTAAATCTTTAATACGCCAACGTCCTAGGGGTTTCCCTTTTGAATCTTGTAGTTTATAAACCAATGGAGAAATTACGCGAGAAATTGCAATAATATGAATTTAGGAGATAGCTTAGCGGAAAGCTTTTTGGCAGCATCAGATAAAATATGATTTTTCCTCTATTCTTGTTCACCCAAGGCAAAGGAAATGTTTCCTTTCGAAGGTTGACATGACTTTTACTGTTTTCATAAGCGTTATATATATTTTTTCTAACATCGATAAAGATAGAAGGTAATAGTTGGTGATCTTTGTCCCAATGCATTCCTTCATACTAGTTACATTAATATCATCAGGAATAGAATCTAAATAACTACTATCAATTGAATTATAACGACCAAAAACCAAAAATAAAAGTGAGAATCTCGTAACTTCATGCTTGGAGGTACATAATACTTCTGCAATTTTCGTCTCATTTAGTATGGTCGGATTCGATATAGGAAGAGATTACGGTAATGATTACACGATTACTGTTAGATGTACTTGCGGATGGTATCTGGCATTAAACCATATTTCTTGGACTCTATAACTTTTTACGAAATTTTGAAATTCTTTTGAAATCAACTGTGTACCATTGTCACAAAGAATAATTTAAGGCACGCCGAAAATAAGAAAAACTTGTTGCTCTAAAGATTTCATTATCGCAGAAGATAGGCTTTGCTAAGAGATGAACGAAAACAAATTTGGATAACCAATCCGTTACAACCATTAGGTATTAGGCAACCTTTCCTACATCGAGGAGGTGGTATTAGTTTCGTCGGCAAATTTTCACTACAAACCCCTGCCATAACGTGGTCTGCTTACGGTCCTGATTATAATAGTCTTGGTTTTATATAGCTACAGCATACGCTACCATCTATGCAGTATTTTTGTATTACTACTTATTAGCGGTATGTTCTTTTCTAATTTAATATTATTAATATCAGCCTTATCAATCAACGATTTTAATATAATTTCACTTAATGTATTTATTTAGGGTTCAAACGTGATGGTTTGCATATCAAACCTATGTGTGATCAATCAAACCTTTGTGTATCACCAGATACTAATGCAACGAACCGCCTATTATATATATATATATATATATATATATATATATATATATATTTATACTGTTGTGATAAAGAAGTCACAAGAGGTTCAAAATCATTCATTGCATTAACGTTATTACAAAACATAAAAGAATCCCTTATTTACTTAAATCCCGTGCAGAATGTGAAAAAATTCGTGAAACGAATCTAAACTTAAAAGCCCCATTTGTGAATCAATTTCTTTCAGCAGAATTTTCAAATATGTCATTTTTACTAAAATATGTTAATTATTGAATAAACGTCGGTTTAAGGAACTCGCACGAACATTAAAATGTAATAAAATAGATAAGACATACTTTTAACAGCTTTCCGCATTACAATAAGATAAGATGAGACAGCGAACATTAACTCCGTGCGTTCGAAGAGGACAAACCGCGCGTTTTACTATATACCTAAATCATAGCTTGATACTAATTAAATCGTTAAAACCTCGGAAATATTATATCACCTGGTTGTGTTATGTTCTAAACGGATCAGGAAGGATCTCCAATGTGACGTATTAAGATAATTTTAGTATCTAAAGGGAAGTAATCGACATTAATAGTTCATTCATTTTTACGAGATCAACAATGTCAGTCTAAGTAAAGAATGGGTCATTCATTTCAAGACGTCGAACGTGTTGCTATGAATAACGTCATTTATTAAGTATTTGGCATGCATACAGTATTTGATGTTTAAAATGTAACTCTGATTAAAGAATTAATTTTTACAACGTAACACTGCATAAATACGAAACATAATTATTTTGTAAAAGACTATGGTAATTGAACAAACTTCGATACAAGAACTACTGCTGAGCTAAGTTGATGGAATAATAGAAAATGCACTTTTGTAAACTCATTCTAAATGAAGACTGAAAATGAAAACAGGAAGTACTTAATATCTTATATTGCGAGTTGGATAAGCGCTATTTACCATCGCAAGTATAAAATTTTAATTCTTTGTAAATAAGAATATTTGAATATTTTGTAATTACAATTAGAATAAGTTCCCAATTTTATTAATTATGAAGCGGATAATTACTATCATATTTTAAGGTCAGAGTTTGAAGTATTTTGACCCTTACTAAATAATCTGTGTAGCATCATTGACCAATTATACTCACGAGCGGGTAGTAAAAGATAGGAAAATTATCCACTTATAAATTAAGCAGAATTTTGTACCTGTTAACAAAGATTAGGTAAGGATTATTTTAGTAATAATTTAAGAATAATTTTATGTATGAACTTAAGCTGTAAACTGTTCTATATTCTTTTGTATGAATGAATATATTGATGTTTCTTGAGATTGTTGTTTCATTTAGTTTTGTAAATTTCACGGTATAATTTCCGTTGAGCTAGCCAGGCAAAGCAAAATAACAGAAAGGTAAGATAGTAATTTAAAATTTCCTAGTGCATCCTCACAAATATAATTCGATATATCTAAGTTACAACATTAATTAGTGACGCTCCTACTCGCAAAGGTTGTCACAACAATACGTAGTTGCGCCTATGGGCTACCCTAAATTTTATTTTAATATTAGAATAAGCGCATTTTTGATTCCAGTAAGGGACGAACCGAAAGAAAATAACCCCATGACTTATGGTATGTACTCCGCATAAGCACGCATTTTCCAAGTTAAAGGAAATGTAATGTGATTCGTCGGTTTGTAACGTATTTTTTTTTCTTGTTACACCAAGCCTAATAAATTAATAATAAAACAGATAAATTTTAAAGCATTTAATTCGTAAATATTCAGCCAATAAAAATTAAAGTATAATGTTCATAATAACACATAGATTCTAGAAGATATATATTCTGAGGCTTGTTACCAAGCGTTGTCCAGTTAATTATCAGCACTTTTGTTTCAAACATCCAAGAGTGAAGTCGCTTTTTGTAGACTAGAGATAAAAGTCAAGATGGCCCGACTAAAACACGAGGCGTCTAATAGAGTCAAGAAGAAGAACTTGAGTTGAGAACATGGAACGATAATATACATCATTTAAGACAGTTGGTATAGATTAATACAATAAATTAAACTAATATATTTCACTTTAGTGCAATATCTAATGGACATATCTACAACAACAATTTTCAATGTTAAATTATAATAAATTTTCGTCGCAGTAATTTAAAGCAGGCAGTTATGGTTTCGTTCTATCTATTTAATACGCCGCATAGAAATGGTTTATTCAACAAAGAATCTTGGTACTTCAAACTTACAGATGATTAATACGCTGGAAAAATACAACAGCAGACGTCATGATTTTGCACCTGCAATTTATTTGGATACACGTGAGTGTTTGAAACTTTCCGTAACTTTGAAAGTATAGTAAATTATTATGAGATTTCCTACGTTGATTATTAGAGTAACAAAAATATAAAGTAGTTTTTTAAAGTTAATAACACACCGAATAAATATCTAGTTTGTCAGTTATTTGTACACGCATACAATGTGTTTTAAGATATTTAGAATGACAACTTATGTCAGATAAAAAAATAGTATAGATTCTGTTTCCTAATCTAGACGCCAGATGCAGTCTTGATTTAATTTTCACATTTTGCTTAAAAACAATTAAGGTCATGTAAAAGCTTTTTATTGGTGCTGATATTCGTGTATATTTTTTTGTGTAGACAACAGTTAAATTTGAATAGTTGCATTTTATGATCGTTATTTTTCTGATGATCAATCTTTGTTGTAAATGGTCAAGGAAGCGCTTCAATGATTATAGTAAAAATAAAATCTTGTGATATGAACAAATAAATTATGATATGTTTGCTTAAACTAAAATTTTATAGAAATGATTAATTTATAAATATTTATTTAGAAGGTTAAACTTCACTAAAATTCTTTTTATAAAAAAAAATTAATGACAAGATAGTAAGCATATATATTGCAGTCACATGTATATATATCCGATTTCTACATATGAATAGAATTCATTTTGTTTCATTTGAATGAAGTTTTATTATTCTACATTTAAATTAAGAAAAGAAAACTAGAGCAAACCCTCATTAAGTAAAAAGACAGAATAATGAAAATAAATCCCTTTAGTATTTCACAGATGTTTAAATTCATTTATTCTATTTTTGGCATATGCTTTTGAAGACACAAATAGTGTCCATGTGGTGTTTTTGTTTGTTCACAGGTAAAGCTGAGACAACTGTTTGACATCTGGTGGTTGAGGTTTTGGTAAGTGTGTGATAAAGAGTGAAATTCAAATTTTATGGCTATGATAGTGGTGTTAAGATAAGTTTTCCGCATTCCCTTATACAAACACAGTTAAATTTTGTTGGCACTTGTATTAAAAAATACGGTGGCGCCTATTAAAAATATTTTTGGTCGATTATCCACCCATGACCCATGCTCATGATCTACCCAGAGCTAACACTCTACTAGCCGTTTAACCCCTAAGAGTTTTCTTTGTCTAAAGCCGTTTTCCATCTGACATTACCCTGGGCTTGGAGTCTAAAGAAGAAAATCTCGACCTAGTGACATCAGATTAAAAATAGAGAGTTTTAGTATATAGCTGATAGTCACGAGGATAAAGGGTAATAAACTTACAAAAGTTTTAATTACCCCCGTTTTTTTATTTAAAACTATTACTAATACAGGTTGGACATGAGAAGCGTGCAACGGAAAGAATACGAATAGACTCGTGCAAGCGAAGTATTTTAAGACAAAGGACTTGACTATCGACTATCGAAGAGATCGAACATGTGTGTGGGTGAGTTTCGGGGAAATGACTTCTTCCTTTCCCCGCACATTTTCCTTTACCTAAACCACTATCCCGTGTTCCGTCACTGTGTAGGTACTTTCACTTCGCCTCTAGAACTTGTCTACGCATAGAATATAAACTACCCGCACGCGTGTGGAGGCGGCGTTTGGTTCCAGCGAAAAATCAGGTATAGTCCATTCAAAATAATTTTAGGATGACGTTAAATATAGTAATAAAGTGTTGGCAAATGTATACTAATAAACACCTAGAATTGCGCATGAAGGATACTGTCATTTAACATAATAAAGGTTGGCAGTTCTGCACGGTGTTGCCACCAATTCTTCCTGCCAATAGGAAAATTCTTATATTGCAATGTAGCATTTCATCCAGTTGTGACGTCATCCTAAAGTTAAAGCGAATGGACAATAAGTCTCTGGCTTATTGTTATTTGGTTTGCTTTACCCGTGACGGCAACGCCCAACCGCATATAAAGCTGTATCTTTAGCTTTTGCGGGCGATGCGCTAACCAATTGCGCCAACCGTACGGGCGAGTACATTTGGAAATATATAAAAATCTAAATCATGTACGCAACCATACATAAACCTATCTCACGGTGTCAAGTTTTTGACTTATGTGAGATGTAGACAGGACGCGACGCTCAAATTTACAGCTATATTCTAACAATTAGTTACAAATATTAGTAATTGCACATCATCATTAAGTCTTAAGTCCTGAAACTGGTTATACGCGTACCCTCATTGTTTCCTATTCTGAACTAATCTACCTATTTCCCAGAAATTTGCACAGTCTGCATCTATTGCTATCTGATCTAGGTCTACATCTACCTCCTTTTTCCTATCTCTGCTTGTAACATATCCCACACTATTCCCCAAAAGTGCTTTAGAACATATTCTGCCCTTCTGTTTCTCCTATTCTTTCCACAGATATCACTGTTCCCTTACTATTTCTATAACCTATTTGTCATCAACCTTGTCTGTCCATACAAGCATCCTCATACATCTGAAGCACAACATTCCAAAAGACTACTACCGTTTTTCCGTCTGCTTTTCCTACTGCCCGTATTTCATAGGCATACTGTGCTGTGCTGTACACATATGCTTTCAGCAATTTTCCTTTTTGTACATATAAATATATATATATATATATATATATACATGTATATATATACATATATATATATATATTATATATACATATATATATATACACATATATATATATATACATATATATATATATATATATATATATATATATATATATATATATATATATATAGGGTGGCCGGAGAGATTCTTTGGCTCGAAATAGATCGATTTGAGCCAACTTACCTATTATAGAAGTTGCTTCATTTAGCCTCTAGAGGGCTTCAAAAATCGTGAAAAATATTTGATATTTTAAAATAACTCGAAAACGAATCGATAGATTTTGACATTTTTGGGGTGCGAGTTTCTACTTTCAATTCACAACTTTTGGTGGTGTACGCAATAATTTTAAAAGCATACGCGTGTCCCAAAAATGATGTATTGTATAAATATCCGACCATTACCTTTTTCCTGTTTATGCAATGACTACCAATTTTTTTATGAGTAGCCGACTTAATTTGGAAACTTTTTTGTCTCTTGTAAAATTTTGATTAGACGAGCGGTTTGACAGAAAAAATAATTTCAAATGTCTGCATACTTTCGTCATCATAGCTGCATTAAGTATAAAACGGGGCAAATCAAAAAGCATAGTTTAGTAGTTATATTTGCTTTTTATTTGTTATTTAATTTGACTGTCATTTAACCTCAGTTTAGTTACCTGTCAAGTCGTGAATTTCTGCTTAATTCAATAAAAGTTTGCATATTTCATCTTACATTATGAGTACTTACACAAACAACGAACAGGTGGATATGCTTTTGGTTTTCGGATTTTGTCAAGGCAATGGTCGTGAAAGCGTCAGAGTCTATAGGGAAATATTTCCTAATCGCCGAATGCCAAACGACCAAACATTCGCAAATATTGAAAGACGTCTTCGTGAAAATGGTAGCTTTCAGTCAAGAAATGCGGATCGAGGACGTCAACGTACCACAAGAACTGCGGATCTGGAGGAACAAATTCTCATAGAGTTGAAGAAGTCCCAAAAATAAGCACCAAACGCTTAGGACTTGAACTACAAGTTCCTAAAAGTATTGTTCATGACGTTTTAAAGGAACAGTTATTACACCCATACCACGTTCAACAAGTACAAGACCTTTTGCCTATCGATCCTGAGAGGCGTCGAGCTTTCTGTCAATTTATTCAACATCAGAGAATTCAAAATGCAAATTTCAGTCGCAAAATTTTATTTACAGACAAACATGTTTACGCTGTAGAAAATCCTCATGCAACTAAAGTGACTCACTATCAACATGAATTTAAGATTAATGTCTGGGCTGGAGTTATTGATAATTTTATTTTCGGTCCTGTTGTGATACCAAATCGATTAAACGGAGACAATTACTTCAACTTTCTACAACAAACATTGGCGAATTCATTGGAAGATCTGCCATTGTTACTTCGCCAAGACATGTGGTTCATGCACGATGGTGCTCCTCCCCACTTTACTCTAGCTGTTCGACAACATTTACACGAAAAATATCCGGATCGATAGATCGGAAGGGGATATGATGCTCCTACAAATTGGCCAGCACGATCGCCGGACTTGACGCCCTGTGATTATTTTATGTGGGATACTTTAAAATCTAAGGTTTATTCGTTTTCACTTGATAGCGAAGAATAATTGTATAGTGAAACAAATTTAGTAAAGCTCTTCTTTACTGCACGCCCCACGTTGGGCGCCAGTGAAACAAATTTAGTTTAGTAAAGCTCTTCTTTACTGCACGCTCTACGTTGGTGGCGTCAGTGAAATATTTATTTTGGGCACCAGTGAACTGTAGTTTTTTTTTTTTTTTTTGGTTAGTTATGGAGTGAGTCAATTAGTGAACAAAACCTCGGTGGACCCACGAGCTTTACTATATTCGCGGTCTAGTCTGGGAATTACCCCAAGGGTGAGCAATGAGTTTGGGCGTGGATATAGGGTGGGCTCGACTACAAACGGGATATAATGATTACCAAAAAACATACAAATTACAATAAACAATACCTCTGGAAACCTCTTGGACCTCTGCTCCAGCTTCTGCGATGTCGGACCTGCAAGAAAATGTCACACAAAAAAATAATATATAAGACACTGTTTGTGCCTTACAATAACAAAATATTTCGATCTTTATAGATCGATTGGCCTGAATTCAAAATCTCAATAACACCTTACCTATAAAAAAAAAACTCTACTGGGCATTACTTATTCCGTTTCTACTACTTGGTACTGTATCAACTTTTCTACATTCAAAATTTTGTTGATCTAATTTAGACAATGTTAATTTTAATTAGTGAAATAAAAAGACGAAGGTTTTAATTCAAAGTTTAATTTAAGTGTAGTTCTCTTTTGTTGCAAAAATTATTTATAAAAAAAATTAATAATCAATATATAATAAGTTTCAAAAATTTCTTAATATGTTTCTCTATAATCAAAATAATCAACATAAAGTAAGTTTCAAAATAAATCTCTAAATTTGCTTCTCTACTTAGAGAGGTCTTAGCATTTATAAATTATTTAATACAGTCTAGGTTCTTAAACATCCATAAAACAGATCTGTTCTGGCTTACAAGATTTTATCTAAAGAACTTGTTACATAAACAGTTCATATGGCTTAAGCATGAAATTAATAAAAGTCAGTTCAACATATGTTAAAAGCAGCTTAGGTATTCTACTAATCACAACATATTGCAAGAAACATCTTTCAATCAAAGGTGAATTTCATACATATTTTAACAATTAACATGTGCATCATATTCGTGCTCTGAATAACAACTTTTAAATTATCTAAAGGTTCAAAAATTTCTCTTATAAAAAAAATTTAGTTCTGAACGAAAGGTATTTGACCTATCAAATATCCAGGAAATAATTTTCAAACTGATTTTTACGTGAGATTTGAGCATAATTACATCTTGCAAATAAACTTGAAATTTACGTTCTTTAACAAAAGTTTCTTGTGATTTAGTAAATGTTAAATCAAAACTTTAACCGTAACTCGTACACAAAATTAATTTTCAATAAATAGTTTCATAAGTACCTGGTTGCTTTTGTTTTAATTGTACAACGGCGATGCTGGCGAACGTAATAGCGTAATAGCATTCCATCCTCTTGAAATACAGAAAGATACAAAACATGCCTGTATTAGTTACAATCCTTCGGACAGCCCCAAATCAAACAATTTCACCATACACGACCAGATTTTAATTCCATAGCCAAGCGTGTTACTTAAATATGCTAGAGAAATTGAACCAAGTATTAGTTTTAAACAAGGCTGATTAATTACATGATGCTTACCACTAATGGATTCCCTCGCCACGTGTCGTAGTTATTGCTCTAGGTTGACTGGGCAGCTTTCACGAGAGCTCCTTCGTGAAGCCTCCACGCGACAACCAAAAGCTCTTCCACTAGCCTAGAGCTATTCTTAGCTCCCATTTGCAAGCAAAGCTTCCCATCTTCAAAAATGAAGTCTACGTACACGTAGTTGCTTGCAAAATGGCTGTGTTCCTTCTTTGCCAACAACCTTAGCTATCGCGTCCTTTTCGCGCAGGCGTTGTGTTTAACAATCGCTCTAGTGGGCGTCAAAACGCCTGTAGTTTATGTAATTCAAGTTACGTTCAAGGTATCCACGATATCGAAAGTATAGGAGTCCCCATTAAATACTCTTTATAGGTGAAAAATAATGTAAACGGAAAGGGGTGTTCTTCCTTATAGTACATTAAATTATTCAACGATTTCACGCTAAAGGACAATCTCGTAAAACAACAACAGCTAGTAATATTTTTCTTTACAGATATTTAACGTAACAAAAATTTTGTTACAATAGACAAATTTTAAATGCAGCCAACTCTTTAAAAAATAATGCACAAACAATGCAGAGGGTTCAGTTAAACTTTTTACGAAGAGTTAATTTGTGCATTGAAGAAAATGGCGGCCATTTTGAAAATTTATTGTAATGGTCCAACACTTGTACCCCGCTGTTAATTTTCAATGATAGTAATAAAAAATAAAAAAAAACAATGAAATAAAAATAAAAAAACATACATTTGATATTATTTTTTTCTGTCAAACCGCTCGTCTAATCAAAATTTTACGAGAGACAAAAAGGTTTCCAAATTAAGTCGGCTACTCATAAAAAAAATTGGTAGTCATTGCATAAACAGGAAAAAGGTAATGGTCGGATATTTATACAATACATCATTTTTAGGACACTCGTATGCTTTCAAATTATTGCGGAAACCACCAAAAGATGTCAATTGAAAGTAGAAACTCGCACCCCAAAAATGGTCAAAATCTATCGACGTGTTTTTGAGTTATTTTAAAATATCAAATATTTTTCACGATTTTAAAGCCCTCTGGCGGCTAAATGAAGCAACTTGTATAATAGGTAAGTTGGCTCAAATCGATCTATTTCGAGCCAAAGAATCTCTGTTCTTACGTTGTACACGTATTTTCCGGACACCCTGTATATACATATATTATTGTGAAGTCTCCTGTAGATTGCCAGATCGCTAATTCGTGCCCCACAATTTGGGTGCCATAAATATTATGAAGTTTACCTCGGCTGCTCCCTCTCTGAACTCCACCAAAGATGCTTACCTGGACTGCTGAAACTAAAAACTCCCGCTCGCTGCCTCCAGGCTATAATTTAAAAGCAAATCACTACTCTACAATCATACGCAAAATAACGCAACTCACAAGATACATCACACTCTATTTACATGAAATAAATATTACAATTTTTAAAAACTCTTTTTATTATATACAATAATATCACTTGGATTCTCAACAATTCCTTTTCAAAAATGTATTTGAATTCTATAATCTCAGCACACAAATACCCTATTAATGTAAGAGGGCTAACCCCATACTTGACTTCAACCCTTGTCCTAATATGAATTCATAGTAAAACTCTTTAAACTTGAGTGCAAAATTATAGCACTGCGAAAATAATAATAAGTCCCCTTTACTTTGTACAACATAACCTGGTTATCCTTACATTAATTATCCCTTACTACCTAAACAAGATTCCATCTACATATAAAGTCCTATAAAATTTTCAGTTCATCAATTTCATAAAGAATTATCACTCCAAAGCACAACAAAATTAACGTAAGCACAGTCTATTACCACCACAAAAATGTTTTATAAAATGCGTTACTTGATAACTATTTTCCTGCAGGTATCAGCAAATCAGCCCTCGACGATGATGCCGTCTACAAAGACACTCGGCTATAGAACCGCTCTCCAGGTTGAATCACCATTCCTCTCGGCATGCTAGTATCCAAATCTTTCCTCGTTTACCATAAACAAAATGCATCCAAACTTCTACAATTTTCCATTATATTTCCATTTATAAATAACCAATCAATAATTGCTGCTTTTACCATTAAATTCAAAATTTTAAAACTTCTTACAAAGGATAATTCTTACAATTAAAGAGTCGATAATACAGTTAAAAGTCGATAAAACAGTTTACGAGTTCATAAATACATCGCGCAAGCGCAATGAATAAAGCGGGCGACGCCCCTGGCGGATGGCAGCACTAACCTTATTACAGATTCCGCGCAGCCAACTTCCAATGACGTCACCAATGCACAAAATTATATTGCGCCATAGTCGGAAAATTTACATAAAATTGAGACACTATATTCTAATGCAATTACTCACATGAATATGTCGCTGGGTTAAAGTTGGCTTCTATTCCAAGTCCATCAGGCTACGGAGGCCCTGTTGAGGTAGATAAAGGTGATACGCCCGACGCTCTTTCAACGCGTTCGGACCAGCAATCAGGGCTCCACTCCGAGGTGATTAAAGATGGGACGGCTCAGGTGCCGTTGGCAGAGCATGGACATCCGGCTCATCTAGGGTCGTGTAGTACGGTACGCCTCGGTGGCTTCAAATTGACACCTACCTATGCAGGGAATGACGGGAAAAAGGTATAAGGTGCGACAAACAAAAGATAAGCAAGCAAGGAAACTACATAGGTAAAGCTAACGATACGTTACCGAAAGACGTCCACTCTACTCGAAGGTACTGGCAAAACGGCCACGTTGAAGAGCGTCACGGAAACTCGTCCCCACTCTTTGTCTTTTTCACGTCGGCGCGAAGTTATTCGTCCAACCCTCTAGCGTCGCGCGATCTGCGCAAACGCACTGTGACGTACCGGAAGTACGCGCCTAGTCTTTTAAAATTCCGCGCACCGCGTCTTTTAAAATTATGGCGCGAAACCTCCGTACATCAAACTTAACCTAATACAATATTTAAGTGCCGATTGGCATGTAACAATCGCGACAAAGCCACAAAAGAAAAAACTTAAAAAAAGAAAAAGTCTGTTAGCATAGTAACAGCTTAAAATCTAAGTCCTAACCACCCTACATAAAACCTAACTTAAAACCTACAAAATGCTTATATAAGGCGCCACCTGGTTTTTTGACCGATAACCCGTCTACCGTTATTACTAACGGTAGTCGGTAAGATAACGAGAAATTAAACCAAAATTATTACTAACGGTAGTCGGTAAGATAACGAGACTAAACTAAAGTTATTATTAAAGGTAATCGGTAAGATAACGATATTAAAACTAAGGGTATTATCAAAGATAATAAAGAAGACAAAGGTATTGGCCTAGTTATTACCCAAGACAATGAATAAGGTAAGATAGAGTGGCTCCGGTAGAGCCGTTTAAATGGGGATTGACTCGTACCCTCTAAAAAGAGAGACCTGTGAAGCAAGTCCGTTTACAAGAAACGGCACGAGGGACCGGCAAAGACATTTGGGTGCATTCCTGCACCCGGCATTAATCGGTATCGGTGATATAATCACCCGATACCCACACTGTATATATCGATATACACATTCACTCACACATTCACACACTCATACATACCTTCACTGCCAGAGCCCATGCGCTGACAGCGGCACCGCATGACCCCACGAAAGATTCGCAGAGACGAGGTCCAGGTGTCTGTGAAAACCTCCCGCGCAACCACACGGTGACTAACGGAAATGAAAAGGCAGTAGAGAAACAGGAACGGTAAAAAGAAGGAGGTAGGTTTTTTGGAATGCATAAGAGGCACTTCCAGGTAGAAGAAAGTAGAGGAAGGGCTCGCATTGAGCAAAAGAGACAGAAAAAAAAGGTGGATAGCAAAGCGCTACTCAACCAGCCAATGTAGCTAGTAGTTCAGAGTGAGGGAACATCACTTATGTGGCAGACGGGTGTTCCGGGACAAGAACAGGTCCACCGAAAGAAGAATAAGGCATAGCGGAGACAGCGGGATAAGAAAAAGTATAGTTTTTGAACAAGCGTCCGAGAGAAGGTAGAGAGTTGTCCCTGTTAAACACAGCGCAGTCTGAAGGACCACCTGCGATATTAATCCGACAAGATAAGTATAGACATAAATTTAAAATTCACTAGACTCTTAAGAGAACTAGTACGATCATTCTCCTAACGAGTGTATCGACTACGATAAGAAAATCAGACAAAAGTTGACACAACAACTTAAAAGTATCATTACAGATACAAACACACAAAAACAAACTGTTTTAAGGTAGTTTTTTAAAACGGTAACACCCTAAACACACAAAAATGCCCAATTATAAGCAGTTAAATACAGATACACTGTCCCAATATGCTAAAACAACCGAGAGTTTAATAAGGTAACAATAAAAAGCAATAGCACCTCACCACAAAGTTCAACAAAAAACAATGAAAAAAAATGTTTATAAGTTATGTTGATTTAGTAGAAAAAGAAAGAAATAATGATGTAGTATAATGTGGGCGACTGGAATAATTCAGAGGAAAAACACATGGAATAGACAATCCTAGTTTTTTGCAACTGCGAATATGAACTATTTCTAACAATGGCATAGGCCGCGTCTCCTATGTGAGTCCAAAGAAGAAAAACATCCACTCAACATCAGCTAAAACCGATCATAAAAATTCAATGAGTTATTTCAACCAAAGTTACGACAATTACCACACAAAATTAAATGACATAAGAAAAATACTAAAAACCAAATAATATCCTGTAGAAAAAGTTAGAGGGTTGATTAAATGAAACGACAGAATTATATTGGGGGGTGTAGAGGATGAAGTGATATATATCTAACGGTATGGTCAAGGAAAAGTCAACCAAAAGAAAAAGATAGCTAATTTAAGGTAAGTAAAGTTAAACGTGTAAGAGGTTATATACTGTATGAGAGAGGGAATAAGTAATTAACGTTAACTAATTGATGGTGAGAACAGAAAAATATTAGGTAAATCGTGAGGAGCATGGAACATGAAAAACTTAAGTAGCATTTGGGTCAGCAGAGAATGGCTTAAGGTCTTTAATATGCCACCTGCCTTGACGTTTTCCTTCAGCATCCTGAAGTTCGTAGATAAGGGGACTAATGACACGAGTGACCTTACAAAGAATGAATTTAGGGGCTAATTTTGAAGATAATTTTTTAGATGCATCCGATAAGACATAATTCTTTTTCCAAACTTGTTCGCCCAAGGCGAAGGAAATATTTCGTTTGCGTAGATTATAATGGTCCTTACTCTTTTCGTAAGCTTTTAACAAATTTTTTCTAACGTCGTTAAAGATAGAAGGTAATGACTGTTGGTCTTTGTCCCAACGTACTTTATCGTCAAATTCAATTACGTTAGTATCGTCAGGCACTAAACCATAATAACTCCCATCGATTGGGGTATATCTTCCAAAAACAAGAAATGACGGTGTGAATTGGGTTGCTTCGTGTTTAAATGTACGCAAAGCTTGAGCAATTTTAAAGATATGTTCATCCCATGTAGTATGGTCTGAATCAATATAGGAAGAGATAGCGGTAATTAAGACTCTATTTACTCTCTCGGTAGGGTTTACTTGGGGGTGGTATTTTGCGTTAAACCATATTTTTTGTACTTTGTAACTTTTAACGAAATTCTGAAAATCTTTAGAGATAAATTGTGCCCCATTGTCGCAAAGAATAATTTGAGGGACACCAAAGATAAGAAAGACATTTTGTTCTAGGAATTTAATTATAGCTGCAGAAGTAGCTTTACGTAAGGGTTGCACCATAACAAATTTAGAAAACCAATCGGTGACAACTAAAAGATATTGGTTACCTCTTTTCGATCGGAGGAGAGGTCCTAATAAGTCAAGCGATATTAACTGAAAGGGATAAGATACACGTTTAAAGTTACCCATTAAACCAGGGCGAGCGTCTTGTGAACTCTTATGAGATCCACAAATTTTACAGTTCTTAATATAGCGACAAACAGATTGCTTAAGTGTGGGCCAGTAATATAATTCAGATATTTTAGCAAGAGTTTTTGTAACACCAAGGTGTGCAGCTATGGGATCATCGTGACATAATTTGTGCACCTCACTGCGGTTAGCAGTGGGCACGACCAGTTTTCATTCAGGAATATTCGATATTTTATGTGGGGAAGAAGATACAAATTTATATAGTCTATTATTAGTTACACGAAAGGTAGGGAATTTATCGGGATTATCGGAAACTTTTTTAATCATATTGAGGTACCAGGTATCAGGAATTAAATCTGGAAGGTTAAGAGAAACAACATCACGAGATAAGGCATCAGGTACGATATTTAATTTGCCAGGTCTATGCCTAACATCAAAAGTGAATTGAGATATACGCAAGTTCCATCTTGCCAAACGACCTGCAGGCTGTTTCAAGTTATTAAGCCAAGTGAGAGCTGCACAATCAGTGATTACGGTAAAGTGTGTACCTTCGACATATCCTCTAAATTTCTCGATGCCAAAGATAACGCCCAATAATTCTCGTTCGGTAGCAGAGTATTTTTGTTCGGCAGCAGTTAAGGCACGACTCGCATAGGCGATTGGATGTTCTAAACCATTGTTTACCTGGAACAACATTGCACCTAAACCAGTAAGCGAGGCATCGGTTTGTATATAAAACTTTTCATCGAAATTGGGTGAAATTAAGATAGGTGCTGAAGTGATTAACGTTTTAATTTGTTCGAAAGCCTGTTGGGATTCTAAATTCCACTCGATAGTTTGGGATTTATTTTTATTTTTAATTAAAGCGGTAATGGGTGCAGATATAGTTGAAAAATTGGGTAGAAAGATGCGATAATAGCTAATCATTCCAATTAAACGTTTGATTTCGGTAACAGTTTTAGGTGTTTTAAATTTAGTAATAGCGTCGACTTTAGCGGGATCTGCTCGTAGGCCAGTTCCATCGATAATAAAACCAAGAAATGTAAGGAACGAACAACAAAATTGACACTTTTCCCAGTTTATCTTAAAACCTGCTGCGTTTAAGCGTTCTGCAACCTCATTTAATGTAGCGATATGTTCATCAACGGAACTTGAGATAACTAAGATATCATCTAAAAATACAAAGGCACGTTCCTTATGTAAGATAGGACCTAACGTTTGATCCATAGTACGTTGTAGGGTTTGTGGAGCGTTACAGAGACCAAACGGCAAAAAATTATACTCGAAAAGGCCACGGCCTAGAACATAAAAAGCAGTTTTTTGACGAGAAGATAGGTCGAGAGGTATCTGATAAAAAGCTTGTCTGAGATCAATAGATGAGATAAATTTTGCGTTACGAAGCCGGCTTAAAATAGAGTCAGTTCTTGGTAAAGGATAAGCATCTGAAACAGTCACGGAATTCAACTTTCTGCCATCAAAACAGACACGCCATTCGTCATTCTTTTTCCGAACTAGTGATACGGGAGACGTCCAGGGTGAATTTGAGGGAGAGATAACACCAGATTCTAACATTTTATCTATTTCAGCAAGTAAATGCTTTTGTAATGCAGGCGATAACGGATATTGACGTTGCTTAAAAGGAAGGGCATCACCTGTAGAGATAACGTGTGTTGCAGTTGTAACGCAACCAAGTTCAGAGGTATTAAGTTTACGAAATTTGTCAATTGTAGCGTTAAGAGTGACATTTTGGGAGTCAGTAAGAGAAATTTTGTTAGATATTCCTGTAGATGCACAGGAATTTGTTTTAATAGAGGTTTGCCATGAAAAATCCTGGAATAAAGTGACAGATTAAAAAGTTTACAGAAATCCACACCTAGTAAAAAAGGATAAGCTAATGCAGGCACAATCAAAAATGAAACGTCACGTTCAAGTGATTCTACTCGAATTTTTAACTTAAGGGAACCCGTTACATATATTTGATTATCGTCAGCTAAATTTATGGAAATTTTTTCGGGAATAATTTGAATATTAATATTTTGTTTAGATAATTGATGTAAACCTTCGTTATTTATAAGGGAGCATGAAGAACCTGTGTCCAATAAAACAATTACATTTAAGGAACCAATCGAGATAGATAAGTGTGGACGATTATCCAAGGGTTTCTTAACAAGTTGTAGAACGGCAGACTTTTTATGATAAAAGGAATTGACGGTTCGTAACCACTTAGACCACTCTGATGGCGTAGTATAACATAATTCTTCTAATGAAGGTAAGGCATTTTGTACATAAACAGTAGCGATATTATTGTTAGATAAATTTAATGACGGTACAGCATTAGAGGTAGTTTTATGATTTGAATTTATTGACGTCTGGGTCCGTTGAATGATTGGTGTTGAGGACGATTTTGATTCCTTGAGATATTCACGCCCTGATTTGGAATATCTCGACGGGAGTTTCCCAATACGTTAGGATTACAGTTCGTGCAGTTAGATTTGTAGATATTTGAGCGGCCACAACCATAACAAAAAATATTTCTAGGGTATGTGCAGACATTATAGTTATGTCCACTTCTCCTACAGTTCCAACAGGTAAGTGAGTTATTAGTTACGGTAGAAGGAACATTAAGGGTAGATACTTTATGGGAAGCTCGAGCTTGACAAGCTAAATCGGGTTCTAAAAGACCAGATTGTTTCTCTGGGGGCGGGCGATATTTATCAATTCTAAACTTCACTTCCTGGAGAGAACGACATAGATCTTTAAAGTGGGCTAACGAAGAGATGTGTTGTAATGCCAACCGTTCAGAGAAATACGGGTTTAAATTTCTAAGTAACTGATCGATAATTTCGGATTCTGAGGGTTTCTTGTCGAGTCTGCTATATAAAGCTTCTAATGAGGTAATGAAAGAGACAACATTTTTGTCAGGTCCTTGGGTTCGATTACGTATCTTGTTCCAAAGGTCGGTAATATAACCATGAGGTAGGAAGTCTCGTTTTAGGCACGCAACTAACTCCTCCCAGGTAGAAATTTGGTCTCGGATGTTTCTGTACCATATCAACGCGGAGTCTGAAAACAAGTCACCTGCTGAAACAAATAAATCTTGGTCCGTACACTGCCGAGAAATTTTGAAGTCGTTAATACGGTCAAGAAAGGACGATAGAGAGACTTGCGAATCAAACCCTTGAAAAGTAAGACCCCATTTGTATACAGGTATAGATTTCCCTAATGGTTTAGGTTGAGCAAGTACGAGATTTGAAAAGGGTAACGATATATCTACGTCTGCATTTGGATTGAGTTTGTCAAGAACAATTCCTTCAAGTAATAATATTTCGGACAATAAACTTTGTTTTGCTTGGGTCGCTTGTTCGTCGTCATATAAGGATAATAATTCGGTACGTTGTTTAACATGCGTTATTCTGGAAAGCAATCTCCTCAGCTCAGTATCGCTGGGACAAGGATCTATTCTATTTATTATACCAGATATGTCATCTAAAGACAATTTAATTTTAGATACGTTATGAGGCCAATCGCCAACGATTTTCTTTAAGATAGGAACGCCCTTCATTTCCTGGGCTAAAATGGCCCTAAGCTGCGATCTTCTATCGTTTTGGTTATGAGCGGGAATAGTATTCCTACATTCAATCTCGTAAATTAGCTCGAGAGATTTTAAATGTGAAACATTCATTTTGAATTTATGTTTGAGACACGATATATATGAGATATGCAATACTGACTCAAATCAAAAGGTAAAAAACGTTACAGCTACTTCAAGTCAGTACGATAAGATATTTAAGGGTGGAAACTTGCTAAGAACGTCACTCGTAAAGAATGACACTCAAACTTCATCACGTTAAGTAACCGAAAAACTAAAAAAAAACACGTTTAGACTGTATGCGGACAAGGTTAGTATTTAACAAAGGGATATATCATTGATAAACTACAAAAAAGGCACTCCAATTTATAACAACATGCAGGTAATGTATTCTTTAACAAAAGGAACAAGAATCCATAGTTTGACGTTTCATAAAAAGATATTAAAAAGGCCAATTTATTTCGTTCAGTGCTTTTAAACGCAAGGTTTTCTTGTAAAGGTACTTGAGATATTATTAATTGAATAGGTAAAACACTAATGCAGTTTTTAAAATGTAACATAGAAGACAGTGTATTCAAGTTTCAAAAAGATCTTCTAAAGTTAAGAAAACAAACAAAGATTATATTTTAATTTAATATATGTAGATAATTTTTAATAAACAGTGTTTAAAGACATAAAATAAGGTGAAAGCTTATTTATTTATATACTTACATGGAAAACAAATAGGGTTGGGTGATTAATTCCTCCTACAAGTTTATACTTGGATCTAAAAATAAACCAATCACACAATACACTGTAGTTAACAAACACATCCCATATTGTAAATTTGGGAAAACATTATACAAAAACACATTTTATAGATAATTTCAGTTATCAAAAGCACACCATATTTAAATTGGGAAAACCATTACATCAGCTAAACATGTTACATACAACAGCTGTATATTACAATGTCAAAATGGCCGCTTAAGATTGCCATAGCAACTGATTTTTTTGACATCTAAAAAGAATGAGGCATGTTCCAAAATGCGGGTATAAAATTCAAGGTTATAGGTATTTGGTAATTGGTTTTAAGTAAAAAAACTATTTTAAATAACGTTAGTTAATACATTGTATGGTTATAAAAACAAAAGAAAGACTCATAACTGCCATATCCACGTTGAAAGCGCCATTCTTACAAAGGATAATTCTTACAATTAAAGAGTCGATAATACAGTTAAAAGTCGATAAAACAGTTTACGAGTTCATAAATACATCGCGCAAGCGCAATGAATAAACCGGGCGACGCCCCTGGCGGATGGCAGCACTAACCTTATTACAGATTCTGCGCAGCCAACTTCCAATGACGTCACCAATGCACAAAATTATATTGCGCCATAATCGGAAAATTTACATAAAATTGAGACGCTATATTCTAATGCAATTACTCACATGAATATGTCGCTGGGTTAAAGTTGGCTTCTATTCCAAGTCCATCAGGCTACGGAGGCCTTGTTGAGGTAGATAAAGGTGATACGCCCGACGCTCTTCCAACGCGTTCGGACCAGCAATCAGGGCTCCGCTCCGAGGTGATTAAAGATGGGACGGCTCAGGTGCCGTTGGCAGAGCATGGACATCCGGCTCATCTAAGGTCGTGTAGTACGGTACGCCTCGGTGGCTTCAAATTGACACCTACCTATGCAGGGAATGACGGGAAAAAGGTATAAGGTGCGACAAACAAAACATAAGCAAGCAAGGAAACTACATAGGTAAAGCTAACGATACGTTACCGAAAGACGTCCACTCTACTCGAAGGTACTGGCAAAACGGCCACGTTGAAGAGCGTCACGGAAACTCGTCCCCACTCTTTGTCTTTTCACGTCGGCGCGAAGTTATTCGTCCAACCCTCTAGCGTCGCGCGATCTGCGCAAACGCACTGTGACGTACCGGAAGTACGCGCCTAGTCTTTTAAAATTCCGCGCACCGCGTCTTTTGAAATTATGGCGCGAAACCTCCGTACATCAAACTTAACCTAATACAATATTATTTAAGTGCCGATTGGCACGTAACAAACTATTTGTACGCTCCAACACCCAAAAAACTGTAATTGGTACTTACATGCGTAATACACGCTTCGCTCTCAACTCTATATTTATTGTAAGATTTTCAATATATCAACTTTTCGTCACAACACACTAACTTGTGTGCATTTACAAAAAATTATATACTATCACTTAAAAGTATTCACTACTAGAGCTACCATCGAAGACGAGCGCAGGAAAAGTAAGAAAGTGTCACCGTCCTCCAGGGTGTTTATATAAGGACAAAACGTATCCCCCTGTTTCTAAATTCGCACGTACTCAACAACGTACAAACAAACATTCCAAGTAAACCTCCAACTGTCTGCTTGCTTCCAGAAATAACAGACATAACCGTCGCCAATTTCACGTTAAAACATCAACGATTCAAAATTTTCTCTGAAATACAACGTACAAACATATAAAATTCGTTCAAAAACCGCCAACCGTCCGTGCGTTCGAAGAAAAGTAGCCTCAACGAACATTGATTCTCGCTACTTCACGCGTCTCAACTCAACCAAACATATTTCTTCTCACTCACTCTCGTATATCGCTTTGTTCTACTCATGCTTTATTCTTACGAACCCCCAGTTGGATATCTGCCCTCTCTCATATTAAGACTGTTACGCGTATACCTGTAACGTTCAATTAGATCACTCATTTTCGCTCCGTATTTTCGATCGATACAACCATCTTTCGTCTTGCTTTATCTACAAGCTACAGAATTGTCTTTGTTCCTTTGTTTCTTATAAAGTCTGGCGGCTCCGTGGCGTAGTGGTTTGTGTGTGGCTACTACGCCCAAGGTCCCGGGTTCGAATCCCGACACGGTCCGCTTGAAAAATGTTAGGCGAGCATTTTTCACAAAAATACACCCTCATTCGGATAAGAGGTAAAATGGAGGTCCCGTGTGTGAGTGTTGTCACGCACGTTAAAGATCCCTACCTTGCTTGGAACAGCAAGAGTTCGGCAAAATTCCAAATTTTTTAGGTAAAAAAAACTCGCTTCCTGGCCAATGTAGCACCTTCGGGTGGAGCATTGGAAAATCAAATGTAATGTTATAAAGTCTAACTGATACTTAACATTTGCATCTTTGTCTTTCATATGATGTGATAAAGTCTGTTTTCGTTTGAGATATCGATTCGTGCCTGCGTTTCAACGTTCATATGCATTCTTAGAAATCATTGATTTTCTTACCTACCACTAAGAAGCTCGTGTTTTAAATGCTATATTGAAACGTTTCTTGTTTACTAAAAATATCGATCCTATGCTAAATAATATGAAAAACTTTCACATCCTTCTTCACTATCTTAAATTATAATAAAAGCGGTATTTTCATCTTGCTGCTTTTAACCCTTAATTATGCTATTTCCTTACTAAATAAATGCAAAGCTGCAACTAAAATCAAATTCACTCTAAATTCTTACCTTAAGCTAAATAAGTGCTATTTTAATTATCTAAAATACCTAATTAACTTTTCTATAGCTTGTGGCTAAACACTCCAGCTTGACCTATGACCTACTTACTTATCTAATTTTAGACTGCACATTACACGATAATATATATATATATATATATATATATATATATATAATACTGAGAAGATTACGCCATATTGGTAAATAAGAGCGCACGCTCTTTCTAAGCCTGCTTGAAATTATAATAATTTCCCATACTTATTATTAAACACTTTCTATTAATAGACTATGTGAGGAGTATTTAATAAATTTATTTCAGATCGGTCGAGAATATCTCATCCATAATTGACGTCGATCATAATTCTTCTTTAACTGTTTTATCAATCTCTCCTTCAGTAACAAGTATACCTGGAAAATATAATCCTTCGCCATATACTTTCAAAATTTCAAAAAATGTGGTAACACCCAACAATGGTTTTGTAAGGTGTCCGCCATTTTACATACAGTTGGATCATACCCTGGCTGTAATTTGGAGCCTATTTTCCAAACAAAAATTGCAACAAAAATTAGGTATTAAAACTAATACTGGTATTTATATAAACGAACTAATTGCTTTTAGGTATTGTACAACTTCAATGGGCGCAAAACTTTTTAAAAGGAATTCATGGAGCCCAGGGAAGCTATCCAGCAGATGTCGCTGTGTGCATTGATGTGATTGAAGATGTACTAATTGAGCATTATGCATCACTAGCTGAAGAAACATTTCCAATAAAGAAAAAGTCCTGTTGTTTTCCTACAAAAACCAAATCTGGAACAAACACTAAAAATTCAACTACCTTAATCGCAACTAAAACAAATGAACTTCCTCTATCTAATTCAAAACACGGTCAAATGATATCAAAAGAAATACCGTTTTCTGTTAATTACGCAGAAATGTGTCGTAGAAATCCAAAACAATGCCAAGAGGTATTGGATATTGACCAGCCTTGCCTATCCGCTACTTTAGCTGGTACAAAGAATTTAGCTGCTAAAAGCTCTACTTTTATTACAAGTACACCTATGGATAGAGCGCCAAAGGCAGATATGATAGATTTCTTAATGTCATGGCGAAAAGAACAAATTGGTAAAATTCAACAAGAACTGAAAAGGTTACATTCAATCGAAGCTTTTATTGGAAATGTAGATAAAGAGAATTTTGAACCTTACTTGGATAAGCAGCATCTTGCTGTTCTGAATGTCGAAAAAGTAAGTAAACGAAATTTAAAAAAAGCTTCATCTCGTGTTTCTGTAAATAAAAAAAGCAAGCGTTCAAAAACCAAGTGAATGTAGTTTCTCTTTATTTTCAATAATGTATTAAATCCATTTTTTCTTAATCTATATTGTGATTATTTTTGTATTCGTCATTTAAAAACAGTTTACATTTGTTTACAAGTACAAGTACAAGTACAATATCGAGCCTATTGGAAATAGTTCGATAAGGTTACTATTGTTCAAAAACAAAGGACCACTAAGGTAAGTCAAAAAATGCCGAATAATATGGGATCTGCAGAATTTTGATTGCGCCCTAGCATAAACAAATGCAACAGAGAACATTTCATAATTGGTCATATTGTAAATATTGTAGTGTGTTATACATATTTTATAGCTAAATCCATACATAGCACCAGTGGCGTATCCAGCCCGAGGTTCTGGAGGGGGCAAAGTAAATAAATAAAATATTGTTGGTCATTGTTCGTGGATTTATTGTTTACGATTCGCAAGACTTATTAATTATTGTCACTTTTTGTTTTACAATGATAGGTGGTTATTACTTAAAAATTATTTGCAAAATAATAAGAAATATGTAAACTAAATTCATTATAACAAAACTAAAGTTAAATTACAGAGATAACTTTACTAACAGAAAATATTCGAAGAAAGCTCTTATGCATAAGTAGCAGAAGAAATATTATTTTACCACATTATTAACATAATAATAACATACATTTACTCTAACTCACTACAAGCATAAGAAAACAGATTGTTACATATCAAACTTTGAAAAAGTTTATATAAAACTAGGACACTGAACGTGGTCTGATTCAAATAACAATATTAATTTTGCGTGCCTTTTTCTGCAGTTCCGAGAGAATTTCTTCAGCTGTTTGTTACGTACATTGACAGAGCCTACAACCAAAGACTAAAGAGAAACAGTATTACCGGGCTCAATCGGCGAAGTGGGCGGGGTATTGTACAGATGTACCCGTAAAGGAGATCCTGAAATAAAATCGAGAAAGAAAAATTATACACTCACGCATTCATACTCAACACAAAATATACCACAAAGAAGAAACCTATAATTTAAAAAAATATGTACAATAGGACATGAGTACCCAAACAAATATTAGCAATCCATACGTAAAAGTTACCCATATATACACAATGAACAGTAAACAGTTTTGAAATAGCGAGCTGTCGTTTTTAGGTATCTCCCCCTAAATTTTTCAGCAACAAAAAAGAAACCCAACGCAAATGGTTATAACTATAAAATCAGTTATGCCACATTGGCAGTACAATGTCTTAATCTAATAAAAATTTAGAACACAAAAAAACCCACGGTAAACCAACTGTTGACAGTCAGGCGATCTATAATTAAATTTAACGCTGAGATTAGCCGGCCTTGCTTCGAGAACAAAAAGGACTATCGTGGTTTCTAATCTAGAAGAATGAACCAACGCCTTTGTTGTTGATGCGACTGCGGGACGAGTTTGATTTTCGGATGGTTCTAATTTATGTGTAGTTGACGGGTTACTGGTCAGCGCAAGATGTAGAATTGGGTGTTGCTTGATCTTACAGTCATCTACTTGACATACCCTGCGTGACCGACATCGATTAGTTTGATGGTGACCAAGGCATCTACGGCACAGACGCTGTTTTATCACATAGGCTATTCGACTGCTCGGAGCTAGTTCGGTAAAGCTCCTACACGCAGAGATTTTATGTTCAGTCGAGTTACAACCTATCGGCAATCTACTCTACGGTGTGGGTTTTCTGATCAGGAAAACTTACTACGCTTGCAAAAGGCTATAGGCGGCGCTGCGTTAGAAAAGGTACGTGGTTCGTTAATCAGCTACAAATCTGTGTCCAATGCAATTGAGATTCTCGAAATGTTCTACGGTCAGCCTGAAACTCTCGTGATCGAACTGCTTAGGAAAATCAAAGCTACACCCGCCGTCAAAGCGGATCGACTAGATAAACTAATTGATTACGCCTTTGAAGTACAGAACTTTTGCGCAATGATAGATGCTTCCAATTTGGACAACTATGTTCAAGATTTATCCGTTTTACATGACTTGGTGGAGAAACTGCCCACCGCCCTACGCCTAAGCCTTTTTCAAGAACACCAAAGTCCAATTGGACTAAGAACGTTTAACAGCTGGCTTATGAAATTGGCAAAGAGTGCCTGTAAAGCGACGTCTGGCAATACAGATATACATACACCCGAAACCAAGGGTAACCCTAGAGCACAAGACAAGGTACACCATAACTATCACTTGCAGTTTAAAAATCCTACAAATGATGGCGGTAAATCGCTACCACAAGTAGCCAGATCGCGTCCTAGTTGCATAGGTTGTAACTCGATTGAACATAAAATCTCTGCGTGTAGGAGCTTTACCGAACTAGCTCCGAGCAGTCGAATAGCCTATGTGATAAAACAGCGTCTGTGCCGTAGATGCCTTGGTCACCATCAAACTAATCGATGTTGGTCACGCAGGGTATGTCAAGTAGATGACTGTAAGATCAAGCACCACCCACTTCTACATCTTGCGCTGACCAGTAACCCGTCAACTACACATAAATTAGAACCATCCGAAAATCAAACTCGTCCCGCAGTCGCATCAACAACAAAGGCGTTGGTTCATTCTTCTAGATTAGAAACCACGATAGTCCTTTTTAGAATTGTACCAGTGACATTATTTGGCCCAGGTACAAAACTTGAAACATTTGCGTTTCTAGATGAAGGATCTACTTCCACTCTAATCGACGAAGAAGCGGCAAAGTTTCTGGGCTTGGATGGGCCGAATAACAATCTTTGCCTGCAATGGACAAATAACGTTAAACGTGTGGAAGAACATTCTAAAACCGTCTCACTGGAAATATCAGGCGTGCAAGAATCTGCGAAGAAATATCGTATGAACGGAGTGCGTACAGTTAAATTTTTGGACCTTCCTACACAAACATGGTCTGTAACGTCCCCGCAAATGTATAAGCATATCGAAGGTCTTCCTATTGTACAGTACGTTAATGCTAAACCAACAGTTCTGATTGGCTTAGATAACTATAAACTAGGCTTTCCTATCGAAACACGGGTAGGACGTTGGTCCGAACCAATGGCTATAAAAACACGACTTGGTTGGACGATTTTCGGCCAGACTAAACGACCTAATGTTTCAAATTCACGTCTGTTTTTTATTTGCGAATGTCGGAATGAAAATCTTCATCAGATCGTTAAAGATTATTTTGCGCTTGAAAATGTAGGCGTACAACAGTTGTCAGCTATAGAATCAAAAGAGGACCAACGGGCACGTCAGATAATGGAAGCGACTACTAAACGTATTGAAGGTCGCTACGAAACTGGTCTCATTTGGAAGTTTGATCATTTTTTGGTACCGAATAGTTATGCAATGGCACTTAGGAGATACCAGTGCTTTCAAAAGAAAATGCTGAAGCATCCTGAGTTACGAGCTGCCCTAAACACACAAATTGCGCACTATATCAGCAAAGATTATATCTATAAATTGAACGCGGCCGAAATTGCAGGTCACTCAAGGGTCTGGTATTCGCCAATTTTTACGGTACAATATCCCAATAAGCCAAAAAAAGCCGCATTGTTTGGGATGCTGCCGCTCGAGTAAAAGGAGTTTCATTAAATTCTTTACTACTTAAAGGGCCTGACCAGCTCATGTCCTTACCAGCGATCTTAAATCGATTCCGCGAAAAAGCAGTGGCAGTTTGTGGCGACATAGCGGAAATGTTTCATCAGGTTAGGATAGTCGAATCAAATCAGCAATTTCAACGATTTCTTTGGCGGAACGACAATTCTCTCTCAAAGCCGGATGTCTACGTGATGAAGGTAATGACATTTGGAGCAACTTGCTCCCCTTCATCTGCTCAGTACGTAAAAAACTTAAATGCAGATACTTTCATTCACACGCATCCTCGTGCTGTTCAAGCTATACGAGAAAATCACTATGCTGACGATTGGTTGGACAGCACTAATACCGAGCTGGAAATGATCGAATTAGCTAAAGCTGTAAAGTCCATTCACGCTGCAGGAGGCTTTCATATACGAGGTTGGCTGTCTAACTCCGCTCGTGTACTAGAAGCAATGGGCGAGACACCTTGTGAAAAAAGCAAAGCGATATTTGAAGAGCAAGCATTTGTCGAAAAGGTACTTGGCTTATGGTGGAACCCGGGCCGCGACTGTTTCTCGTTTGTGCTTAATACATCTAGAGCTGGTATTGATATCCTGACAGGAATACGGAAGCCTACAAAAAGGGAAGTGCTTCGAACCCTAATGACGATGTACGATCCGTTAGGGCTTATTTCCTTTTTCCTTGTATACGCGAAAATTTTGCTACAACAGATTTGGCAATCCGGGATTGGCTGGGATGACGAGATTACTAGTGAACAATACGAAATGTGGGTGACGTGGGTGAAAGTTATATTTTCAATTGACCAGCTACGTATTCCACGATGTTACTCACAAATAACAGAGCCACGAAGCATAGAACTCCACATATTCGTAGATTCTAGCGAAAATGCGTATGCCTGTGTGGCATACTTTCGTATACCTTCGGAGGAGCAAAACGACGTCGCCTTAGTTGGAGCAAAAAATAAAGTCGCACCACAAAAACCGCTTTCAATCCCCAGACTTGAGCTCCAAGCTGCAGTTTTAGGATGCAGATTTGCACAATCAGTGGAGAAGTCCCACTCGCTTATAATAAATCGGCGCATTTTCTGGACAGACTCCGCAAATGTACTCTGCTGGATACGATCTGAAGCCCGACGGTACAAGCAATTTGTAGCATTCAGGATAGGGGAAATTTTAGAGAAATCCAACATAAATGAGTGGAGGTGGGTACCAACCCAATTGAATGTTGCAGATGACGCGACCAAATGGCGAACTCCATCCAGGATCGACGCCAATAACCGATGGTTTAACGGCCCTGCATTTCTAAAGGAGGATGAATCTAAATGGCCGGAAAATGCTCAAAGTCGGCCCAATCCAGAAATAGAACTTCGCGTAAACGTGACAAAGGCAGTCCTACTTAAGGTAGAAACATCAAGCCCAGAAAGAGTCTCGCGTTGGGTACGACTTGTGAATAGCCAAGTATACGTGCGTCGTTTTATAAAAATATTACAAACCAGGAAATCTGGTTCTCTGAAACCGTTGGGCATGATTAGAGCGACTGAGAAAACAATTGGTGAAAATGACCTGTACCGACGCTGCCAACAGGACTGCTTTCCGATCGAATACGAAATTCTGAATTGTCATCCTCCCGGAGTTGTGGACAACTGTAGTATGCTGTTTAAACTGTCACCGTATCTTGACGAGGAGGGTGTTATTAGAATTTCATGCAGAATTGATAAGATGGAAGGCGTCGCATGGAACAGCAAGCGGCCAATAATACTAGGTGATCACGGAGTAACCAGACGATTAATCTAACATTGTCACGAACAATTCTACAACCAAAATCATGAGACGGTGATTAACGAGCTGAGACAATCCTTCTTTATTCTAAAGCTGCGGGCATTGTTTAACAAGGTTCGTTCAGGTTGCAATCACTGCAAAATTAAGTCTGCCGTACCTACACCACCGTTAATGGGAAATCTTCCTAAAGCCAGGCTCACGCCTTTTGTACGCCCGTTTACACACACAGGAATGGACTGCTTTGGTCCGCTAGAGGTTGTGGTATGCAGGCGTATTGAAAAAAGGTGGGGTGTACTGTTCACCTGTATGACGGTCAGAGCAATTCATCTAGAAATCGTTCATAGTATGACTACAGATGCTTGTATTTTGGCCATACGTCGTTTTATTGCTAGACGTGGTATTCCAGCCGAATTGCATAGCGACAACGGTACAAATTTTAGAGGTGCGGCCAATGCCCTGATAGCTGACTTAAAAGGTATTGACAATCAAAAACTTCAAGAAAGCTTTAACACTGTGAAATGGAATTTTATTCCGCAAGCGACTCCACACATGGGGGGCTGCTGGGAACGTTTGATAAGGTCAGTTAAATCTAACATTGTCGAAGCATTGCCAGATCGCGAACCTACAGATGAACTACTCTATACAATCTTTACGGAGATAGAGAATATAGTAAACGAACGGCCGTTGACGTATATACCGTTGTCAGCTGAATGCGATGAAGCGCTTACACCCAATCATTTTCTTCTCGGTTCCTCCAGTGGTGTAAAATCGTCAGGTGACTTTGACAAAAGCTGCCTTGTGTCTCGAAAGAATTACCGCATTGCACAATACGTGGCTCAAACTTTCTGGAAACGATGGATAAGAGAATATTTACCCACGCTTACACGACGATCCAAGTGGCATCTCCCAGCTAAACCTATCAAACCGGGAGACATTGTGATAATCTGCGATGAAAATAGTCATCGTAGTTCGTGGCCGAAAGGGTATGGAAGTGACACTTAATGAAAACGTAGTAAGTCAGTTGTACTGGAATCAACCCTTAAAGAAAAGTTAAGTGAAAATGCTGCGAAATTGGAAGAAAAATTGAATGATAAGACTACCACGTTAGAACAAAGATTAATGGAAAGCTCCATTGCATTGAAAGAAGATTTCACTGAACAGGTAAACACAGTTGAGCAGAAGTTGGACAGTGAATTGGTAAAAATGGAAGAAGATGTGACGAGACTGCAAGAACAAGTGATTTCACTAACAACGCGGCCACTTGAATTAGTAAACCAAGTTGTAAATCAGAACATCCCAGATATAAGAAGCATGGAAGAAAGCGAGTCAATACCGTCAAAATTTAGAGTGAAACCACACATTCGATGGTAAAACACCTTGGCCCACATATTTGAAACAATTTGAAGCCGCTGCAATAGCCAACGGTTGGTGCTACAAAGAGAAGGCTATCTCCTTAATAGTGGTCCTACGGGGGGAAGCTCTTAACATCGTACAAACGATTCCCGATCACCAGCAGAATGATAACGGCCTCTTAACATCGAATTGAATTTGAAACAACTAAGTAGACATCACACAGGGAGAGTAACAAAGTTCGGTCTGCCTTAAAAGAACCTGGTCAATCGCAGAACAGCATAGAAGAAATAATGAAACGTGTGGCGAAAAGGCTGGAAGGACAACGACCGCGGAGGTAGCGTCTGCGATGCTGCAGCTGCGGTGAAGTTGGTCATATACAGAGACGCTGCACTCAACCAGCAAAACAACCGGTTGAGCAGCAGGAAACCTAAGACGTAAGGGGCGAACGTCGACAGCACAACGTAGTGCCCCGAAGATTATTATCCGTGCTGCATCGTTGATGGGAAGTCTGGACAGCACTTATATCGATGGTGGAATTAATGGTAGGGTTGTCCGATTACTCGTGGATACAGGAGCAACAAAGATTATTGTGAGACTAGATTTGGTTGGTCGTGGAAGAGTGCTACCTGCATCGGTGTGTCTTTGAACGGCAAGTGGTGAAGAAATTAGTACTCACGGAGAGACTGCCGTTGCGTTGGCAATTGGGGACAAACTAATTAATCATCGGGTGTTGGTAGCTGATATTACAGAAGAAATAATCTTGGTAATGGATCTCATGAGAGAATATGGGTTTCATGTAAACATGAAAGAAAATGTGCTTCGGATAGATGATGATGAAATTCCATTTCAAGGGACGAGTAACCAGACGATGCAAGTTCGAATGATTTGTGATATGAAAATACCCGAGAAGGCGGAAATAATAGTAATGGGACGCCCGGATGGTACGCTCCGGGAAGGACAAGTATGCATGATGGAAGCAACTGAATCGGGAATGGGTCAGAAGAGATTACTGGTTGGAAGAACGCTGGTAAAATTTCAAAATATGATACCAGTAAGGGTGCTAAACATTAATCCGCATACGGTGACCTTGAAGAAAGACATGATTGTGGGAAGTTGCATTCCAGGATGCCATATTAAACGTTGTGTGGACGACACGAAAGATAAACCAGTCAACTGTTGCTCACAGAAATTGCTGGATTAGTTGATACCTTCGTGTCAAAGACTAAACGGCGATCAACTGAGCAAGGTAAAAAAACTGGTCGGACGATATCGAGGTGTGTTTGCACTGGATGATAGTGAGATAGGAAGGACGAATGTTGTGCAAAATAAGATCAATACTGGAGATGCGCAACCGATAAGACAACACCCCATGCGGCTTCCTTTGGCAAAACGTAAGGAAGCCGAGCAAATTATTACCGACATGAAAGAACAAGCAGTGATTGAACCCTCGAATAGTCCATGGGCATCCCCGGTAGTGCTTGTCAAGAAAAAGGATAGGTTGACAAGGTTTTGTGTAGACTACCGACGGTTAAACATGTCCAGAATTGATGACACCTTGGATACTCTATCCGGGTCTAAATGGTTTTCGACCTTGGACTTGAAAAGCAGATACTGGCAAGTAGGCTTGGAGCCAAACGATAAAGAAAAAAACTGCGTTTACAATTGGAACTGAATTAAGGCAGTTCAAGATCATGCTATTTGGATTATGCAATAACCGTGCTACTTTTGAACGTTTGATGAAGTCGATACTGCGTGGACTGTCCTGAAATACATGTCTGGTGTACCTAGACAACGTGATAGTGTTAGGCCGGTCTTTTGAAGAACGCCTTAAAAACCTAAAGGAAATATTCCATAGATTACATTAAGCCCCAAAAAGTGTCACGTATTTTGAAAAGAGGTAAAATACCTAGGACATGTCGTTTCGGAAACCGGAATAAGAACTGACCCTGACAAAATAAAAACGGTACAAGAGTGGCCTACACCAGCAGATATACGCCAACTACGCAGTTTTCTAGGATTGTGCACATATTACCGACGTTTTATACTTGGGTTTGCGAACATTGCCAAACTGTTAACGTAATTAACCGAAAAGGAACAAGAATATGATTGGAATGACGACTGCCACAGTGCATTTGAACAACTGAAACGGCTACTAGTTACAGCACCAATTTTGAGTTATCCACGGATGGAGGGGAAATTTGTGTTCGATACCGATGTCAGTAACACAGCTATAAGGAGCGTTCTTTCTCAAGTGCAGAACGGACAAGAAAAAGTTATTGGGTATTTCAGCAAGGTCTTGTCGCGTCCAGAAAGGAACTATTGTGTGACAAGAAGGGAGCTGTTGGCCGTCGTCAAATCCGTAGAGCACTTTTATAAGTACTTATACGGCCGTAAATTCCTGTTGAGAATAGACCATGCTGCACTAAAATGGTTGCTGCAGTTTCGGAATCCTGAAGGGCAAGTTGCAAGGTGGATAGAGCGGCTGCAGGAATATGACTTTGACACAGAACATCGTATAGGAACTAGCCATTGGAATGCAGACGCTCTGTCAAGGAAACCTTGTCCGGTAGATTGCAATCATTGCTCCAAGATGGAAAAGAAAGTAAGTGTCATCCATAGAATGACGATAACCGATGATACTTGGCAACCCGAAAGAATACGAGAAGACCAGGAGGATGACGCCGAACTGGGACGCACTATTGAGTAGAAAAGTAGAGGACAACGACCAGCTTGGGAAGAAGTTAGTATTTCAAGTAGGAGCCTGAAGGCATACTGGGCACAGTGGGACTCCTTGGTGATTGAAAATAGAATCTTGAAACGACGCCTGGAATGTGAAGATGGCACTGAGAGACTTCAAGTGATAGTGCCGAGAAGCAGAGTGCCGGAATGCAGTGCTTGCACGATGGTATTTCCGGAGGGCACTTTGACGTGAAAAGAACTCTCGAAAGAGTGAGAGAAAGATTCTCTTGGGTGAACTGCAAAGAAGATGTGAAGGAGTGGTGCCGGAAATGTGAGTTGTGTGCCTCTGCATATGGCCCGGTCACAAAACGGAAAGCCTCAATGAGACAGTATAACGTGGGGATTCCTTTTGAAAGGGTGGCCATTGATATAGCTGGTCCGTTTCCTGAATCAAAAAGGAAATAAATACATCTTGGTTGCAATGGATTAATTTACCAAATGGCCGGAGGCGTATGCTATACCTAACCAAGAAGCCGAGACGGTTGCAGATGTACTAGTGAGAGAGTTATTTTGTCGCTTTGGAGTTCCGTTGGAATTACACTCCGATCAAGGTCGGAACTTCGAATCAGCGTTGTTTCAAAACGTCTGCAAGCATCTTGGAATCAGGAAAACTAGAACCACGACACTTCATTCTCAATCGGATGGAATGGTTGAAAGAATGAACAGGACGTTAGGAAAGTACCTAGCCAAAGTTGTCTCTGAACATCAACGAAACTGGGTTCAATATTTACATTTGTTCCTACTGGCGTACGGATTTTCGGTTCATGACAGCACAGGATACTCGCCCGCTTGCGTAATGTTAGGTCGTGAATTGCGGCTACCATGTGATCTTCAGTTTGGATTTAAACCTGGAGAAGAAATCGCAGGTGAAGATTACTTTAGTAAGCTTCGTGAAAGATCAAATAACATTCACTACAACGTCCGAAAGAATATCCAGGCAGCAAGCTATCGAATGAAATCACAATATGACACGAGAGCACAAGAAGGTGGTTATCAAGCTAGAGATTTAGTGTGGTTGTATAATCCACAAAGAAAACGTGGGTTGTCGCCAAAATTACAAAGACAACGTGAAGGCCCGTATGAAGTGTTAAAAAAAATTAATGATGTAGTGTACTGGATCAGAAGATCTCCCGGTGGTAAACCGAAAGTGGTACACTTTGACCGTTTAACATTTTACGCTGGCAACAGACAGGAAGGCTTGAATAATGAGAATGGTATTCGACGAGTTATTAATCATGAGCCAAATGTAGATTTTGAGAGTTTTATGGCGGCGTATGGTGGTTCCGCTAAGGCAAGATTTGGCGTTGTTGTTAATTGGACTGAAAAGTTTTATAAATAAGGCATATACTGTTAATTGGACTTATGAATAGTGAGTAATAAAGACTTTTATTACTACTTGTTTTAAATTAGTGAATCGCATTAGTAGTAGCCCGCTACAATAGCATATTTTCATATATGTTATTAGTAGGGTATTTTGGATGTATTTGGCACAACACCACCACCACCACCAACACCGCCGCCGCTATCTAACCTAGGTTTTTACATGTAAAAACCCACCATAAAGTCTTATTTTTTAAGAATCTCCTCCTGCTCCGCCTTGCTCTCCGCCTTGCTCTCCGCCTTGCTCGGACACCCCCCAACCATTTTGATTACGTCACACCCGCATTCTTTCCACCCGCGAGATAAATCTTTTTCCACACTTCCACCCACGAGATAAACCTATCTTGTTTGGTATCAATTAATATTAGAATTTTCTCAGCTACCCGAATTTCTAAGAATTTTTTAGATTGCATCAACCCCCAGAGAGCTACCCCCATTTTAAGATTTTTTTTTTTTGCTGGTAGCGATTTCTGACGGACCTTATAAATTTTTTATACATGCAATACATCTTGTTAGTCTAGAATTTTATGTAGAATCCGAATCTGTAAACAGATTTAAAATAGGGCCACCCCTTACCATTTTACACACACTCTCTAAATTATAAATTTCCTGCGGCTCATACCTAAAAGAAAATCTAAAAACTATTCTTAAAACTTTTTATTACAGATAATTTTTACTAATACAGTTTAAATTTTGTAAACCACATTTCTAAATACATATTTACAATTTTTTATTCTTAACCTAGAACTTCTCATATCGGCTTATACTTATTAATATTTATTTCTAAATAGAGCACCTTTTCCAAAGACCAACCGGACCCACATGTTTCAAATTCCTCTGATTTTGTTCTTATGGTTTCGCTTAAGACCTCGTACATATTTTCCAGATTACTAGAAGACGTTATATCCATATTTTTGTGTTAAAGGATTTCACATCGGTAGTCTCTTCCCCATTTTGGTGTAAACGCCGTAGAGTTCGCAATAGACTTTTACTGCTGTATGTTGTATTCTTTTTTCATTAATTAATCGAATAAATCGCTCTTTCTGCTTCCAAAGAAACTCGGACACTCCATCGTCGACACTGGCGTTCTTTATGCGATAGCTAGCCATACGGTTGTTAAACGCTGTACTAACTATTTCTACACCATCGTCGTTAGTAGCGGTAACTGATGCATTTTATGTCTGTTGCTCCTTAAGTGTGCAGCATAGGTAGTCTTTCCATTTCAAAATCGCATACTTTACACATAATTCGTGGTTGTTTCGTACAAGGCTCTTTAACAGCTAGCGGGGCTGAACGTTTACGGCTTAATGACATACCGTGCTGTTTTTCCTTGTGTCGCTGTAAGCTGTCCGTTCTCGTAAAAGCGATACCGCAAGACCCACAGTTAAAGTACTTTGCTGCGGACGGATGTATAAGCAACCCTGGGCGATGTTACACCACGACATTTGTTCTGGTGCCGTTTGAGAGCATTTTTCCAGGTATAGGAAGCACCGCAAGAGTTGCATTTAAAAACGTTTGCAGATACCATTTTAGTACAAAACAAAATTCGCACTATAGCACTTTGGTTAAACTTGTAAGCGAACTAACTTATAACTAAAGAGTTTACTCTTGCGCACCTGCTTTATGTACCCTATAGAATGCAAACCGAAGGTTTCCGAAGACACCCGAACGAAGTTGAGGATTCAGCGGGGAACTAAATGACGTCATAATCCTTGCTGCTCGTCCAATACATTTAGCGCCAATGCATGCACCCGGTTCGCATCGTCGATGGTGCGAATGCCGTTAGTAGAAACATCGGAAACGTCTTCCATGTTATACGGATTGCGTGCATATTAAAAATCCAAAAGGGTGATAGCACACGCACACAAATTGTGTGCAAGTCGTGCTGTAGAAGATGCAGTGCTACTATAACCAAAACTTAATAAAACACTTTAAACCATTACTAAGGGAATACCAAACTTGTTGTATACAGAATACTTACTAATAAAGCAATTTAATTTTAAATAACTTCTACACCATATTTTTCGAAAATGGCATGCTTGAATATTTTCTTTGGAAACAATCGAAGATTGCAGAAGACACTCGAAGAGTGCACAAACGCGGTCACTAAACCACAATTAATAATCGCCTTTATAGGTTTAACATTTCTACCATTACCCAATAACTGGTGCTACGTACATGGAAACTTTAATTTCTTATTGGAGAGAATCCTTATTCTCCCACGCACTGTTGCGTAGCTGGATGCCCACCCCTTTTGGGGATATATGCTCGTTATAGGTTGTAAGACCCTCGGTTTTACTTAACTACACTTTGTGAGATCCCTTTAATCTTTTTTAATCGTGTCCTTCTCGCGCACAATACAGTAGGACTTAGCCTTACTACCTACAAATTCTAACACCAAGTCACCGTTAAACTTGTCTTTAAATTTCCCTACAACTTTTTGTTAACATGCGGTAAATTGTGTTTATTATTTGCGGGGTACACCACCTAAAAATAAAAACAGGATAGTTTAATACGTCTATTAATAATTTACGGTAATGTTGGCGATACAAATATGTAAAAACAAACTTTATCAAGAAAATATAATGTTTTAATAGAATACATACATGTATTGATAACATCTATAAACCGCTGTGGTAACCAGAGTCTGGCGAATCTGGGATAGCCAAATCTCTAAACATTTGCTCAAGCGATTGCCTTGCAGTTGCATCTTTTAAGTACTGAATGGGAAACATTTAATAAGTTCCAACACTGTCAAGTAATTTAAATTGCTGCAATCATTAGACAGAGAAATACTGGCACTGCTCTCCCCCTCTAATAACGTTTGAACCCTTTCTTCCTCCGTCGTATTTCCACATACTTTTTTTATATCACCAACAAATTTTTCGTAAAATTCTGGAAAGTTTCTACACCTTAACTCAGCCATTTTAAAACAGATCAATTCTCGCAAATTTAATAGCCTGATGCACTCGTACGCAGGTAGCACAATAACATTCCCATCTTTCGTAATCTCCATATTATATAAATTCTCTTTTTCAAAATTGTTCAAAAATCATATACTTCTATTAAAGACTGTGCTCAGCTGCAATTTGAAATCTTGATCCAATTGTATCTCAACAACATCGTTTCCAGTAGTCAAACCATTTAATCTGACTTGTTTTGAGTCTTGAGCAAATTGGCGAATTTGAAATTCCACTTGAAAAGTACACAATTTCTTCCAATCGAAGTAAGAGAATGTTATTGTAGAATCAGCACACATACCACTACAGCAAATAACTTGGATGGCAGGTTGAAGACCACCATATAAATCAAAACCAACTTCTAATATATGGTGGTGATAATTTGAAGGAAATTCGCCTAACCTATAGGTTGACTTACCAACTAGTTGGTTGATATTTAATTGTGGTACTCGCACATCACTTGTAACATCAACACAAGAAAAATCCATCTTTAATTTATAATTTTAATCAAACTCGACGATACTTTGACGACTAATGCACTGGAACATGGCTCTCGCCTTTTATGCCGATGGTCGAGCGTGCGCAGCTCCTTATTATATTAGTTGGCGTTATATGCAAGTCTTGACTGGAAAAGTGACGCGTATAATTGTTTTATAGTGGGTTTTACCTGTATGTATTTAACCACCAACGCCATTTTTAGAATTATTAAACAAAATTACTCTTAACAGTATTTTAATATACCATCGTGTAAGATTTCAATTATTATTGTGTTTTCCTCAGGTTCTCAAATCCTCGGAATTTTTTCAAATCGAATGACCCTTACTGATTTGCAGATTAACCTTTGCAAGCACCGTATATAATTCATCTTTAATCTATTTCTAAACCGTTTCGCTCTGTCTTTTGAGATAAACCCCTGGTGTAACCTATAAATTAGTATAGAATTTTCCTGGGGAATTGAAATTAATTATCAGGTCTTTTAAAATTAGTTCCAACAAAGACCTGTATATATTGTATTAATATTCAAAACCTATCAGCAAAACACCTTTGCATTTTATTTAGATTTAGCTCGATAATAGAGTTAAACTCAAAAATATTTATTAGTGGCTAGAATTGTTAAAATTTTCAATTAGTGAATCCACATACAAATGATTAAACCAAAAGGTATAATACATATATTAATTCTGCACGGTGACCTAGAAAGTGGTTCGATAATCTATTTTAAATGTAGTTCAACATAAGACGTATATTCTAAATAAATTTAGTGAAATGTATGATCATTAGCCTTGCATTGTTTGTCGATGACGTCTGACTATTAATTTAATAAAAGCACTTTCCACAATTCTAGTTAATATACGGGAATACACATTCTATAATTTGATTTAAATTGGGTTAATGTAAGGACAAATTATACTTATACTTTCTCTACGTACATAAATACGGGGGAAATAATACCAAAAGTTCATTTTAAGTTTATTTTGTAAAACGTAAAGTCGTTTATAAGTGTAATTAATATAATACTGAATTTTACAGTCTTTGGTTTAAAATTTCGTTGAGGACTAATTCGACAAAGACAGAGTAAGATCTTGTTTGTAATTTGCAAACGTAGAAGTAAATTAATTATTTACACTGTGATTAACATTACAAATTCACTGTTAATTTAATTATTTCTAGAATGACATCTTAAGTATTCATGCATTTCCTGAAAAGTTTTACTGAATGTGATGCCATATAAAACACAACGAAAGGAATCAGATCGTTTATTTCGAATGGAGGAATAAATATTACAGCCAATATGGGAACAGATTAAATTTGAAAACTCAATTCGACTCGTCATAGCGCATTAAAGAACGTATTAAACGCTGCAATTAGTTAGATACGAACCAAGTTTTAATTTGAATAACCATACTACCATAATACATTTTTTATAATCTTTTTCAAAATCATAATATGTTAAGCTTAGAAACCGTTTCTGACGATTTACAAAATAATTTTAAATTTTTATCATACATTTCAGATGCAGTACTGTGAAATTGTACCTCAAACTACTTTAGAATTTATATTCAAAATCTTCCAACATTTAACGCACTATGGAATTGCATGCAAAATTCAGATATAAATTTCAGACATACATTGCGTTTTATATTAAATAAAATCTGTTTAGTAAGATGATGCACATTTGTTAATGTGGAATTTACTCGTATATTACCAAAGGACTTTAGTCACTTTAGGAATCTCAAATCGTTTCTCAACCATGCTAATACTTTAAAGAACTAACGCGAAAGGTACTCTAATACAGTATTGTTTCGTTAGATGTCGTCAATGGAAAGATATAATAGAATGATATTCCATCAGAATCTCGCACATGATGTAATTAAAAGCAAATACAGTAATAGTGATATGATCATATTATTGACGATTTATAAGAACTACCCAAGATATTTTCGAAAACAGTATTGTAAACAAGTTGAGTATATGGAATACAACAGTTTCCATTCACGCATTTCGGCTGAAGTTTAAATTTAAGCCGAAGACTGAAAATTTTGTAACACTATTAATTACACTTTTGTTTTCTTATAAGTTTCTAAATGTTGTTTCAACTACAGATAATTAATAATTAAAGTGTTGAAATAAAATAATTATGCTTTATATTTTAAAACATAAACAAGCTAATATATACAAAATAATTTCTAAATTCACATCATTCATTTCTTATGATAACAGTTGTGGTGGTTAAATTTTATTTTAAAACTTACAATTTAGTATATATTCCATTTGAATATCTGCCAACAGTTTTATAAACCCCATCTCCTCGATTATTTCCATAAAATCATCCAGATCCTCGGGCAATGTAACACTGCAGTACAGTGCTGTATTGCTTCCTCGTATGACTGACACATAAGACATTTTCTCCTTCTATCAAAAGCGTTGCCCACATTCTGCTTTTTACTCGTAGAGCATTACGAAATCTTCGAATAACCTCTCCAAAGTTTTATACATATCTATTATATTGTCTCTTTAAACCGTACAATCAACAAATAATAACTTCTACGCGAACAGTCCTTTTATATGAGCTACTCCTATTCGGATATGTATCGATTGCACCGATTTGTGTACACGTACGAAGCAACAGGTAGGAATGTATTCTATGAATTAATCTATTACATTCCTTAACAAATGCTAAGGACTTTAAAAATAATTATAACTCTTGTTAGACCTCTAGTCTCTAGATAAACGTTATTATTTTAGGTTGTGTCACTGTTTTCTAAATCAATTTCCTGCATACTTTTCCTAAACTATGCGTATCAATTGACGGTTATACTTTACTCCATAACCGACTTGTATATATTTCGTATTCGTCTCTAGCTAACACGTCCGTATAATAAAGATGTACAGGCTCGTCGTCAACTGGTAACTTAATCTTTTTTAAAAGCCAGCCTTGATTTCAACTTTAACGCTTGTTGTAGGTGTGGAAATTCTTTCCGCTATTCCTTGTGACTAGGAATCGGTAATTTTGCAAGGGATCAATCAATTGTTTGTGCACCTCATTGAATTTTGTAGAGATGTAGCGTCTCCCTTTTGTATGCCGCAAAGTTCTTTCGTACAGAATCCTGCATAAAATGAAGCTTACGTTTATTTACAATAAAATTGTTAACGTTCGTCATAATCGGACTCAGGATGGGAACTAACTTTTTTTGAATAATGTTAAATATTTATATTCTCGTCGAAATTCTTCCTACATCGACCAATATCCAAATCAAAATCTTTCACAACAGTTATAAAATTATGTTTGAGTCACCCAACACTGTAAACACATTTCTTTAAATTTCGGATATGTCATGTCACCACTTATATGATCCGAAAAGATATGTCTGAGATTGGTTCATCCTGTTTCCATAATGCGATTACATTGGCGTTATCTCTGAGTCTATGTTTTAAGGCACTAGCGTAAGTTTGACATAGATAGAACGAATCTATTGCTTTATGTCGACCGAACGAGAAAAACTACTGATTTTACTTTGCTCGTTTGCAGGTATATCATCGAAAACCATAATTGAATTTTCTTTGGTATCTCCGGGTTCGATCAAATCATCGTAATTTTCAAACTCATGGTACCCAATTTCTTCTTTTAATGGTGTAAAAACGTTTCTTAACAATTCGTATTTCGATTGATATAAACTCTTCGAAAATACATAGACATTTTGGAATCTAAGACCGTTCTCGTGCAAGATCAGAGATATTAAAGCGTTGATCTTCCCACAACTCGATGGTCCCACGAATATAGCTCGTATGTTAGACGGGAACAAAGGACCATGTTTACCATCCTCTTTTGCATTAGCAATACAAAGTTATCATAATTCTGTATAGGTATTCTAACTTCTGGTATAACATCTCTGGATGCATCGTTGGAATTATAATTTCTTCGTTCTGCAACCTTTTAACATATCTGCATAACGTTGTTCTAGGTATATTATATTTTTACTAGCGTAGAAACTCGAGCCATCAGGATATCCTCTGATGCTTTTGTAATAGATTGTTTGGAGCACCACTGATTGCTTGACATGCGACATCTATTCGAAAATGTCTTACTATAACTAGCTCACCAAAAGTACTTCCTTACTACCAAATTTAATCTCCTGCTCACATAACCACTGTCACATATGACCATATGACCACATGACCACATGACATATGACCACATGACCACATGACCATAGACCGTCATGACTATGACCTAATTGCTTTTTAATGAGTTTTCCATTAAAACCAAGTGTGGACCTAGGTTAGATAAAAGGAACAAATTGAGTAGGTTGGGTCAGCGCCGCGGCGACCCAACCTAATTTTTCCTTTATCAACCTAGGTCCACACTTGGTTTTAATGAAAAACTCATTAAAAGCAATTATGTAATGGGTTTTAATGAGAAAACTCATTAAAAAGCAATTGGGTCATATGGTCATGCAATGGTCATGTGGTCATGTGGTCATATGGTCATGTGGTCATGTGTCATGGTCATATGGTCATGTGGTTATGTGAGCAGGGAGATTAAATTTGGTATATAAGGAAGTAGTTTTGGGTTGAGCTTAGTTATAGTAAGACATTTTTCGAAAGATGTCGCATTCAAGCAATCAGTGGTGCTCCAAACAATCTATTACAAAAGCATCAGAGGATATCCTGGATGGCTCGAGTTTCACGCTGCTAGTAAAAATATAATATACCTAGAACAACGTTATGCAGATATGTTAAAAGGTTGCAGAACGTGAAGAAATTACATAATTCCAACGATGCATCTAGAGATGTTATACCAGAAGTTAGAATACCATACAGAATTATGATAACTTGCTATTGCTAATGCAAAGAGGATGGTAAACATGGTCCTTTGTTCCGTCAACATACGAGCTATATTCGTGGGACCATCGAGTTGTGGGAAGACCAACGCTTTAATATCTCTGATCTTGCACGAGAACGGTCTTAGATTCCAAAATGTCTATGTATTTTCGAAGAGTTTATATCAATCGAAATACGAATTGTTAAGAAACGTTTTACACCATTAAAAGAAGAAATTGGGTACCATGAGTTTGAAAATTACGATGATTTGATCGAACCCGGAGATACCAAAGAAGATTCAATTATGGTTTTCGATGATATACCTGCAAACGAGCAAAGTAAAATCAGTCAGTTTTTCTCGTTCGGTCGACATAAAGCAATAGATTCGTTCTATCTATGTCAAACTTACGCTAGTGCCTTAAAACATAGACTCAGAGATAACGCCAATGTAATCGCATTATGGAAACAGGATGAAACCAATCTCAGACATATCTTTTCGGATCATATAAGTGGTGACATGACATATCCGAAATTTAAAGAAATGTGTTTACAGTGTTGGGTGACTCAAAACATAATTTTATAACTGAAAGATTTTGATTTGAATATTGGTCGATATAGGAAGAATTTCGACGAGAATATAAATATTTAACATTATTCAAAAAAAGTTAGTTCCCATCCTGAGTCCGATTATGACGAACGTTAACAATTTTATTGTAAATAAACGTAAGCTTCATTTTATGCAGGATTCTGTACGAAAGAACTTTGCGGCATACAAAAAGGGAGACGCTACATCTCTACAAAAATTCAATGAGGTGCACAAACAATTGATTGATCCCTTGCAAAATTACCGATTCCTAGTCACAAGGAATAGCGGAAAGAATTTCCACACCTACAACAAGCGTTAAAGTTGAAATCAAGGCTGGCTTTAAAAGATTAGTTACCAGTTGACGACGAGCCTGTACATCTTTATTATACGGACGTGTAGTAGACGAATACGAAAATATATACAAGTCGGTTATGGAGTAAAGTATAACCGTCAATTGATACGCATAGTTTAGGAAAAAGTATGCAGGAAATTGATTTAGAAAACAGTGACACAACCTAAAATAATAACGTTTATCTAGAGACTAGAGGTCTAACAAGAGTTATAATTATTTTTAAAGTCCTTAGCATTTTGTTAAGGAATGTAATAGATTAATTCATAGAATACATTCCCTACCTGTTGCTTCGTACGTGTACACAAATCGGGTGCAATCGATACATATCCGAATAGGAGTAGCTCATATAAAAGGACTGTTCGCGTAGAAGTTATTATTTGTTGATTGTACGGTTTAAAGAGACAATATAATAGATATGTATAAAAACTTTGGAGAGGTTATTCGAAGATTTCGTAATGTTTCACGAGTAAAAAAGCAGAATGTGGGCAACGCTTTTGATAGAAGGAGAAAATGTCTTATGTGTCAGTCATGAGGAAGCAATACAGCACTGTACTGCAGTGTTATCATTGCCCGAGGATCTGGATGATTTTATGGAAATAATCGAGGAGATGGGGTTTATAAAACTGTTGGCAGATATTCAAATGGAATATATACTAAATTGTAAGTTTTAAAATAAAAATTTAACCACCACAACTGTTATCATAAGAAATGAATGATGTGAATTTAGAAATTATTTTTGTATATATTAGCTTGTTTATGTTTTAAAATATAAAGCATACATTGGTATTGTTTAATTTTTCAAATGTTCACGTAACTGAAATGGGTATCTAAGTAATTATGAAAGAATTATAACAAAGGTGTGTATTATTTATTAAAAGGGTGTTAAACGTTTTACAAAATTATTAATCAGAATCGTTTTATTTAAAACTATAACATAATTTTATTGACATCTATTAATATCTGTAGTTGAAATACAACAATTTAGAAACTTATAAGAAAACAAAAGTGTAATTATAGTGTTACAAAATTTTCAGTCTTCGGCTTAAAATTTAAACTGCTCGTAAATGCGTGGAATGGAAACCTGTTGTATTCTTCCATATACTCAACTTGTTTACAAATACTGTTTTCAAACAATCTTGGGTAGGTTCTTATAAATTCGTATAATATGACCCAATATCACTATTACTGTATTTGCTTTTAATTACATCATGTGCGAGATTCTGTGGAATATCATTCTATTATATCTTTCCATTGCGACATCTAACAGAAACAGATCTGTATTAGAGTACCCTTTCCGTTAGTTCTTTAAAGTATTAGCATGGTTGAGAACGATTTGAGATACCCCAAAAAGTGCTCTAAAGTTCCTTTGGTAAATATCATATAATTCCCATCAAATGTCATCATCTTCACTAAACAATTTTATTTAAATAAAACGCAAGTTGTCGAATTTGCATATCTGTTTTTGCATGCCAACTCCATAGTGCGTATAATGTGTGGAAGATTTGATATAAACTTCCTAAATACGTTGAGGGTACATCAAGTACGCTCTGCGAAATGGTGTTAACAAATCTAAAAATTATTTTGTAATCGTCGAACGCGTTCAGGCCTACAATTATGATTTTGGAAGAAGATTTTGTTATGGTGTATGGTTTTTCAAATAGAAACTTGGTTCGTTCTAACTGAATTGCGGCGTTTATACGTTCTTTATGCGCTGCGGTCGATTGGTTTTCCAAATCCTTAATCTGTTCCCACTCATTGGCTGTAATTTTAGTTCCTCCTGAAATAAACCATCTCGATGTGCCTTTCGTTGTGTTTTTTTATGGCATCACATCCAGTAAAAACATTTTCGCACACACTGCACGCAATACTTAAGATGTTCATTCTAGAAAAAATTATTGATTAACAGTTTTGAATTATACATGTAAATATTAATTTCTTCTACGTTTGCAAATTCAAACAAGACTTACTCTTCTTTGTCGATAGTCCTCACACGAAATTTTAAACCAAAGACTGAAAATTCAGTATTACTATTTGTTGATGCACGTCAATAAATTTAACACTGACGCTCGCTGTATATTTACTGTTGAGAATTAATGTTCTATTAGTGTCTAGTTGGTTTTGGTTTACTGTTCTTTGATAATTATAAAATGTATTTGATCAAGATGCTTACACTAATAGTTGTTATGGTTACGGGTTTTTTATGTACAAGTGCCATTGTTATGTCAAATAATGTAATGTCAAGTTAATTATATATTTACAAGAAAAATGTGTTTTTTGTGCTAACAACAACGAATGTATACAGAGCTATCGATGGAAAACATTTTGTATACCTTTCCCTCAGGATTCATCACTATTAATTACACTATAAACGACTTTACGTTTTACAAAATAAACATAAAATGAACTTTTGGTATTATTTCCCCCGTATTTATGTACATAGAGAAAGTATAAGTATAATTTGTCCTTACATTAACCCAATTTAAATCAAATTATAGAATGTGTATTCCCGTATATTAACTAGAATTGTGGAAAGTGCTTTTATTAAATTAATAGTCAGACGTCATCGACAAACAATGCAAGGCTAATGATCATACATTTCACTAAATTTATTTAGAATATACGTCTTATGTTGAACTACATTTAAAATAGATTATCGAACCACTTTCTAGGTCACCGTGCAGAATTAATATATGTATTATACCTTTTGGTTTAATCATTTGTATGTGGATTCACTAATTGAAAATTTTAACAATTCTAGCCACTAATAAATATTTTTGGAGTTTAACTCTATTATCGAGCTAAATCTAAATAAAATGCAAAGGTGTTTTGCTGATAGGTTTTTGAATATTAATACAATATATACAGGTCTTTGTTGGAACTAATTTTAAAAGACCTGATAATTAATTTCAATTCCCCAGGAAAATTCTATACTAATTTATAGGTTACACCAGGGGTTTATCTCAAAAGACAGAGCGAAACGGTTTAGAAATAGATTAAAGATGAATTATATACGGTGCTTGCAAAGGTTAATCTGCAAATCAGTAAGGGTCATTCGATTTGAAAAAATTCGAGGATTTGAGAACCTGAGGAAAACACAATAATAATTGAAATCTTACACGATGGTATATTAAAATACTGTTAAGAGTAATTTTGTTTAATAATTCTAAAATGGCGTTGGTGGTTAAATACATACAGGTAAAACCCACTATAAAACAATTATACGCGTCACTTTTCCAGTCAAGACTTGCATATAACGCCAACTAATATAATAAGGAGCTGCGCACGCTCGACCATCGGCATAAAAGGCGAGAGCCATGTTCCAGTGCATTAGTCGTCAAAGTATCGTCGAGTTTGATTAAAATTATAAATTAAAGATGGATTTTTCTTGTGTTGATGTTACAAGTGATGTGCGAGTACCACAATTAAATATCAACCAACTAGTTGGTAAGTCAACCTATAGGTTAGGCGAATTTCCTTCAAATTATCACCACCATATATTAGAAGTTGGTTTTGATTTATATGGTGGTCTTCAACCTGCCATCCAAGTTATTTGCTGTAGTGGTATGTGTGCTGATTCTACAATAACATTCTCTTACTTCGATTGGAAGAAATTGTGTACTTTTTAAGTGGAATTTCAAATTCGCCAATTTGCTCAAGACTCAAAACAAGTCAGATTAAATGGTTTGACTACTGGAAACGATGTTGTTGAGATACAATTGGATCAAGATTTCAAATTGCAGCTGAGCACAGCCTTTAATAGAAGTATATGATTTTTGAACAATTTTGAAAAAGAGAATTTATATAATATGGAGATTACGAAAGATGGGAATGTTATTGTGCTACCTGCGTACGAGTGCATCAGGCTATTAAATTTGCGAGAATTGATCTGTTTTAAAATGGCTGAGTTAAGGTGTAGAAACTTTCCAGAATTTTACGAAAAATTTGTTGGTGATATAAAAAGTATGTGGAAATACGACGGAGGAAGAAAGGGTTCAAACGTTATTAGAGGGGGAGAGCAGTGCCAGTATTTCTCTGTCTAATGATTGCAGCAATTTAAATTACTTGACAGTGTTGGAACTTATTAAATGTTTCCCCATTCAGTACTTAAAAGATGCAACTGCAAGGCAATCGCTTGAGCAAATGTTTAGAGATTTGGCTATCCCAGATTCGCCAGACTCTGGTTACCACAGCGGTTTATAGATGTTATCAATACATGTATGTATTCTATTAAAACATTATATTTTCTTGATAAAGTTTGTTTTTACATATTTGTATCGCCAACATTACCGTAAATTATTAATAGACGTATTAAACTATCCTGTTTTTATTTTTAGGTGGTGTACCCCGCAAATAATAAACACAATTTACCGCATGTTAACAAAAAGTTGTAGGGAAATTTAAAGACAAGTTTAACGGTGACTTGGTGTTAGAATTTGTAGGTAGTAAGGCTAAGTCCTACTGTATTGTGCGCGAGAAGGACACGATTAAAAAAGATTAAAGGGATCTCACAAAGTGTAGTTAAGTAAAACCGAGGGTCTTACAACCTATAACGAGCATATATCCCCAAAAAGGGTGGGCATCCAGCTACGCAACAGTGCGTGGGAGAATAAGGATTCTCCAATAAGAAATTAAAGTTTCCATGTACGTAGCACCAGTTATTGGGTAATGGTAGAAATGTTAAACCTATAAAGGCGATTATTAATTGTGGTTTAGTGACCGCGTTTGTGCACTCTTCGAGTGTCTTCTGCAATCTTCGATTGTTTCCAAAGAAAATATTCAAGCATGCTATTTTCGAAAAATATGGTGTAGAAGTTATTTAAAATTAAATTGCTTTATTAGTAAGTATTCTGTATACAACAAGTTTGGTATTCCTTAGTAATGGTTTAAAGTGTTTTATTAAGTTTTTGGTTATAGTAGCACTGCATCTTCTACAGCACGACTTGCACACAATTTGTGTGCGTGTGCTATCACCCTTTGGATTTTTAATATGCACGCAATCCGTATAACATGGAAGACGTTTCCGATGTTTCTACTAACGGCATTCGCACCATCGACGATGCGAACCGGGTGCATGCATTGGCGCTAAATGTATTGGACGAGCAGCAAGGATTATGACGTCATTTAGTTCCGCTGAATCCTCAACTTCGTTCGGTGTCTTCGGAAACCTTCGGTTTGCATTCTATAGGGTACATAAAGCAGGTGCGCAAGAGTAAACTCTTTAGTTATAAGTTAGTTCGCTTACAAGTTTAACCAAAGTGCTATAGTGCGAATTTTGTTTTGTACTAAAATGGTATCTGCAAACGTTTTTAAATGCAACTCTTGCGGTGCTTCCTATACCTGGAAAATGCTCTCAAACGGCACCAGAACAAATGTCGTGGTGTAACATCGCCCAGGGTTGCTTATACATCCGTCCGCAGCAAAGTACTTTAACTGTGGGTCTTGCGGTATCGCTTTTACGAGAACGGACAGCTTACAGCGACACAAGGAAAACAGCACGGTATGTCATTAAGCCGTAAACGTTCAGCCCCGCTAGCTGTTAAAGAGCCTTGTACGAAACAACCACGAATTATGTGTAAAGTATGCGATTTTGAAATGGAAAGACTACCTATGCTGCACACTTAAGGAGCAACAGACATAAAATGCATCAGTTACCGCTACTAACGACGATGGTGTAGAAATAGTTAGTACAGCGTTTAACAACCGTATGGCTAGCTATCGCATAAAGAACGCCAGTGTCGACGATGGAGTGTCCGAGTTTCTTTGGAAGCAGAAAGAGCGATTTATTCGATTAATTAATGAAAAAGAATACAACATACAGCAGTAAAAGTCTATTGCGAACTCTACGGCGTTTACACCAAAATGGGGAAGAGACTACCGATGTGAAATCCTTTAACACAAAAATATGGATATAACGTCTTCTAGTAATCTGGAAAATATGTACGAGGTCTTAAGCGAAACCATAAGAACAAAATCAGAGGAATTTGAAACATGTGGGTCCGGTTGGTCTTTGGAAAAGGTGCTCTATTTAGAAATAAATATTAATAAGTATAAGCCGATATGAGAAGTTCTAGGTTAAGAATAAAAATTGTAAATATGTATTTAGAAATGTGGTTTACAAAATTTAAACTGTATTAGTAAAAATTATCTGTAATAAAAGTTTTAAGAATAGTTTTAGATTTTCTTTAGGTATGAGCCGCAGGAAATTTATAATTTAGAGAGTGTGTGTAAAATGGTAAGGGTGGTCTATTTTAAATCTGTTTACAGATTCGGATTCTACATAAAATTCTAGACTAACAAGATGTATTGCATGTATAAAAATTTATAAGGACCGTCAGAAATCGCTACCAGGAAATTTATAATTTAGAGAGTGTGTGTAAAATGGTAAGGGGTGGCCCTATTTTAAATCTGTTTACAGATGCGGATTCTACATAAAATTCTAGACTAACAAGATGTATTGCATGTATAAAAATTTATAAGGACCGTCAGAAACCGCTACCAGCAAAAAAAAATCTTAAAATGGGGTAGCTCTCTGGGGGGTGATGCAATCTAAAAAATTCTTAGAAATTCGGGTAGCTGAGAAAATTCTAATATTAATTGATACCAAACAAGATAGGTTTATCTCGTGGGTGGAAGTGTGGAAAAAGATTTATCTCGCGGGTGGAAAGAATGCGGGTGTGACGTAATCAAAATGGTTGGGGGGTGTCCGAGCAAGGCGGAGAGCAAGGCGGAGAGCAAGGCGGAGCAGGAGGAGATTCTTAAAAAATAAGACTTTATAGTGGGTTTTTACATGTAAAAACCTAGGTTAGATAGCGGCGGCGGTGGTGGTGGTGGTGGTGTTGTGCCAAATACATCCAAAATACCCTGCTGTTATTTGTTAAACATTCTTCTGATATTACGATTACAAGTAAGTTTCCTAATTTATGACACAGTTCAAAGAGTGTATTATTGCTTCTGTTAATATATATGCTCCCTCATAAATTAAATTAATAAAGGGTTTACCAGTGTGTTTAATGGTAAATATATACAGCTCATATAATGTACGTTGTATGAACTAGCATTTACTATAAACAAGAAGTATGTAATTTTCAAATACGCCTATTTGTTTGTAGTTAGGATCAAATATTTATTCCAGTAATGACCTTAAACTTATTATTATTCTATAGTTTGAGATTAGATTTGTACCATATTAAAACAGTAATTATTCGAAAAACAGTGTAAAACCCACATTTTTGTTAATGATTAGTTTTAAAACATTCGAGCACAGTTTAAAACTTCTTGCAATGGTTTTCCAGCAGTTTGTAAAAGTGCACCATAACTCCACCTTGAATCTTGAAATAATCTTTACAAATACCTTGCGACCTTGATATATTAGCTACTATTTTATTGCATACATTTTCTTCGAGTGCTCCGCAGCCAGACTCAACCAAATTGCCATTAATAATCGAAGACTAAAGCACTCGGACATTAGTCAGCTTAAAAATTGCAATTTGGTCTTATATATTGACATACATGGCATTCAAGATAAATTAATCATAATAAAATAGACTACTATTTATCAAGGTCTTACGATATGATTCATTACGATTTCGACTGCCTTTTTTATTCAAACAGTGTTGATGTACCAAACACAAAATTTAAAAACTGGTGGGGTAGGGCTAGGCGAAAAACAGTCGTAAGCACCACAGACGTTAAGGCACCTGAATCCCTTGCCTGCCAACCGTCTTCTCTTCGCTCGGGCGAATAACATCGTCCATGGTACTTAATATTCTAACTATAAATACCATTTTCTTGAAATAAAGCAATGAGTTATCTTTACACCATTCCTTATAAATTAAAATTATAATCGCCGCTCGTGATTTGATCTGCCATTTGTTTTCCGGGCCACGGTCTTGACTATGTTACACGTACCTGGTCTATATATGCGTGGAGAAAGTAACATTTTAAAACAAATTTCAATTCGAGTTTCTTTCTTAAATATCGTCAAACTTTGAAGGCAAAAAGTACAGGAGTAATTTTCAAATTATAAAATTGATTGCATTTCTATTGAACACAATCATAATTGGCTAGTTTTGTCATAGTAACATAACGAAAGTAAATCTAATGATAACCTTGATTTTAGGCATTTCTATTTAGAAATTGTACTCTTTAGTACAGTATGTAGTGGAGGTAGGTGTATGTTACACAGCTAGTCTCTTACAACGAAGATCAGTTCGCATCGATTCGCGGTTCTGCTTTGGAGCGTGGTGTAAAACAAGTGGTCGTAACAACTTCAGCGTCATTCATAACATTACGATGAATTATAATGAAATTGTCCATATTGATAATTTATATTGGAAGAAATTGTATTGTGGAATGTGTACAAATTTTTTAACCTCACCAATTCGTATCTGCGAAAATGTCGCCATATGTGGTAAATGTGAACCCGATGGTGAAGCATTTCCTCAACCTTTGTTGGAAACGTTCTTAAAAAATGCAAATTTTACGTGTATTAATAAAGTAAATGGTTGTGTTGAAGAACTTAAATTTGATTTTGTTAATGAGCATCAGTCGAAATGTGTTTACCGTCCTTGCAAATGTCTTTCGAAAACATGTACATGGCAGGGTTTGATGGTTGAACTGCATAATCATGTTTCTGTTAAACATTGTAAAGAGGATTTTATAGATATGCTGTGTTTACCTATTCATCGGATAAATGATGACAATTTTGATTTAGTTAAGGTGAAGAATGCTCTATTTATTGTTGAATATGACGATCGCATTGAACCTGGAATTTTAAAATACAAAATAGCATACGTATCTGCTAATATAAAAAAAGCATCTTATGAAATCTCTTTGAATGGTTATTCTAAAAAACTAAATGATGATCAATTATATCCTTATAATCCTACAATTGATTCCGCTTATCAGGAACTAACAGTGGAAAAATCAGATGAACTTGTTATAAAAATCAACTATGTTGAATATGATTGGAATATTGTTAATTATGAATTCGTTAGTACCTTGACATGCCTTAAATGTGGAGAATATTTGGAACCATATGACCATGATAATCAACTCGTTTGTGTTATTTGTAGGGCATGTGGTGATAATAAGGATTATATTATGTCTAATGGTCAATTACTTTTAAATAACATTCTAAACGCTAACTTCCCTTGCAAATTTAAACTCTGCAATTTTGTTGGAAAAAGGAATGTAATACGTTCTCATTCAAAAATTTGTCCGTTTAACACTTATTCATGCCCTCGTAAGTGTAAAACATATACAGGCGTATATAGAATGAATTTAAATGAAATGAAATTGCACCAGTTTCACCATTTTGAGCATATTTTTATTGATCAGATAAATTGCACCAGAAATATGTACATAAACATGAAGATATGCATTTTCAGATACAATACCTTCTATATTATTGAAATCTTCTTTACTTCTGATTACAGCCTTAGCCTAAAATTAACACCATGTGGACCTTGTCACAATGTTGGTGTTTATTTGCAATTAGAACATTCTCATTGTCTAGTTAAATTTCGTTGGTTTTGGGTTCATATGGACTACGTTATCAAACCGGATCGTCTTCCATATTGTTTTAAAGATTGTAAGACTGAAGGGTTTGTTGCGACTGTTGCCGTTTGCAAATTCGATCCATTAATGTAAATTTATAATATTTAGGCAACAAAACCAAATTCTAATATTGTTTAACTTATTTTTCATTGTTATTTTAATGTAACTACTCCTACTTTTTATTGACTAAATTTAGTTTTAAATACTTTTAATATTATAGCCAAATAAATTTGCAGCAAGATTAACTAATATAATAATTATTTTAACTATCATAGCACAATATAAAATATTATATATATATATATATATATATATATATATATATATATATATAATACTAAATTCTTGAACGTAAATCAATAGCTAAAAACAAAGGTGGTGAACTCTTGGGATACACTCGTTCAAAGTTAATTAGACTTATATGTCAGATCGTAATTTTATTCGACGTTTCGGCGACAATTTTGTGCCTTCTTCAAAGACTAAAAAACCATAAAGAGGTAAGTCACAAGATATAAAAAGTACAAACAAAGTTACTTACATAACTACTAAGACATACATAGGTGGAAATATATACTAAGATTATGCCACATTTAATATTCAAAGAGCATTAAAGTTAAAATTAAAATAAAAAAACACACAATCCTATACCCAAAAGGCGTTATAAAAGAACCGAGTCAAACTAATTACTAAAGTAATGGAATGGAGCACATACAATACCAACTACAAATATTCAATTCAACGTTTATCTGCTAAAATTAATTTAAAATTTGAACTAACACTTGGTGAACGTACATCAAACCGGTACGTACTTAAATATATAGTGATAACAAGCAAATGTTGGATAATTGACAACTTGAAAAATGTATTACAATTAAAATAAACATTACGACTTACTGTATACGTTTAATACCACGTTGAATTTATATACGTTTGTGAAATCTATACAGCCTTGAATAAACAGTACTCAAATTTTTTACATCCAACTTGTTATTTAATGGGTCCCGTTGTTGTAGAATATAAAATGATTCTGAATAATCTCTTGTGGTAATTCTCTTCGAAATCTAAAATTTTTGTTCCAGCTAAATCCGCTATATGATTGGTGGCATAAAGATGAGAAGACAAGGCGCACGACGACTTTCCGATTCTAGCATCGCTCTTATGTTGTATTACCCGGTTCTTGACCCACTGCATTTGTCTGACCCACGTAACTCTTTTACAACTGCACTGTACTTGGTAAACAACATTGCTACAGAACGATTTGTCCGTCGTCCAAACCAATGCACACCAAGAGCCTCCAACCATAAATAACAAGAAGTCTACTTACATTCAGCAAGCTTCGCTTTTCAAATTGTACATTATATATCTCACAACTGCTATATTACACTTGCACCAACTTGTCCACAATCAATTAATTGTAATTAAAAATCTCAACTCACTTATTCACATTTACTATCGTACTTCGAAGCTTGGCTGAAGATCGAAAAAAAAAGAGAGCGTCTACTGCTTCGTCGTCGTTTATATAGACTTAAAATCGTCCCCAGAATCGTTTCACATCATACCCCTAACACGCTTTCTCGGTAACGTTTTCCAAACCGTCTACCGATTCTATAAACTCAAGCACGCCACAACACCTCGTCCAATTCTCAAAAGCAGTCATTAGCCTTCAGTTATTTCCGGTAAACTTGGCCCGTCTTCCAACCGTCTCACAAATCTTGGAATTTCACTCGCAAACAAGCATTTTATTTCGAAACTCTCATTAAAAATCTATAACGGCTGTCAACTTCGTCGAAATCCCCTGGCAACTAACTCCCATCCAAGCATCCAAAACACGTCTCTCCCATACGCGGACCTCCTATCACCTTACTCTAGCTTGCATTCAAAATGTTCTGTTCTTTGTCTTCTACCCTTTCTCAATTTTCTACGTCTTGCATTGCCGTCGACCCTAATGCTACTTTATCTTAATTTCTTTCTAAACTTGATATCCTAGCCTCACTATCGTTTCCATTCTCTCTCCATCTTTCTTTTTGTTTCTTTTCCCTATTTTTCAAAATTATTTTATTACAATATTAATTACAACACAAGCAAACCGCACAAACAATTGTTTTTAAATCTTCTCCAAGGTTGGGTGTCATTTATAACATGCCCACTTGTTCTAACTAACTGTTGGCGTGGATTCTTTTTGATTTATTAGTAGATGGTTATTGGTTGTTTTGGAACCTCATTTCCACCAGCATCCTCATTTCCACACACATCTGGACCAAATTGTTTTCTTCGACTACCCAATTGCATCTTTCGAGATAAACCTATCTTGTTTGGTATCAATTAATATTACATTTTTCTCAACTACCCGAATCTCGAAGAATTTTTCAGATTGCATCACCCCCTAGGGAGCTACCTTCATTTTAAGATTTCTTACCTGTTGCGATTTCTGAGGGTTCTTATAAATTTTTTTAGTCATGCAATACATCAAATTTGTCTAAAATTTTACGCATAATCCGAATCTGCAAACAGATTTAAAATCGGACCACCTCCTGCAAAATTATACCCCTTTAAAGCTCTCAAACCTCTAAATTTTGCTCTTTGCTCTATAAGCGAACCTAACAAATAGTTTTCTTCGACTAGCCATTGCATCTTTCGAGATCAACCTATCTTGTTTGGTATCAATTAACAATAGAATTTTCTCAGCTACCCAAATCTCTAGGAATTTTTTAGATTGCATCATGCCCCAGGGAGCTACCCTGATTTTAAGATTTCTTACCTGTTGCGATTTTTGAGCGTTCTTATAAATTTTTTTAGTCATGCAATACATCAAATTAGTCTAAAATTTTACGCAAAATTCGAATCTGCAAACAGATTTAAAATCGAACCACGCCCTGCAAAGTTACACTTTAAAGCCTCCAAATCTCATTAAAATTTTTGTTCATTTATTACATATGCTTTAACCAAACATCTCCAAAAACCAAAAACCGTGGAGATTTTAGAAATGAATCCTTTATGGCCCATAAGTATTTAATATTTAAAATTATTTATTTATTTAATATTCAAAAACATAATTTTTAAATTTTAAACAGTTATCAATGTCTGGTTTAACATTTTTTTAATTTCTAAACACGTCATAACATAATTATGTAGTTAATGCTAAATAAGTACTAGGAAAATACAAGTCGTTCTGAATTAATTTCTTAACAATTATGGGTTACCTAAATTACATATTAAAGCTGTATATAATTTCTTTTCTTGGACTTTCTATTAATTAATGTTTGAATACAGTGCATTAAAATTGATGTATAATTGCCAGGGATTCACACAAGGTACTTTCTAGCAACCATCTTCGACTATTAGGCAAATACAAATTTTAAATAAACACTTTAAACCTTTCCTAAGGAAATACCAACTTGTTGTCTACAGGATACTTACTAATAAAGCAATTTAATTTTAAATAACTTTTATGTCATATTTTCGGAAATGGTAGGCTTGAATATTTTCTTTGGAAACAATCAAAGATTGCCGAAGACACTCGAAGAGTGCACAAACGCGGTCACTAAACCAATTAGCATTAATACCAAAAATTCCGTACTTTCGTAGGTTGCTCATTTCCTAGAACCAAATCACCCGCAACGTACAATGTCCTTAAAACTATCTACATTAATATTCTTAACTACACTTCGTGAGACTCCTTTAATCCTTTTAATCGTGTCTTTCTCGCTTACAATACAGTAGAACTTAGCCTTACTACCAACAAATTTTTAATACTAGACCCACATTAAAGTTGTCTTTGAATTTCCCTACAATTTTTTTGTTGACATGCGGTATATTGTGTTTATTATCTGCGGGGTACACCACTATAAACCTAAAAATAAAAACAAGATAGTTTAATACGTCTATTAATAATTTTTGCTAATGTTGGCGATACAAATATGTAAAAACGAACTTTATCAAGAAAATATAATGTTTTTAATAGAATACATACATGTATTGATAACATCTATAAACCGATGTGATAACCAGAGTCTGGCGAATCTGGGATAGCCAAATCTCTAAACATTTGCGCAAGCGATTGTCTTGCAGTCGCATCTTTTCAGTATTGAATGGGGTAACATTTAATAATTTCCAACACTGTCAAGTAATTTAAATTGCTGCAATCATTAGACAGAGAAATACTGGCACGGCTCTCTTCCTCTGATAACGTTTGAACACTTTCTTCCTCCGTCGTATTTCCACATACATTTTTTATATCACCAACAAATTTTTCGTAAAATTCTGGAAAGTTTCTACATCTTAACTCAGCCATTTTAAAACAGATTAATTCACTCAAATTTAATAGCTTGATGCACTCGTACGCAGGTAGCACAATAACATTCCGATCTTTCGTAATCTCCATATTATATAAATTCTTTTTTTCAAAATTGTTCAACAGCCATATACTTCTATTAACGGCTGTGCTCAGCTGCAATTTGAAATCTTGATCCAATTGTATGTCAATAACGTCGTTTCCAGTAGTGAAACCATTTAATCGAATGTTTAACACGTCACGAGAAAATACGTTAATTTGAAATTCCACTTGAAAAGTACACAATTTCTTCCAATCGAAGTATGAGAATGTTATCGTAGAATCTGCACACAAACCACTACAGCAAATAACTTGGATGACAGGTTGAAGACCACCATATAAATCAACACCAACTTCTATTATATGGTAGTGAGAATTTGGAGGAAATTCGCCTAACCTATAGGTTGTGTTTATAAGCTTGAATAAGGCCGTTATTCGAAAATATTAATTGACAATAATTTCTTGGCTGATTATCCTTCTTATTTGTATGCGGATTTACTTGAGGACTGTACCAAATAAACTCGAGGCTGGTGGTATTGCTAAAATAAATAAAAGCACTTCGTTTCGGTAATTGAACTGTTTATATTAAATTGAAAGACTGCATTCTATAACTGTACGACAATGTACTTAAAACTTAAACGTATATAGCGTTAAGCTACATTGTATACTACTTGACACAAGAGCTTTAATAGAACTGAACGAGCAACAGAGCGTCACACAGCAGAGAGGCTCTGGCAAATATAAACTTAACAGCTAGATGGCGTGGCGAGTATGTCTGAATGCAAATTGAAATTTTGTTTAAAAATATTACAACCAATTTTGAACAGGTTGTCTTACCAACTAGTTGGTTGATATTTAATTGTGGTACTCGCACATCACTTGTAACGTTAACACAAGAAAAATCCATCTTTAACTCGTAATTTTAATCAAACTTGACGATACTTTGACGACTAATGCATTGAACATGCCTCCATCGCCTTTTATGCCGATGGTCGAGCGTGCGCAGCTCCATATTATGTTAATTGGCGTTATATGCAAGTCTTGACTGGAAAAGTGTCGCGTATAATTGTTTTATAGTGGGTTTTACCTGTATGTATTTAACCACCAACACCATTTTTAGAATTATTATACAAAATTACTCTTAGCAGTATTTTTAATATAACTCCGTCGTGTAACCTATCAAATTAGTATAGAATTTTCCTGGGAAATCAAAATTAATTATCACGTCTTTTAAAATTAACTCCAACAAGGACCCGCATAGTGTTTTAATATTCAAAAACCTAACAGCAAAACACCTCTACATTTTTATTTAGATTTAACTCCATAATACAGCAATTTAAAAAAAAAAAAATATTTATACAATATTTATAGTTATTGCTGTTTTTATGCACCCGTCTGCGCGGACGAGTCCATTTAAATAGAGAGGAGCCCGCACTTACTTTAAATAAAAAAATATTCTAAGCCATACGTTTCACCAACACGGAATTTCAAGAATGTAAGTGACGCGCGTAATTAAATGCGATCTTGAACCAAGTAATTAGTTTACTAGAAATGCACCATATTTTCTGTTTGAGGCAATTCAATACAAATTGGGCAATAATCAAATAATAGATGTCTGTCGAATTCCGGGGCTATGTTTAAATTTTAAACCATAGATTTTAGAGTAATTTCTGTCACTATAATCCTGCATATTACAGCTTATTCTCTTATAAGTTTCTAAATTGTTGTACTTCAACTACAGATATAGATATGGCTACAATATTATTACTTTAGTTTATCTCGGATATTAAACCGTAAAGCAATGTAACTTGAAAATGATTTCTAGAAAAACGCATACCAAGGAATGTTTGCAAGAAGCTCTTAATGAGGTTAAACAAGGTGTTGCAACAATGTACTCTGCTAGTAAGAAGTTTAGGATTCCAAAGTCGACATTGCGCGACCATCTCATACGATCGCAGAGTAAAAGAGATAAAAGTGTAGACAGTTACATCTCTGATATACAAACAACTAATTTACAAAACTGCGGAAATGTGCACAGGCAGTACTCTAAGATGTAAAGCAACACCTACCTACTCAGATGGTAAAGATGATAAAGAAGTTTGGAAAAGAAGTTTTAAGATGCAAAAACAAAAGTTTAATATTGAGGAAATGAACTCTGCAAAAAATAATGGAAATGCTCGTCATAAACCATCAGAGGAAATAATAAAATGAATCAAGTTCTATGGATTACACCCCAAATTCTGAAGATGAGGATTCAACACAGGAAAGCAGTAGTCGGGGTACGAAAATACCGATGTATATAAAAAGGGGTGTTGTATTGAAAAATACACATCGTACTGAGCACAGTTCAGATGATGCATATATTCACTTTAATGTACATGGGTTGATTGAAACACTGCAGTTGCTAGTTACTGTTGATTATCACAACCATCGAGATATGCATAACCTAAATGAAATTATCTCTATAATATCTAAACTTCGACAAAAAGGAATTATAGAATAGACGACAACAACGTTAGATGGGGGTAAATATTTATACATATTTTTCAAAATTGGAATAGTCTGCATCTGCATTTTGATAAGTAAACATCGTAATAAAAATGACCGGAGAAAAAATTATATCTTTAGAGGCTATGAAAATTTTAGAACAAGTTGTCGAGGAGTTGAAAAAAAGTTTATCAAACAATTCAACTAGCAAACATTTTAATGGTATGTCTAATGAATCTCTGGCAAATACTAAAATAGTGCAAGATAAACCTGCACATGATAATGTTGATGTGAAAGATCAGAACATAGACTTCAAGTCAGACGTTTCTAACAGAAAAAGAAAGAGACAACTTAAATCGTATACTAAAGAGGATTTAAATAAAGCCCTTGACGAAATAAACAAAGGATGGATTACTGGTTCAGAAGCATCCGAAATCTACAATGTTTCAAAAGCTACACTCTATACGAAACTCAGATCAAACGAAAATCGTATACAAAATTTGGATATGTATACTACACATTTACCAATTAAAAGGAGGAAAAAGTGACTTTTGTGTGTGTGTGTATTAGTTTTAATGAATAAAAATATATTTCTATATGTAGTGTACTTGTTAAGTATTTGAATTGAAATGTAAATATGGTTTCAAACGTTTTGGTTTTATTTATATATAATGGTATTGTTAGGATGTAATAAAAATACAATACTCCCGTTACTCGGAAGCAGTAGCGGAATCTTGGTTTATGTAATATCATCAAAGTTGAACAAAAAAAAATTTTAAACTAAAAGGTATGTTTTAAACACGCAGTTAGTTGTACTCATTTCTATTAAAATTAAATGTAGCGCTCTTTGTTATAATTCTTTTCATAAGAACTTAGATACCCATTTCAGTTACGTGAACATTTGAAAAATTAAACAATACCAATGTATGCTTTATATTTTATAACATAAACAAGCTAATATATACAAAAATTATTTCTAAATTCACATCAATCGTTTCTTATGATAACAGTTGAGGTGGTTAAATTTTTACTTTAAAACTTACAATTTAGTATATATTCCATTTGAATATCTGCCAACAGTTTTATAAACCCCATCTCCTCGATTATTTCCATAAAATCATCCAGATCCTCGGGCATTGATAACACTGCAGTGCAGTGCTGTATTGCTTCCTCGTATGACTGACACATAAAACATTTTTCTCCTTCTATCGAAAAGCGTTGCCCACATTCTGCTTTTGTTTTCTCGTAGAGCATTGCGAAATCTTCGAATAACCTCCCCAAAGTCTTTATACATATTTGTTATATCGTCTCTTTAAACTGTACAATCAACAAATAATAACTTCTACGCGAACAGTCCTTTTATATATAAGCTACTCCTATTCGGATATGTACCGATTGTACCCTATTTGTGTACACGCACGAAGCAACAGGTAGGGAATGTATTCTATGAATTAATCAATTACACTCCTTAAGAAAATGCTAAGGACTTTAAAAATAATTATAACTCTTGTTACACCTCTAGCCTCCGGATAAACGTTATTATTTTAGGTTGTATCACTGTTTTCTTAATCAATTTCTTACAGACTTTTCCCAAACTATGCGTATCAATTGGGGGTTATACTTTACTCCATAAACCGACTTGTATATATTTTCGTATTCGTCTCTACCTAACACGTCCGTATAATAAAGATGTACAGGGTCATCGTCAACTAATAACCTAATCTTTTTTTTTAAAAGCTCGACTCTGTTTTCAACTTTAATCTCCTTTATAGCTTTTGACATGCTTTCCGCTATTCGTTGTGACTAGGAATCGGTGATTTGCAAGGGATCGATCAATTGTTTGTGCACCTCTTTGAATTTTTGCAGAGATGTAGTGCCTCCTTTTTTGTATCCCGCAAACTTCTTTCGTACGGAATCCTGCGTAAAATAAAGCTTGCGTTTATTTACAATAAAATCTTTAACGTTCGTCATCATGAAACTTCGGATTGGGGCAAACCATTGAACGCCTTCTTCTATATTTATATACTCCTCGAAATTTTTACTATATCGCCCCCTTATCCAAATCAAAATCTTTTACAGTAGTAATAAAACTATGTTTCGAGTACCCCACCCCAACACTGCAAGCACATTTGTTTAAATTTTGGAAATGACATGTCACCACTTATATGATCAGGAAAGATATGACGAAAGTTTGTGTGACCCTGTTTCCAATATGAGATTACATTGGCCTCATCTCAGAGTCTATGTTTTAAGGTTCTAGCGTAAGTTTGACATAAGTAAAAGGAATCAATGATCTTATGTCGGAGACACTTTCACCTTATGGGGCAATTTCATCCTATGGGGTAATTTCACCCTATGGGGCAATTTCACCCTAAGGGGCAATTTCACCCTATGGGGCAATTTCACCCTTTGGGCAATTTAACCCTATGGGGCAATTTCACCCTATTCTGATGGAGATAAATTCAAGGAACTTTGCCATTAATGCACCCCACAACCAGACCTAGATCCGATTATGCAAATAAAGAAATAGTTTAATATTATTGCAATATCACAAAAGTTATATGCAACAACCAATTTTAAATAAATTTCTTTGAAACTTAAAATGGATGTTATGACTAAATTTTATCATTACAGTGGTGCCATAGCTGGTTGAACCGAAAAACAGTGTAATTAAGTTGATGAATCGATGTGAATTCGTGTAGCTCCGACTCCCAGCAGGTGGGGTTAAGCCTGTCTGACTGCAGAGTAGTCGTAATAACTGTCTTTGTAAATTTTGGTGTATATATCAGTTTTCGAGTTAAGATGCCTTGGTATAAAATTTACAATTTTATGTTAAAATTTTTCTAAGTCCGAACAACTAAAAATTTTGTCAAGTCCCAAAATATTCAAAATGGACATATCTCAGGCGTATGTTGGATATAGTTGTCGTACGGATGCGAAAGGAGGGAGAAGGACACAGTAGGGTGGAGGTTTAGCTGGTTACGTTGTTTGAGTTAGATTAGTCGGTGAAGTCTGAAGTTAGGTTAGTAGTTGGACTTGTCGGAGTAAGGTTAGCTGGTGTTGTCTAGTGTTAGGTTAGTTGGTTGTGTGGACTTGGTTGATGAAGGAAAATTGATAGGTTAGGTCAGCGCCGCGGAGCCGACCCAACCTATCAATTTTTCCTTTTATCAACCCTAAGTCCACACAACCAACCAACCCAACCTAACACTAGACAACACCAGCTAACCTAACTCCTGACAAGTCCAACTACCCTAACCTAACTTCAGACAACCCGAACTAAAAATACGTTTATCCGGAGGCTAGAGGTGTAAGTTATGTATTTCAAATGAATTAGATAAGGAAGTAGTATAAATAGAGGTAGCGCTAGACTTAGAGATTAGATCAAGTATGACATCAGTGTTGTAATGTTCTCACGCTAATAAAAATTTTTAAAAACCGTTTTTGAGAGTGATAAACATAATTGGCGCAGTCAGTACGGGATTTTGGAAATTTTCGAATCGCCGGAAATTTTTCGTTTCAACGATTAACCAAAATCAAGAACCTTGAAAGTGATATATCCATATAGGCAAGCGAAAATTGCTTTGGAAATTGCTTTTAGGAAAATCAACAACTGTTTGTACTTTCGAATTCGAGAAACGAAGATTTTGTTAGCAGTTTGGAGAAGGAACGAAATCGTCCAATCCAGACACCAGCCCAATTTTGGAAGGAACAGAATCGTCTAACCAGGGCACTTAGTTTAAGAAAATCATGCGAACTCAATGCATCATATTAATGTAAGCTAACTTTGAATTTCTATTTCTAATATCTTATAATTGATTTTCAATTGATGAGTGATTGTGATATAAACGACTTAACAGTCTTGATAGAACGTATTAAAATAAGTAACGAGGAAATTTTAGAAGCAAGTTCAGATAACACGAACGTAGATATTCTAGGAATAATTCAAGGGCTCGTTCAAATATTTTGGAAAGCTCAGAAAATAGTATCAGTAATTTAGATAACTTAATTAATTTAAACATGGCAACTGAACAAACAAATTATCAATTGCTAAAATTACATTTAGATTCCATCCCCTTACGATGGAAACCCTCATACCTTGACAATATTTATCGCAAATTGCGAGAACGTAATTAATGTATTTGCTAGTCAAACAAATATTCAGTTAAATAGTTTCTTGCTTAGAGCAATTATAGGTAAATTGATAGGTAGAGCTCAGATATTAATAGGTTCACGCATAGAGTTAAAAACTTGGGACGAAATTAAAACGCGTTAAATTTATCTTTTGGAGATCAACGCGATATTGATTGCCTTATCCAGGATTTAATTAGTTTAAGACCAAATAAACATGAAACGCCATATAATTTTGGAATGCGTTGCCAAGACGCAAGGAGTTTAATAATTGCAAAATTAAATTCATTGACCATTTCAGCCGAAGAACGTACTATTAGACTTAAAAGTTATGATGACCTTTCGCTTAAAACATATATTCGTGGATTGCCAATAACCATTCAAACAAATGTTAGATTACGCAACCCTAGTAGTTTAGAACAGGCTATGGGATTAGTTATCGAAGAAGAAAATTTCTTATACTCAACACAGAGAAATAGTAACTTAAATTCAAATTCAAATTTCAAACCCATTTCAAGAATGACGCCTAGTAGCTATTCAAATCACTCTAACATTCCATTCAGACAGAATTTTAACAATTTCACTTATAGGCACCCAAACACATTTCAAAATAACCAACCTTCAGATTCGAAATTTCAAACGCAAAAGCCTCATTTTCAAAGCACACATTCGAACAGATTTTACACCCCTGTAAACCATCAAAGAACATTTAATCCAAGTTCCCATTTTAATAACAGGTTTGGTATGCAAAACACGCCATTTAGTAGCAAACAAAATTTTGCAAGTTCATCTCAGAGATTTGCTCAAGTTCATCCAAATAACATATCCAATTTTAATAAAGACGAACCGATGGATACATCTTCTGGAAATACAACTATTAAACCCCAATTTCAATCTCAAAGGTTATACAATCAGAATATAAATAGTTCAAACTGCAATGACCCTTATTTTATAGACCGTGAGAATGATTGTAATACTGCAAACTATAGTGCTTATTGCGATCACGACGACCCCGTTCATTCTATGGAAACACACGAGACGTTTCAAACTCAGCCGCTATATAACACCGCTAGAAACTATATCCAGTTTCCTGATAACGCGTGTGAGAATATAAATTACGATGTTAATGATGTAAATCCTACTCAGCAAAATTTTCCACAGGTCATGCCTTGGAACAACGAGAGGTAATACACGTAAACACATTCAAGCAAGATTTACCATTTATTATTATTCCTGAAATAAATGCTAGATTTTTAATCGATACTGGTAGCACCCGTAGTTTGATAGATCCTGAAGTAGCACACAAATTTTATACGAATTTTATTTACCCGGAATTTTCAATATTCAAACAGCACACAATATCAGCTTTCACAAAGAAGTAGCACGCATACCACTTTTTCAAATCTTTAACGTAAAGGACTATTACAAATTTTTCCTTTTCAAATTTAGTAATAATTTTCAAGGTTTAATTGGAATCGATTTACTTCGACAATTAGGCGCAAATCTTAACTTAAGCCGGAAACAAATAATAACCCGCATGCAACTATTCCTATTATTCTAAATTTTGAACCAGAAATGAAAAATAATCAATTCACAAATTATTCGATAATTGTAAATGAGCGTTGCCGACAAATAATAAAATCCCAGTACAAATACGTAATGGAGTCGGAATATTAAACCACACGAATTTTGGAAATGGACTTGAAACACAAAAGCTTTGGTTAGTGTTATTGAAAATTTCGCGACCATTGTAGTCACAAATATAAATGAATATCCCGTTAAAATTTCTATTTTTCAACCTTTCGAAATTGAACCCATAAACCATATTGATGTAAATTTTATCGAAAATTTGGAAACAGACCTAGAATTAGACGAACCACAGGACGATAAATTAAAAGGAAATTTGAAAGATCTTCGACTTGATCACTGCAATAAAGAGGAAAAAGATGCTATAAAGAAATTGTGTTTAGAATACCGTGACATATTTTATTGTGAAGGAGTTCCCTCAGTTTTACTAGTGAAATTAAACATAAAATAAATTTAAAAATGATTCTCCAATTTTACAAAATCATATCGCCTCCCAGAAATTCACCGCAACGAAGCAAAAACACAAATAAAGAAAATGTTAGATCAGGGCATAATTGAAGATAGTGTTTCGCCGTGGTCTTCCCCAATTTGGATAGTGGAGAAAAAGATTGACGCATCTGGTAAACGAAAATGGCGACTTGTAGTAGATTATAGAAAATTAAATTCTGAAACAATTCCTGACAAATACCCATTACCTAATATTAATGAGATTTTAGATAGGCTAGGCCGTGCAAATTATTTCACGACCCTAGATTTGGCCAGCGGTTTTATCAAATCCAGATGGACCCCCAAGACGTACAGAAAACAGCATTCAGTACCCCGCAGGGACATTTTCAATTTAAACGGATGCCTATGGGTTTAATAAATGCCCCTTCGACATTCCAACGTGTAATGGACAGAGTTTTACGCGGACTGACAGATCAATCGTGTATAATTTACCTTGACGATTGTCTAGTGTTCAGTTCATCTCTTCAAGAGCACTTAGAAAAATTAAGAGAAGTTTTCGACAGATTTAGACAACATAATTTAAAAATACAGTTAGACAAATCAGAATTCTTACAAAAAACCGTAATGTATTTAGGACACGTAATTACCCCTACAGGAGTTAAACCAAACCCAGACAAAATAACAACCGTAAAAATTTTCCTTTACCACGCACAGCAACTGAAATCAAAAGTTTCCTTGGACTATTAGGTTACTATAGACGTTTCATAAAAGACTTTGCAAAATTACAAAACCTATGACGAAATGCTTAAAGAAGAATGCCAAAGTAATACACGACAAAGATTTTCTAGACAGCTTTAGAACTTGTAAAGAAATTTTGACCAACGGACCTGTACTTCAGTATCCCGACTTTGAAAAAAAATTTATTTTGACGACAGACGCGAGTAACTATGCGATTGGAGCAATATTATCGCAAGGAACCGTACCCAATGACCGACCAATAGCGTACGCATCTAGGACACTAAATGAGACCGAAACAAAGTATTCGACAATCGAAAAGGAACTTCTTGCAATTGTTTGGGCATGCAAACATTTTCGACCGTATTTATTTGGACAAAAGTTTTATATATATACTGATCATAAACCACTGACATGGCTTTTCAACTTAAAAGACGCAAACTCAAAACTGACAAGATGGAGGATAAAATTATTAGAGTATGACTACGAAATTCTTTATAAGAAAGGAAAATGTAACACTAATGCCGATTGTTTATCCCGGATACCAGTCAATGCCTTAGAAACAGGATCTCTTGCAAATAATCCAGGTGACATAGATGACTATATAACAGAATTTTTAAAAAGTTTAGATCATGAACCACATGACGAAAATCAACTTCAAACAGAATTACCTGAAGAATCTCAATTAAACACTCCTGAACCTGCATGGACAATACATATTCCTGACAACGACAACATATCTACTCAACATTCTAACTCTAATGGAAACACGAATAAAGGAATTGCTATTTTAGACGAAATTATAAATAACAAACCACGCCAGATTTTAGTTTACCCAAATTTGTATTACAAGACGGACGTAACGTTAGAAAATGAAAGCGACCCCACAATTATAAAAGTCAAAATTCCAGAAATTGCCAATGACAAACTAATTTTGGATTTTCTAATTCAGTACACAGACCCTAGTAACACTTATTATTTACATTTCAACAAAGACAAATTGTATAATGACTTCAATGATGTATATCAACAGCATTTTTCTGAAAATAGACCAAAGTTAATCAAATGTACCAAATTGATTAATACACTTAAAGATATCGAAGAGCAGACAATAGTAATTAGAAACTACCATGAAGGTAAAACGACTCACCGAGGAATCAACGAAACCTATGAAAGACTCAAACAAAATTATTACTGGAAAAATATGAAAACTAGTATAACAAATTTTATAAATGAATGTACATTGTGCCAAAGAAATAAATACGCTAGACAGACCCCATATACCCCAATAATGCTAACAGAAACGGCAAAAAGCCCATTCGAAATTGTACATATGGACGTATTTACTTTTGATGGGAAAAATTATTTAACATTAGTAGATGCTTTTACAAAATTAGCTCAAGCTCTAATCATAAGTGGAAAAACGGCTATAAATATTAGTCAAGCACTTATAAAATATTTTACTTTTTTCGGTATACCCCAAACCATTGTGACAGATAAAGGAACGGAATTTAACAACGCTACAATTAAAGAAATTTTAGGACTACACAAAATTAATGTACATTTCACAACATCCGGACATCACGAATCCAACTCCATAGTTGAAAGAACACATTCCACACTAATTGAACACTTAAGACTTTTACGTGATATTTACCCCAAAGAAAGCGATTTAATGGACTATGCTATAATAGGTTATAATAACTCGATCCACAGTGCGACAAAATGCTATGGTAGAACCCCATGAACTATTTTCTGAACTAACCACAGCCAGTAAACAGTTACAAGGCAAGAAATTCCCATTCGAAGTGACAGTACTCAATACGTTGCTATTCGAAAAAATCATCAATATAAAAAGCTACAGTTAAGATAACAGTATAGTGTTTATTTTGGAAGTACCAATTGTTGAAATGGACGATTTTATCTATTATCATTTGTATCCACTACCTACTCCACATCAGACTTCTTTTAAGATGATCATCCCTAGTGCAAAATACCTTTTGTTAAACGACCACACCTATGCAGTTTCTGACACAAATTGTTATGAAGTCACTCAGGCAGAATTCATTTGCCATCAACTACAAACATCAAAAATTACTTCAACAGCACCATGTGAAATTGAATTAATAAGATACGCCGATAATATACGTAATTGTCACCAAATACCGGTGAAGATAACCACAAAGAAGATTCAAAAACTGGAGAAGAACAAATGGATCATCGTAGTGCCTCATAATTTAGTTGTTATACACAAGTGCGGAAAAGTGAAAAACAGTATTCCTATAAACGGTAGCTATTTGCTAGAACTTAAAGATTCTTGTGAAGTGTCAATCGATGAAGTAGTGTTAAAAACTTTTGTTAATGAAATTTCTAGTTATAAGAATATTGTATTACCACGCTTAGAAGTTTATGCGAATAATTCAAAAATGCCAAACTTTGACCTTAAACCTTTAGAAATAGATCCGATACATCTCAATGAATTAAATGAGGTCTATCGAGTTTTGGAAAATGAAAAACTAGAATTAAGTAAATTAGAAAGTCCTGTAATCAATTTTAAGAATATTAGCTTTTATACGATAATTTTGTATGTCACTATTATTTTTCTGATATTATATTTAATTTATAGATATTTTTTAAAGAAGTCAATAGCTAAACATGTAAACGAAGATAGCACAGAACATGAGACAAGGAACTTTCCTGGACTTTCGAACTCTGGTTCCCCATAGTTCTCATTTAGGGCCGGAGGAGTTATGTATTTCAAATGAATTAGATAAGGAAGTAGTATAAATAGAGGTAGCGCTAGACTTAGAGATTAGATCAAGTATGACATCAGTGTTGTAATGTTCTCACGCTAATAAAAATTTTTAAAAAACCGTTTTTGAGAGTGATAAACATAATTTGTAACAAGAGTTATAATTATTTTTAAAGTCCTTAGCATTTTCTTAAGGAGTGTAATTGATTAATTCATAGAATACATTCCCTACCTGTTGCTTCGTGCGTGTACACAAATAGGGTACAATCGGTACATATCCGAATAGGAGTAGCTTATATATAAAAGGACTGTTCGCGTAGAAGTTATTATTTGTTGATTGTACAGTTTAAAGAGACGATATAACAAATATGTATAAAGACTTTGGGGAGGTTATTCGAAGATTTCGCAATGCTCTACGAGAAAACAAAAGCAGAATGTGGGCAACGCTTTTCGATAGAAGGAGAAAAATGTCTTATGTGTCAGTCATACGAGGAAGCAATACAGCACTGTACTGCAGTGTTATCAATGCCCGAGGATCTGGATGATTTTATGGAAATAATCGAGGAGATGGGGTTTATAAAACTGTTGGCAGATATTCAAATGGAATATATACTAAATTGTAAGTTTTAAAGTAAAAATTTAACCACCTCAACTGTTATCATAAGAAACGATTGATGTGAATTTAGAAATAATTTTTGTATATATTAGCTTGTTTATGTTATAAAATATAAAGCATACATTGGTATTGTTTAATTTTTCAAATGTCCACGTAACTGAAATGGATATCTAAGTTCTTATGAAAAGAATTATAACAAAGAGCGCTACATTTAATTTTAATAGAAATGAGTACAACTATCTGCGTGTTTAAAACATACCTTTTAGTTTAAAATTTTTTTTTGTTCAACTTTGATGATATTACATAAACCAAGATTCCGCTACTGCTTCCGAGTAACGGGAGTATTGTATTTTTATTACATCCTAACAATACCATTATATATAAATAAAACCAAAACGTTTGAAACCATATTTATATTTCAATTCAAATACTTAACAAGTACACTACACATAGAAATATATTTTTATTCATTAAAACTAATACACACACACACAAAAGTCACTTTTTCCTCCTTTTAATTGGCAAATGTGTAGTATACATATCCAAATTTTGTGTACGATTTTCGTTTGATCTGAGTTTCGTATAGAGTGTAGCTTTTGGAACATTGTAGATTTCGGATCCTTCTGAACCAGTAATCCATCCTTTGTTTATTTCGTCAAGAGCTTTATTTAAATCCTCTTTAGTATACGATTTAAGTTGTCTCTTTTTCTGTTAGAAACGTCTGACTTGAAGTCGATGTTCTGATCTTTCACATCAACGTTATCATGTGCAGGTTTATCTTGCACTATTTTAGTTTTTGCCGGAGATTCATTAGACATACCATTAAAATGTTTGCTAGTTGAATTGTTTGATAAACTTTTTTTCATCTCCTCGACAACTTGTTCTAAAATTTTCATAGCCTCTAAAGATATAATTCTTTCTGCGGTCATTTTTATTACGATGTTTACTTATCAAAATGCAGATGGAGACTATTCCAATTTTACAATTTTGAAAAATATGTATAAATATTTACCCCCATCTAACTTTGTTGTCGTCTATTCTATAATTCCTTTTTGTCGAAGTTTAGATATTATAGAGATAATTTCATTTAGATTATGCATATCTCGATGGTTGTGATAATCAACAGTAACTAGCAACTCCAGTGTTTCAATCAACCCATGTACATTAAAGTGAATATATGCATCATCTGAACTGTGCTCAGTACGATGTGTATTTTTCAATACAACACCCCTTTTTATATACTATGTTATCATAAAGTAAGGGATATATTTTAAATCATTACAACTTTTTAATAAATTAAGTTAGTAACATAAAATAAACGAAATCTAGTTGCTTAATGAATGGGATTTTACCGTATCTATGAGAAACAAAAGCGTTGTCATAACAATTGTTGACACTAGTGTCAAAACGAAATTATTCAATTTGAAGTTTTATTTTGAAATTAAAACTCAAGTAAACGTTGAGTTCAAACGACTCAACTGTAATAACATGGATTTACAAACAAGAATTGGTTTAGTTCAGTGCTATTATGAATCCGGCAGAAATTACACCGCTGCATTACGAAGATTTCGCACGAGAATGGGTTTGAGAGCGGGACCCTGTCAAATGAAAGCGTACCGCAATTTGATACAAAAATTTGAAAGAACAGGGTCTGTAACTGACTTACCAAGATCAGGAAGACCAATAATTAGTGATGTCCAAGTTGCAGAGGTTCTTCATGAAAATCAAGACATAGCCAGAAGCAATTCACTCGCAATCAGCAGTGCAAATGCGATATCCAAGCGATTGCAAATGCCGCATACCACGGTTTGGAAAATTTTACGCAAAATTCTAAACATGTATCCATATAAAATGAAAATGCTGTTTGAATTAAAGGACGCAGATTTGGCTACTAGGTACGATTTTTCTTTGCGAGTAATGGCTCAGATGGAAATTGAACCCGAATGGTTATCCCGTATTTTATGGACAGATGAGGCACATTTTACTCTGAATGGTGGAGTCAATACTCAAAACTGTAGAATCTGGTCTGCAGAAAATCCGCAACAAATCGTTCAAAAAGGTCTTCATGACAAGAAAGTCACCGTATGGTGCGGTTTTACAGCTGATTTTATTATTGGTCCGTATTTCTACGAGGAAATGCAGAATGGACAAGCCGTATCTGTAACTGTAAATGGTGAACGATACTTGCAAATGTTACAAAATTATGTTATTCCACAGCTGCAAAAAGAGCACTACGGAATTGAAAACATCATTTTTATGCAGGATGGAGCACCCACGCACATTTTTCGACCAGTCAAAAAATTGTTAACCAACGTTTTTCAAGATCGCATGTTAAGCAGACATTTCGTAAATTCATGGCCACCAAGATCACATGATCTAAACCCAGCGGATTACTGGCTGTGGGGTTATTTAAAAAGTTTAGTGTTTAGAAGACGACCAACTACGCTACAAGAATTAAAAGACAGTATTACGGAGCAAATTGGTACAATTCAACCAGAAATGTTACGAAATGCTGTGTACAATTTGGAGGTAAGGATGGTGATCTTACAACAACAAAATGGAGGTCATATTGAGCAATTGCCGTAACCTGTTTTGGGCATACTAAATCCCATTTCATAAGCAATTAGATTTCATTTATTTCTTGTTATTAACTTAATTTGTTAAAAAGTTATCATAATTTAAAATATATCCCTTACTTTATGATAACCTTATACATCGGTATTTTCGTACCCCGACTACTGCTTTCCTGTGTTGAATCCTCATCTTCAGAATTTGGGGTGTAATCCATAGAACTTGATTCATTTTATTATTTGCTCTGATGGTTTATGACGAGCATTTCCATTATTTTTTGCAGAGTTCATTTCCTCAATATTAAACTTTTGTTTTTGCATCTTAAAACTTCTTTTCCAAACTTCTTTATCATCTTTACCATCTGAGTAGGTAGGTGTTGCTTTACATCTTAGAGTACTGCCTGTGCACATTTCCGCAGTTTTGTAAATTAGTTGTTTGTATATCAGAGATGTAACTGTCTACACTTTTATCTCTTTTACTCTGCGATCGTATGAGATGGTCGCGCAATGTCGACTTTGGAATCCTATACTTCTTACTAGCAGAGTACATTGTTGCAACACCTTGTTTAACCTCATTAAGAGCTTCTTGCAAACATTCCTTGGTATGCGTTTTTCTAGAAATCATTTTCAAGTTAAATTGCTTTATGGTTTAATATCCGAGATAAACTAAAGTATTAATATTGTAGCCATATCTATATCTGTAGTTGAAGTACAACAATTTAGAAACTTATAAGAGAATAAGCTGTAATATGCAGGATTATAGTGACAGAAATTTCTCTAAAATCTATGGTTTAAAATTTAAACATAGCCCCGGAATTCGACAGACATCTATTATTTGATTATTGCCCAATTTGTATTGAATTGCCTCAAACAGAAAATATGGTGCATTTCTAGTAGACTAATTACTTGGTTCAAGATCGCATTTAATTACGCGCGTCACTTACATTCTTGAAATTCCGTGTTGGTGAAACGTATGGCTTAGAATATTTTTTTATTTAAAGTAAGTGCGGACTCCTCTCTATTTAAATGGACTCGTCCGCGCAGACGGGTGCATAAAAACAGCAATAACTATAAATATTGTATAAATATTTTTTTTTTAAATTGCTGTATTATGGAGTTAAATCTAAATAAAAATGTAGAGGTGTTTTGCTGTTAGGTTTTTGAATATTAAAACACTATGCGGGTCCTTGTTGGAGTTAATTTTAAAAGACGTGATAATTAATTTTGATTTCCCAGGAAAATTCTATACTAATTTGATAGGTTACACGACGGAGTTATATTAAAAATACTGCTAAGAGTAATTTTGTATAATAATTCTAAAAATGGTGTTGGTGGTTAAATACATACAGGTAAAACCCACTATAAAACAATTATACGCGACACTTTTCCAGTCAAGACTTGCATATAACGCCAATTAACATAATATGGAGCTGCGCACGCTCGACCATCGGCATAAAAGGCGATGGAGGCATGTTTAATACATTAGTCGTCAAAGTATCGTCAAGTTTGATTAAAATTACGAGTTAAAGATGGATTTTTCTTGTGTTAACGTTACAAGTGATGTGCGAGTACCACAATTAAATATAAACCAACTAGTTGGTAAGACAACCTATAGGTTAGGCGAATTTCCTCCAAATTCTCACCACCATATAATAGAAGTTGGTGTTGATTTATATGGTGGTCTTCAACCTGTCCTTCAAGTTATTTGCTGTAGTGGTATGTGTGCAGATTCTACGATAACATTCTCATATTTCGATTGGAAGAAATTGTGTACTTTTCAAGTGGAATTTCAAATTAACGTATTTTCTCGTGACGTGTTAAACATTCGATTAAATGGTTTCACTACTGGAAACGACGTTATTGACATACAATTGGATCAAGATTTCAAATTGCAGCTGAGCACAGCCTTTAATAGAAGTATATGGCTCTTGAACAATTTTGAAAAAGCGAATTTATATAATATGGAGATTACGAAAGATCGGAATGTTATTGTGCTACCTGCGTACGAGTGCATCAAGCTATTAAATTTGAGTGAATTAATCTGTTTTAAAATGGCTGAGTTAAGGTGTAGAAACTTTCCAGAATTTTAAGAAAAATTTGTTGGTGATATAAAAAATGTATGTGGAAATACGACGGAGGAAGAAAGGGTTCAAACGTTATCAGAGGAAGAGAGTCGTGCCAGTATTTCTCTGTATAATGATTGCAGCAATTTAAATTACTTGACAATGTTGGAAATTATTAAATGTTACCCCATTCAATAATTAAAAGATGCGACTGCAAGGCAATCGCTTGCGCAAATGTTTAGAGATTTGGCTATCCCAGATTCGCCAGACTCTGGTTATCACAGCGGTTTATAGATGTTGTCAATACATGTATGTATTCTATTAAAAACATTATATTTTCTTGATAAAGTTTGTTTTTACATATTTGTATCGCCAACATTAGCAAAAATTATTAATAGACGTATTAAACTACCTTGTTTTTATTTTTAGGTTTAAAGTGGTGTACCCCGCAGATAATAAACACAATATACCGCATGTCAACAAAAAAATTGTAGGGAAATTCAAAGACAACTTTAATGTGGGTCTAGTATTAAAAATTTGTTGGTAGTAAGGCTAAGTTCTACTGTATTGTAAGCGAGAAAGACACGATTAAAAGGATTAAAGGGGTCTCACGAAGTGTAGTTAAGAATATTAATGTAGATAGTTTTAAGGACATTGTACATTGCGGGAGATTTGGTTCTAGGAAATGAGCAACCTACGAAAGTACGGAATGTTTGGTATTAATGATAATTAGTTTAGTGACCGCGTTTGTGCACTCTTCGAGTGTCTTCGATTGTTTCCAAAGAAAATAATCAAGCCTACCATTTCCGAAAATATGACATAAAAGTTATTTAAAATTAAATTGCTTTATTAGTAAGTATCCTGTAGACAACAAGTTGGTATTCCCTTAGGAAAGGTTTAAAGTGTTTATTTAAAATTTGTATTTGCCTAAATACGTAGTCGAGGATGGTTGCTAGAAAGTACCTTGTGTAAATCCCCGGCAATTATACATCAATTTTAATGCACTGTATTCAAACATTAATTAATAAAAACTCCAAGAAAATGAATTATATACAGCTTTAATATGTAATTTAGGTAACCCATAATTGTTAAGAAATTAATTCAGAACGACTTGTATTTTCCTAGTACCTATTTAGCATTGACTACATAATTATGTTATGACGTGTTTAGAAATTAAAAAAATGTTAAACCAGACATTGATAACTGTTTAAAATTTAAAAAGTTATGTTTTTGAATATTCTAAAAAACAGTGCATCACCGTTTGAAAAATGGTTTTAAATATTAAATACTTATGGGCCATAAAGGATTCATTTCTAAAATCTCCACGGTTTTTGATTTTTGGAGATGTTTGGTTAAAGCATATGTCATAAATGAACAAAAATTTTAATGAGATTTGGGAGCTTTAAAGTGTAACTTTGCAGGGCGTGGTCCGATTTTAAATCTGTTTGCAGATTCGAATTTTGCGTAAAATTTTAGACTAATTTGATGTATTGCATGACTAAAAAAATTTATAAGAACGCTCAGAAATCGCAACAGGAAAGAAATCTTAAAATCACGGTAGCTCCCTGGGAGATGATGCAATCTAAAAAATTCTTAGAGATTCGGTTAGCTGAAAAAATTCTATTGTTAATTGATACCAAACATGATAGGTTTATCTCAAAAGATGCAATGGCTAGTCGAAGAAAGCTATTTGTTAGGTTCGCTTATAGAGCAAAGAGCAAAATTTAGAGGTTTGAGAGCTTTAAAGGGGTATAACTTTGCAGGGGGTGGTCCGATTTTAAATCTGTTTGCACATTCGGATTCTGCGTAAAATTTTGGACTAATTTGATGTATTGCATGACTAAAAAAACTTATGCGGACGGTCAGAAATCGCAACAGGTAAGAAATCTTAAAATGAGGGTAGCTCCCTAGGGGATGATGCAATCTGAAAAATTTTTAGAGATTCGGGTAACTGAGAAAAATCTAATATTAATTGATACCAAACAAGATAGGTTTATCTCGAAAGATGCAATTGGGTAGTCGAAGAAAACTATTTGGTTCAGATGTGTGTGGAAATGAGGATGCTGGTGGAAATAAGGTTCCAAAACAACCAATAACCATCTACTTTTATTTTTAATTGTTTATACCCAAATACGTGAGAAAACTCAATTTCATCAAAATGTTTATACTGAGACAAAATATAATTCAAATTATTACTTTTTGTTTTATGACGTTTACAAATTAGTAACCCGTATAAGAACTAAATCGAATAAACCAATTGTGCAACATTAATTATAAGTATCTACAACTAAAATACCCTAACCTTGCTAAAATTCCACTAACTTTCAATGTTTCGCGGCCAACTCCCACACCTAGTAAAGCTACGAATCATAAAGAAAATAGGCAACTTATCTGATACTTCCGACACCATAACATAAAATGCTCGATCAGCATGCTATGCTTTTTTTTCTTTATTCCAGGTTTGCAGGACTAATTTTTTTTATTGCAGGTATTGTTACTAATTCCTTACAGCCGCGCACCTTATATGTTGGTCTGCTTTCTACAACCCCCCCTAATCTCCGATTGAGCCCGGTCACTTCTTTGATTTTTCTTTGTGTTACGCACGGCTACGAGCAAACGTAACATAAAAAAATTTATGTTACGTTGGCTCCAGTTCCAACAAGTAACGGAAGAATTAGAAATATTTTTAGGAGCATCACTTGCACCAGGTGCAAGTGTTTTCAAAGTAGTAACACCAGAATGGGGAGGGACATAAGCAGAAGTAAGTTTGCTGCGGACCACAGAACCTGTATAAGCTAAGTCAGGCTCTAGGAGTTGAGAAAAGTTCAGAGCAGGAGGAGACTTGAAATTATCGGCTTGTATTTTGCGCTGTTCTAGTCTGCGACCTACACGCAAAAGTTCCGTAATAGTATTCAGATCAAGCAAAGCTAATTTGGTTTGGTAGAAAGGGGTAAGAAAATTCAGAAACTACAGTATCAACTGTATTTGGATAATCCATCCTTGTGGATATGGTTGAATAAATTCTTCGGTCCCTCCGGTTTATTAGCAGGTACAAGCTCACAATGTCGACGACCCAGGCTTTAACGTAGAAACATTAACAATCGCCACTGTCGTCACCACCACCACATTAAACTCGCAAGTTATTTCTTCTGCTTTATATAGAAAGTACAAAAATAACTAATTCACTTGCCAATATATTCTAATAATATTGTAGAACGAATAGTTTACTTACTACACACAATTTATCCATCAAAACATTTCTTACTCCCAATATTATTCTAAAAGAACCAGTGCGCTCGTTAGGAACGTCCACGCGCGACCTCCGTTCCTCTTCTGTCTACTTCAACCCCCCAAGATCAAACACTTACTAACACGGGTTCGATTATATTGTAAATAGCAAATAGGACTGAACCCTTTACATCTGTTATCCATTTCTTGTATATTTGTTTAACCCGTATGTTATATCTCCTTACCTTCATCCCCGCTCGTTAACAAGCTCTATTTTACCCTACCAATCTATACTATCGTCTTTCCATTTCCCCTTTTAACCACTGTCTTATGCAAATACACTGCATCTCCGTCTAGCTTATTTACCTTTAAAAAATTTTTCGTCTTACAGACGTTTCAAAGTCAATAACAACTAACCATATGATATCTTCCATTACTTGCTACCTCATATAAAACACAGTCTTTCTCTTTATATTATAGATCCGTTTTTGTTTGTAACGTTCAACCCCTAACTAACATCGACCTGTTGTTCGTTCTTAACGATTTTTTCTTAAGAAACCTTGATATTTGTTGACAGGTTTTTAAATCAATACGAAGAACGTATTTACAACGCTAAACGTTACTGGAAATGTTTTGTTCATAGAAGCTCCTAATAGTTAAATTGTAATTTAACTACTCTTTCCATATTTTATGTTAAACCTTTGAAAAATTATAAATATTCTAGCTTCATATAACTTTACACTAAGTTATGTACACTAATAAAATAATTACGCTTTAAATATCCATTACTCAAATTCACCCTCTTCAATTATTGATTTTTATGCTATATATGAAAAGCTTTCCTGTCGCTAGCTTTACATGATACTTATAGGTTTAAATGCACGGATTTATGTTTCCTATCTCTAATAAATGTACTTCATCTCTGCCCTAAATCTAAAATGACGTAAATTTAATCTTAAAGCTTATCTTACATTATGAATCCTTATGCTATAGCTTAGAAAAATGTTACAACTAATTACTGGCCTGCTATATACATGGTGTACCCTATTAAAATATCTAACTGGCTTATCTACCCTTGTTCTAACCTGAAAATCCATAGAATAATCCCCCTATTTGAATACAAGAATAACTACTAAGTTAGTTTTGTTTGAATTCAAATAGGTTCGTAACCTAACGCTGTGCTCGCCTCCACACTTACTAATTCAGAATGTTTATTTAATAAAGCTTGAACCTCTTCTAACTTTTCCTCTGGGCATTTAATTGTGTCGATTCCTCTAACCTCTCCTTCATCTAACTCCATAATATTTATATTCAAACCCGTGTCATCTTGTATGACATCATAACACTCTCTCCAGGGCAATACCATGTCCTTAATCTTAACTATTCTCCTTTCCATATCAATTATTAACCCCAACTTCATCATGCAATCAACACCTAAAACACTCTTAAATTTCAGTCCAAGCACGATAACCAACTCCTGCTCACAGCTTAATGTTCCTATTTCTACATTCAACACCACAACGCTATTAACCATAGCAAATATCTTTTATTTCGAGCTACCAAATCACTCCTCTTGATTGGTATAATCCTATTGCAAATCTTTTCCTTAATTTCGCTGACGAATTCCTCCGATACTAAACTTGCCTCTACTCCTGAATCAAGCAACGCTCCTACATTATCATTAAAAAAATTTATTTCTAGCACTGACAAACAAATCTTTTCTACTGCTTCTGGTTCTACTACTTTTTCAATTTTTAAAAATTCCCGCGGATATTCATATTTATACACTTCAATTTCTAGTGGTTTGTCCCTATCTAAAAATCCTGCCTACTTCTATTTTCGCTGCTGGTCCCTGGTTGTTTCTCGACTACCTCAGCATATGTTCGTTGTGTGGTTTCCGTGCTTTCTCTACTTTCACTGTCTCTAACTCTTGTATTTACCCGGGTCCTGCTCATCTCCGGTGAGCTATTCTGTCTCTGCACTCCCGGTCTCTGCGTTGGCCCTCTGGTGCCACTATTACTCCTATGAAACGCTTCCCTAGGTTTCCAGTTGTTTTTGAAATTTCTATTGAAATTTGTCCTACGTATTCCACCTATTATCAAATCTAACTATGTTAATGTTTCTTTTTCTAGCATCCCTAGGTCTACCATTACTAACATCGTCGTATCTTTGAAGGTATTCTAAAAATGACTCTCTCTCTCTCTCTCTCTCTCTCAGTGACCTTCTTCAACGTCACATGTTGTTTAACCTCAACTTCAAAATGCCTCGACAGATATTTAATTATCTGCCGGTCCGTTAAAGGTGGACTCCCCTGTTTTGCTATACTATAGTTGCTGCAAGTTCGTGGTTGGTATAATTCTCAGGTTTTCGTATTTTCAAAAAACAGTTCATTAGGCTAATAACGGGACAAAAACTTCAATTCCCTAGTCCAATTACAATTAAGTTTTAACAGTGCGTTTAAGTGTATTACCTAAGCACGTAGGTGAAACACACAACGCACACACTTACAAAATCTAACCCCGGTTATTAGCTATGTAATGAAAAAGTACATTCAACTTAAAGTAGGATATCGTATTCTGCATAAACGCTGAATTGCAACAAACGCAAAACTACGTCGAAATCCAATACAGTCGACCACATAAGCGTTATGGAATATTATTTTTTGTTGTGATTATTATCTAAACATTCAAATTTTAGAAAAAAATTTAAACTAATTTCAGTAGCACCTAAACTGTATTGAGTTATTTCATTTGGCAGCAAGAGTGCGCACTATTTCACTAATTTAAGTTTGCTGAAGGTCACAACTTAATTGGTCGACTTTAAAACATAATGTAATTGTATATTTTATTTGTGACCTAGTCAGCATTAGAGTGGTTTTAAAACAATTTTGATTCTTTTCTGTGTGTCTGTTTGTAGCTAAACCATTTGCTTTAGACCCCACGTTTATTAACAATTTTTGTTTGTCTTATGTTTATATATATATATATATATATATATATATATATAATATATATATATATATTGACGTGATAGGGGTCACGAGAAGTCATTGAAACCCTAATTCTAAAAATAAATCCCACTAAAATGTAATAAAATCTGGAAAAAATGGAATGGTCCGTAAATTCATGGTTACGCCCTTTGCATACCTTTATTCGTTGTTGTATTAAGCGAAAAACGCAGATTGGGCGTGTATAAATAATCACCCTGTATGATATAAGCATATTGTAAATAAATAGCAATTAACGTAAATTGTAAGATACCGCAAAACGCATTTCAATGAGAATACAAAGCTATACTTTTTGATAAAATTTGCTGTAAATAGCATAAAACGAGCTTTACGCATTTTGGATAAATGGAAATAATTTTGTATAATTACTATAAAACGCAAACCTTTTGCATTAAAATGCAATCAAATTTTAAATTAATTAACCCGTGAATTGTAGCAATTGATTCTAAATAAAGAACTTTCTAGAATATGAGTCATCGGTAGGTAAAACTAAGTATAAACTCATTAAATAAACATTTTTATTTCAAAAAGCAGCTTGAACATCGAAAACGCCTGCAAAATCCCTGGAATAATCAATTATCTTTTGCATTAGTATGCGACGCCGCACAATAGTATATGTGAGACAAGGACAAAGAACGTGTCACGGGTACCTAGAACAAATGTCGAAATCTTATACGCTAATCGAGTATTCCGGGAACCTTATATCATAATGTTCGAGATTATTCTTGTAAAATTCTAGAAAATAGACAATGTGTATGTAAAGCAGCGCTCATCGTTTCAAGAAAAATTTATTTGATCAATTTGTAGAACTTAAAAATAAGTAGAAAATTGCCAAAATTTTGGATGACCTTGAATGGCTGTAAACGCATCAATTTATCAACCTTTTTCTGGTAATTTCAGAAGCAACAACTGTTTTTCAATGTTGACTTTGTATTTTCATACCTTCTACAGATTGTTGATTGATTTATATTAATTTAAGTTAGCAAAAATTACACTACTTTAAGTAATTCAAACAAACACCAAACAATAAATACTTCATCTCTTAATTATTATAAAAACAAACAAGTTTGTGAACATCCTATAGGTTGGTAACAGAAGATAGCTATAAAATAGATGCAAAATTAGAACTTGTTCTAAGTCGGCTTAGATTTATGAGCACCAAGTTCTTGCAATTGATCTATAAATTTTTGTATATAATACACACTTTTGATCAGACTTGCTGCTCAAGGTCAATAAGTTCTAGAAATCGATCAATAAATTGTTGTGTGCAAAACAGCTATTGGCAACAACTACAATATGAAGTCAATTGTATAAATAAACTCTGATAAGAATTTCCAACACGGTACAGAACATTAGCTTCCTTACTTCAGGACGTTTTATTGATCTTCAGCGTGTGTAATAGGCTTCATTGAAAATAATACCAGGCGTCGTGGAGACGCCCAATATTGTTTTGCATATAGTTTTCATTCGGTTAACTTCTGTATGTAGAAAGTTAACTGCGAGTGCAATGCATCACAAAGTGTACTTAGTTTCTGTTAGTGTAAGCACTACCCCAAAAAGTATTTTAATTAAGATACAGTCAAGCTCCTTTAAAGTTTCAAGAATTGCAGGTATAAACGTCTATTTTTCAATAATTCGTTATATGTAGTTTAAATACTAACTTATAATAAGCTACTGTCTGTAAGCATCGACACAATCATACATTTATCGTAAACTTTTAAGAATAATGGTTTCTTTATTTGGCGTGAGCAATCAGACGTTATGAGTACGATCTTTATTTTAAATCACCACATACATTAATTAGTTTAGAAACCCGTTTACCGATAGATTACTCACGTTTGAAGTTTGTTTTTGTTCTTGACAATTATAATTGAGGTTAGTATATCTTTCACTTTGAATCGGTTCCGCTTCTGGAATTGTAATCTACCATAGCTTTATAATGTTACAAAATGCTAACGTCACAATGAGGTCCTTACGGCCTACTCACTTATCTTATCAAAGTGATAAAAGTTGGACTGATGATTTACCTGTCTGCAAGCAATCGGGTGTTGGGTTTTCAACAAATCAAATTTACCGAGAAGATGATCATAGGCAAGAGGAACATCCATTTGAAGATCGCAGTTGTCACTGTCGATTTGACGATAGTTCCTATCTGTATGGAGTATTTGATGGTCACGAAGGAACACGAGCAGCAGATTTCTGTTTTCAAAGGCTTGCTGCTGAAATATTATTGGAGCAACTAAATGAGAAAAAAAGTGATGAGGAAACTAAGGCAGTATTAAGGTAATCTACATAAATACGTTCAATTCAATGATTTTTGTTTTTGTACGTGAGAAGTTAATTTTTATTTTAATAACATGCAAGCTAGTCTCTCGAAAGAAGTATGTTGATAAATATAGTCCTTTGATATTTTACTAACTTATTTGTATTAATACTAGACTAGACAACGGTCAAGTTATATCATGTGTGTCTAAAGTCTTATTATAAAATATTAAGTACAAAAGTTATCCTATCCAATCATTATATCTGTTAGTAACATTCTACACAAAATCACATATCATATTTTAAAAGATTTATTGTATTTTTCTTGCATGGTAAAGTACTATCGATAATCTAATTAAAAACCCCATACTAACGTCATGTCCACAATCACAATGGCAAATTTTAGTAGAAATGCAAAACTGAGCGACTCCTTATAACAAAAATGTTTGTTTTAATTATATGTTAATATATACTCTATATTGTAGAGTATATGATGATCTTTAAACTTTATAGTCTAGTGTAATTGCAATAATTCTTTTCAATGAATTTACTACAAATATCGTGTACACCTATTCGATCTTTGAAACATTCGTAACATTTTACATTTGTAACATTTGTAAGACGTTTATAATATTTGAAAGACTTTTGTACTATTTAAAATGCATTTGTAACATTGATGGCTCTTATACACCACATTTGCAAAGTAGTTAGCAGCTCATTTTAATATATTTTAATATGTCTAAAGCTTCTCGTTACTTAAATTTTGCAAATGAAATGTAGCCTGTTGTACACAATTTTTCCTAGCTACTTATTCGATTTTGAATACTTAAGATATCATAATTCCAATTTTGAATTTTATAAGAACCCAGAAAAGCACAGACTTGTCAGATCAATGAAGCAAAATTATCAGTAATAGTAATTGATTGTATATAATATATGTCCTCTTGTTTTTCTCAAAAAAAAAAAAACTTAAGGCTAATTAATTATTTTTTAACTCTTAACAAAATCAAACTGTTTTTATTTATTTATTTAATAATTACGGTATACATCACCAATTTACAATGATATTATTGGTACATAAAGCCAATTTACAATAAAAGTAGTCATAATCACATCCGAGAAAACAAAGTATATTTATATAGGAAGTATTGGTTCTGTAGAACCTTTAAATAATTTAATTATAAAATAATTTGGTCAATATAGTTAAGAATACTTGAAAGCTGCACGAACAATTTAACCGTGCTTGTACTTATAGTACACTGTATTGAAAATGATGCAATAACTAATGTAGTTTAGTCATTCTTAATTTACAAAATTAAATACAAAATAGATCAATCGTATGAGTTACCAAAGGTTATCATTCTACTGAGACTAGACCATTGACCATGTAATGTTCTATGATATGGTACAAAAAATGTGTAGTACGTTAAATCTAATTACTTGTATTAATAACTGTATTGATTCGTCTTATCTTTAGAGATGGGATATTCAATCGTATAGAGAGTTCGTTATAACTTATATTATCTTGTGGAATTTTTAGTTTGTATCTAATATATCTAAGAAAGTGTTTTGAACATTTTCTAATTTGTCAATATGTACTTGAAGATAAGGGGACCAGACAACGCAAGCATATTCCAAGTTAGACCTAACCAGTGAGATGTTAAGAGACTTGAGTGCCAGAATATTGTAAAATGATTTAGTATTTCTTTTGATAAAACCCAATTGCTTCAATGCTTTATTGCAGCAGTAATTAATGTGTTGCTCAAATATGAATTGTGCAGAAAATATGACTCCTAGGTCCTTAATATTATCGGTATTGTTGATTAATGTATTTTTTATTTTATAAACTTGAGGTGTATTTATCCCATTTTTGTTAAACCGAATGGTACATTCCGCTATGTTTAATATCAGTTTTTTTACTTCACATCAATTTACGAAGATGTTAATTTCTCTTTGAATTTGAAGGACACACTGTGAGGAAGAGACCTTACTATAAAATTGTTAATCGTCTGTGTACAGAAGAAATTCGCATTTTTTTGAAGCACCTAGTAAGATCATTAATAAAGATATTGAAAAGCACCGGAGCAATATGGGTTCCCTGTAGAATGCCTGAGGTTACATTACTTGGTGGTGACTGTGCACAAGGGGTATTGATCATTAAACCATGGTCCACTGAATCGAATGCTTTGGCAAAGTCCGTATTATAGCGTCTACACAAAACTGCTATTATTAATAATAATTATGTTGGTCCAGTAACATCCTTCCACCTGCCGCAAAAGAGACACCATCCTAACAGGAAACCAAGTTAATGAGAAAACCATAAGGGCGGTCTCACAGTTCGATTACTATGCGTCACTTTAGAAATGTCAGCCTAACGCATTTTATTACATTTTTCTACCTTTTTTACAGCATTCAGTTTAATTCCTTCTATTTCTTTACAGTCTAAATATTTTGTACATTCCGGAGGGTATAAACGCTGAACAATTCGTAACATATAACCTTGTGCAGTTTTTAAATGAACCAGAGGTACCACACCATCACTTCCCGGCAACATTTTTCAGCAGTAATATCTAAAATGCAAAATGTGACTCCGCTTTCTTATTTGCAAGTGGCACAATGAAGGAACACAGCAGTACTAGTCAAGCCTAAAAACGACATACAAGAGAACAATATTACTAGAGCGGAAGTATTACAGAAAGCCATGCCTAAACTAATAGACTCAACTATACCAATCACCAAAGTTAAACATATTAGTAAAGGGGGCATTCTCATTAGTGGTAACTCTGATGATTCCAACCGTAAAATTAAACAAATTATGAACGAAAACATGTCATTTATTTACGATATATTGGAAATAAAGAATCATCTATCAAAAATAAAATTAGTAGGGATAACTGAAAAGCTTGATGCTATTACTATTGATAAATTTCTAAATAAGCAAAATGGTTACTTTTTTGGGTAATTGGAGCTGCAAAGTTTTAAAAGTATGGGCTACCAACAAGAACCGCAATATTTTTCAAGCATTAGTTGAAATGGAGATGCTTTCCTAATAAACTAATGTCACTAGAAAAGAAAATTCTTATGGTAGTACTAGATAATTGCTCTGTTTATGATGGCATTGAACCTAGAAGATGTTTCAATTGTTGTTCTTATAACCATAAAATTGGGATTTGCAAAAGTGTTACCATCTGTCCTCGATGCTCTCTCGAACACACAATTGACAAATATACTTAATAGAGGTGAAATGTATTAACTGCATACGTATAATAGATTACACTCAAATGGAGCTGATATTGGTATAGATCATACAGTTTGGAATAATGAATGCACTTTGTACAAACAGAAACTTAAGTTTACTGAAATTGTTTATTTTTCAACATAGCAATTACAGCTTAATAATTATAACTCCAGTAACTTACATAAGTTTAATTCATCAACATTTTACATTTATTATCAAAATATGAGGCCTTGGTGATAAAATGATTGAATTAATGAAAACATGGTTGAGAGATAGTATACATGATAATGAGCTCCTTTGTGATGCCTTTAATGAATTCAGAAGGGATTAGTGTATAGCTGACCTTGGGGTTAGTGGATGGGATGGTGTATTTCTAGCCATCCACAAAAAGATTACTGCGAAACGATTCTCGTTTGATTGTTCCAACATAAATTTTGATGTTCTAATAATTGAAATTAATGATGTCCGCCAGAGGCCAATGGTTATAATAGCACTGCACATTCTACCAAACCAATCGAAGGATATCTGTGAACTTTTCTTTGAGCAATTAATAAATTTTCAGTACATCTATAATAAAGATATATTACTTATATAGGCCAGTCAATCTGGAGTTTAAGGTAGAACAAATTAGAGGCAACCTAAAATTTTTTAGAATGTGTAGGTATAAGCAACCTCATTAACATATTAAAAGTCCTGTCCAATCTAACTGTTGCAAATCTCTAAAAACAAGTATGTCCGCCATCTTGATTCTGTGGTTTTTTGAAAATATCTTTTTTATTTATGAATTTAACAAAAATTATCTAGACACTGAGTTTTTAGAGCTTAACGAAACGCATATTTTGGTAACAAAAACTTTTTTCTACCTTTAAAAATAATAAAGTTACAGCTTTTTAAAGTAAATTAACCCTTAAAAACTAAAATTTTCAATTGAAAGTGACAACTAATATATTTTGATTTTTAAAACCAAATTTAACTTATTAATAAAAATAATCCACAAACTTATAAAAAGTCAGTTATTTCTTCATCCTGTACTTCAAACACAGCATTATTACAGGTAATTCCATAACACTGCCCGCACTTTGGAGAACACCTAATGCCCAACTTTTTACAAGAGCAATTTCGCCCACACGCACTTTCTTTACAATTACAAAAAACTTGTTTCATTAAATCTGGGGGTGCTATTTCTTGATTTACTGTGATGGGAATTAGGTCACCATTGTCACTTTTTTTTCAGCCCCATGCTTTGGGTTTAGGTGATTACCCAGCCATTCTTGAACCTTAAAAATGCGTGTTTAAAATGAACGATAATAATTTTTAAATACATTTTATTAAATTACCTGATAATATACTCTTAGCAAATGTTGTTCTGCGGATGTTTCTGTAGGAGGCAAAATGGTTAAATTAAATTGACCTGACAGTACCTGTCTTGAAGTAATTCTATGATACATGAAGTACCAAAGTTTGTCTAAACTTGAGGTATTTTTGGCATTGTATAATTTTAGTAGAAACTTAACGCTGGCTTTACAAATTTCTGGTTTTAATGCGTCTTTGGTATAAAATAAAGTTAGTACTGCAAACAATTGAGGATTTTTTTTAAAATAGACAAACATGCTTTCTTGCTTTGGTTAAAGAGAAAGGACGTCGTGTCATATCTTGAAACCGCATGTAAAAATAAAATTTTGTCTTTAATTGAACCGAGGCAATTTTGTAATTCCCAGATATTAGTATATCTATTATTTGTTCCAGCTTTTCCAGGACGAAGCAAGTATAAATTATTTTTGTTGCAATTGTGTAGTACCAAAACCATTATATCAGTATCCTCTGAAACAAGGGTCTCAAACTCATGCTTAGAGCATAGCTCTACAGCTGTCAATGAAATCAAAACGTCTGCATCTCTTTCTGCCTGATAAACAGTTGCTCTTGCTTGATGAAAAAAATCTTTTAGTAGGGTGATAAGTTTGCTTTTGTTTTCATTATTTCTCAAAAACTCCCGTGTGCAAGGAATTTTGCTATATAAATTACTAAGATCAACAACACGACTTTGTTTAGCACGTAATTTTTGCAATCGTTCTTTAGTCGAAACATGTGTTTTGTTATATCCATCAAAAACTACACTGCAGCTTGTACCATAACAATGTATTGCATAATTCACATATTGCGTGCATATGTCTTTATAAGTAGCTGGCTTGTGCCACACTACTTTATGTAACAGTAGTCCACCGTGTACAACATACAAGTGTTTTCAGGAGTGTGTTGTTCTGGTGGCAATATAGAATCAAATTCCTTTAATAGTTGTGCTTTTGTACCACTTCTTAATTCACCATCTTTAAAAATTAAGACCGGATATGGGGCCAGCTCAAAAGTGAAGCGTTCTTTTAGTTCTTTAGGAGACTTGTTGGAACATACAATTCGGTTAAAAGCGCTGCATTGGATTTATAACCACTTCACGTTTATTCACAGTAATTGTGTTGCTTATATGTGCAAAGGTGATAACCTGGTTTTTTCTTTGACATTTAATATCTGTGTACTTCCTGTCGATATTTTCATTTAATATTTTTTCACCAACAGACTGCGCCTTGTCACAATTGACGGTATCATGTGCAACAACTTGAGAATACAGAGATATAAATTGCCTACATGTAAAAGGATTGTAAGCTTCTAACCATTCTAAAAATTTGTTGAAGTTTATTTCATCACGTTGTCTGGAATGTTTCAGTTCAACATGTTGTTCTGACGAGCAGGTCTTCACACCTAAAAATTCTTCAAGCATATTGGATACGGAGCTACATGACGCCATACTAGCAATCCACCGTGTTAACGTAGCTTCCTTAAAACCTCGCCCATGTGTTAATCCGCCTTGAGTTTTTAATTGATCTCATTAAATACTGTTCTATCACCATGTTGGTCCACGTCGCACACCAAAACTCTTCTGATCTTTTAATGGCAAACATTCCTTGAACAACAAATTTATTATATTCATCTGAATCCGGCATTTTTAACTTTTTTATTTGCAAAACGTATAAATGTACAGATTTGCCATAATTGTTATGTTCCCTAGTGTAAAAAATTGGAATCATACGCTTGGTGCAGTGCAGATGGAGTGCCCAATTACCTTCTCTTTCAGCCCGTACGTACAGTTTCATTAAATAGACTATTTTCCACTAAAGAATCCATAATTGCGCTGTTCTGCTGTTATTGCTAATTGGGCGGCTCCGTGGCATAGTGGTATGTGTGTGACTACTACGCCCAAGGTCCCGGGTTCGAATCCCGACACGGTCCGCTTGAAAAATGTTAGGCGAGCATTTTTCACAAAAATACACCCTCGTTCGGATGAGAGGTAAAATGGAGGTCCCGTGTGTGAGTGTTGTCACGCACGTTAAAGATCCCTACCTTGCTTGGAACAGCAAGGGTTCGGCAAAATTCCAAATTTTCCAGGTAAAAAAAAAAAACTCGCCTCCTGGCCAATGTAGTACCTTCGGGTGGAGCATTGGAAAATCACATGTAATGTTATTGCTAATTTCGTCTAATGTTTGAAGCCAATTTTCTGCAATTTTTACTGAAGTATCATTATTGTTTATATCTTCCATGACTGATTTGTCGTAAAGATTTTGTAAGGTATCATTTTCAGTTTCGGTTAATGACAGATTTTTAAATAGGAGGGTGTCTAAAGCTTGGTGACAAAAAATACGCCTGAAGTGCTCTGGCATAAGCATGCCCAGATATCATGTGCTGAATGGTATCTTTTGCGTAAACAGTTTGCCACAATTCTTCAATTTCACTGCCACTCATTAAGTGCCCAACGCTGCTCAAATAGGACATAAGCGTGTGGAAACCTCCAAGCCGAACTACTACTGACGATAAAATGTGATATGAACTCGAGGATTCCACAATATCAACTGCCTTTAAAAATAGTGGCTGATCAAATGTTATTATACAAGTCTTTCCGTATTTTTTACATTTTTCTGCAGCAAATAATAGCGACGTGTAAACCGTACTCATATTTTCTCGGTCTAGGTTTATAAATGGCAATGGCAATATGTTGCTGTTTTTTTAAACCTATATGGTCTACCGTTGACATGTAACCACTCCATGAAGGATACTCTTTATATTATACATGGATGATATTAGTTTATTTGTAAAATGTAAATTTATAAACATATTTGCTGTTGCAGGATGTCTACTCGAACAACTGAATAAAAATTCGGCACTTTTTCTGTACTTTTCACTACTTTAATTGAAAAAATTCAGTACTTTTTGTTGCATAAAAAACGGAAAATAAGCGTGATCAGAACATTCGAATATTTTAATTAGTTAAAAGTGAATATATCTATCTACATATTCAAGAATAAAGTGCATAGAAAATATTTTTATTTATGAACTCTTGATATCAGCATGCATCCGTTGAACCTCTCGCCTCTTAGTAAGTTTTTCACTATGCTTAACTTTTAATGCTTCTCGCCTTTTGGAAGATGCATTTCGAAACTCTAAAATCGTCTTCTTAGAAATTGTAAATTCGGAAAGGTGTTTTATTTTAGATGTTAAAATTTTGTAATAAACAAGTCGTAGGGCAACTAGACTATTCATTTCAAGTGTTTTCTACGAGGCCCTCTTTATTTATCAACCGAAGCATTGCCGTGAAACATGATTAAAATTTTTTTAATAAAATTTAAAAATACAAATTCTGATAAGCCACACTCTTTACACAACCTCATTAAAAATATGTCCAATCTTTCCTTTTCTGGGGAACTGTTCCAGTTTTCCAAAGTATTCTTCTTGTCCTCACATAATTGGTTATAGTGTTTTTTTACAATGTCTGCATCAGATGCAATTATCTGCTTTCGCTCGATAAATTCCTCTAAAGCAATATTTAACCTGGATGTTTTTAAGACGTTGCTGCACATTACCATAGGCGACAAACAGGAAGCACCTTTGATAATTTTGTATTTCAAAGGACTTTTTTCTGTAATTTTTTGGAAAAAATGTATTCGAAAAGCTAAACAATCATTTTTAAATGTAACGACATCAAATTCCTTTAAACCCTTTGCCTTACAAACAACAGATGCTCCAAAACCAATATCCACATTTGCAATTGATTTTAAGTTTGCAATTTTGGTTATATCAATTTTAATTAGTTTATTAGGGTTGTTTGCTTCATTTATAATTTTCGCAGTAATGAAACGACTTCCGATAATATTATGCAAAATAGTATACAATTCCTGATATAAAAATAGTGTTAGAGTATCGTCTGATTGAAAAAATTTTAAAACGGGTTCAATTTCTACACAAATTGATTTAAAAAATTCTAATCTAGCTAGTAAAAGTTTATCTGCTAAAAAACCTTTTATCTTTTGTAATGTTCTACTCTCAGGACACTTCTTTAAAGCAATAGATTGTTCAACAAATACCCCTACAGGTTTTATGATTTCAATGGCTTTGGTAATAACTACTTGATTTCCCAACTTATGCTGCAAAATCGTTTTTGAAATACAATAGAACCAAAAAAGGCTGTACAGTTAGCATGTCTTGAACGAAAATCTTTAAACAGATAATAGAGTGATCGTAAAAAATCTTGCATTTCCCAACCCATCTTTTCTTTGCTGTTTTGAATGCCCCATAAATCACATGTATTCCACAAGCTCCAGTGAAAAACAGTTCAGAATCCTCACTGCTTTCATCTTTGAAATATTTGCGCAAGTCTTCATGCATTCTTAGATTAACATTAGGACCATCCATCCCTAGCTGTACAATTTTTTTCAGAGACAAGCCCAGCGAAGTTATAGATTCAATCAATTTATTCATTAAATCAGAAGCACTTGCATGTTTCAAGAATGCTGAATTTAGAAATCGTGTTTGTACAGCGTCTGTTGCTTTATCCCAAAATCTGACAATTATATCCATCTGACCAAGTTGGGATATTTTATTAAGACTTTCGTCAAATGACAAAGTATAAAATGTACACTCTTTTGATTGGTTGGAAGGTTCGTTTTGGATATAAGGTCCTAGTCCATACGTTATTGAATAAGCTATTTTATCTTTATGAAGCTGTAAATTTTTTGCAATCACACTATCTGGGAACATACCAGGAGAAACATCGGCAGCAGTTGCAAAACTTCTCTCTGAGGAATGTGTCGTAACTTTTTGAATACACCATAAAATTTCTGCTATACTTAATTCTTCTCTTTGTAAGTAGGTTAACTTTAATATATTACTATTACCAGAATACGTTGAACCATCTTTTGTTAAGCAATTAGGTGCACTTACTTGCTAGTACTTTATCACCATCAGCGACGACAAGTTCTGTATTTGTATTTAAGTATTCAATACCCATACTAATTGTAGGCACTTTAAAAAGTGTACTTGGAGTCCCCATCAGTAAAGGTTGCACAATTTTCAAATATTTTTTACCTTTTGCGTGTGTTTTTACACAATGTATACCACCTTGACTAACATCAAACTCCTTTCTGTACATATTACAAAGTGTGCGAAATTTATCTTCACTCGGCCGTAACCACAATCTACACTCCTCTAAATCTAACCATGAAGGATTAAACTGACATTTACCGGGCATATTAATAAAACAAAGCACTTCAGTGCTAAATTTGTTTCAAAATATTAATAAAAACTCCCGCAATTTAAATTAACAGCACATAATAAAATCTCTGCCTCTGCGTTGTAACTTGTATTATAAATAACAGTTGAGTATGTTAAATTTAATCTTTTAATAAGTATAATGAGGAAGGAAAAACAATAGCTTACTTCTTTGAAGTAAGTTAAGAAAATTCAACTCTGAATGAATGATCCAGAAAGATCCACTTATGACTGATACTCACGATAACAAGATGGGATGTTTCAACTAAAAATGTAAAAAACCGTCGATTCAATCAACGGTAAAACAGTTGAGTAATTGCGAAGTAGTGGGGGGTGTTTTGGAAAACTGACAGAAATCCATTTTGTTGGCTAGTAAACTAAAATACGGATAAAAATTTGAAATAATTTTGTTTATCTTCTCCTAACAACTCTACAAATTTCACCACTGAACAACTGAACTACTTGCATTTGAAAGTAATTTAGAGGTTATCATGTTTCTTATTGACGTTTTTAATAAGTTAGAAAATGAATTGAGGCATTTTTTCGCCAATTCCTTTTAGACTTTTAAAGTTATGATATATCAATTATCAACAGAGATGTATTATTCAGTTCAATAGGTGCAGAAATAGATGGCCATTGCTAGAGTGCCTAAAGATCTAACATTAAAGCACTTAAATAATTTAATTGAGTAGAACAGATTTAGCCTAAAGAGAAATGTAATGTAATTGGTTTTCGATTATGAATGTATTTATGGTCGTTGTATCCGTTCGGGCAAGTTTTAGTAGTAAAGCATTTCTAACAATAACCTAATACCTGCACACTATTTTTGCATATATGTACCTATATATTTTTAGGCACTTTAGCAATCACGAAAGTTTTATTTTATACACAATGAAAGACTACAAAATAAAAGTCAGACTTTGTATTGTCTAAAAGCAGATGCTTAATTTTCGTACGTGAAGTATAAATTCCTCACTTTTTCCGCATATCCGGACTTGCTCTACAAAAACGGTACTTTTTCAGTACTTTCCGAATTTTCCATACCAGTAGACACCCTGTGATGACACATTGTTGGCCTGTGGTGATGAAAATTTGGATGTGGCAATTCTGAAAATGAATTCAGTCTTGTCTGATATACATAAATATTTCAAAATCAATAAATTAAAATTAAATATAAATAAAAATAAAGGAATGATTCTAGCAATGAAGTATAAATACAGTAAGATCCAACTAAATGAAATACATTTATTAATTGGTACTCAAGAAATTGAAATTTTAACTGTGGTAAAGTATTTGGGGTTTTAATTAGATAATATCCTAACATGTTAAGATCACTTTGTTTATGTATACAGCAAATTGGCAAAAAGATTGTATTTCTTTTCTCGAATTGCATATAACCTTTCTGTTTCGTCCTTAAACCCTTTACCTAAGTTATCCTTCAACAATAAGGACCCACAGTGGTGGGTGTGTAATAGTAACTCGTTTTTGCGCTCATCATCTCATCATACAAGTGACTGTTAGTGTAGCTGCCATCGAGTTTACATGTGCATTTTCGAGTAACAACATGTTTTTGCCTGGCAGCAGTGTGTTTGTCATAGAACCAGCAATCAGTAAGTGCACAATCATTTACATACAACATTTGAATTATTAATTGCATCCAAAGTCATATTTGGTGGTCCTTCATTATCAAACATCCATTAGCAATCCTCAATAAGCTCCTTAATTAATCCGTATTCATAACACTTTCATTATAAACAGAATTACTGTATATCACAGCATTGTGCAATTATATTTTGATTATTGTTCTTCGGTGCTATATCTATTAAATCGTAATCAAAAAGCCAAGTTGCAAAAACTACAGAATCGCGAAATGCGAAATATCTTACGATACAGTCATTATACAGCGATAAAGGATATGCTTCAGTGGGTTTCCATCTCAGAAAGACTATTTTATAGGACTATGATCTTTTTATATAAAGTTGCAAACAATGTCTGACCTGAATATTTTCATCATTTAATTATAGTTCAGCATGATACACACGCTTATAACACAAGAAACAATGACATTTATATTTGCAGAACTAACTACAAAAGAACTATGAGTTGATTATTTTTTAAAGGTTTTAACCAACTCAACAAGTTACCAAACACAATTAAATCATGTTTATGTATTAGAACATTTAAGTGGGAACTACTACAATATATTAAAACAAAACAACAAAGGTTACATTATCTTAAGATAGAAATAAATAATAAGTACGTAGATTAAAAAAGTAAAATACTCTTATTTACTCTTAGAGTTGTGCATGTGTTACAACAATTTACAAATGTATTAGGTTTTTTCCCATATGAAATATATATTATTATTCTATCTACTCCTAATTGGTCAAAGATACATGTAGATAATATTCGTCAATGCATGTACTAAGCAAATATAAAAAGATTAAGTATTGTTTTAAATGGATTGCACAAAAAATTGTATTGAAACCTATGCATTTACAAACTATTAGATAAAAATTGGTTAATGGAAGATCAACGTGTCACTGTTGACTACACATATGTAGTTCGATATTATTTAGGTGAACATTGTTATATGTGCATATTATGAAAATCAATTTATTGTATTTATGAGTACAACATATGGTTGCATAGCATAAGATTATAACCAAAATCACAAACAGATATTACAGTATAAAACTAACATAATAATTTATGCATTTATGTATGGTAACTGTTTGTATACTAACAAACACAAGCAGAAATATTATTAAGTCTGAGCGTTTTTAGGCAGGCGTTTATATCTGTAGAAAAAGGATTTATGGATTCAATTTATGATCGTTTAGCAGAACGTGAAGTATACTTGTATGATATTCCCGAAGGACTGAATTCCTATGAAGCTTATCAAAAAGTACCTGATGTTGTAGAAAATATAAAGAAGATAAATTTAGAAATATCTTCAGGTACCACAGCTGCAGTTGTTCTTATTTATAATAAAAAGTTGTATGTTGCAAATGTTGGAAACAGTAGGGTTCTACTGTGTCAAACTGATCCTAATAATGTTCTGAAAGTAGTTCAGTTGACTGTTGATCATGATTTGCGAAATGAAGATGAATTATTAAGATTATCTCAGATTGGATTGGATATTGAAGATTTAAGAAGTTGTAAGTAAGATGTTTTCAATATATTTAATTTTTAGGGATAGAATATTATCTCTGCCATTTTTCTAATTATAAACTAGTATTTGAATATTTATTTCTTATATGTAATTATAATTGCAACTGCAAAACGAAAAAAAAAAAAATTAAATCGATAGTTCGATTTCATGCCACTTTATTAATAAAACTAATAAATATTACAGTGTGTTCTGATAAATAATGCACAAACAAATGAATGCATGACAGCAAAATCATTTAAATTGTAGCCCCGTACTACTGTCGGGTAGCAAAATAAACAAGTATTATCTCAAAAGGATCTCATTAAATATAAGCAAGTAAATTATTTACACATATTTCTGATGAAAAGTAGACATGCAATTTTCATAATACTGCTTGCATGCACACAAGGACATAAAAGTAAACAAAAATGCATAACTAGTAGGCAATGGATCAAATATAACTAGTTACTAAAAACAGCATAATAACGTTTTTAACTAGTAAGTTCTATAGCAAAACTAGAATTGGTTTGCAGTCCCTATGGGACTGATTTCCTTTCGTCCGGGAAGCTCTTTTGCCCCAAGAGTTTTTTCGTCCGGGAACCCCTTTTGCCTTTGGACCCATTTTGTCTCAGAACCATTTCCCTGCAGACCTCTTTCACCCAGTATGGCTTTGACATTCTCGTGCTTTGCATTAGAGGCAACCTTCTTTAAGTATTGGTTCGTCCATGCCTTGACCAATTATTTAAAGGTCGTAACTTTTTATCAAATAAGTAGTAACAAAGCCACACTAACATTATGTATGTTTAATGCAGGTAATTGTTTTACAGTTAAGAATTAATTTAAATTAGGAGTATTACTCCCACTCGTAAGATCAAAAAATCTATGTTCAATAGGCAAACGTTATAAAATATATAACCGTCCTAATAATTTCTGCAACGTCCTCGTACCTTCGTATTTCTTCCAGAAAACGATTGTAATGTTTGATGTAAGCTGGCCTCGGGTATCTTTTTAAAAGAATAAATATATACAATCGTGTGAGAAAAAGCATATGGCAAATTTGATATAAGGTTATTAATTGTTCTTAAAAATTAGACTACTAAATTGGAAATTACCACGAAGTGGGATGTGAACTCGATTTTTAGGTATTCCACTTTACATTAAACATTTATCGTATCATATTTGTCTATTGAAAATTAGAAATGACATATTAGGTACTAAACGTTTTAAACGTTTGTGTGCATTTTATTTGTCTTCCTTCAGGAGATTTTAATAAATTTTCTCAAAAATTAAAGCCTATAGTTGAAGTACTGAAATCATGTCTAAAATGCTATTTAGGTCCTTCAGCATATGCTGAATATTTGCACCATAGCTTTGGATTTATAACTTAAATGATGGATTGTTAAGAATTGTAAAAACCAAACGGCAATCGAAACGTGCATGATAAGGTAACCAAAATTAGCTATACTAAGATTTTAATCTTGTCCGTCTCAGAACGTTATGAAATATAAATCTGTATTTTTAATACAATCTCAATATGAAAATCATGAAAAACATTACTCTTAGATTTTATGACAGAAACGCATTGAACGTTATAAAAATAAATCTGTATTTTTAATACAATCTAGTAATGAGAATAAAAAATATTACTGTTAGATTTTATGACAGTAACGCATTGAATGTTACAAAAAATATATCTGTATTTTTAATACAGTCTCGTAATGAGAATAAAAAATATTGCTGTTAGATTTTATGACATGATGTCTTAAATGTTATAAAAATATATTTGATATTTTCTACAAACAAAATTTTAGTGCCAACACTGACTTCAATTATTTACAATAAAATTGACGTTTAAGATAATGTGTAGACACCAAGAGGCAGTAAGAGTGGTACACTTACCCTGAAATATTTAAATTATCAAAAATCACCTGAGAGTAATTTACGCATCACCAGCTAAGTAGATTGATGGAACAGCTGATAGGAATTCAGATAATCACAAGCGGTTTCCATCTGAAACGCGAAGTACGTTGTATCATTCAAAGAAGTATGAATCCATTTACCATATGTACAATTTAACACATGACAACCAAACTTGACGAATTAAAGCCATTGCTTTAATTATGAATTTCCAAGATATTGTAATACACAAAATTATAAGAAACATTTTAACTGTCCAAATTTAATTGGGTTTGTGAGAATCGTGTAACTATTTAATTTTAAGATTACGAAGTGGTTTCAACTCAACATTCAAGTGCATTTCTTGTTTGTGAGGAATCGCAAATCCAGAGTTCCACATTTTTAATACGCCTCTTGGTGGAAGAAAATTTTAAAGAATGACATCATCCGTCCAGGGTTAAAGATCAACTGTCTTTATTATACCAGACAAACAATATAACCCCTTAGCAAATGTGCGCTTGCTATTGGTTCTAACAGTTGCTATGCATTGAAACCAGAATATCAAACTTGTGATAAGTATATGTTTGCTTAAGGCAAGCCCTAATGCATCTTTTTTTAAACGACACAAGCTAACGAATCTCTACACAAACAAGTACAGATGTTCCAAAAGAAACATTGGAAATTAGAACTTGCATTTTAATATATAAGAATAAGAATTTTATTTAGAACATTGTCTATATACAGGATGTGTTAAGTCATTACACTCGCATTAACATTTTAATGTATATTAAAGTATTCCTTATGCTGTAAAACGAATTATCATATATGAATTCTTTGAGAAATGTTTATATGTATTTAGATTGACGGCTTCTTTTATATAATTTAGAATGGCATTATATATCTTGATGCTAGCATGTGCAGGCGATTTTGCATAGTAAGCATTGTAAAATTTTTCTTGATAAAGAATATGTTGTTGGCATGTTTTGTGTTCATGTGTAGATGAGAGGGTCTGAAAATTTTTAATATTTTGTCTTACATATTGTTAGCTTTCTCTCAGGACAGCTAATAATCAAAATAAGATACACTCAAAAGTATTTTATTCAATTAAACAGAAAGCTAAAACGTGAGTACAAATTATATTAGACCGGCACTTGGTCTGACATCATGCGTACTACTCTTAAATAAATAAGCATTGCGCATACAATGGCTACCACCTAGTGACACCACTACAAAGCATACTAGTAGTGACTATTATACATAATAAGGTACAATGCCAACACTCGGCCATTCTGACAGGTCAACGTCCTCGTTGACACAAAAAAGAGAAAAGAAAAACCTATTTTCAATACAAAATTAATTTAAACAACAATCGTCTAAATGCTTTGGTTTTCGTATTATACGTCCACTTCTCACAACTAGTTCTACACATTCACTAGCACTTTCATAATCAGCACTATCTCCGTTAGTATCGTCCACCTCCACTACACATCTTTCAGTAGTAGATTGGTTATTTTGTCGTGAAGTGTCGTCATTGCTCACCGAATCTTCATCAGAGGTTGAATCCTTCTCTTCGGGTAATTTAAATATTTTTAGTATACTCACATGTGCTGTAATTGAAAATTGTCGACTTCTTGTACCATCAATAATATTTACTCGATAAATATCTCCCGGAAGCACTTCACTAATTACAAGTGGACCTCTGTACTTCAGTTGAGTTTTCGTGATCTCACCAGTGGTTGTAGGAAATTTTCGCAATAACACAATATCACCAACTGTATAAGATTCTGCCAGACATCTTTTTAAATCATGTCGTTTTTTTATATTTCGCTTGTTCCTGGCGAATATTCTTTCTGATTTCACATTGCAATTCTGAGGGGGGGATGCAGTTTTCATCCTCATTCTCCACATAATTCGACAGTTTACCATCAGAGAATCTAGGTAAAAGTCCATATAACGCTTTGAATGGTGATTTTTTTGTAGTTTTATTAGGAAAAATATTCAAATTCCTTTCAATTTCTTGTACTTTTAAATCCCATTGTGTTTCCTCATTCATACACACCATAACTTCTGTAATCAACGTTTGATTTACACGTTCGACCATTCCGTTCGCTCTTGGCCATTGACTGGAATTTAGGGTATGTCGTATACCATGTTCACGTACAAAATTTTGAAAAACGTCAGACGTAAAGCACGTAGCTCGATCACTCACAATACGCTGAGGTATTCCATATTCTAACATAAATTTTCTTAACGCAATTATAACTGCATCAGTTTTCACTGTTTTGGATGGGTAAAGTTTCGCAAACATTGTTAATGCATCTGTTATCACTAACACATACGCATTTTCTGTATCGGTTGCAACAAAAGGGCCCACATGATCAATATGCACTCTTGCAAATAGTCTACACGGTGGCGGAATTGGATTCAATTCGCCCGGCATCTTACCTGTTGGAATTTTATTTAATGAACATTCTGCACAAGCACTAATGTGTTGATGCACATATCGTTTTAAGTGAGAAAACCAATATAGTTCCCGTATTTTATCTACCGTTCTATCTACACTAAAATGGCCTAGTAAATCATGACACTTTACAACGATGCTTTTCCTAATCACTTTCGGACCCTCCCACGATAGAAGAACGCGGCAAAAGCACTCGTCGATAGGTAAGAGCAGCGACAGCATGCATTTGAAATTAATGGCGAGTGACCTCCGGGTCGCATTATTTATGTGACACACTTCCTGAGTAACGCGCAACGACAACTTAGAATCTACAATTTAGAAACTCTAACTTATAGACTACGCAATGAAAAATTACATTTGTAACTAAGATTAGACAACGGAAGATTACGCTACAAAAGTTATGCAGCCCTTGAATCAATGTAAGAAACCCGCTTCGCTTCAACACCTGTATTTAAAGCACGGAAAGCAAGAATAATTAGCTGCAGATTCCGCCGGCGATGTAGTTTCCATTCCAGCCAAGGACAACAGCCCGGGTTTGGTTCGTAATAGCTTTAAGATTTCCTCAGTGCTTCCTTCTAAAAGCACGTTATTTCGTTTTGTTTTATAGAAGCACAAATTTGTTATTCAGTTTATCTGTAGCTAAGCTGGTTTTCTCCAGTATCAAATTTAAATTTCACTTAGTTTCGTAGATATGTGACTACACGTGGCTTCAACATAAATTAACAGCTGCGGTTACGTCACCTGTTTGTTTGAAATATGCAGTCAACAATTGCACAATTGCTAACAGTTGTTTAGTATTACATTACTACCACCTTTGATAAAATTAGAGAATATCTTTGTGAATATTTTGACTTCAGATCGATTTTAATACTGTTAACTTAAAAAGAAAGTTTTGTATATTAATTTGTAAATGACCTACACAGATCTGATTGGGTTAGAAAACCTTAGTATAACCAGTCACACTGGGTTGTAATATATTTGAGTAAGAATCAAGTTGATAAACTTTACAATAATTCTTCAAGTAATTCAAGTATTCATTTTATTTTATTGCATTAAATTTTATTTACAGAAACAGAAAAATTCTTTCTAGTAAATTTATAATCCACGCTTAAAGTCTTTTATTCTGATCTAGTTTGATCAGACCTGATAAACAAAAAACAATAAGAGTTAAATTTTTATGGTACCCTTATGTAGGAAACATTCTTTTGCATTTTAGATATATTTGAGGGACACAAATAGTGTTCCCATTTTTATGTGACTTAATTATTATTTTTCCTTACAGGAACAGCGTCTTATTCTGTTAAGACAGGTTTTTGTCAGCGAAGGCGATCTTTTTTCTTTGGGTCTCCACGTCCGCCCTTAGAAATTAACCATGCCATTTACATGAATCAATCTGGACTTGGTGGCGCCTGTTTGTTTTAGTTTGAGTGTGACCCCCACAGATTTCGACTTACCCCCATTGCTCATAGCTCTACCCAAGGAATAGACCCTAGTTACGTCGGAAGACTTTGTTTTGCAGACACCTAACTTGGAGCATGGTGATTATAAAGTAGTGTCGGCCAGAAGTATAGAAAAGCGTTTCACTAGCGTGGCAATGTGAGGCACTTGAGGATACGTTTCACTAGCGCCCATGCGTGAGGCTAGCGGAGCCAATTAGAGAGAAAAAAAATCGTTACACTTTATTTTCGCAGTAAAAAATCTATTCATGAAAGGTACAACGAATGTTAAAACACCTTTATTAACTAAAGTAATAATACGTGTAACAATCAAATCCTTACATTAATACAGTATCTAGAGTCGTTAGTCTATTTGTTTCGGAGTTCGGTGTATTCCACAGCCACTGGCGCGCGCGTGAGAGGTTTGACAACCCCACTCGGGACCCTCCCACGATAGAAGAACGCGGCAAAAGCACTCGTCGATAGGTAAGAGCAGCGACAGCATGCATTTGAAATTAATGGCGAGTGACCTCCGGGTCGCATTATTTATGTGACACACTTCCTGAGTAACGGTTGGTATTGTATATTCGTTATCATAGTACCTAATTTAACAATTTGTTTAGCGCAACGACAACTTAGAATCTACAATTTAGAAACTCTAACTTATAGACTACGCAATGAAAAATTACATTTGTAACTAAGATTAGACAACGGAAGATTACGCTACAAAAGTTATGCAGCCTTGAATCAATGTAAGAAACCCGCTTCGCTTCAACACCTGTATTTAAAGCATGGAAAGCAAGAATAATTAGCTGCAGATTCCGCACGGCGATGTAGTTCCCAATCTGGCCAAGGACAGCAGCCCGGGGTTTGGTTCGTAATAGCTTTAAGATTTCCTCAGTGCTTCCTTCTAAAAGCACGTTATTTCGTTTTGTTTTATAGAAGCACAAATTTGTTATTCAGTTTATCTGTAGCTAAGCTGGTTTTCTCCAGTATCAAATTTAAATTTCACTTAGTTTCGTAGATATGTGACTACACGTGGCTTCAGCATAAATTAACAGCTGCGGTTACTTCACCTGTTTGTTTGAAATATGCCGTCAACAATTGCACAATTGCAAGCAGATGTTTAGTATTACATTACTACCACCTTTGATAAAATTAGAGAATATCTTTGTGAATATTTTGACTTCAAATCGATTTTAATACTGTTATCTTAAAGAGAAAATTTTGTATATTAATTTGTAAATGACCTACACAGATCTGATTGGGTTATGAAACCTTAGTATAACCAGTCACACTGGATTGTAATATATTTGAGTAAGGATCATGTTGATAAACCTTACATTAACTTTGCAAGTATTTCAAGTATTCATTTTATTTTATAGCACTGAATTTTATTTACAGAAACGGAAAAAATTCTCTCTAGTAAATTTATAATCCACGCTTAAAGTCTTTTTATTCTGATCTAGTTTGATCAGACCTGATAAACAAAAAGCAATAAGAGTTAAATTTTTATGACACCCTTATGTAGAAAATATTCTCTATGCATTTTTAGGTATATTTGAGGGACGCAAATTGTGTTCCCATTTTCTATGTGACTTAATTATTATTTTTCCTTACAGGAACAGCGTCTTATTCTGTTAAGACAAGTTTTTGTGTCAGCGAAGGCGATCTTTTTTTCTTTGGGTCTCCACGTCCGCCCTTAGAAATTTGCCATGCCATTAACATAAATCAATCTGGACTTGGTGGCGCCTGTTTGTTTTAGTTTGAGTGTGACCCCCCTACAGATTTCGACTTACCCCCCCATTGCTCATAGCTCTACCCAAGGAATAGACCCTAGTTACGTCGGAAGACTTTGTTTTGCAGACACCTGACTTGGAGCATGGTGATAATAAAGTAGTGTCGGCCAGAGAAATATAGGAAAACATTTCACTGGCACCCATGTGTGGGATTGGCCAGGAAAATTCGTTACACTAGCGCCCATGCGTGAGGCTAGCGGAGCCAATTAGAGAAAAAAAAAATCGTTACAACATACAATTGTTTCTCTTGTCCGTTTACTGTAACATTTTGATAAAGTTTTCCATCTTCAAAAACATAATCCTTCAAATCGTGATTTTCTTGTTGTGTTCGCTCAGCTATAGGTTTTGCACAAATTTCAATTAAATTTCTCAATTGTTCATCGCTCTGTTGAATCATAGTAATGTAATCATCTTCACACATTGTTTGAAAAATTTCCAAACGTTTCTTTGATTTCTCTACCAATGTCACTTGCACACGACACAGGTGCATGTGATAATGCATCAACATGTTGCATTATTTTACGCTGCTCTACACTTGCTTTATAAGATTTACTTCTAACAGGCTTACCTGTATCCTCAATTGACACTTTTACAAGGTTAGTGCACCCTAATTCTTGTAAATTAAAAGCAAAACAACACGATGCTTGCGACACAAAACTAAAAGTTTGTCACGTGTTTGTTGATCGACGTCATCATCAACGTTTAACATTTCTGGCATTAAATCGAAATTTTCTACACTTGGTTGCATTATTGAATTTGCACTATTTATTTTAATATAACCAAAGTTTGTCCTTGCGATAAACAAACAATTTTATTTTCATAATTCGCAACTGGCATTTCAACTAAGTTGTTATCACATTCCACGTGTACATATTTAACAGAATTTCCCAGAATCACACACGTTTCCGTATTTTTCAATTTTATTTTACTATTTACAGCATCAACTTCAAGGTCTTTAAAGGGTAGGTCATTGTGCCATCCGAAAACAAATTGATCGCCAACCCATACGTATGCAATCTGTTTATCTTCTGTAAACATACGACCTATTATAGCGTCTACCGATTGTGCTAAATCTGGTACTACGTACATTTTGACTGATTCCACATAAACACTATCAATTTCGATTTTAGCTTCTAGTAAGAATTTGCATATAACAGCTGGTTTGTTGTTTCCAAATCCGTACAAATGCTCTTCAGTGGGGATTAAATTACCAAGATTTAATGCAATTGACTCCTTTATCGTACACACACTGCTACCAGTATCAATTAAGCTTTTCACTGTGTGATCGTTTATTTTTATTAAACCTAGAAATTTATCAAGTGCTTTGCATTTTTGCAATGTTGCTTCTATTTGCATCACAGGCGATTCGTTATTCAAATTATCCGTAAGCACACGTTTTTGCGGACAATTCCTTGATTTATGATCCGGCTGTTTACAACTAAAACAGACAGATTTTGCCTTTGGCTTGGGGCACACGGCTGCTATATGACCTCGCTCTGTACAGTTATAGCGTTTCGGTCCGGTACCTGCTCGCTGCGGCGGGAACAAAACATTTTCGCTCTGCTTGTTGGCGCCACCTGTTTTCACATCTGGAAGTTTATTATTACCTGTTTGCACATTTGTTGTTTGTGAATCATATTTTTGATAAGTATATTCACGCGTTGTAACTCGATCGTACACTTGATACGAACTAATTAAGTCGTGTAACAACTCATTTTCATTGGCGTGTTGTTTCACTAACATACCCGGAACGAGTTGGTTTTTATTCAATCCGGTTAGTATTTGTTCCTTGCACTCTGCAAATGGCAAATCTAACGCTTTACACATTTTAAGCTTTGCATGAAAATACATTTTGACTGGTTCTTTGTAACCTAGGATTCGTTTTATCATGTCTTTCCACAAATTAATGACACTTGGCGTTGTTTCAAATGTAGCACGAAATTCACGTTCAATGTTCCATGATTTTATATCACTATGTCGGATATTGTACCAATTATGCGCTGCTGATACTAAATGCAATCTCGCGGTTTCTAATTTAAATGTTTCTGGCTAGTTATGTAGAATTGCACAACTATTAATTTTTTCTAGCCATTTGATTGTGCCTGAATCGCATAAACCAGCAAAATTTTCCACAGATTTCGATAAATCGTGCATCATATGAAAGTTACTTAACGCTTGCGTACTCACATTGCATGACATTTGTTGTTCCAATACCAAGTACAACAATTTATCTGTTTTTGCCCTGGATTGTTCTATTCTCTCAAACATCTCCATCATCGCCGTAAAAGGATTGCTTGACAATTCATGATAACCTCGCCAGAAGCCGTTACTCTGAGCTTCTTTGTTATCTTCGTTAGTCGCCATCTTGTACAAATTTTCCAACACGATTGAAAAAAAAATTTTGTACTCCCGGACTCTAGGCGATACAATCCCACTTCTGAAGTGTTAGCTTTCTCTCTAGATGGCCAATAATCAAAATAAGATACACTCAAAAGTATTTTATTCAATTAAACAGAAAGCTAAAACGTGAGTACAAATTATATTAGACCGGCGCTTGGTCTGACATCACGCGTACTACTCTTAAATAAATAAGCATTGTGCATACAACGGCTACCACCTAGTGGCAGCACTACAAAGCATACTAGTAGTGACTATTATACATAATAAAGTACAATGCCAACACTATAGAGATATTTTATATATGTATATTCCAACATCTGTCAATATTTTCTTTTCTTTATAAAAAATTTACAGCTAGTTCTGGTATTTAAGTTAAATAGCGGCCTAATAATTCATTTTTGTGCTAACAGTAATCTTTTCATTTCAGTGGTTTGCCCACAAGAAATAATATTATAATTCAAATGCATATAATACACTAATGCGTAATATACATTTAATGCTTGGGATTCACTTAAGTATTGCTTTATAGTTTTAAACATATAATATGATTTTTTAATTTTTTTACAGCGCTGATCTACGTTTGCTTGCCAGGTTAATTTAACATCTATATAACTTCCCAAAATAATACTTTTTCATATATTTCAATATATGAATTATTTAGCTTTATATTTATGGTGCCTAGGCTTCTTATTTTACAATAGTAAACACCTTTTGTTTTAGCTATATTAATAACTAGTCTGTTTCTTGCACACCACTGCCAAAATTGTTCTATGACAAAGTTTACTTTGGTTTCAAGTTTTTCTGGTGATTTGGCTTCAACTACCAATGTAGTGTCATCTGCATAAAGTATTACTTTAGCATTGGTAATATATTTAGGAAGGTCATTGATAAGCACGCTGAAAAGCAAGGGCCTCAGAACATCTCTGCGTCACACCAAATTCACACACATATTCTTTTGATGTGGCATTATTAATTTTTGTTTTTATTTTTCGCTGCTGCATGAAGGATATTAGCCAGTCGCATATTTTACCTCTAATGCCAATACTAAATACTTTTGGTTCCATGAGGTTAGAATTTACTTGATCAAATGCACGTGAGATAAAAAAAACTTGCAAAATACTTGCCTTCATCTTGTTGTTTAAGTACATAATTTAAAAATTCACATGCACCTGTTTCTGGCCTGGTCAAAAACCATGCTGTTCTTCCACTAACAGATTATACTTCAATAGAAAATTCATTAGTCTTTTCGCGATGGGTTTTATAAAAATGATAGAGAATACTGAGAGAATGCAGATTGGTCTAAAAATTTTAACACATTCTAGATTGCCCTTTTTAGGAACTGGCACTATTAAACCAATATTCAATGCATCAGGAATGTGCGCAGTTTTTATATAGTAATTTAGCAGAATCACTAGTTTTGTCGAAAAATATTTTATGTTTTTTCTATAAATGATTTTGGAATTTCGTCACACCTGTTGTGTTTTTTTTATTTAAACTAGCTTCTTCATCCAATATTTCTGGCTCACATACTGTTTGGTACCAATTGCGGCACTGTGTAGTTACTACAATTATTGTTGTAACAAATCTATTTTTATAGCAAACCAAAGTTTTTATATAATTCGAGTCCCACGTTGGAAATGCCAATGTAACGGATTAATTTTATTTTTCCCCAACTCAGGCCTCTCCTTTTAAGCTGTTACATGCTGAAAATCGGCTATGTAAACATTTTTAATTTTAGTTTAAATATGTGACTGAAATCGCGCCAATATTTTAAAAAATCGACTTGAGCGTGCATTTCCGTCACTTCAGATAAGTTGCGTCGGCGCCAGAGAATGCGCAGACGTGGAGTGCGGGAGGAAGTGCGCATTTTCCGTCACGACAGGGACTAGTCAACAAAACGTCGAACAGTTAAGTTGATCTGTGTCGTTGTCTTTTCTCTTTTAGGTAATGTAGGTTCCTTTCTATGTCTACCTGATATCATTGCCTTGACCTTATTCCTATCGTACCGTTACAAACAAGACGAGTGAAGGCAAACCAATTTGGTTTCGACGAGGGCGAAGGCCGACCCACGCCCAACTAACGCCGAGATGCTGCCGCCAGAATAGCTGCAATGTTGTGAAGAGCTCCACATTTTACGTGAGTACATTTTATCTTTTTCTTTTGTGTGTGACACACATTTGAGATGCAAGAATGATGTAATACCTTGTTGCGCAATATTAGGCACGTGTTTATTATGTTGCCAACTGTCGTAGTGACTCTTATCAATTACGCACGGGACTTTAACAGTATACCTTAGACTAGAACAGTCGCGTGAAGTACAACAAAGCGTCAATGTTGGGAATTAAATAATGAGAAGTTGGAACTATAAAAACTTTCCGCATCTGCTGCTAGCTTGACTATTACCCCTAGGAAATCATGAGAAAGGACAGGGTTGAAATATTCTTTGTTAAACCGAAAATTAAATAAAGTGAAGTTAGACGCCACTGTATCTAGCAAGTATTAGAAAGGGTGTTTTAGGGTAGATACTGCAATCCTATTGGAATGAATTTTTTTATACTTTTAATTTACTTTACTTAAAAAAAACTTTTTAGAATCAGAAAATATCTATTGTATAACACATAACTTTTATCTAAAAAAATTAAATCAATTCACAGAGTTTATTGATATGAAACAAAATTATTATTTATAGAACATTTTTGTCTCTTAAGATTAGGATGGGCATCAGATCTGATAATCACATACATATTTTAATTCAAATCTTTTTACAATAGTTATAGCTGTAAATTCTTAAATATAAGAATTTTATCAAGTATCACTTATAAAGAATCACATGCTTTGATAAGAAAATTTACTTATTAATAATAGGTTCCGACTTACCGATGAGGGTGCCAAGTCTTACGGATTACTAACATGTGGCTCAGAACTTAGCCATAGTGGAAAACAGGGTTGCTAAACATAATATGGACCCTTTTGGGGTTCAGCAAAAAGTCACTCACCCTTAACCACTAGTGGTTGATGGCGGCCATCAACGACTTTCCAGCCCACTTGCCTTGAAGATGTAGTGGAAGTGAGCAGATTAAGAAAATTACTTCCCAAGACAGTTCAAGCGGGGAAGTCTTATCAGAATAAAACTTTCAATGCCCATGCACCGTGTGTATGAAACAAGTTGGAAACTATGAGGTATTTCCTGACCCATAAGATGTTTACATGGGCTTTTGAAAGATTAAATTGTTATTTCTGACTTTACAAACCAGGTTTCATAACAGCTGGATTGTATTCTGCAAAATTGTGGATATGAAATGTTGAACTTAACTTGTGATTGAATCAAATTTGAAAATAACAAGCTTATTGTTTTCCATATGGGACCAAGGACTTAATTTAAAATTGAAGATCGGCCTATTGCTGTAAATAAGTGGTCTGGATGGATTTTTTCAATTTTTTTTACATTGTTTCAACTGCCAATTTTTCCTTTTAAAAAAAATTGCTACATTGTTTTGCAGATTGTTACTTATGATATTATTAGTAACATTACAAAAATATTCACAAAAGGCATTAGAATTGTCATGTTCATTATTCAACACGTTTTCGTTGTATTTTATTCGGGCCACTGCAATTTTATTGTTTATTTTCCTCGTAATTTGATGTAGTATTTGCCACAATTGTTAAGTATTCGTTTAAGGATGTTAATATTTTTTCGTGAAAGTACTGCTGCTTTGCATAACAGATATTTTGACTGCTGCTTTTTTTGCAATTTGTATTCTGCCATTAATCTATGGTTCTTAGTTATCTTGACCATCTGATAAAATCTTCTTAGATATTCTGATTGCTGAATAACATTTTGATTTAGCCATTCCTTGTTACATATCCTGTAATTTGAGTAGTATATTATTATGGTAGTATTATTTTTTATTATTTTATAGGGTTGAAGGGTTGAATTTTGGACAACAGTTCAAAAAATGCTTACAGGAATTTTTGAAACGTTACACCTTTACCAATAAAGGATAAAGAGGACATGGGTCTAAAAACTTTAAAGGTATATTCTATGTGTATTTGTATGTTTTGTAGTGAGAGCAATTCACCTTGAATTAGTCACTAGCTTAACTACTGCTCATGGCGGAAAATCTTTGAATATATTCTCTGATAATGGTACCAATTTCGATGGTGCCAAGCACAAACTACAAATCGCAATAAGTATAATCTGAGTGAATTAATTACTTCAGATGAAATCAATTGAAATTTCACATTCCAACAAGTTCACCATATTTTGATGAAATTATGGAGACAATTGTCAGTAAAACACCATCTTAAAAGAGTTGCTGGGCAACTCATTATTTACTTCTGATGAGCTTACAATACTACTTTCATAAGTGGAGGATGTTCTTAACTCCTAACTCCTAACCCTTTAACTCTATTGCAAATTTTGACAGGACGACTGACAACCTGTATGTCGGATCCATACCTCAATGATATTTCAGTTAATCGCTTATCGTTATATCAACGTATTCAACAAATGTAACGCTTATGCGCTCGTTGGAGTAATGACTACTAAACGTTATCTTTAATATTGATATTTTGTACATGTATTATTTTGAAAGCTTTGGCATTTCAAGGAGGGGATATGTTTGAGAATAGTTTAAAAATAGATGTAGTTTAGCATTGGTTCCCTACTCTTATTATTTTAGATTATTTGTTAATCTTGGAGAACAGAATAGTAAACTTCCAGCTTTTTCACTTCAAACCATTGTGGGGTAAACTTGTCTTTTGTATTTGTGTTACTGCTGCATTTTGCACATACATTTTATTTGTAATCAATAATTATTTGTGCCGGTAAACATCTAAATAAACGTTTGCATTTATCAATGGAACCGGCTACTACTAGTTTTTTATTAACATCATAGGCAATTTGTAATCACCAAAAATTTACATCCTCGCAGTTTACTAGAAGTGGTGGAAAAGTGAAACCTACCAACTTACATCTAAAATTTACTTTTGTTTTTTGAGTTCTACCAGAATAATATTTTGTATTTATTTTGAGGGGCGGTGATATGAAGGGGTTTTTAACATACCATATTTGGTTTTAGAGACACTTTAACGTCAAAGGCCTGTCATTAACATTATAAATACGAAGTTACATGACAAGTATGACCATGTTAATTAATATTACTATTTTCCTGGTATTTATTTATTATTAACACTAACCGCATGTTACAGTTTCTTTTTTGGAATGTATACTAGACGAAAGGTATAACAATCGTTTTTACAAACTAAATTTTTACATAACCATGCAAAAAAGACTTCTTTTTTATCTGGAGGTTTGCCCATGTTTACTATATGTTTTTGAGGTCGCAGAAACCCAATCCCAAGAAAACGTGGCAAATTTTATATGAAAAACGCACTTTTAAATATTGACGGATTTGCTTTAAACTTGATATCTAGTGGTTTTTGGGGTCGCTCATTATGAATCTGAAGTCAGATTTTCCAAAATAAAAAAATTTAACCGCCATATTTGATTTGACGTTTTGATAGTCCGTCTTCAAATTCGTAACATAACCACACACAAAATTTTCTTTCTCATCTGGGGATTTGACAATGTTTATTATGTTTTTGGAGTCGCTGAATCCAAATGTGAGGTGAATTCAACTCCATCTCATCAGGATTTTACCATACCCTCAAAAAAGAAGTTGTAATCTGAAAATCTCAGCTCTTAAACCTCATAACTTTCTTATCTGCATCATCAGATCTGGAGATTTATAGATCATAACCATGTTACTTGGTCCACAGTTCGACTTTACAAAGTACCCCTGCTACTTATGTTTATGTGTTTCTGAGATAGTAGAGCCAAACGGAAGCATCACAAGATAAGAAATTGGTCAACTAGATCGTCCCTTACACCTGGGTCGTGTAATGTCATTCATGAATCCCTCGTAGATCCATCCCTCCTCTTCATATAAAACTAGGTCTGATGAAACAGTTTGTCAAAGCTCTTGATCAAACAGGTAAATGTTTCTAATATTTACAAACGACATTCCTTAGAGTTTCTGGTGACAAAAATTAAAGAGGGGGTGTTTGATGTCCCTCAGATTTGGAAAATGTTCAAGGATAATGTCTATCCAAGTTTTCGAGAAGTTGCACAAAATTTTTTACGGAACCAAAAACCACATTATAAAGAAATAGTCGTCAAGGGGACAATGGATTGTGAGAAATGGGAAAGCTTGATGAATTTGAGGGCATTTTCTGCACTCTTGTCCTAATGAATTTCCCAAAAACCTGGGACACTTCAGTGCAGAACAGGGTGAATGTTTTCGCCAAGATATTAAACCTATTCATTATCAGAGACTGTGGGACGTTAATATGCTGGCATTTTTTTACTGGATGCTCAAAAGAGAAACACTTGGACAAAACAAGAAGTGTAAAGGAAATCTTTTAGATAGACCTTTTGAAGAGAAAACTATTAGATCAGAAAACGTTAGATTGCTTCAGTCGTCCACACATTCGGAATTAAATGCTTATGAGAGTATTAACATAGTTAAAAGTGCCATGCATGAATGCAAATACAGAGCAATTTGGGCACTCACAGCAGCTTTCTTTATTGGTTAATCAAGCTTCACCTAATTACTAATAAGAACACAGTATCTACATTCAAGTATGAACAACGGCTCTCAAGCATGACCACATTTTTACTATAAAGTAGGATGTTGTAAGGACACTTCTTAGTTCAATATTGTATTTGCTAAGTTTCACTTCAGCCTAATTGGTGAGGAAAATATCCTCCGAAATAAAAACTAGCATCTAGCTTTAATTTTAGTTTAAATGTTAGTTTAGCAATTGTAAGTAGCCGTTTTGTACTGATGATGACCACTTAGTGGTCGAAATATGTATTCAGAGGAAAATAAAAAAATTGTGGCAAAGAGAGTTATACTTTTCGAATAAACATTATGCCACCGGGTTTCTTTGATATTTACAAAAGTATCGTACATTTTTTAAATAGATTACTTGTGTATGGAAATAGGGATTTTAACAATTCTATAGGCGGGTGATACAGTATTGCCCGAAATAAACAGTACTGAAACTAAGTTGGCGGTGTTTTTATGCGTGCGCTGTCACACTCAAGTTAGCTAGTATAGACCTGTCAAGTAAACCTCAAACAAGTAATTAGTAGGGCCTAATTGTTAAAAATGGTGTTAAGTACAGAGGAGAAAGTGTTTCTGGTAGAGCATTATTTTCGTTCATACGGAATCGGACGACGTAATGGTGCAAGTTTGCTATACGTGTCTGATCAATTCACACAAAGGTTTAATAAACGTTCTCCAAGTAATGCTGTAATTTTGAAGGTTATTGAAAAGTTTAGAAATACAGGTAGTGTATTGTGCCAACGAAAAGGAAACTCGGGGCGTCCCAGGACAGTTAACAACAACAATAACCATGAACGTGTTTTTGAGCAAATCTTAGAAAATCCGAAAGTCAGCCAGGCAAGGACAGCGTTACAACTTGATTTAAAGAACTTCCTTTCAAAGAATCCTGAAGGAGCTGGGTACATTTTCGTATGTGATTCAGGTACATCAACAACTACATCCTCGGGATTATCGCAGTAGAGTGGAATATTGCGCCAGAATTCTGGCGTTATAGTATGAAAATCCTGAATTTTTGAAAAATGTTTGGTTTTCAGACGAAGCACATTTTAACTTGTCAGGCTATGTGAATCGTCGCACAAATCGATTTCTGGGCTTTGCCAGACCCGATGAGGTTCAAGAGGTTCCTTTACATAGTGAAAAAGTGAGTGTCTGGTGTGCTGTTTCCGGACACGGAATCATTGGTCCGTACTTTATCGAAGAGAATGGTAGGCAAGTCACACTTAATCAACAGAGGTACAGACAAATTTTAACACGATTTATCCCTGATCTACGTCAATTCTGTCGTGCACGTAACTGGCATTTCGAAACCAATTTTTTCAGCAGGACGGGCAACTTGCCATACTGCTGCCGCAATTCGTCAATTTCTTCAAGAACATTTTCCAAGCAAATTCATATCACGATTTACTGACTTCCCTTATCCTTCACATTCTCCAGACCTCACACCTCCAGACGCATACATTTGGGGCATGGCTAAAAATGCCGTTTTCAAACGGGCACCACAAACCATCGATGAATTAAAGGATGCCGTTAGAGTCTTCTTCGCAGCCCTGAGACAACCCTTATTCAATAACATGACCAGAAACTTAGAACATCGTTATGAAGTCTGTCTCGAACGAGGAGGTGCACATTTAGAACATATAATAAAGTGTCAATAATATGTATTTTTTAAATATACAAAACAATTACAATTTCAGTACTGTTTATTTCGGGCAATACTGTATTTCCATTAAAATTAATTTTCTAAAAAATACTTCTGATAAAGTATGGAGTAAAACATAGTCCTAATTTTTTCCCAAGTCTTTTGATATATAAAAATAAACGGCCACAAAATATAAATATTGTTAAAAATCATATTATAGTAGACAAAATGAGAAATGTTGGCAACATAGGGATGTTATACCTAATTCTTTGAGAAATTCTGTTGACTGAAGTTCATTGCAGTCACTTGAGTATAGTAAAAATTATTATGTGGTGACCGTTAAATACTATTATATAAAAATTAGCAAAGAATGTAACCAATGTCAAAAAAGCTGTCAAAAACCCAACAAAAGTAAAATTTCAAGGATATGTTCATAAAGGTATTTGATCATGTATTCATTTGATTTTTTTTTAATTAATTCAAAAAGGTTATTTTCTAATCATTCTTGATGCATATTCCAAGTAGTTTGAAATTTTGCTTACTACTTCTAATATGACTATGATTAAATTTAAGCATTTTACAATAATGATTGGTATTGAAGTATAGAAGTACATTGCCATTCCTTGTTGTTCGACTTACTGTAATTTATAAACTTAAAGGAAACAGCAGGCTTTTAAATTTTTAGGTTCACATTTAGGCAACCAAGAAAACACAAGGTGTCTTGGAAACTATTTAGTTAAAAGTGGTTACAAAGAATTTGATGATTTGAAAATGGCAGTGCAAGAACCTGTAATAGCTGAACCCGATATTATTGGAGGCATACCCCTAGATGAAAAATGTCAGTTTTTATTACTAATGTCTGCTGGATTATATCAGTCAATTGAAGAAGCTACTCAAACAGATCATGTTAATAAACAAATTGCTGAACTTGTAGTGGAACAGGTACGTTACAATATCTTTTAAAATAGAAAATGGCTAGTTTGTTTCTAGTTTCGTGACCAAGCAACTTTAACCGGTGTGGCACAAGCTGTTGTTGATCGTGTTGTTCGGTTGCACCATGATTGGTATATGTCCAACTCTTTAAAAGCTGGCCGTACTAAAAGGGAAGATATAACTTTGATTGTGAGAAATTTTAACTTCCCAATGCCTCGGGCTATTATATCGCCAACAACTCCCTCCCAAACTTTTAATACGATTTTGAAGAGTTTGCCTGTTAATAATAACTTTTCACGTAGCACCACATTAACATCATCAGTAGATATAAATAATGTTTGTAATAATAGCAACAGAAATAATAACCCTACTAACACCAACGATACTTCCAGTAGTTCCGATATGCAGAGCATTAGTGATACTGGCGTTGGAGCTGATCAAAAAATTGATGCTTATGTTGATTTTTCTGCATATTATGAGTATTGCAGAATTGCAAAACTAAATAAAACTCTTCCAGAGGGAATTGAATTTTAGCTAGTACTGTAATAGAATGCCTGTAAATAATTGTTTGTATATTTCAAGTTGTGTATAAATAAATCCTATTGCTTGAAATTATTTTATCGAATTCAGGTAAGTTATGGATATTGGAATATTTATTTAAAGGTTACACTTACTAAAAAAAGTTTCATTATGAAGATAAGAAATGCTTCTATAAATAAATGAGAAAATCTTTTACTAGGCGCATTTAACCGTTTAATACCTACTGTAATTTGGTAACAAACCCTTTATTACTATTTTATATGCCGCAGATGAATCCAATGTTCCTATTGTAACTTTGGGCATTACGGGAAATAAAGAATCAGATAAACAAGGAGGAAGTAATTTAAAACAGACAAGCTACTATTGAAGTGCTGTGTGTAATTTTGATTTCAGTATAATAGTGTTGAATAAGCTATTGCAATAAATAGGAGTTCTAAAAAAATCATAAATTTAGAAAATACAAAAGCAGCATTTTGTTTCTGTACAATACATTTGAAATGAAACTCCAATTCATTATTTTAAAAGTCGTCAAAAGGGAAAACAAAGTTCTATACATTTGTCATAACATGTCAAGAAAGCTTGTGTACATTAAAAATATTCCATTTAATAATACAACTACACAATTTCAGATAGTTACAATGTATACAAGATGCAATAAAAATCAAGTTTTACAAAGTAACACAAAAGTGAAAACATGAGTTTATAAAACCCACAGATAGCAGATTACACCACAGACATCATTATACAGGACATTGTATTCATTTATATCACAGCATGGTTAGCAGACAGCAGGCATATTTCACAGGTTAGGTATATATTAATACCATACTCCTCTGAGGTAGAAAAATTGAGGATAATGACATCGTGAGATGGTTACTTTAACAAAAATTTAAATTTCTTCCAAGTCATCAACACGAACAGATGTGGGGTTAGAAACAAAAAGTGAAGATTTGGGTTTGTCATAAACAATCTATCAATTTTGGTATAATAAATGAAGGTACACGTGCTTGAGCACAGTTTTTCAACATAACCAACAAACCAAAGGAGATTGGATCAGTTTGTTTACCAGCAGAATATTTTGGAATTCGAACCCCCAATGGATGAAATGATTTCTTGGTTTGATGGAACCCGAAGGGTAAAATTGTTATAGAAGTAGAAGTGTCATTGGAACTGTATTTATGGTTATCAATTATAAGGTACTTCTCCAATGTGTAGCGTTACATTTTTATTAATATAAGGTTTGGACATTGTGAATTTAATAATAAGTAAGCATTAAAAATAAATTGATAACGAATTTTACCAATTTTTGTTTCGCCGATTTTCGGCTGATGTGACCCACTATATAAAGGTTTACAGCAATCTTTTCCTTGTTTCTTTGTTGTCTGTGAACATGGTAGTTGCTTTTTCTTATTAAATGAAGCACGGCCTTGAGCTAATCGTTTTTTATATCTTTTTTACTTTTCTCATCTTATGCTATTTAACTTCCTAGGTAGCAGAAATCTCTACCTCTTGTAAGTTATCGTTTCCCATTTGACTTCTGGTTTTGACTTACTTACCTAACCCTCCTTTACATACTAGTACTTTAGTTTTATTTTTGTTAATTTTCATAATGTATCTCGCTGTTAGAACTGTTTCCATTTCATTAAGAGCTGCTTCTAACACTTCCTTGCTAGATGCTAATATCACTATATCATCTGCCAATCTAAGCATATTAATCGTTTGTCCCTGCATATTAATTCCAAATATCTTTCTGTATTTAACAGTATTCATTGCAATTTCGATATATAAGTTAAAAATTAATGGGGATAGGGCACATCCCTATCTTACTCATTTCCTAATATTTACTTCTCTACATTCCTGCTCTAATTCTATTACCGCTATTTGCTCTTTGTACAAGCTATGTACCATTCATCTGTCTCTATAACTCATTATAATCTTTGAGTATTTCAAACATTTTCTCCCATCTTGCATTATCGAATGCTTTTTGCAAATCTACAAATCCCTTTGAATCCACAACAATATATATATATATATATATATATATATATGCTTTCTACTTTTTCTATTGTTTTCTCCATTAACACTCTTAAAGCTAAAAGAGCCTCCCGTCACCTTGCTACATACATTGACGTAGCTGGACGGACAATTCAAGAATGACCGGGCTCAATCGACGAGTAAGCGGGGTTTTATAATTACCAAAAATAAAGGAGAGGCCTGAAATAAAAATACACACTCATTTATAACTCTCAACAAAACAAAAAAAAAAACCCGTATTTAAAAATAAACATGTTACAAATGAACAGTAGTACCAAAAAATTGGACACAAACTTAATTAATAATTATAACTATTAGTCATGGCATAAGCACAGTATAACCAAACACACAAAAAAATCAATAACCCTAAAAAAAAATCACTTAAAATGGCGAGCTACAGCTTTTAGGTCACTACAAATCTTAAATAACCAACAAAAAAAACAATACAACACTAAAAACAACAGCTCTAAACCATCATGGTAAGCATAAAGTTACATGCAGCCCATTGGCACTACGATGTCTTAACTAACATAAAAAACAGATTTGTAACCCCCCAAAAAAAAACAACAGTTCTAAATCACCCTCGTGAGCCTACAATTAAATATGTAGAATGGTCCCAATAAATATCATCGCACATAAAGATAAAGATAATCATGTAAAAGCTACAAAGTTCAGGCATCTGACAGAACCTGATAAACAAACCATAAATATTCACCCGTGTGTCCAAGGTGTAGGTTTGGTCACCCCTCCCTAATGACAGAGCAGAACAGAACAGATGGACTTGGGATCACGCAGTGCAGGTGTCCCCCATACCAAAAGGAGCGGTCATTCAAGGGATCGTTATGTCCTGTAATAGTAATAGTTTTAAATAAAAAACGGGGGTAATTAAAACTTTTGTAACTTTATTACCCTTTATCCTCGTGACTATCAGCTATATACTAAAACTCTCTATTTTTAATCTGATGTCACTAGGTCGAGATTTTCTTCTTTAGACTCCAAGCCCAGGGTAGTGTCAGATGGAAAACGGCTTTAGACAAAGAAAACTCTTAGGGTTAAACGGCTAGTAGAGTGTTAGCTCTGGGTAGATCATGAGCATGGGTCATGGGTGGATAATCGACCAAAAATATTTTTAATAGGCGCCACCGTATTTTTTAATACAAGTGCCAACAAAATTTAACTGTGTTTGTATAAGGGAAATGCGGAAACCTTATCTTAACACCACTATCATAGCCATAAAATTTGAATTTCACTCTTTATCACACACTTACCAAAACCTCAACCACCAGATGTCAAACAGTTGTCTCAGCTTTACCTGTGAACAAACAAAAACACCACATGGACACTATTTGTGTCTTCAAAAGCATATGCCAAAAATAGAATAAATGAATTTAAACATCTGTGAAATACTAAAGGGATTTATTTTCATTATTCTGTCTTTTTACTTAATGAGGGTTTGCTCTAATTTTCTTTTCTTAATTTAAATGTAGAATAATAAAACTTCATTCAAATGAAACAAAATGAATTCTATTCATATGTAGAAATCGGATATATATACATGTGACTGCAATATATATGCTTACTATCTTGTCATTAATTTTTTTATAAAAGAATTTTAGTGAAGTTTAACCTTCTAAATAAATATTTATAAATTAATCATTTCTATAAAATTTTAGTTTAAGCAAACATATCATAATTTATTTGTTCATATCACAAGATTTTATTTTTACTATAATCATTGAAGCGCTTCCTTGACCATTTACAACAAAGATTGATCATCAGAAAAATAACGATCATAAAATGCAACTACTCAAATTTAACTGTTGTCTACACAAAAAAATATACACGAATATCAGCACCAATAAAAAGCTTTTACATGACCTTAATTGTTTTTAAGCAAAATGTGAAAATTAAATCAAGACTGCATCTGGCGTCTAGATTAGGAAACAGAATCTATACTATTTTTTATCTGACACAAGTTGTCATTCTAAATATCTTGACACACATTGAATGCGTGTACAAATAACTGACAAACTAAATATTTATTCGGTGTGTTATTAACTTTAAAAAACTACTTTAAATTTGTGTTATTCTAATAATCAACGTAGGAAATCTCATAATAATTTATAATACTTTCAAAGTTACGGAAAGTTTCAAACACTCACGTGTATCCAAATAAATTGCAGGTGCAAAATCATGACGTCAGCTGTTGTATTTTTCCAGCGTATTAATCATCTGTAAGTTTGAAGTACCAAGATTCTTTGTTGAATAAACCATTTCTATACGGCGTATTAAATAGATAGAACGAAACCATAACTGCCTGCTTTAAATTACTGCGACGAAAATTTATTATAATTTAACATTGAAAATTGTTGTTGTAGATATGTCCATTAGATATTGCACTAAAGTGAAATATATTAGTTTAATTTATAATATTAATCTATATCAACTGTCTTAAATGATGTATATTATTGTTCCATGTTCTCAACTCAAGTTCTTCTTTCTGACTCTATTAGACGCCTCGTGTTTTAGTCGAGCCATCTTGACTTTTATCTCTAGTCTACAAAAAGCGACTTGATTCTTCGACGTTGGAAACAAAAGTACTCATAATTAACTGGACTACGCTTGGCAACAAGCCACAGAATATAAATCTCCTAGATTCTATGTGTTATTGGGAATATTATACTTTACTTTTTATTGGCTGAATATTTACGAATTAAATGCTTTAAAATTTATCTGTTTTATTATTAATTTATTAGGCTTGGTGTAACAAGAAAAAAAATACGTTACAGTCCACCGAAGAAAGCTATAATAATTACGAGTAACAATTAGACCCGTAACAAAAAAACTGTACGTTTTTAACAATAAAAGTACTTACTACACAGTGGTGTGTGCACGAAATTTTATCAAGTAAAAAAAATAAAAAAAGGTATTGACAAGTAATCATTGTCGTATACAGAAAGGATCGAGTAATGAACTCGTTTCTAGCAAGGACTACATTCAATGTCGGCGTTATCACCAAAAGGTGATTAGAAACTTGAGCCACGCTTTATCAAATAGAGTATAATTCATTATTTCAACGAATCTCTAGATTCAAGTAGTATACGAAGTAACTATACGCTATAAGAATATGGGCCAAACCAACAAACACCTAATACAAGGTACTGACCATTCGATGGTTCAAGAGCTTTTCGTTTTAAAATGAATGGATTTAAATGCAAATTATTAGGAAGCGTACTTATTGTAGGAAGGCCTAATATACCGGGTGTTGTTGGAGGATTGAAACAAAATCTATGTAAACGAATAATAAAAGACAAAAAAGGTACGTTTTAATTTTACCATTGGAAAGTGAATGTAACAATTTTACCGTTGGAAAGTGAACATAACAACCTGTTTCGCCTAAACCCAAATTGATCATGTTCTAGTATTTCTTCAGCCCTTTTTACCATCTGTCATTGTACAATTTTAGTTAATATTTTTGACATGACTTATTGTTCGAAAGTTTTGACATCTACGCTCACATTTTCTTTTTCGGTATAGTGACTATGATGTTACGTTTGAAATCTTTGGATATCTCGCCTGTCTCATACGTATAACTTACAAGTTGGAAGAGACGATCTGTTACTGCCTGTCCGGCGGCCTTTAGAGTTTCTTCTTACACCTTATCTATACCCAGTGCCTTATTATTTTCAAACTCATCTTTAAGTATAGGATATCCCAAGTCGTCCTTTTCAATGTCTGATTCCTGTTCTAGTGCTTTTAGTTCTTGACCTACATATAAATTCCGTAGATATTCTTGCCATCTAACCACTTTCTCTACATTTTCTATACTAACGTTTTCTCCCGCACCCCTTATATATTAGCTGTACAGTTTTATATCTCAAAATTCTAATTAGTTTGTATGCTTCGTCTGGCTTTCCTATTTCCATCTTAGTTTATACCTTTTTACGCTGTTCATCAGTTCATTGCTCTTTAGCTTCCCTGCATTTGCGAATAATTTCCCCTTTTATGGCTTTGTATATCTGTTTGCCTGCTTTGTGTGTTTTTTTTTGTGTTATTGCCTTCTATTAAATTTAGAATATCCTTTGTAACATTTAATGTTATTCTATTCTGTTTCTACTTCCTTAGTATCAGAGATTTTTTGATGTCTTTAAGTAATTCGTTTGAATTTTTCTCAAATCTTTGTGGGTATCTTTATCCTTAGTTTCTCAAAGTCAAAATGCCTTTTTTCATCCCTTTTATTCAAATTTTTAAATTTAAGCACAGTTTCATAATTACTATATTGTAGTCAGTGTCTAAGGCTGCTTTTGGGTAGCTTTTACTGTGTTTTACTTAATTTCTAAACCGTTGTCTAACAAGAATGTAATCTATTTGATATTTCTCTGTATCCCGGCATCTTCCACGTGTATCGTCTTCTAGCATGATGTTGAAGAATGTGTGTGTAATGGTTAAATTGTTTTTGTTCCTAAATTCTACCAACCTATTTCCCCTGTCGTTTCTCGTGCCTAATCCAAATAAACCTGCTACCACTCCTTCACTACCCTCGCATAGCACTGTATTAATATCTACCCGTAATTATTAAATTTTCATGCTCCTTTTACAAATCTTAATATGTCTTTAATATCTTTGTAGATCGCTTTCTATCTCGTCACTGTAGCTAGAGGTGGGCATATATACTTATATTACTACATTTACCGGTTTAGATTTTAATCTAACCATGAGCACTCTTTCGTTCTTGTGTAATTAATTTTCTACACAGTGTCCTATCTTTTTCCATATGACTATCCCCACACTCGAATTTCCTTCCTCTGATCCTAAAGTCTTCACTCCAAAAATTCCTCGCCTCTGGCCACCAAACTTCGCCAATCCCTACTACGTCTAATGCATTTCAATTTTCAGATCCAATAGCTTACCTACATGCTTCGTGCTTCTGACAATTCTACGTTCCGACTCGGAAAATGTTCCCTGCTCTTCCTTTAAACTTGTCGATCACATCCTCCTGAGTAATCCCCTCCGGAAGATCTGAATGGAGGACTATTTTAACTCCAGAATCTTTTATTCCAGAGAATGCCATTACTAATATTAAAAACATTTTTAGTATTTGGCGTACTAGGGAGGTAATGTGGTGGTTTCCCGTTGCCTTCCGCATCACAGTAATTTAGCTGAAACACGCAATCCATTCTATGTTATGCAAAATCATGGGCGTAATTGGGCAAAGATGTCCATATCAATTTTTGTTGTTGCGAGTCCAATTATATTTCCAAATGCAGAATCTTTAATGTAGTTTTGATTTTATATATTTTATGTCGGAGAATGTATGCTCGCAGATTTATGTTTTTCCAAAGATAGAAATAATTTGAAGTCCAAAATCTTGCAATAGGGATATTTTTCTTTAATCAAAAGTTTGAAAAGCTCTATTCTCGATGCATCACTAGCTGCAATAAATGTATCAGCCTGAATGTTACATAATTCCATGTGATACTTAAGATCTATCAAGTTAATATCAATATTTAATCGATTACTGAATAAAATGAAATTAAGTGTAAGATCATCAAATTGAGAAAATCTTGTATTGAAATTTTTAATTAGAATATCCAATTTAGACACAAATTTATCGAAATTAACAACTTTTTCAAATTCTTTTGTTTATAGCGTTCTTTGCATGATTCAAAATGCACCAAATTGTTTTCCTCTAAATTATGACTTAAGTAATATTAACTTGGTTTTAAATCCAGGAAATATGTCGGTATGGATTACACACATTCTGATCTTTTTTGTAAGGATTTATTCAAAAAATTTAAGTACTCTGTAATATCTGTTAGGATACCAAGGGAACTTAAAAAATTTTCATCAACTAAGTATTGTCTGATCTTTATCACTTCCTGAAGAAAAATGTGAATTTTTGTTACAGCTAAAAATGACATTAGGAATTAATTTTGAATTGCCCAGAAGGCGAGAACTCTGCAACAATTATAAAGGTTCACCAGCCAGCTTTCAGTTGTGCAGGAGTGAATTCCTACGGAAAACTGATAAGAAAGAATAGAAACCTAAAATGTAAAATGACGGAAATATAAACTACTTTAAAATATTGCTTGCATTGAAAAGTTTTGCTAACTGTCAAGGTTAAAGGATGCCAAACCGCCATTTCCTAGCAATATCATCAATATATTTGCTACCTGGAAGACGTTTATTACAGATAGCTCTCCTTACTTCCGATTCCAAACTCGTCCCCTCAGCTATCTCCTTTTCTACCCTACTTAAAAAAACACTTCCTGACTTTCTATCAAAATTACAACAATTTTTGACATAACGCTTCTCAACTATAACTTCAGTATTAGGGGTAACTGGATATCTTCTCACAATGACCATCTTAACTATCTTATAACTAATTAAATAAAATTCCATCAAACTTCAGACTCTACCAATGGTAAACTTCAAAAATAGTCAGTACCTGTTCATTAGCTTTAAAGGAAACAAAACTTAATCTAACCTCCTCTGGCCATGTATTATTAAAAGAACTCCTAAAAAAACTTTAAATTGAAAATAATGCTACCATTTCATTGCACTAGATTCCTACATTGCTTTACGACACTATATAAATCCCAATTGCTTGGTAATGACATACAACAGACTTAAAAATATATAGAACAATACAAACTTCCGTTTTAACCATTCAAAGGTACACTAAAAACATGAAATTTACATACAAAAATTCACTAACGATACTTCTTACAATTAAAGCTTGTATTTCTCTTAATACGCAAATGTGAACATTTAAAAAATTTAAAACTGCTTTTCTAATAATTTTATCCTTAAATATAAATAATTAATTCGGTTGTTCTAGGAGCCCAATTATATTTACAAGTTCGCCCTTACATAATTTTCAAACAGCAACAAAATACAATAGAGAAAACTCGCGATTTATCTTTTAAGGGATCTCCTGATTAACTCCACCAATATGGACTAATTATGTCCTCGGCTCATTAGGACATTTCACTTCCGTAATTTATCCAACATACATTGATTAATGAAACTTCGGTTTCACCTTTTCACTTCATAACTACGTCGTGATTTACATCCACGCACACGTGCGTGTTTGAAAACTTCCTGGTTAGAATGGGCCTTTCACCACGTGTTATAGTGTCTGATCTACCTTCAAATAATAGACTTGCAGCCAACAATCTATGTGCTACAAAGAATGACCTGAAAATTATTGTAGACAGTAAGGTCATTTATATAATTTGGAATCATCCCCATTTATTGGAATGTTTACATGAATGCTAAATTAGATATCTATGTAGATAATAATAAAATATGGTGGACAGATTTTACACAGGCATATGAACCAGATAAGCGTAGCAACATTTCAAGAGCAATGGTTAAAATCACAGATGTGCATGTAAATCCAACAACATTTCAACGAATGCGAGTACAATATGCAGCACAAGTATTTAGTAACTGTAGCAGCCGCAATTGTTACATATGTTTCAACCTAACAGTTGAAGAGTGACACTACACTCAAGACCGCACTATTTTTAAAGCCATAAATATATTTGTTTGTTTAAACAGCACAACGGTGAACAATCCTAATCCATACATATGTGTTCTTTCAATTTATAAATCTCAACCTAATGACACATTCAATGAAGCTTTGGAGTACTATAAAAATTTTTAAAAATGGAAAGGAGTATCGCAAAATATATTGTGTTGATGGTTTTCAATGGACCATAGAGGCAGTATTTTTGTTGTAGGAACAACTACAGCAACAAGGATGCAAATATTTTATAACATCTCAAATTAATCCGGACCCTGTTGAATGTACCCTTTCAGTAATCAGAACACATGGAGGCTACAATCCACAATCAATTGTAAAAGACTTTCCTCGCATCACAACATAATATGCAAATCAGATTGCAAATGCCAGTTGACTTGAGGATTGTGTAATTGATAGCGATGAGTTACTTGTTCACGATATAGTTGATAAAGATCTAGAAATAGATAAAAATTTGCCATCCACGTCACAAGCAGAAGTTGCTATGACTACGGCTGCTGAACCACAACCAAGTTTATATCAAGGAAGCATGGAAAACCATCAAAACAGTGAAGGCACATTAGAAACTTGCACCAACGTGTTTATTGCTGGTTATTTGTGTTATTATTTATTTTAAAAAGTGAAGTGCAATATTTATGAGAAGACAGTGAAAGATTCCAACAGTGTAACAGGTTTTGATGAACTACTACTTATGAATAGAGATTATGTTACAAAGGGTATATTAATAAATCATTTAAAGTGACTTTCAAATGCACTGTGTGAAGTGGTTTACATTTTTGTAATACTTATTTTACTCTTTATAAGACTCAAAATGATGTTCACAAAAAATTTAGAAATACTAAATTAATAAAATTAGAAATGGACTTCTCTGGGTGGTTGAACCTGTGCAAGGAACACAAATTACTTGTTATAAAGCAGCTAATTAAAATCAAAATGTACAGAAGTTTGAAGTGGCTAATGGGTTCTAGTAGTAACATTTATTCAAGTGTGACAAAACCCCATAGAAAAATACGGACCCTATCTAATTAAAAATTTTATATCCAAGCCAAACAGGATCACGTACGCTAAAATTAATACAACTAGAATGAGCTCGTTTGCACAAGATTGCCTGAAAATGATTACATGTCAAGTCAATTGACTCGTAACATACATTTTTATATCGTGGGATAACCAAGTTCCTTTCATTATTTCCAGTTTATCTATGTTGTCTTTATATAAAAGAAAAAGAATTCCTTTTTGTTTTCTAGATTTATCCTGTATATTAAAATTCCAGACATCTTAACTTGTAACAAAATAATATAGTTGTTTGCATTGTATAAAGATACCTGGGATTTTACAGCTTCAAGAGGGGATGTGATGACGAAAGCATTAACCTTTTAATTGCCACGTCCGTAAATATACGTTTTCAAAATGCATACTTAAAGTGCTACTTCCGTAAATATACGTTTTATAATTTCAAAAATCTGGGCGTCGTCAGTAAATATACGTACGAGAAGCTCACCTACTCTATTTTATAGTTGCATATATATACTTCGTAAATCACAAGTATTCGCAGTTTTATTAGATTTAGCCGTGTTCAAATTTTCAATCGTGTCCCAGGTGCTTTCGTTGCTAAATAGTGCACAGGTATAAATTCTTGTAATGGCAGGATATGTCGGTTTGTCATAAAGAAGCTAAGCAGTTACTAGAACTAATGACAAATGCAGATCTAATCAAATGCGGATCTAGAAGATATAGAATATAGTTGCTATTCTAGTGATGAGAATGAAGAGCTATTTGTTGATAATTCACATGGAACTGCATCTAAACCAGTAAATGAGTCAGCGTATAATTTCAAATGGACGATGGATGCACAATTTGAACCTTGAATTTATTTATTCGTTTGATAACTCAACTTCGGATTTTCATGCAGACTATGTTGTAATTCATGCAAATTCATCAATTCTTGGGTATTTTGAAATATATTTTTCCAATAACCTAGCGGGAAAAAATAGCTCCTGAAACAAATAGATATTTTAGATTTGTTACGAAAAATTGTAATCAGAAATTGCATTCACGACTCCGTAAATGGGTAGAAATAGACTGGGAGGAAATATATTTTTTATTGGAATGACAATGCTTGCTCTACGAAACAAGAAACTCAAGTTGAACGAGTGTTGGTCTAATGATTCCTAGATAAATATGCCCATTTTTCAAAAGGCAATGTCTAGGGATAGATATTTACTACTTCTGCGTTTGTTGCATTTTTGTAATAATGATGAACCTGAGCCAGACAATAGGTTGTATAAATTGGATATGGGTTTTGAAGAATTCAAATCCAGTTTTTGTCAACACTTTACGCCGTTTGAGAATTTATGTATTGATGAATCCCTGATTTTATATAAGGGTAGGCTTTTATTCAACCAATATATCCGAACAAAAAGACATAGATTTGGGATAAAGTTATTTGTTCTTGCGGATGTCGAAACAGACTATGTGTTAGATTTCATTATTTATACGGGTTCCAATACACGAATTATAGACACAGATCCTAACTTAAGAGTTTCTGGTGCTATAGTGGTTACTCTAATGAAACAATATTTAGGAAAAGGACGTAAGTTATATATGGACAATTGGTATACAAGTCCAATTTAGCTAAATATTTGCATGCACATAAAACTAATCTTTGTGGCACAGTTAGAAAAAATCGCAGAGAAATGCCAAAACTGGAAGAGCCTAAGAAAAAAGGTGAAAGCACATCAGCAGATACGAAAAAAAATAATGGTTATAAGTTGGAAAGATAAAAGAGTTATGAATATGCTTTCAACTATGCACACGAATAATATACTGTCTACTGGAAAAGTTATGCATGACGGTTAACCTGTTCTAAAGCCAGCCTTTGTTATATATTACAATCAAAATATAGGCTCTGTGGACAAAATAACCATTCTGAACGGACCTGCATCTTGACGACGTTCTAAAATACTAGAACAGGTAGAATGGCTTGCGCATTTCAATGAGCTAAAGAGCCGAACTACAGGTCCAACCAAAGTAGTAGGGTCTTTAGTGGGGAACCAGACTAAGACAGGTCCCCGAAAGAGGGCAGCAGCTTTTTCGGTACTTAGAGTGGCAGAGACCATAGGGGTCGGTATGACATTCTAAGACACACTACTGCGATGTGGAGGACAACGGGAAACCAACACATTACCTCCCAAGTACACTGCGTACAGAAATTGTTAAACATGATGGCATTCTGTGGGGTAAAAAATTCCGGAGGTAAAATAGTCCCCCATTTGGATCTCTGGGAGGGGACTACTTCGGAGATGTGATCCGAAAGAATAGAAAAGATCCGTGAACATTCTGCGAGTCGGAGCGTGGAATGTCAGAAGTATGAAACAAGTAGCTAAGCTAGACAACATGAAACTCGAAATGGATAGGTTGGCACTAGACATAGTAGGAATTAGCAAAGTCCACTGGCCAGAGGTGGGGGATTTTTGGAGTGGAGACTTCAGGATAATTCATACAGGATCAGAGGAAGGAAATTCGGGTGTGGGGATAGTTATGCGAAAAAAGATATGCCGCCGTGAAGAAAACTACTTACAAAAGAACGAAAGAGTACTCATGGCTAGATTTGAATCTAAACCAGTAACTACAGTCATAATGCAAGTATACATGCCCACCTCTAGCTACAGGGAGGAAAAGGGTGAGGCGATTTACAAAGATTTCGAAGACATACTAAGAAACGTAAAAGGACATGAAAATTTAATAATTACAGGGGATTTTAATGCAGTGGTAGGTGAGGGTAGGGAAGGAGCGATAGTAGGTTTATTTGTTTTAGGCACGAGAAATGACGGGGGAAATAGGCTGGTAGAATTTTGCGACAAGAACAACTTAACCATTACAAATACATTATTTCAACATCGTTCTAGAAGACGATACACGTGGAAAATGCCAGGAGATATAGGAAGATATCAAATAGATTACATTATTGTTAGACAACGGTGTAGAAATCAAGTAAAAGACTGTAGAAGCTACCCGGAAGCAGATATAGAGACTGACCACAACATCGTAATTGTGAAGGTCGCACTTAAATTTAAAAATCTGAAAAAGAGGAACGGAAAAAGGCACTTTGACTTCGAGAAGCTAAAAGATAAAGATATCCACGAAAGATTTGAAAAAAAGTCAAATAAATTGCTGAAAGATATCTGGAAAATTTCTGATACTAAGGAAGTAGAAACAGAATGGAATAACATTAAATCCAGCTTAGACATGGCAGCCAGAGATATTCTGGAGTATACACAAAAGAAAATAAGAAACCATGGATAACAAAGGATATCCTGAATTTAATAGAAGAAAGACGAAAATACAAAAATAGATCAGACGAAGCAGGAAAACAGCGATAGCCATAAAATGGGAAATTATTCGCAGATGCAGAAAAGTTAAAGAACAGTGGATTGATGAAAAGTGAAACGAGGTACAAACTAAGACGGAAAGACATACGAAGCATACAAATTAATTAGAAGGAACTTTAGGGATATGAAACTATATAGCAAAAATATAAGGGATGTGAGAGGAAGTGTCATTATAGAATATGTAGAGAAAGTAGGTAGATGGCAGGAATATATAGGGAATTTATATTCATGAGAGGAATTAACAGCATTAGAACAGGAATCAGACATTGAAAATGATGACCTGGGATATCCTATACTTAGAGATGAGTTTGAAGTGGCATTAAAGGCTCTGAAAAATGGTAAGGCGCCGGGTACAGATAAGTTGCAAGCAGAAACTCTAAAAGCCGCTGGACAAACAGTAACAGAACGTCTCTTCCAACTTGTAAGCTATATGTATGAGACAGGCTAGATACCCAAAGATTTCAAACGTAACATCAAAAAAAAGAGGTGCCGATAGATGTGAAAATTTTCGAACAATAAGCTAGACAGCACACGTTTCAATAATATTAACTAGAATTGTACAAAGACGAAAGGAAAAGCGAACTGAAGAAATACTGGGAGAAGATCAATTTGAGTTTAGGCGAAACAGGGGAACACGGGAGGCTATTTTAGCTCTGAGGGTGATAATGGAGAAAACAAAAGAGAAGGGGGAAAGCGTATATATAGGGTTTGTAGATCTGGAAAACGCATTCGACAATGTACTCAAAAAGATTGGAATGAGTTTTAGGGATAGACGGATAGTGCATTAAGAGCAAATTGCGGTAATAAAATTAGGGCAAGAAAGTAGAGAAGTAAATATTAGGAAAGGGGTGAGACAAGCATGTGCCTTATCCCCATTAATTTTTAACTTGTACATAGAAGAGGCAATGAATACTGTCAAATGCAAGAAGACATTTGGAATTAATATGCAGGGACAAAAGATTGATATGCTTAGATTTGCAGATGATATAACGGTATTAGCATCTAGCAAGGAAGAGTTAGAAGCTGCTCTTGATAAAATGGAAACAGTTCTAATGGAGAGATATGGTATGAAATTTAACAAAAATAAAACTAAAGGTCTATTATGCAAAAGAAGGGAAAATAAATCAAATACAAGAATACCAATAGGTAACAAGAACTTACAAGAGGTTAAGGATTTCTGCTACCTACGAAGTCAAATAACCCACGATGGGAAAAGCACAAAAGATATAAAACAAAGATTAGCACAAGGTCATGCTACATTTAACAAGAAAAAAAGCAAATACTGTGTTCAAAGACCACAAACAAAGAAACAAGGAAAAGATTGCTTAAAACATATGTGTGGAGCACAGCACTGTATGGCTGTGAAGCCTGGACAGTAGGAGAAGCAGATAAACAAAAGGTAGAAGCTTTTGAAATGTGATGCTACAGACGTATGATGAAGATACCATGGACAGACAAAGTTAAGAACAAAGAGGTACTAGAAATGGTAGAGGAAGAAAGAACTATGTGGAAATCAGTAAAAAAATAGGAGAGATAGGATGATAGGTCACATACTAAGACATGATGGAATAGTGTGGAATATATTAGAAGCAGAGATAGGAAAAAAGAGAAATAGAGGTAGACCTAGGTTAGACTACTGCACACAGATAGTGAAAGATGTAGACTGTGAGAATTCCAGGGAAATGTGTAGGCTAGCACAGAATAGAAATCAATGTAGGTACGCTTCCAACCAGTCACAAGATGGAAAAACTAATGACAAAAATAATAACTCTACTTAAACATGGTGATTATTATAAACAACTACAGATATTGGTTTTGCAATACTCTCAACTAATGTTAATTGTGCGAAAGGATTTACTGGAAAACTATTAATATGGCAACTGTCTAAGTGTTGGGGGATCCTTGGCAGTCACAGGCTGCTTAACCCCCTTCACGTACCACTGAATCTCTGTAAAAGAGGGCATATAATTAGATAACAATAGAAGACAATCAAGCTGTATATCGGCTGGCGTCGCCGTGGATCAATGTAGTAAGCGTAAGACTACGGATCCCAAGGTCCCGGGTTCAAATCCCAACACGGCCGACTGCTTGAAAAATGGCAGGCGAGCATTTTTCACAAAAATTACGCCCTCGTTCGGATGAGAGGTTAAATGGAGGTCCCGTGTGTGAGTGTTGTCACGCACGTTAAAGATCCCTACCTTGCTTGGAACAGCAAGGGTTCGACAAAATTCCAAAATTTTCCAGGTAAAAAAAAAAACTCGCCTCTTGGCCAATGTAGTACCTTCGGGTGGAGCATTGGAAAATCACATGTAATGTATATCGGCTGGCGTCGCCGTGGATCAATGTAGTAAGCGTAAGACTACGGATCCCAAGGTCCCGGGTTCAAATCCCAACACGGCCGACTGCTTGAAAAATGGCAGGTGAGCATTTTTCACAAAAATTACGCCCTCGTTCGGATGAGAGGTTAAATGGAGGTCCCGTGTGTGAGTGTTGTCACGCACGTTAAAGATCCCTACCTTGCCTGGAACGGCAAGGGTTCGGCAAAATTCTAAATTTCCAGGCAACAAAAAACTCGCCTCCTGGCCAATGTAGTACCTACAGGTGGAGCATTGGAAATGTAAATGAACTGTATATCGGCTGTGGCGTCGCCGTGGATCAATGTAGTAAGCGTAAGACTACGGATCCCAAGGTCCCGGGTTCAAATCCCGACACGGCCGACTGCTTGAAAAATGGCAGGTGAGCATTTTCACAAAATTACGCCCTCGTTCGGATGAGAGGTTAAATGGAGGTCCCGTGTGTGTTGTCACGCACGTTAAAGATCCCTACCTTGCCTGGAACGGCAAGGGTTCGGCAAAATTCTAAATTTCCAGGCAACAAAAAACTCGCCTCCTGGCCAATGTAGTACCTACAGGTGGAGCATTGGAAATGTAAATGAACTGTATATCGGCTGTCGGCGGCTCCGTGGTGTAGTGGTATGTGTGTGACTACTACGCCCAAGGTCCCGGGTTCGAATCCTGACACGGTCCGCTTGAAAAATGTTAGGCGAGCATTTTTCACAAAAATACACCCTCGTTCTGATGAGAGGTAAAATGGAGGTCCCGTGTGTGAGTGTTGTCACGCACGTTAAAGATCCCTACCTTGCTTGGAACAGCAAGGGTTCGGCAAAATTCAAAATTTTCCAGGTAAAAAAAACTCGCTTCCTGGCCAATGTAGTACCTTCGGGTGGAGCATTGGAAAATCAAATGTAATGTATATCGGCTGTGGTGGCTCCGTGGCATAGTGGTATGTGTGTGACTACTATGCGCAAGGTCCCGGGCTCGAATCCCGACACGGTCCGCTTGAAAAATGTTAGGCGAGCATTTTTCACAAAAATACACCCTCGTTCGGATGAGAGGTAAAATGCAGGTCCCGTGTGTGAGTGTTGTCACGCACGTTAAAGATCCCTACCTTGCTTGGAACAGCAAGGGTTCGGCAAAATTCCAAATTTTCTAGGTAAAAAAAACTCTTCCTGGCCAATGTAGTACCTTCGGGTGGAGCATTGGAAAATCACATGTAATGTATATCGACTGTGGTGAGAATTGCTAGGAACTTTGTAGGCTAGCTCAGAACATAAATAAGCTGAGGGACAAGTCCAACCAGTTTCAAGATGTAAAAACCCAATGATGAAAAAATAAGTGCTCTTAAATCTGATGATTATTATAAACAACTACAGGTGTTGGTTGTGAAATATGTTCAACTAATGTTGATTGTGCGAAAGGATAAATTGGAAAAACTTAATTCGACAAATGTTCAGGTGCTGGGGGAACTTGGCAGCCAAAGGCTGCTTACCCCCCTTCACATACCACTGAATATCGAGGAAATAGGGTATATAACTGTAAAACAATAGAAGGTGACCGAACTGCATCAAACAAGAAAGAACAGTAGCTATGTTCAAAGACAACGAACATAGATACAAGAAGCAAACTGTTCAAAGCATAGTGTGGAGCACAGCACGGTACATCTATGAAGTAGGAGCAGTAAGAAAAGCAGACAGAAAGAGATAGAAGCATTCTGGAAAGTTATGCTTCAGATGTATAAGGTTGGTAGCATGGACAAACAAAGTTAATAACAAATTGGTTGTAAAAATAGTAGAGGAATAAAGATATCTGTGGAAAAGGAAATAAATAGAAGAAGTAGAAGGACAGGATACGTTCTAAGGTATTTCTGTGGAATAGTACGGGATATACTACAAGCAGAGATAGGAAAAAAGAGGTAGAGGTATACCAAGATCAGACTTTAGCACACAGATAGTGATAAATGCAGACTGTGCAAATTTCAGGGAAATGTGTAGGTTGGTTCAGACTAGGAAACAATGAGGGTACGCGTCCAACCAGTTCTAGAACTGAAGACCCGATGATGATGATGGACAAAATAGATATGCTACTTAATTCTACAGAATGTATTAGAAAATCTCTGAAATGATATAGAAGCTATTTTTCACTTAGTTGATTTATCAGTACTATATGCGCATGCAATGTTTAGAGTTCAAACAGGGCAAAATATTTCATTAGGTTCTTTCCAACTGGAACTTACTAGACAGTTAATTACAAAATATCATAAGCAAAAAAGGCAAACAAAGTCTGGTCGCCCTTCCTCTTAAGACATTCCCACCCGTTTATTAGAACGTCATTTTCCTCAACTTGTACCTCCAGTGGCTGGAGGAAAACAGAATGCACAGCGTATATGTTACCCTTGTAAGCATACTGAAGTTTACTAAAAAAAAAGAAAGGACAGTAGATATTTTTGTCTCGACTGTGGTGGACTTTGTGTAGTACCCTGTTTTGAACTATTTCACACATTGAAAAAGTTTAAAAATATTTATCACAACTGATTTTTATTTACATAATAAAAAGTGTAGTATTTATTTGCATTTTTTCAATATTTAAGTTTGACAGGTATGCTATATCCGTATATACGTTTCTAGATTTTCTTAATTCAGCACACATGTTGCAGTTTCATCCTTAATTCGGCAGCGAAAGGGTTATGGGCGGACGCTGGGGATTATGCACAACCATTTTAACACTTAACTACTGGCCTTTGAAAAGGACGTGGGTATTCCGTGTCGTACCTCATGGTAGTGATGTAAGTGTTTTCATTTCCTTTTTCGTAATTTTTCCTTTGGGCATCATTACCCATATGGACGACAAGGCACATACGCCCTGGAAATTTGCTGGTAGCATATGTAAGTGTTCACTAATTTAATTATCATTATGCTTTTATCATAATATCATTCACTCTCAAAAACCACCATCCTTTACAATAAAATTGTATTTAGATCTCATATGCCTACCATAAACATAAGATTTATTGGTGTGCTCACACCTCCAGTGCATTGCAAAGATCTCTACAAAAAGTGTTTCTTTACCAAATTACTAAGTTGTATAACAGCGTTCCTGACTCATTTAAAGTATTACCTTTAAAACATTTTAGAATCAAATACAAAAGATTGTTATTCAACAACTACATTGGTCAATAAAATTAGTTTAGCAGCTTTTATGTTGCTTGTGTTTAGATAATATTGAAATATTCTTAGCCTAAGCTCACACGTCTTACTTTTAATTCTAAGTTTATATTAGTAAGGATTAAGTGGTAAAGCAGCGAGTTCTGCATGTAAAGCAAGCTGAGCTTCTCCTTGGAATTGTTTATTTTCTGTAAAATTGCAAGTACTGTATGTGTACAAATGTATGTTGAATTTCAGAAAATGCTCAATAAATACAATAATAATAATACCTTTTTCATATTTGTAACAAAATATGAACTGTACTTTTGGCAAACACCTAATTTGTTTTATATTCCACTTCGTTAGAATTTAGTCATAACGACCGGGGTGTAATAAATTCATAATGCCCGCTCATTTTGCATTCAAAAACCAATCACTTTTTCATATTTTGATAAAAACTAATTGTACAAAATAACACTAGCTATTTAGGGATTTACTAAGTAGCAAACTTGCAGTTGTTTCTTGAGCTTTTTTCAATTAATGCTGGCAACCTTTGATCATTCATTTTGTGCTATTAAATAAATGTGACATATCTTAACGTCAAGCTGTTTATCATCATCATGGACAACATGATGTAGTAGGTGTGTATAATAGTTATACAGTAAAACCGAGGTAAATTCTAAAATAGAAATACTTACCTATCACCTTCTATTTTTTATTTTGTGTGAAGTGAAGTATAAAATCTTGTATGCACCAATTGTGTTACTGGATGATTACACCCATCATCATTAGGTCTTCAGTCCTGGAACTGGTTAGACGCGTACCATCATTGTTTCGTATTCTAAACTAACCTACAGATTTCCCTGAAATTTGCACAGTCTGCATCTATCACTATCTGATCTAGGTCTACATCTACCTATTTTTTCCTATCTCTGCTTCTTTTTCTCTTTTTCCCCAGATATCCTTGTTCCCCTACTATTTCTATACCCTATTTGTTATTATCTTTGTTTGTCCATGCTATCGTCCTCATACATCTGAAGCACAGCATTTCAAAAGGCCGCTACCGTTTTTCTGTCTGCGTTTCAGACTGCCCGTATTTCATAGACATACTGTGCTGTGCTCCACACATATGCTTTCAACAATTTTCTTCTTGTTCTATGTTTGTTGTCTTTCCTCATAGGCGCTGTTCTTTCTTGTTAGATGCAATTCGGTCACCTTCTATTGTTTTACAGTTATATACCCTATTTCTCCTACCTTCAGTGGTTGTGAAGGGAGGTAAGCAGCCTGTGGCTGCCAAGTTCCCCCAACACTTAACCATTTACCGATTTAATATATTTTCCAATATATCTTTTCGCACAGTCAACATTAGTTGCAGATATTTCGCAACCAACAACTAGTTGTTTATACTAATCATCAGATTTATCTGCGCTTATTTTTTTCTCATTAGGTTTTCCGTTTCAAAACTGCTTGGACCCGTACCTGCACTTATTTATATTCTGAGCTAGCCTACATAGTTCCCTGAAATTCTCACACAGCATGTGTATACCACTCGTTCCCCTTCTATTGTTTTCTAATTTTATGCCCTATTTCACCGAGATTCAGTAAAGGGGGTTAAGCAACCTGTGGTTACCAAGATCCCCCAACACTTAGACGTTTGCCGAATTAATGGTTTTCCTGGTTGGACACGTACCTGCACTTATTTATATTCTGAGCTAGCCTACATAGTTCCCTGAAATTCTCACACAGCATGTGTATACAGCTCGTTCCCCTTCTATTGTTTTCTAATTTTATGCCCTATTTCACCGAGATTCAGTGAAGGGGGTTAAGCAACCTGTGGCTACCAAGATCCCCCAACACTTAGACGTTTACGCCCATCAGGCGTAATTGTCTTAGTAACACACTTGGTGCAGAAACAGCTATTATATATGAAAACTAACTGCTCTTTTGATCTGGAATTTTTTTCAGTTTAATTTGTGTTTAGCCTTTAAATAAACTGTACTTTTATCTGAATTTGCTGAAGCTTGATTTATACTTATTTATCAGATTTTTGTTACTCACAGTGACAGCCTCAGTTCCATCCTCAATTGCAGTTTTAATAATACACCCTCTGTTAACGTTGATGACCTCAAAAAATCTTAATGCATGAACACTACAAATTTAGGTGAAACAGATACAACTGAGGTATTTGATAAATCAGAAGTAAGCACAGGAGAAGAACATGGTGAAGCCAATTATCAGAACAGTTTTAGTCATAGGCTCCAAGTGACTGCTAATATTTTGAGAGAAAATGTGCATTTAATTGAAGAGAAAAAGATCACAGCAGTGGAGAGTATATGTCGTAGCAGCAGATATTGTGGATACCCTGGAAATGAATCAAAAAGTAATTGCAACATGTGAAATCTCGAATTTCTTGGCAAAATAGTTTCACTCCACAAGATTGAAAAACATTAACGTCTGAGACGTTTTTTGCACCCTCACACTGTGATCATATTGCATACAAGAATTTCGAACACATATGGAATGGCTTGTTCACCATTTAACTCCTGACCATTTGTGAAAACTACACGAACTATTGGAGGCTACGAGAAGGAAATGAAAATGAAGAAGAACCAGTTGAAATGACTAATGATACCATATTGGACGAAGGTAATCAAGTAGAAAGTGATGCTCTTGTATTAGAATTAACTACAGCTACTACCTGAACTACTTATGCTAAGAATGAAGCTAGACCTAAAAGGCAAGAAAAGACGGTGGCAAATATTAATTTAGATGTTTTGCATTATTATTTGTGTTTGCATTTATTTCCTTAATTCGAAATTGAAGTAAAAATTTTAAAATTTGAAAAAACACCAAAAATAAATTTTGATCACCATTGTGACCCTCTAATTAAATCATGATTTAAGTTTAAAAACCTGATGATTTAAATCATCGCACCCCTGTGAGAAAGTTTGTCATGGCATTGACTAGCCTGCAAATTCATAACGGTTTATTTCTAAAATATAACTAAGTGTGAATTAAGTTTGGAACAATCGAACAACCTTTTTTTTAATTCATGCCTAAGTCAGACATTTACTCATAACTATATTGCTTCTATGGCTTAACAATTCACTTTATTTCAGCATATACTTCTTTTTCTATCAAAATAAATGGTCACTTTATAGTACAGCAATGCTAATTTATTTCACCATGTTTAAAACAAATTATAATATGTATTAAAGTTTTCTATGGCAAAACAATGTTATCAGATTTATTTGTAGAAGTATCCTTTGGTAAGCTATATAACGTTAATGTCATTTAAATAAAAAGTGTAGGCTAAATACAAAGTAAATTTATTTCTATGTAAAATAAGTCACTGAATTAACAGTGTATATAGGGGAGAGTAGTCGAATATCAACCACTTAAGCAAAAAAATTTCTAGTTCCGTTCCAGTTGTAGTTAGAAACTTGCGTTTTTTAAGAGATAACTAAAAAAGGATTATGCTTATTACAACCACCAACAATTATTGTTTAGTTATAATTCCTTTTTTGTAAAATGAGAGAAATGGAATCTGTATTTTTGGTGGGTATTATCGACCTGTTAGGTAAAATCAATCATTAAGTCGGGTAATATCCGCCAAATAATTTTAATAAGTTTTTTACAAAGTTAAACAAACAGATGTAAAAAAATTAAAAATATTTATAATTAGCATTGAGAGCAGGTATGAGTCAGCTTTCTCGATGTCTGTGCAGTGAGCCCAAGAACCACATACACAACATCTCCACCACAGCTCATTCTCACCCCAAAATCTTGGCATATGGAGTATATGTCACCAGCATTATTCTTCTTCTTTCTCGTAGGGGCAACACATCTTTTAACGTTTTTCAACTTCTCCCGTTTCATCTTCTTCTTTTCTTCCTTTTTTTCTGATTCTTCCTTCACCGGAGTCGAAGTCATAATTTTTGATTGATTGATTATTGATTAAATTTCTAGTTTTTAATATTTGTAACGACAAAAGTTCTGCAAAGGATTTGCTTGACAATTTTGGTTCAAGAATCTTATCGTCATTGCCAGTCAGTTCGTCATCGACATGCTCCTTGAGCTCTACATCTATGTCGGTAGAAGTAGAAGATATGTGACATCGTTTACTCGTAGAAGTAGATGGTCCAGGCTTGGACGATGGTGTTTGCTCATATTTGGATGTTCCAGCTACAGGAGATCTCTTCACTATTCAAGTTATCTGGGGTTGAACTGTCACTAGGTACTGCATTCTGTGAAGAAATTGTAATATCAACATTGAGTAAAACAGAGATAAATTTTCCTCAAAAAGTTGGAACCTATTCATAGGATGTATTCCAATAACCTCAAAACCATGGACTCCATTTTTTATAGTTGCTACCCTGTTGTAGGCATTTTTAAATAACTTCACAATATCAGTTTGCAAAATTTTTTCATGCTGTTTTGATTTAATATATCTATCACACTCTTGATTATAAGCGATCTTTAGTGGACCAAAAAACAGACGTCAGGAGGTTAAATCTGGTGTGATGTATGGGGTGGGAGTGATATCACTTTAATACCGTTCTCCCTGCAAAAATTATATGTGACTAAGCTGGAATGGGTGGAATGGTTATCCATAATTAATACAGCAGGATCAATTGTGGTAGCTCTTGTAAACATTGCAAAATGCTGTATCCACTCTGTAAAAATATCTTCAATTATCCACCCCGATTTAGAACATTTGTACATGGCACCGGTAGGTCCATTCCTTCTCAACGCTTCTTTCATCAGTTTTCTTTTGAAAATGAAGTGGTGGGACAAAACTACCAGCACCGCTCATACAAACAACAACAGTCACTAACTGCCCTCTTTCACAGCTTGTAAGGGCACCTACTTGTTTTTGACCTTTCTTAGCTACAATACGATTTCAAACATGAACATTACTAATACCAGTCTCATCGACATTATAGATACGATGAGCTTTATGTTCATATAGAATTTTTCTACATTATCGAAGAATAATGCTACTTCTTGTTTCTTAAAAGCTAAAACTCTATTCAAACTCGTAGCTTCTGGTTTTCGGAGGCTTAAGGTTGGATTACAACGCAGAAATGGATACAGTCAACCTTTACCACATATTTTATTTTCTTTATTGAAGTTATTTTTCAGTCGATTTGCTTCTGGAAATTGATATGCAAGCTGTCTAATTTTAATTACTGCGAGTCCATAAAATACGTTTGCCATGTCAATAATATGGTTTGCAAGTTCAGCTTGTTGCTCATCGCAGAATACTGATTTTCTTCCCAACTTGTATTTTTGTGGACAAAAGCGACCACTTAAACGATCCTGTGAGGTTCCATATGGAACATCAAACATTCTTGCTGCTTTTTTATTGGAACGTTCATCTCTTACTGCTGTAAGGGTGCGCCCCATGTTGTTCTCAGACCACGAAAAACGAGTGCTCTTTCGCATATACCGTTTCCGGGGCATCTGAAAGTTCCCTTTATGACATGCAGCGTAATTACATATATTGCATGCGAATGGACGTTCATTAGTATGTGACCTCACGTGAATTTTCAACTTGTGTTTAGAAAATTCAGAATAATTACATAAAGTGCATGAGAATGGACGTTCATTTGTATGGTACTGCATATGAATTTTCCAGATACTTTTAAGAGATGTAACATAATTACATAAATTACAAGCGAATGGACGTTCTTTTGTATTCAAGTGTAATGAATTTTTAAGCTACCTGTAAAAGATGCAGAATAATTACATAAATTGCATGCGAATAGACGTTCCTTAGTATGGGACCACATATACATTTTCAAGGTATTTTTACAAGATGCAGAATAGTTATATAGATTGCATGCCAATGACGGTGCCTAATTATGAAACGCCATATATCTTTTCAAGTTACTTTTTTGCGAGACAGAATAATTACACAAATTCCATGTAGATGGACGTTCTTTTGTATGCAACTGCATATGAATTTTTAAGCTATCTCTAGAATATGCACATTAATCTCACAAATTACATGCGAAAGGACGTTTATTCGAATGGGACCGCATATGGATTATCAACTTACTTTTAACAGATGCAGAATAATTACACAAATTGCATGCGAATCAACGTTCTTTTGTATGCAACTGCATAAAGTTTTAATCTATCTCTAAAAGATGCAGAATAAGCACATAAACTGCATGTGAATGGACCTTCATTAGTATGGGACGGTATATTTCTTTTCAAGTTACCTCTAGAAGATGCAGAATAATTACATAAATTGCCTACAAATAGACGCTCAATAGTATGGGACCGCATATGCATTTTCAAGTTTCCTTTATAAGATGCAGAGTAATTACATATATTGCATGCGAATGGACGTTCATTAGTATGGTACCGCATATGAATTTTCAAGTCTTTTACGAATTGTAGCATAATTACATAAACTGCATGCAAATGGACGTTCTTTTGTATTAAACTGTATATGAATTTTTAAGCTACCTCTAAAAGATGCAGAATAATTAAATAAGTTGCATAAGAATAGACGTTCCTTAGTATGGGATCGCATATTCATTTTCGAGGTATTTTTACAAGATGCAGAATAGTTATATAGATTGCATGCCAATGCGGTGCCTAATTATGACGCATATATATTTTCAAGTTACTGTTTTGCGAGACAAGTATAATTACACAAATGTCCATGTAACTGGACGTTTTTTGTATGCAACTGCATATGAATTTTTAAGCATTTGCTTCTGGAAATTGATATGCAAGCTGTCTAATTTTAATTACTGCGAGTCCATTTAAATACGTTTGCCATGTCAATAGATATGGTTTGCAAGTTCAGCTTGTTAGCTCATCGCAGAATACTGATTTTCTTCCCAACTTGTATTTTTGGACAAAAGCGACCACTTAAACGATCCTGTAGGTTCCATATGGAACATCAAACATTCTTATGCTTTTTAATTGGAATTCATCTCTTAACTGCTGTAAGGTGCGCCTCATGTTGTTCTCAGCACGAAAACGAGTGCTCTTTCGCATATACCGTTTCGTGCATCTGAAAGTTCCTTTATGACTAGCAATCTACATATATTGCTGCGAATGGACGTTCATTAGTATGGACCTCACGTGAATTTTCAACTTGTGTTTAGAAAATTCAGAATAATTACTAATAGTGCATGAGAATGGACGTTCATTTGTATGGTACTGCATATGAATTTTCCAGATACTTTTAAGAGATGTAACATAATTACATAAATTACAAGCGAATGGACGTTCTTTTGTATTCAAGTGTAATGAATTTTTAAGCTACCTGTAAAAGATGCAGAATAATTACATAAATTGCATGCGAATAGACGGTTCCTTAGTATGGGACCACATATACATTTTCAAGGTATTTTACAAGATGCAGAATAGTTATATAGATTGCATGCCAATGACGGTGCCTAATTATGAAACGCCATATATCTTTTCAAGTTACTTTTTGCGAGACAGAATAATTACACAAATTCCATGTAGATGGACGTTCTTTTGTATGCAACTGCATATGAATTTTTAAGCTATCTCTAGAATATGCACATTAATCTCACAAATTACATGCGAAAGGACGTTTATTCGAATGGGACCGCATATGGATTATCAACTTACTTTTAACAGATGCAGAATAATTACACAAATTGCATGCGAATCAACGTTCTTTTGTATGCAACTGCATAAAGTTTTAATCTATCTCTAAAAGATGCAGAATAAGCACATAAACTGCATGTGAATGGACCTTCATTAGTATGGGACGGTATATTTCTTTTCAAGTTACCTCTAGAAGATGCAGAATAATTACATAAATTGCCTACAAATAGACGCTCAATAGTATGGGACCGCATATGCATTTTCAAGTTTCCTTTATAAGATGCAGAGTAATTACATATATTGCATGCGAATGGACGTTCATTAGTATGGTACCGCATATGAATTTTCAAGTCTTTTACGAATTGTAGCATAATTACATAAACTGCATGCAAATGGACGTTCTTTTGTATTAAACTGTATATGAATTTTTAAGCTACCTCTAAAAGATGCAGAATAATTAAATAAGTTGCATAAGAATAGACGTTCCTTAGTATGGGATCGCATATTCATTTTCGAGGTATTTTTACAAGATGCAGAATAGTTATATAGATTGCATGCCAATGGCAGTGCCTAATTATGTGACGACATATATATTTTCAAGTTACTTTTTTTGCGAGACAATATAATTACACAAATTCCATGTGAATGGACGTTTTTTTGTATGCAACTGCATATGAATTTTTAAGCTATCCCTAGAATATGCACAATAATCACACAAATTGCATGCGAAAGAAGTTCATTCGAATGGGACCGCATATGGATTATCAACTTACTTTTAACAGATGCAGAATAATTACACAAATTGCATGCGAATCGACGTTCTTTTGTATGCAACTGCATATGAAGTATCTCTAAAAGGTGCAGAATAATTACATAAACTGCACGAGAATGGACGTTCATTGATTTGGGACCGTATATGTCTTTTGAAGTTCCCTCTAGAAGATGCACAATAATTACATAAATTGCATGCAAATGGACATTCATTAGTATGGGACCGCATATGCATTTTCAAGTTCCCTTTATTACAAGCAGCGTAATTACATATATTGCATGCGAATGGACGTTTATTAGTATGTGACCTCACGTGAATTTTCAACTTGTTTTTAGAAAATGCAGAATATTTACATAAACTGGGGGTGTATTCTCGAAAGACGGTGATATTTATCGCATGCGATATTTTAGGATTTTCGCATGATACGTCGAAGTTGGTATTCTTCAAATTTCGCGAGAGATATTTATCGCACGAACAGCAAAGAGCGGTGTACTACCAAGTGATATATTTTATCGCATGAAAACGCACGTATTGCGCATGATTACTATATTAAAATTGACTGACATAATACATAACCATAGACTTTTCTCTATGCACATAACCAAACAATTGCCACTGGTTTTTATCTATTTCGCGGGTGTTTGACAAATAATTATAATTAATAACAATTATAGCAAACTTTGATGAGGCAGCGTTATTTGCTGTTTTGGAGGTGTTTGAAGAAGCTGAAACAGCTGCCGAAGTGACTAAAAGACAATTCTATAAGCGTATACTATCTTTTGATTTAAGCGAAAAAATGTTTGTGGATATGTTCCGCTTAATAAAAAGTTGAATTCCAGGAATTTCATTCAGATCCGTTGCTATTTCTTCCCATTCGTCGCAAGCTTTTTTTTTGTAAAATTAAAGGAAAATTTACGGCTGCATAATTGCCGTCTATTTATAAGTACTGAAACGTATCATATTTTCTTGATCGCTAACCCCAAACGGTCACATTCTTTCCTAAATTGAGCTTAACTAATGCTCTCTTCTTAATACATACATCTGACTCTAGAAGTTGGGGGTCAGCAAAACAAAGTCTTCCGACGTAACTAGGGTCTATTCCTTGGGTAGAGCTATGAGCAATGGGGGTAAGTCGAAATCTATGGAGGGTTACACTTAACAAAAAAACAAACAGGCGCCACCAAGTCCAAATTGATTTATTTTAGGGGCATAGCTATTTTTTAAGGGCGGACTTGGAGACCCAAAAAAGAGATCGCCTTCGTTGATACACAAACTTGTCTTAACAGAATAAGACGCTGTTCCTGTAAGAAAGAATAATAATTAAGTCACATAAAAATGGGAACACTATTTGCGTCCCTCAAGTATACCTAAAAGTATAGAGAATATTTTCTGCATAATGGGATCATAAAATTTTAGTTCTTATTGCTTTTTGTTTACCAAGTCTGATCAGACTAGATCAGAATAAAAAACTTTAAATGAAGAATATTAATTTACTAATAAGAATTTTCTTGGTTTCAGTAAATAAAGTATCATTGTAATTAAATAAAAATAAAAATTTGAAGTACTTGCAAAACTGGTAGTAAAGGTTATCAACTAATCCTTACTCAAATATTTTATAATTCTATGTAACTAAAAATGCTAGAGTTTCTTTATAACCCAATCAGATCTGTGTGAGTCATTTACAAATGAATATACGAAATTTTCTCTTTAGGTTAACAAACTTAAATTTAGTTTGAAGTCAAAATAATCACCAAGATATTCTCTAATGTTATCTATAGTGGTTGTACTAAAATGCTAAACATGTGTTAGCCATTGGGCAATTGTTGACAATAGTGAACAAACAAACAGGTGATGTAATAGCAGCTGTTAAATTACGTTGAAGCCACGTGTGATCACGTATTTACGAAGCTAAGTGAAAGCAAATTTAATACTGGGAAAACCAGCTTATTTACAGGTAAACCGAATAACAATTTTGTACGTCTAACAAACAAAATGAAATAATGTACTTTCAGAAGGAAAGTACTCAGGAAATCATAATTCTATTACGAACCCAAGAGCAGCAGTTGTCCCTTGATGTAATGGAAATTACCTCGCAGCGCGGAACAGCAACTAATTATACTTGCTTTCCATGCTTTAACACAGGTGTAGGAGCAAAGCGGGTTCCTTACTTGGATCACGGCAGCATTACTTTGTAACGTAATCTTCCGTTGTCTAAATTTATTTACTAAAATAATTTTTCATTGCGTAGCCAACAAATTAAGCTTTCTAAATTGTAACTTCAAAGGGATCATGTTGTCTCAAATTTTACAGTTGCGATTTTCGACGTGGTGTGCGATATATACGTTATCCATGCAGTTTTCTAATTTCTCGTTGGGATTTCAAATGTGTCGTTGCGAGTTCAAATGGGTCGTTGCGCTAAATAAATTTTGTAAATTAGCTAATATGACAACGAATATACAAAATGTGGATTAGGTACTAACCGTTACTCAGGAAGTGTTTCACAAACATAGAGCGACTCGGAGGTCACTCGCCATTCTCTTAGAATGCATCTTGACGCTACTTTTAACTATCGACGAGTGCGCTCGCTGCTTTCTTGTATGGTGGGAGGTTCCGGATTTTAGTTCTCGAACCTCTCACGCGCGCGCCAGTGGCTGTGAAATTACACCGAACTCGGAAACAACTCGACTAATAATCCTTGATATTATAATACTATAAAAGTTTGATTGTTACTTGAATATTTATTTTAATTAATAAAGGTATTTTACTATTCATTGTACGTTTAATGAATGGATTCTCCTACTGCAAAAATAAAATTGTTACACTACCTCTTTCCTAAAAGAAAAAAATTTTTCTTAAAAACTTCAAATATAACTAATACAAAAAATTTTTTTACAACAATACTAGCCTTTCCTATCTTCCTAACCAACTATGCAATTTTATAAATTTACTCAAATGGGGGACCTTCATTTATAATTGAGAGTGTGTTGGTAACTACGTGTACCTGACGTCCATCGGGAGACAAAATCGGGAGTCACAATCGGTAATAATCAAAATTGGGAGGGTCAAATTAGAGAGTCAAACACTCCACGGGACAAAAGAATTTAAATTTACAAAATTTCTTGACTTGAGATTCCTACTTCTAATAAGGCTAATATTTCTGACCTAAAATCAAACACTTACAATTTACTTCTAATTTCAAAAAAAACTTCACTTCCAGGAGCTCATTTAGCTCTATTTACAAAAAAACAGGAATGCTTCCTCATCAGAACAGCATTACCATTCAAAATATCATCACTATAAGGTGAGAATCAAAAGAAATACCCTACTAATAGGTCTAAATTTAAGCATCATCACAAGGTGATAACCAAAACAAAAGTGACCTAATCAAAAGGTTACTTATCAAATTCAAATACAAAGTATTATCACTTTATTACAAAGAGATAATCAAAACGAAGGTAACCTGACCATACGGTTACTTAACAAATTCAAATACAAAATATTATCACTTTATTACAAAGAGATAATCAAAACAAAGGTAACCTGACCATACGGTTACTTAACAAATTCAAATACAAAATATTATCACTTTATTACAAAGAGATAATCAAAACAAAGGTAACCTGACCATACGGTTACTTAACAAATTCAAATACAAAATATTATCACTTTATTACAAAGAGATAATCAAAACAAAGGTAACCTGACCATCAGGTTACTCATCAAATTTCAAACCCAAAATAACCCAGTTAGGGTTGTAGAATCCTACACCCTACTGATCATCCTATCACTAATTGCTAACGAACAACTGATCTCATTAGTGATGGACCAAACGGTGAAAATCACCAAGTCAACTTTGACCTTATCAAATCTAAGAACTTCTAACGGTCAAAAGGAACAAGGAAAGAACAATTCATTCTCTCCACCTTGACATGTAGAAATCAGGACCAATAGTTAAATAGCCCACCTACTTCTACATTGTAAGGATATCTGTCAAAGACATCCTCCAAACACATCTCCGAGCAACGCGCGAGCAAAACGACCAGCGTGCACCAAGGCACACCTCAACTTACAAAACTTACAAGATCTCAAACCACTTATTTCACTCCTCAAACAAAATACTCAATATTAGTGGACCGACACTAGATCAAGAATTGGAACAAAACAAAACAGACCACTACGTCATTACTTAATATCAAAGAGATGACCGGACCGGAATTAATCGTCAAAATCATCATTTTCATTTGGATCTGATACTCCAATTGGTTTCAAGTCCTTTATGTGCCATTTCCTGCTCTAGTTCCATCTTCGTTTTCTAACTCATATACTAAACTGGAATGTTTTTCCGAATTTTACTCATAACGAACTTAGGAGCTAACTTAGCGGAAAATTTATCACTAGCACTCGAGAGGACCTTATTAGTTCTCCAAACATACTCTCCGACTCGGAATGAAATGTCTCTTCTCCGAAGATTGTAGCGTTTACACGAACGTTGATAAGCTACATGCAAATTTTCACGGACACTTCCAAAAATATCAAACAAAAGTTGACGATCCAAAACATAAGAAGGTCTACTACTGGAGACGACATCAACATCCTCACCAGGTATAAAATTATCCTTATAAGCTTTTCCACTTAAAGGTACCTGACGACCAAAAACTAAAAATTTGGTGAATAGTTGGTGGACTCATGTTTTGCTGAGTTGATCGCGTATTGGATCTTTGATATCTCAACATCCCACGTATCATGTTCTTCTACGTATGTACGGATTGCTGTACCAACTGTCTTATTGATTCTTTCCACAAAATTGCATTGGGGAGCATAAACAGCGTTATACCAAATTTTTGAATTTCGTACCTTGCACACAAAGCTTTAAAAATACGTCCAACTAATTGTGGACCATTATCACAAATAACAAATTGTGGTACTCCGTAGACAAGAAATACCTTTTCTTCCAAAACTTCTCGATCAAATGTGCGGTAGCACTACGTAAAGGTTGCAAAATCGAATACTTCGAGAACCAATCACCAACAACTAAGAGCCATTTATGTCCGCGTTTGGAACGAGGAAACGGACCCATCAAATCTAATGCAATGGTTTGGAATGGTAGTCCAACTTCTTTCTCCTTTCCCATCATTCCAAGGGGACCTCTATTGGGTGGTTTTTGAGCACCACAAATCAAACATTTCCTACAAAATTTACGTATGTCAAAGATCATCTTTGGCCAATAATACAATTCTTGGACTCGAGACAAAGTTTTTAAGGAACCAAAATGTCCTGCTGAAGGGGGGTCATGACATGATTTAATGACATCTACGCGCTGAGACTTTGGCACCAGATATTTCCACTCTACAACATTCGCCGAATGCGGTAATAAGGAAGGTATAAACTTATAAATAAACCCATCTTCTACTTTCCATTGTGGGTAGCTTTTCGGTGACAACAAAATTTTCTTTCTCAAAGACTCATACCACAAGTCTACTGCATCAAGTTTAATCTCTACTAAGTTAACTTCTGGATTTTCTAAAGGAACACCACGACTAAGACAATCTGGAACTATATTGAACTTTCCTTTTCTATGCACCAAATCAAATGAGTGTTGCCTTAATCGAACTGACCATCTGGCGAGTTTTCCAGTTGGATTCTGAAGATTACTCAACCAAAGTAACGAAAAATGATCGGTGACAACGGTGAATCGAACTCCTTCTACCCACGGACGAAATTTCTCAATTGCAAAAATAACCGCTAAACACTCTCTTTCAGTGGTGGAATAATTGCGCTCAGTACGGCTCAGGGTTTTGCTTGCGTACGAAATTACACGCTCTTCTCCGTTTACATTCTGAATCAACACAGCTCCTAACCCAGTGTTGCTTGCGTCACACTCAACGATAAAGGGTGCCGAGTAGTCTGGCTGCGAAAGAAGAGGTGCAGAAACTAATGCTTGCTTGATTAGCACAAATGAATTTTCTGCTTCCGCACTCCAGTTTACAGTTTGACCTTTTTTTCTTACTTTTAATGAGGTCATTAATAGGCGAAACTAAAGACGAAAAATTCTTTATAAAGCGCCTGTACCAGCTGCACATTCCTATATACCTTTTAATTTCCGTTGTGGTTTTCGGACGGGGAAAGTTAACCATCGCCGACACCTTATCGGGATCTGTACGAAGTGAGTTCGAACCTACTATATAACCCAAAAATTTAAGTGTTTTTTTAAAAAATTCACATTTACTTATATTTATGGTAAGGTTAGCTTCTTTTAAACGTTGCTTAAACTCTACTAATAACTTTAGATGATCTTCAAAAGATGACGAACATAATATTATGTCGTCCAAATAGCAAAATACATGGGGTTCAAAACGTGGACCAAAAATTGCATCTACTAAACGCTGTTGCGTCTGCGCAGCATTCTTCAACCCAAATGGCATGCATGTAAATCTATATTGTCCTCGTGAGATAACACTGAAGGCAGTCTTATCCTTAGACGATTCACTAAGAGGATTTGCCAAAACGATTTTCTCAAATCCAGAGACGAAATGTAGTTCGCACCTCTCAACATATTGAGAATTCTATCTACGTTCGCAAGGGGTACGAATCATGAACAGTTAAGTCGTTCAGGGTTCTACCATCAAAACAGAAGCGATATTCTCCATCTGCCTTCTTAACCAACAAAACTGGAGAGGACCACGGACTAGTACACGGTTCTATAACTTTAAGTCTAAGCATGTCGTCCAATTCCTCATTCAATATCTTACCCATATATGGTGACATGACATATGGTTTCTTGTGGAAGGGTTTGGCATTGCCTGTGTCTATGTCCAATTCGATTAGGTGAGTTCGTCCTAATCTATCGTCGCTGCTAATCTCACTAAATGAATTTATTAACTCTTGTGCTTGCGCACTTTGAGCATCTGAGAGGTCATGTAAACCACATAAAGAATCTTCAGTGTTCAAAGGGATGGAAGACGGACCTATATACCCTATGTCGTTCCCAACATTGCTTTGGATAAACCAATTATTACTTCTAAAGTCAGCAACTACACCAAATAATTTTGCAAAGTCACTACCGAAAATAAATGTATGCGGTAGGGACGGAACCACTAATGCATTAAGGATGCGGCAATCATTACCTATACAAATTGGCAAATCTACTGAGCCTACAACAGACTTTATTGAACCATCAGCTGTAGTGATACCTGTTTTGCTGAACTAAAAATTTTCAAGTCTAATTCTCTAACAATTGAAAGTGCTAAGGATCCTACTACTGAGGTAGTGCATCCCGAATCCAGAAGACCGGTAATGTCTCTATCTATTAATTTCACCATAATGTAGGGTCGATTATCACACTGCTTCTCAATGAACAGAGTATTATTCTTAGGCTTCGAAGAGTCCTGACAAAATTTTTAACAACTGTAAGCCATCTCGACCACTCGTCTTTACTAAAGTATTTTTCTTGTTTACAAATCATAACTGTAGCCTTATGACGCGGAACAGGATACCGACCACTATGTACCTGCCGCCTTACTGGTTTTTGAACAATGTGGACATGACGTTGCCTTAACGCCTTTTCGACCACATCCAAAACAAAAATTTTTTTGTTGCTCTACAATCTCTAAACCAATGTCCACTACGGGAGCAATTCCAACAAACAAAATGATTCCTCTTATCGGGACTAAAGGAATTACAAACCGAGGACTCTAAAGAGCTCTTATCCGCTACTGTTACTTGAGGATTGACTAATTTATTCTGAAACACCCTACTCTTAACAGCATAAACTTTCTCATTCAACCCAGGATGTTTGTTCTCATATGGATGCTTAGAGGGTTGCAAATCTTATTAGGTTTATTAGAAGACGCCAAAACCGAGTTTAGTTTCATCAAAGAAGCTTCTTCTAACCTTTTACACAAATTTACTAGGGTCGACAAATCTTGAATGTCCGACAATGCAAGTGCCGAAATATATTCAGGAACCAAATTTCTTCTAATCATTTTAACTTTAGTAACTTCTGCTGGCTCGTTGGTCAGTCTACTAAAGAGGGTTTGCATATGTGCGACAAATAAAATAATCCTTTCGTCTTTACCTTGACGACGATTTCTGATCTTTTCCCAAATGTCATCATCCGAAGAACCAGGTAGAAAATCTTCCTTAAACGTTCTAACAAGGAGTTCCAGTCTCGCAAAGAATTTTTCACTGTTCTAAACCAAACCAAAGCGTCACCCACAAAAGTTCACATGCTGATCCAAATAAGTCAGCTTCGGATACCTTACGAGATTGTGCTAAATCACTAACTCTATCTAAAAATGAATGTAGTTGTTTGGGGTCACCTGAGAATTTTACAGGCCATGAACCTATAGGTACTGAAGGTGTTACATACGAAGTCGAATGGATAGGTGCACTAACTAAAGGAGATACTACAACGGACCGATCTAAATAGGTGGACTCTGTACTTTTATTGATTTTATCGTACAACTCAGCTTCAAGAGTTAATATCGTTGCTACGGTCTCATTTCTAAACTTAATTGCTTCATCGGGATTTATTGAAGGGATTTTCATACGCTTAGCTCGTCCCGAAAGGTGGTTTATCCTTGAACAAGCTCTTCTAAAATTGAGTCTGATGAGTCGCCCTCAAACTCGGACACAATATTACGAACTGACTCGACTGAAACTGAAATTTCTTTACTTTCCGTTGCAAAATCTACTTCATAACACGAAAGGTCAACCAAACAACCAGGCTTATCTATTTCTTTAGCTAACAATCTACCTAAAATTTTCCGTTTCTCCAACACTGGCCTCTCACTTACCACTCCTCTGATTCTTAGTTCATACTCCAATTCTTCTTTAAGTAGACAAACAATTTGGAATTTTTCCGACATGGTTACTACAACCTAATGGAATCAAACCGATAAATCTAACTAATCCGAATCTTACAAAAGCTATCAAAACAAATTCGTACTACTAAAGGTAAAAATCAAAAATGTTTTGGTAAAATTATTTTGCCAAAACAATATCAAAAAATTTAAGGGTCAAAACAGAACTAAAGTCAAAAGTAAATTTGACCAAATTAACGAATTGAGTGTATGGGGATTACCGTTACAACCAATCTTTTATCAAAAGCAAACAAACAAATCTAAGTGTCAAATAAACCTTAAGCAAACAAATTTCGGAGCAAAATAATTTTTGGACAAATGGACTTCAAAGGAAAATAAATTTAGAGCTAACAAACTTCGAATCAAATTAAATTTAGAACAAATAAATTTCGAAGCAAATTAATTTTAACAAATAAATTTTAAGGTAAATCAAATTATGAACAAACAACTTTCGAGCTAAATTAAATTATGAACGAACGAATTTCAACAAATTACTCGTTGAACAAACAAATTTCGAGCCCCGAATAAATTTTGATCAAACAAATTTCGAAGCACCAAGCGTTGGGCGCTAGTGAAACGTATTATATTTTCTTGATCGCTAACCCCAAACGGTCACATTCTTTCCTAAATTGAGCTTAACTAATGCTCTCTTCTTAATACATACATCTGACTCTAGAAGTTGGGGTCAGCAAAACAAAGTCTTCCGACGTAACTAGGGGTCTATTCCTTGGGTAGAGCTATGAGCAATGGGGGTAAGTCGAAATCTATGGAGGGTTACACTTAACAAAAAACAAACAGGCGCCACCAAGTCCAAATTGATTTATTTTAGGGGCATAGCTATTTTTTAAGGGCGGACTTGGAGACCCAAAAAAGAGATCGCCTTCGTTGATACACAAACTTGTCTTAACAGAATAAGACGCTGTTCCTGTAAGAAAGAATAATAATTAAGTCACATAAAAATGGGAACACTATTTGCGTCCCTCAAGTATACCTAAAAGTATAGAGAATATTTTCTGCATAATGGGATCATAAAATTTTAGTTCTTATTGCTTTTGTTTACCAAGTCTGATCAGACTAGATCAGAATAAAAAACTTTAAATGAAGAATATTAATTTACTAATAAGAATTTTCTTGGTTTCAGTAAATAAAGTATCATTGTAATTAAATAAAAATAAAATTTGAAGTACTTGCAAAACTGGTAGTAAAGGTTATCAACTAATCCTTACTCAAATATTTTATAATTCTATGTAACTAAAAATGCTAGAGTTTCTTTATAACCCAATCAGATCTGTGTGAGTCATTTACAAATGAATATACGAAATTTTCTCTTTAGGTTAACAAACTTAAATTTAGTTTGAAGTCAAAATAATCACCAAGATATTCTCTAATGTTATCTATAGTGGTTGTACTAAAATGCTAAACATGTGTTAGCCATTGGGCAATTGTTGACAATAGTGAACAAACAAACAGGTGATGTAATAGCAGCTGTTAAATTACGTTGAAGCCACGTGTGATCACGTATTTACGAAGCTAAGTGAAAGCAAATTTAATACTGGGAAAACCAGCTTATTTACAGGTAAACTGAATAACAATTTTGTACGTCTAACAAACAAAATGAAATAATGTACTTTCAGAAGGAAAGTACTCAGGAAATCTTAATTCTATTACGAACCCAAGAGCAGCAGTTGTCCCTTGATGTAATGGAAATTACCTCGCAGCGCGGAACAGCAACTAATTATACTTGCTTTCCATGCTTTAACACAGGTGTAGGAGCAAAGCGGGTTCCTTACTTGGATCACGGCAGCATTACTTTGTAACGTAATCTTCCGTTGTCTAAATTTATTTACTAAAATAATTTTTCATTGCGTAGCCAACAAATTAAGCTTTCTAAATTGTAACTTCAAAGGGATCATGTTGTCTCAAATTTTACAGTTGCGATTTTCGACGTGGTGTGCGATATATACGTTATCCATGCAGTTTTCTAATTTCTCGTTGGGATTTCAAATGTGTCGTTGCGAGTTCAAATGGGTCGTTGCGCTAAATAAATTTTGTAAATTAGCTAATATGACAACGAATATACAAAATGTGGATTAGGTACTAACCGTTACTCAGGAAGTGTTTCACAAACATAGAGCGACTCGGAGGTCACTCGCCATTCTCTTAGAATGCATCTTGACGCTACTTTTAACTATCGACGAGTGCGCTCGCTGCTTTCTTGTATGGTGGGAGGTTCCGGATTTTAGTTCTCGAACCTCTCACGCGCGCGCCAGTGGCTGTGAAATTACACCGAACTCGGAAACAACTCGACTAATAATCCTTGATATTATAATACTATAAAAGTTTGATTGTTACTTGAATATTTATTTTAATTAATAAAGGTATTTTACTATTCATTGTACGTTTAATGAATGGATTCTCCTACTGCAAAAATAAAATTGTTACAGTACCTCTGTTAGTTCGGCGTAATTAACGCAAGTGAACATTATCTTCATCCAAACTTCGATCATACCCGACAAAATACGATCTAGTAGCTTCCTGAACCACGTGATTTCGTTCCGGTTGGCTATTGGCTTTTATTATTATTCTATTTACGACATGCCTCACTTCATTCGATATTTAAAATATCATATCACATCTTGTCGAGAATAGCAGTTCGTCATAGAACTGTTTCGCATGCGATACCTTTGGGTGATAAATATCAACGATGAAATATTTCGAATGAACTCGAGAATAGACCCCCTGCATGCGAATGGACGTTCATTCGTATGGTACCGCATATGAATTTTCCAGATACTTTTAAGAGATGTAACATAATTACATAAATTGCATGGAACCGCATATGGGTTATAAGCTTACTTTTAGAAGATGCAGAATAGGCAAATAAAAAACGCAAACGAATGTTCTTCAAGTGACGACATATCAATGTGTTCTTATAGGTTGCAGAATAAGTACATAAATTATATGCCACATATGTTCTTTAGTAGTACTATAATTAATTGTAAATGTTTTGGTGGCACAAGAATCACACTACGGATAGACTTAGAGGTCAGACCAGATACGTGAAGCACAATAATCACATAAATTTCTGTCTATCCAAAACGCATATTCCAATAATCTTCTGCTAGTGTGTCGACTTGGTTGAATGTGCATACAACTATTTTATTTTAATTCGCATTTTCTGTGAGTAATACAAAAAATTTTACAAGACACTTTTCGTTCCACAAGTTAGTTTTCGATCGGGTCGTTTACATGATCATATTAAACGACTAAATACAAAAGTTAGTTGTATTCTACAATTATTCAATCTCGAGGGACTAAAAAGATCATTACATAAAATTATAAATCGGAAAAAATATTTCAAAAATTACTAATGGACTATGGGGCCAAGGAGATTAATTGATTATTATTGTTGCGAGCTACTATTAGACAACCCATCAAACACAAAGCGCTGTAGGCTCTGCATAATCTTCAGGATTCGAGAATTCTTCTAGCAATCAAACACACAAAACGCCGCCAGCACTGTTTATTCTCAATGCACCGGAAAGCTTTTCGTAATTACTAGAGGATGAGTCATATCTTTAACTCGGAGTATATATAAGGCCGCTAATAAATGCAAGGGTCAGTCTATACTAGAATGTCTAATATAAATTATATCGTTGTAAAGTAATAGTATTTGAGCTCATGGAAGTTCAAGTGTATACATAAATGTTATATGCTGTGTCTAATGTACATGCAGCTTGTAGTATACATAAATAGACAAAGTGTATAATAAATAAATAGTTGTGTTAGTGTTATTAATGGACCTATGGTAAAGAAGTTAGTTTAAGAAGATATTAGTGCTTGTAAATTCATTAGGTAATAGTGCTTCATTGTTAAGTGGACTGAAAACATCTATAAATAAGGCATATACTGTTAATTAGACTTGTGAACAGTGAGTAATAAAGACTCTGGTTATTACTTGTTTTAAATTAAAGAAACGCGGTAGCAGTAGCCTGCTTCAATATATAAATAAATAAATCAAAACTAACAAATGTAAATTAATAAATGTGTTACGTTTAACACCCAGCAAGTACTTTTTTCTGCTTTCATTTTTATAACGCACTAAAATTTCTCAACAAGCTCGATTTCCCGCCATTTGAATTAGTGTGAACCATTAAGTAAGTATTTAGATTATAAGATGTTATATTTATTTTGCTTACCAATTTTATATGCTTATGACGCTTTGTTTACTAGCACGTAACAAACAATTACCCAACTTATTTGTTTTATTGTTTTGTAAATAGTCTTTTGAGATTGAATGTTAACAATATAGTTTTACACAGGTTTCCAATGTGTCCTTTCTATTTCACCCACGCACCTCTGCGACGTTTTTGAGCTAGCCAGAATTCTACCATTCTATTCCCGTTCTGTTGCGGTATTCGGTGTAAAAGATTTCTTTACTTACTCTTACTGTTTTTTTTCGTGTTTGCGCAGAATACCGTAACAAATGAATAAACTAATAAAGGAATAAATGAATAAACAAGTGTGAGGGTAGCTCGCGTACCACACGTCCAAAAGGTGACAACATCGATAGAAGTTATAGTCACGATGCCTACAATCGCATAATTCACGGGTAGAGGGGTTATGGAGAATGAACAAAACAAAATTTTACAATTTCAGAAGGTTTATACAATAGAATAACAACAACAAATGACACTCGGTGTTTTTAGGAAGACCAAATTTCTTTGAGTATGTGTAAAATCCTCCATTGTTTTGTTGGAATATCCATAGAATAATAATACTCTCACGTTATTCTATGGTACATCCTTCAACCTCCTTTTAGTTTATTGTACTGTTCTTGTTCTACGTTGTAATTTCACTTTATTAGGTTCCTTTATTGCGTTAGAGAAAAATTAAGCAGTTTTGCATACAATAATCAATTTAAATATTTAAAGCAATTTCTAAACTAACGTTGTTAAATTTCCCTCTGCATCTGTGTATCTACAGAATAATGGCGAAGTCATGCATTTTTGGTACATAAAAAGCAATGTAATTTATGAAGGGTTTCATTTTTTGCGAAGCGTATTATTATTCTATGGTCTATATATTTATATATATATATATAAATTCTTTGAAGATGGTATAAAACCATAGATAAATAAAAGGAGATCATCCGATACATAGTGAATAATGTGAACCAAATTACCCACATATCCAGTAGCACATGGAGACGCTGCAATAGAATCAAAATATATTTAGCCCTTCGAATGTCTCCGCTTATGAATGAGAAAGTAGGAACAACCTAACCTTTATCCAACTTGTTTTGCTTGGAAATGCCTTCACCATCTTGAAGCTATGTATATGGTATTATTTATTACGAAATTCAAAATATTAATGTAACAGGTATTAGATTCTTTAAGTCAAGTGTTTAAAATTCTAATTATAATTAGGGCTGGGTCGACGTATCGATACGACCCCTGTATCGACCCCCCGATACAGTGAAAAATAAATATCGATAATCGATATGTATCGATAATCGATATGTATCGATACGCATCGATGCATATCGATACGCATCGGTACGTGTCGATACGTATCGATATGTATCGATACGTATCGATATATATCATTATTCGATTTATCGATACACATCGATATAGAATATGAATCGTTATTCGATATGCAAAATCCCGTATCGCCCACCCATATATATATATATATATATATATATATATATATATATAAAATAAAAAAGAATTAATGGCAAGTGACTCAAAATCAGCCACGAGGGCATCCTGTCGACGCGTTTTGCCCTAATTGGGGCTCATCAGGACAGGAGTAGCAAAGTTGTACTATTTAATACAGACACCTTATGGGAAGTACAGCATCACCTAGCTCACAATTTGTGTCTTCGTATCGTTTCACCTAATATCGCAGGTTTCAACAACAGTCGGCACGGAGGAGATCCGACTCAACTGCCTTTTTCCATAGCCAAAAAAAAATAACTTAAACGAGAAGTTAGTATAATGAGTCTTAAATTAATGAAAAATAAAAAAGAATTAATGGCAAGTGACTCAAAATCAGCCACGAGGGCATCCTGTCGACGCGTTTCGCCCTAATTGGGGCTCATCAGGACAGGAGTAGCAAAGTTGTAATATTTAATACAGACACCTTATGGGAAGTACAGCATCACCTAGCTCACAATTTGTGTCTTCGTATCGTTTCACCTAATATCGCAGGTTTCAACAACAGTCGGCACGGAGGAGATCCGGCTCAACTGCCTTTTTCCATAGCCAAAAAAAAAAACTTAAACGAGAAGTTAGTATAATGAGTCTTAAATTAATGAAAATAAAAAAATTAATGGCAAGTGACTCAAAATCAGCCACGAGGGCATCCTGTCGACGCGTTTCGCCCTAATTGGGGCTCATCAGGACAGGAGTAGCAAATTGTAATATTTAATACAGACACCTTATGGGAAGTACAGCATCACCTAGCTCACAATTTGTGTCTTCGTATCGTTTCACCTAATATCGCAGGTTTCAACAACAGTCGGCACGAGGAGATCCGGCTCAACTGCCTTTTCCATAGCCAAAAAATAATTTAAACGAGAAGTTAGTATAATGAGTCTTAAATTAATGAAAATAAAAAGAATTAATGGCAAGTGACTCAAAATCAGCCACGAGGGCATCCTGTCGACGCGTTGCGCCCTAATTGGGGCTCATCAGGACAGGAGTAGCAAATTTGTTATATTTAATACAGACACCTTATAGGAAGTACAGCATCACCTAGCTCACAATTTGTGTCTTCGTATCGTTTCACCTAATATCGCAGGTTTCAACAACAGTCGGCAGGGAGGAGATCTGGCTCATCTGCTGATTTTGAGTCACTGGCCATTAATTCTTTTTTATTTCTCATTAATTTAAGACTCATTATACTAACTTCTCGTTTAAATTATTTTGAGCTAATGGAAAATGGCAGTGACCGAAATCTCCCGAGGCGACATCTGTTGAAACCTGCGACTAATTGGGTGCATCAGGACAGGACGACAAATTGTGAGCTAGGTGATGCTGTATCCCATAAGACTAGTCTGTATTAAATATTAGCATACCTAGCTCACTCCTGTCCTCGATGGTTCACCTAATTGAGGTTCGAAACGTCGGTCGACAGGATCGCCTCATCGTGCTGATTTTGAGTCACTGCCATTAATTTTTTTATTTTCATTAATTTAAGACTCATTATACTAACTTCTCGTTTAATTATTATTTTTGGCTATGGAAAAGGCAGTTGAGCCGGATCTCCTCGTGCCGACTGTTGTTGAAACCTGCGATATTAGGTGAAACGATACGAAGACACAAATTGTGAGCTAGGTGATGCTGTACTTCCCATAAGGTGTCTGTATTAAATATTACAACTTTGCTACTCCTGTCCTGATGAGCCCCAATTAGGGCGAAACGCATCGACAGGATGCCCTCGTGGCTGATTTTGAGTCACTTGCCATTAATTTTTTTATTTTTCATTAATTTAAGACTCATTATACTAACTTCTCGTTTAAATTATTTTTTTTGGCTATGGAAAAAGGCAGTTGAGCCGGATCTCCTCCGTGCCGACTGTTGTTGAAACCTGCGATATTAGGTGAAACGATACGAAGACACAAATTGTGAGCTAGGTGATGCTGTACTTCCCATAAGGTGTCTGTATTAAATATTACAACTTTGCTACTCCTGTCCTGATGAGCCCCAATTAGGGCGAAACGCGTCGACAGGATGCCCTCGTGGCTGATTTTGAGTCACTTGCCATTAATTCTTTTTTATTTTTCATTAATTTAAGACTCATTATACTAACTTCTCGTTTAAATTATTTTTTTGGCTATGGAAAAAGGCAGTTGAGCCGGATCTCCTCCGTGCCGACTGTTGTTGAAACCTGCGATATTAGGTGAAACGATACGAAGACACAAATTGTGAGCTAGGTGATGCTGTACTTCCCATAAGGTGTCTGTATTAAATATTACAACTTTGCTACTCCTGTCCTGATGAGCCCCAATTAGGGCGAAACGCGTCGACAGGATGCCCTCGTGGCTGATTTTGAGTCACTTGCCATTAATTCTTTTTTATTTTTCATTAATTTAAGACTCATTATACTAACTTCTCGTTTAAATTATTTTTTTGGCTATGGAAAAAGGCAGTTGAGCCGGATCTCCTCCGTGCCGACTGTTGTTGAAACCTGCGATATTAGGTGAAACGATACGAAGACACAAATTGTGAGCTAGGTGATGCTGTACTTCCCATAAGGTGTCTGTATTAAATATTACAACTTTGCTACTCCTGTCCTGATGAGCCCCAATTAGGGCGAAACGCGTCGACAGGATGCCCTCGTGGCTGATTTTGAGTCACTTGCCATTAATTTTTTATTTTATTAATTTAAACATTAATAACTTCGTTAAATTATTTTTTGCTATGGAAAGGCAGTTGAGCCGGATCTCCTCCGTGCCGACTGTTGTTGAAACCTGCGATATTAGGTGAAACGATACGAAGACACAAATTGTGAGCTAGGTGATCTGTACTTCCCATAAGGTGTCTGTATTAAATATTACAACTTTGCTACTCCTGTCCTGATGAGCCCCAATTAGGGCGAAACGCGTCGACAGGATGCCCTCGTGGCTGATTTTGAGTCACTTGCACATTAATTCTTTTTATTTTTCATTAATTTAAGACTCATTATACTAACTTCTCGTTTAAATTATTTTTTGCTATGGAAAAGGCAGTTGAGCCGGATCTCTTCGGTGCCGACTGTTGTTGAAACCTGCGATATTAGGTGAAACGATACGAAGACACAAATTGTGAGCTAGGTGATGCTGTACTTCCCATAAGGTGTCTGTATTAAATATTACAACTTTGCTACTCCTGTCCTGTGAGCCCCAATTAGGGCGAAACGCGTCGACAGGATGCCCTCGTGGCTGATTTTGAGTCACTTGCCATTAATTCTTTTTAATTTTTCATTAATTTAAGACTCATTATACTAACTTCTCGTTTAAATTATTTTTTTTGGCTATGGAAAAAGGCAGTTGAGCCGGATCTCCTCGGTGCCGAATGTTGGTGAAACCTGCGATATTAGGTGAAACGATACGAAGACACAAATTGTGAGCTAGGTGATGCTGTACTTCCCATAAGGTGTCTGTATTAAATATTACAACTTTGCTACTCCTGTCCTGATGAGCCCCAATTAGGGCGAAACGCGTCGACAGGATGCCCTCGTGGCTGATTTTGAGTCACTTGCCATTAATTCTTTTTTATTTTTCATTAATTTAAGACTCATTATACTAACTTCTCGTTTAAGTTATTTTTCTTTTGGCTATGGAAAAAGGCAGTTGCGCCGGATCTCCTCGGTGCCGACTGTTGTTGAAACCTGCGATATTAGGTGAAACGATACGAAGACACAAATTGTGAGCTAGGTGATGCTGTACTTCCCATAAGGTGTCTGTATTAAATATTACAACTTTGCTACTCCTGTCCTGATGAGCCCCAATTAGGGCGAAACGCGTCGACAGGATGCCCTCGTGGCTGATTTTGAGTCACTTGCCATTAATTCTTTTTTATTTTTCATTAATTTAAGACTCATTATACTAACTTCTCGTTTAAATTATTTTTTGGCTATGGAAAAGGCAGTTGCGCCGGATCTCTTCGGTGCCGACTGTTGTTGAAACCTGCGATATTAGGTGAAACGATACGAAGACACAAATTGTGAGCTAGGTGATGCTGTACTTCCCATAAGGTGTCTGTATTAAATATTACAACTTTGCTACTCCTGTCCTGCTGAGCCCCAATTAGGGCGAAACGCGTCGACAGGATGCCCTCGTGGCTGATTTTGAGTCACTTGCCATTAATTCTTTTTTACTTTTCATTAATTTAAGACTCATTATACTAACTTCTCGTTTAAATTATTTTTTTGGCTATGGAAAAAGGCAGTTGCGCCGGAAATCCTCGGTGCCGACTGTTGTTGAAACCTGCGATATTAGGTGAAACGATACGAAGACACAAATTGTGAGCTAGGTGATGCTGTACTTCCCATAAGGTGTCTGTATTAAATATTACAACTTTGCTACTCCTGTCCTGCTGAGCCCCAATTAGGGCGAAACGCGTCGACAGGATGCCCTCGTGGCTGATTTTGAGTCACTTGCCATTAATTCTTTTTTACTTTTCATTAATTTAAGACTCATTATACTAACTTCTCGTTTAAATTATTTTTTTGGCTATGGAAAAAGGCAGTTGCGCCGGATCTCCTCGGTGCCGACTGTTGTTGAAACCTGCGATATTAGGTGAAACGATACGAAGACACAAATTGTGAGCTAGGTGATGCTGTACTTCCCATAAGGTGTCTGTATTAAATATTACAACTTTGCTACTCCTGTCCTGATGAGCCCCTATTAGGGCGAAACGCGTCGACAGGATGCCCTCGTGGCTGATTTTGAGTCACTTGCCATTAATTCTTTTTTACTTTTCATTAATTTAAGACTCATTATACTAACTTCTCGTTTAAATTTAAATTACAAAACCAGACTCTTTCTAGAATCGTACTATATAAACAAAGAAGATCAATGTTTGAATAATAAACAAGATATAGAAGACACACACAGATTTTATTCTACTCTATACAATTTAAATCACTTTAAATCTAATGCGCTTCATTAAGAGCTTTCTTTTATAATAATCACATAAACATTAAATCTAAATCATCTACTTCAACCATATTAATCTTCCAACATATTATTTTTTAAGGTTCAATTTGTTACTAGATCTACATCCTATTTACTACTAAATGAATTTTATTAATAATTTTTGATCAACGTAATCATATGTTAATTTTAAATTTTGACAATTTTGCTATTTTTCAAATTTGACAAATATTGGTTTTATACAGTAAGGAACTTATCTATTATATTATGTTAGTTTTATATTACAACTCTTCTAATTGTAGATGCTTTTGACAAAGGCAAAAAGTTTTGCCGAAACGTTAAGCAGAAGAAATTAAATTTTGAATTTTGCATAAACTAGTATTATTTGGACTTTATACCCAGTATACTACCATCTTGTTACCAATATATATATATATATATATATATATATATATATACAGTGTGTCCCAAAAAGTTTTATACAAATGGAGAAAAAGTTTATCTTACATTTCACAAAAAAAAAATTGTTGATAAAAAGCTCTGCATGACCTGTAGATCCATAATTAAGTACAAAATTTTTAAAACATTGGCTGAAATACAGGGAAAATCAAAATTATGATTTTGGAGTGATAGTAAAATATGCTCAAATTGTATTGGAGAGCAAACTGTTCATTGAAATTTTTATTAAACAGCAATAAATTATACCCACTTTGTAGATAAAAATCAAAAGGTATTCAATAAACACATGAGCAATTGTTTAATTAGTACGCAGTACGAAACATCGTAAAATCCCGTTCATAATAAGCGTTATTAAAGATAAAATTGAAATTGTTCTCATTGTTGGAGAAAATTATAAAACATGTAGGGAGGCTGCAGAAATCTTTAATAATCGACACCCTGATGAAAATGATACATTTCACAACGGTCAGATATGTAATAAATAATTTTACTAGTTCTGGAAGTGTTGAAAATAAATTTATAAAAAGACATCGGGCATGGGTTCGAAATTAAGAAATTGAAACTGCTGTGATGTTATCGGTCGTGGAAAATCCAAAATATTCACTTCGAAGAAGGTTCAATTTATTGAATGTAAGTAAAAATACAGTTGTACGAATTTTAAAGTCAAATAAATTTAAACCATATAAACCCCAATTTACCCATACTCTAAAAGAAGGCAATATTGTACGAAGGTTTGAATTTTGTGCTCGTATGCAAGGAGAATTGGAAGATAACAGATTTATAACACGACAAGTACTGTTCTCTGACGAAGCAACGTATACATCTAATGGTACAGTAAATTCTCAAAATTGTCGATAGTGGAGCGATGTTAATCCCAATTTCCATGTCCAAACCAGAGATCAATATTCATTTAAAACTAATGTTTGGTGTGGCATTTACAAATACAGGTTTGTTGAACCATTCTTTTTTCGAAATAACATAAATGGAGAAAGACACCTACAATTTTTAAACAATCAGTTGTCAGACTTTCTTGATGAACTACCGCTAGATGAACCAGGAAAAATATGGTACCAACAGGATGGCGCACCATGTTACTGTAAAAGAACTATTAGGGATTTTCTCGTCCACGGTAAAGTGATCAGAAGGGACACGGAGTTTCTTCGGCAACCAAGGTTGCCGGATATAACCCCTCTAGACTTCTTTTTGTGGGGCTACTTAAAAGAAAAAGTATACCTTCAGAGGCCATTTTAAGATGTTGATCATCTTGAAAGAATCATTAAAGATACATATGAAGCTATAAATCCAAATGTGGTTAGAAATGTCATAAATGAATTTAATCAACGAAGAAAGAAACGGTGGATACGTTGAAGTTCCATAGTATTTAAGTAATTTTACATGTTCTCAATAGAATTTATCAGTCGTGATTATTCATTGTTGATAAATTGATAGGAGGTTATCAATTGTTTATCATGTCTTATTCCTGTATTCAATAAATAATCTAATTAATAATATCTTGTAATTTTTTTTCTGGGAAAATCACAAATCTACAAAGTGAGCATAATTTATTGCTATTTAATAAGAATTTCAATGAACATTTTGCTCTGCAATACAGTCTGAGCGTATTTTACTATCACTCCAAATCATGATTTTGATTTTCCCTGTATTCCAGCCAATGTTTTAAAAATGTACTTAATTATGAAGGCGGCTCCGTGGCGTAGAGGTATTTGTGTGACTACTACGCCCTAGGTCCCGGGTTCGAATCCCGACACGGTCCGCTTGAAAAATGTTAGGCGAGCATTTTTCGCAAAAATACACCCTCGTTCGGATGAGAGGTAAAATGGAGGTCCCGTGTGTGAGTGTTGTCACGTACGTTAAAGATCCCTACCTTGCTTGGAACAGCAAGGGTTCGGCAAAATTCCAAATTTTCCAGGTAAAAAAAAAACTCGCTTCCTGGCCAATGTAGTACCTTCGGGTGGAGCATTGGAAAATCAAATGTAATGTACTTAATTATGGATCTACAAGTCATGCAGAGATTTTTATCAAGAATATTTTTTTTGGTGAAATGTAAGATAAACTTTTTCTCCATTTGTATAAAACTTTTTGGGACACACTGTATATATATATATATATATATATATATATATATATATATATATATATATATATATATATATGTCACAAATATTAAACTTGAAACTTTCAGTATTTTTATAACAATCTTGCTTGCTCGGCATTTGTTGCTCTAGGAACACAGGTTGTGCATGAAGTTGATATTTTCTAGTTTCACTTGTTACTTTAATTTCTAAAATGGCTCCGTTTTGCGCGCAAAAATTTTATTCTTAACCATCCTCCCTAGTCTTTACGCTCGAACGAGTCCCGCGATAGGCTTTTTGAGGTTATGTTAGAAATTGATATCATTATAAAAAAACACAAATCTCTTAACACACATATCAGAACAGTATTGTTTTTTTGTTGCTAAAACTATTGCAGACTGTTCTGATATGCGTGTTAAGAGATTTGTTTTTTTATAATAATATCTATTTCTAACAGTAACCTAACTGAGGGCTCGTTTGAGCGTAAAGACTCTGGAGGATGGTTAAGAAAAAAATTACTGCGTCTCGCGCAGGTTTCGTCAAGGTCAACCGCCTTCAGATAATAATAATAATAATAATACTGCTGTACAACGATATTGCTCTTCAACAAACTTCAAGTTTGATCATAGGTTAGATTAAAAAGATTCGTCTAACGCAGCATTAATAAATTAAAATTAGTAAAATGAGCTATTGAATTAGCAATTTGCAGTGTGGAAGAAAATATACTATCGACGGTTGAAAATTTTCAAAAATTGCAAGTAATTTAATTATTGAGCAGTGTAAATCTGAACTAAACACATGCGCGATCTACTACCTTCTTAACTGTAATGGAGTAGAGCACAATAATTAAAATGATTGTTACTTTAATAATTGTTTATAAGTTTAAGTCTTAAGCACAAATGACGAATATACTAAGAAAAATAAATATCAGTTTAATTACGGAAACATATCTAAAATTTGAACATTTTAGATAATTGTCCAATTATATATTTGTAATTAGTTCCCTTAATAAGCTCATGTAAACTACCTGATCAATAACTTAACTTTTGAAGAGAAAAGTGTTTTCTGGAGATTGTTGTTTACTAGTAGAGAATGCAAAACTAAAACAAAATGCGCTTATGAACATTCAACCAAACCGACGTAATAGTAAACCATAGAAAATTATTGCAATATACATTTTGAATAGACAGACAATTTATGTAATTGGATAGAACTGGAAAATGTATGTTCGGTCGCATACTAATGAACGTCCATTCGCGTGCAATTTGTGCAATTATTTTACATCTCGTAAAAGTGTCTTGAAAATTCATATGCGGTCGCATACGAATGAACGACCTTTCGCATGCAATCTATGTAATTATTTTGTATCTTCTAAATGGAACTTGAAAATGCATGTGCGGTCCCATACTAATGAACGTCCATTCGCATGCAGTTTGTGTAATCATTCTACATCGCGTAAGAATAGCTTGAAAATTCATATGCGGTCCCATACAAATGAACGTCCATTCGCATGCAATATGTGTATTTATTCTGCATCTTCTAAAGGGATCTTGAAAATACATATGCAGTCCCATACAAATGAACGTCCATTCGCATGCCATTTGTGTAATTATGCTGCATCTCGTAAAAGTAACTTAAAAATTCATGTGTGGTCCCATACGAAAGAACGTCCATTTGCATGCAACTTATGTAACTATTCTGCATTGTCTAAAGATAGCGTAAAAATTCATATGCTGTTGCATACAAAAGAACGTCCATTCGCATGCAATTTGTGTAAATATTCCGCATCTTCTAGTGGGAACTTGAAGAGGCATATACGGTCCCACACTAATGAACGTCCATTTGTATGTAACTTATGTAATTATTCTGCATCGTTTAAAGAGAGTTTAAAAATTCATATACAGTTGCATAGAAAAGAACGTCCACACGCTTGCAATTTGTGTAATTATTCTACATCTCGTAAAAGTGTCTTGAAAATTCATATGCGGTCGCACACGAATGAACGTCCATTCAGATGCAATTTGTGTAATTATGCTGCGTCGCGTAAAAATGTCTTGAAAATTCATATGCGGTCCCATACGAATGAACGACCATTTGCGTGTACTTTATGTAATAATTTTTTATCTTCTAAATGGAACTTGAAAATGCATGTGCGGTCCCATACTAATGAGCGTCCATTCTCATGCAGTTTGTGCAATTATTCTACATCTCGTAAGAGCAGCTTGAAAATTCATGTACGGTCCCATACAAATGAACGTCCCTTCCCATGTAATATGTGTAATTATTCTGCATCATCTAAATGGAACTTGAAATTGCATATGCGGTCACATACTAATGAACATGCATTCGCATGGAACTTATGTAATTAATCTGCATCCTCTAAAGGTAGCTTACAAATTCATATGCAGTTGCATACAAAAGAACGTCCATTTGCACGCAATGTGTGTAAGTATTCTGCATTTTCTAAAAGTAACTTGAAAATTCATATGTGGTCCCATACCAATGAACGTGGATTCGCATGCAACTTATGTGACTGTTCTGCATTGTCTAAAGATAGCGTAAAAATTCATATTCTACATCTTCTAGTGGAACTTGAAAAAGCACATACGGTCACATACTAATGAACGCCCATTTGCATGCAACTTATGTAATTATTCTGCATCGTTTAAAAAGAGTTTAAAAATTCATATACAGTTGCATACAGTGTTGAATTCAGACCACTTCTACCGTAGGGGATTTATATCGAATCGGAAGGGATTCGTATGTGGTAAACTCAGACTTTTTACATATCGGTGAGGGAGAGAGAGTAACTTCTAGAGAAATATTTTTTTAAATCAATATACAAATTAACTTAAGTATATGTGAACAAAATGTATTTCACTTGAGTAGTCTTACTCCACGCTTTCTTCACGGCGTATAAATCTAACACCCTGTTAATTAATTCCTGGGATAGCTCTTCCGGCCCTTCGATGCTAATTTTCATACATGAATTTAGTGTATCGTGTCCCAATCGATTTCGAAGCTTCGTACAAATACAATTCATTGTACAAAATGATCGTTCTGCACTGGCAGTAGAAATTTGTATGCACCATAAACAAATGCACAAATCTTTTAGATATTCATATCCAATATTTGAATCAAGTATATATGAAACAATGTTGCTAATGTTTTGTTGCCCAGTGTTCAAAACATACTTAAATGAACGAATAGCTGCCCAAACTGTCTCAGTATCATTAATAGTAAGATACGAACATAACTCTATAATATCGTCGATGGTCACAGTGACAAATGCTTTTACTGATTCCAATTTAGAACTCAAATGTTATTGATTTAACTGTTTTATCGTTAAAACGAGTTTTCATTTGCTCTATTATAGTATCGACAAATTTTTTAGCCGACTTCATCGTTGTGCTTTTGGGCTCAATTTCAATAATTCTTCGTGAAATTGAAGATTTATTAATTAATTTTTCACAATTTTGAAATAATTCATCATCTTTATTGAATTCACTGCATTGCGAAGAAATACTTTCTAGATGATTAAAGTTGCAAAAACGAGCCCCGGCAAACTTGAAAGTACTATATCCTCTTTCTGCAAAACTTTGCTCGAGTTACAAACTGCAACTAAAGCTTCATCCAAAACACACAAAGTAAGAACAAAATTAGAATTTTCCATTTCAAGCAAAATTCCACCAACTAAAGAAGCAAGATCTGCTCTATCTTTATGTATATGTTTACATGTCATCATTATTGCCACATAACATTTTTTTGCAGCATTTATTGATTTATAGTTACTAAGCCAACGCACATCAATTGATTCTGGAATTTTTAAAATAGGCTTTTCTAATATGGCTTGCACATCATGTAGTATACTCTTTCATGTTTGGACGATTTATGAAATAATTTGTAAATGTCTTTTACTACATGCAAAACTCTTTTTATTTGGGGGTATTTATTACATGCACTAGTTAGCGCTAATGCTAAAATATGAGCCCTACAGTGAACATAAGCAATTTCCCGTTGCACTTTCTCCGATAAACGTTGTCTCACCCCTGATATATTTCCAGAAAATGTTGCTGCTCCATCAAATGCGCATGCCACTATTTGATTCAAACTAATGTTCTACGTAATAGTTCATTAGCAATAACTCAGTAATCGTGTTTGCATCTGAATTATTTAGTTCAACTAAACACAAAAACATTTCCTTAATTAACTTTTTCTCATCTATGTAACCCAAAAGAATAGTTAATTCTGTTATATTATTTATATTTGTAGACTCATCTGCCATCAAAGAGAAGTATTTATTATTTAAATTATTTGAATCTTGTATGTCCAATACCTCGCCTATACAGGAAAGAAATTCAATTCCTGTTGCTTTACTAATGTACATCGAACGATGACTTTGAGATTGCACCCACTTATTTAAAGAAATATTATTTTTTAGCAATAGCTTTTTAACAAGAGGTTCATATTTAGTTGCATGTGGAATTTCCTCTTTAGCTAGAAAATATAGACCATTAATAAGAGAGGATAATGACCGTCTATTATCGGCTATTTGCATTTCACTTTCAGTGGTTAATAAAACATGAATTGGTACTTTCACATTTTGCAAACGCATTTTATCCATAGGCAGACTACGTGTGTGAAGGTCAGAATTAGCGTGTTTCTCAAGCTTTTCTGATTTACCAGTAGCTTTCCGATAACTGATAAACGGTTGAATAATAAATACACCTGACGTTTTTTGTTAGGCATTCGAATCACTTTTGAAGCATATTTCGCAAAGCTTACAAAATGCCCCCCGCGAGTTTTATCGTAATACAGCCAGTTATACTTGAGCATCCAATTTTTATTAAAATTAACTTGCTTTTTTTAAATCATTATCAACATCATGCAGAATCATTTTCTTTACTCCAATACTATCACTGTTAGTCCGTACAGAGGAACAAGTCACACCACCAGCTTCAACAGCATAGCCACCATCCCGATATGGATATTCGGTTTTTGATTTAATTTCAACCGTGTCCACTTTTTGTCTCTTGGAAAAAATGAGGTATACCCATTTGTCTTTTAATTTCTGACATGGCAAAACTGAATAAAAAATTTCTGTAATTAATTTAAGAACGATTATTAGAATCTTGTAACTTACAATAATTTTAATAGTTCAAGTACTATAATTGTAGTCAATAACTTTTAAATCACAAAACAACTTAAATTACTAATCTGATAATTATATTCACTATAAATAAACCGCATTCAATTCATTCTCTTAACACGAAATACACGAATGTCTCAAGTAGATGACAATGAATAAACAGCAAGCCAAGTCAATGTAAGAATCCATATTCTACAAGGACTTTTTCGCGTCGGCGTTTGTTCTGTCTTTAACCCTTCTTTTTATTCATATACGGGTTGTATAATGGTTTAATACAACGTCAAACAATTGTTTTGTTTTATGGACTGAGTGGCGTGTTTCTAAAAGAGAAAAAGACACTGGTTAGTGTTGTCCACACATTAGTAAAATCTTAATTTCATGATTTTTAGATACTCTACAGCTGCCCTCTAGCAAACTTAAATCAAATTGGTTAGTTAATTCAATATATTATTGCACTAGTTGTAATAATTTTATTTTGGATGAAATACCTGCAACTTCAACATCACCCAGGTTGTCAAAAAAAAGAAATCACAACTTCTTTACATCTCGAGGCATTGCAATTGAACGTGAGTTCGATTGCAGCACAACGAATTACTTGCAGAACAGGAGACAGTACTGCACAATTTGAGGGTGAAAGAACCGGAACGAAAACTAGAAGAGCAGGAAAGAGAATTTCTGTTTAATAACGAGAGGAGTTTAATGCCGAAGCAAGAAATGCTTAAAGTGGAACTCTTAGAAGAGCAACTTCGAAAATTAAAAGAAAAAAATTAATTAACGTTAGTAGTTTTGTATATAATATTCAAACAATAATTTAATTTTATACAAGTTATATTAACGACTTCAAATATTATTTTAATCTAATTTTTATATACATACTTAAATTACAATAAACATTTTTATATCTAAAAAAACACTAACAACTAATTCTCAAAATGTCTTGCAATAAAAGCAGCCTTTATTATATTACTTCGCACATTATGAGGCACAGAGGGTACTGGCACAATTCTATCGCCAAACAGAGGCTCTGGAATAAATTATTCTTTAACTATCATAGCAATATTATGTAATACTGCAGTAGCAGCTATTATACGAACAGTGGTTCGTAAGGTATAATTGATACTTTTATTTAAATAACGAAGTCGTTGTTTCCACTGCCCAAATTTGTGCTCAATAACATTACGAGTTGTTATCAGAGATCTATTGTATCTCCATTCAGCCCTTGTCCGTGGAATGTGTATTGGAGTGAAAAGAAATCACAACTGTGAATATGCACTGTTGCCTATTAGCAACCCTGTAATTTGACGCTGTTCAAAACGTAGTTTCAAAGAACTGTTATTAAATATTCGGCTGTCATGTACAGAACCAGACCATCTAATAACCATGTCATAATATTCTCCGTGTGGTCCTGCTACCACTTGAATATTTAACGACATCCAACTTTTACGGTTTCTATATACTTCAGCTGTAGATTCTCCAGGACTCTTTATCTCAATATGTGTGCAGTCAATACAACCGACTACTCCCAGAAATCAGCCTATGGCATAGAATTGTTGTGTAATAGTTCTTAACACATCTGGAGTTGGAAACTTCACGCATCTGCCTAAATTTCCTGCCAGGATTTCAGAAATTTCTTTTACTATTCGACATGCACTTGAATGACTAATGCCATGTAAATCACCACATACTCGCTAAAATAATATGTTATATGTTATGTAAGTTTCAGACTGATTTCCACATACTTGATAAATTCCAGTAGCAATATCATAGAGCTAGGCACACTTTTATAAGAGGTGGTGCTGATAAACCTCTTAAATTAGTTGGTTCTTGACCTTCAGGAAATACCAATGGTAATAATACATTAATTATGGTCTGCCTTGAAAACCGAAAGCGTTGAACTAATTCCGTGTTACAATATTTTTCAAGAGGGTTCTGGAAATCTTGTATGTAGTATCTAAAATTTTACCAATATATATTTCAGTAAAAATAATTTATATAATTTGATGTAATGTCATTGCGTGCATATTTTACACTACTTCCAATGAAATAATTTATTACTATTATCTTGAAATGGGCAAATAATTGTGTTCGTCATAAACATACTGAACAAATTGCCAAAAATCATTTTCTATTTTACAATAAATACAAGTAAGGGTCACTCAAGGGTAGTACTAAACTACACTTCACTTTTCCTAAGTTTAACCTCAAGTGCTGCCTCCACTTATACAGGAGAGATGGTTAGGTCAGGTTTCTGAATACCAAAAGATGAGGTGAAGCAATACTTGAGTGTAAGTGTGGCTTAAGTATAGTCTTAGAATTTGGCCCTTTGTGTCCTATTGATTTTTGTTAATGTTAGAAAACTTTACCGTTTGATGTAGGTATGGAAGTTGACCAGAACTAAAAATTAAATTCTAGATTGTATCCAGAGGAAATGTTAAAGAAAAATTAGAGTTTGTAAGTTAGTTATAAGTAGTAATAGTTCGTTATAGTTATTTTATAGACCTAATATAAATATTTATAAATTTTAGTCACTAATGTAATATATATGTATTTAAATCACAAATAATTCAATTAAAACATACACACTGTAGCGGACTACTATTAACGCATTCACCAATTTAGAACAAGTAATAACAAAAGTTTTTATTATTCACTATTCACAAGTCTAATTAACAGTATATGCCTTGTTTATAGATGTTTTCAGTCCAATTAACACTGAAACACTATCACACAAATGCTATTTACAAGCACTAATATCTTCTTAAATGAAATCCTTAACCATAAGTCTTAACAACACTAACACTTCTATAATTTATACATTACCCTTTTGTCTATTTATGTACAAGCTGTCGGTACAATATGCACGTTCACATAACACAAATTTATATTTACTATAGGACCTTCAAAACGTAATGACCAACTAAATATACACGATACGATTTATATATGACATTTGGATATAGACTAACCGATGTACACTCATCACCGATCTTATTTATACCGTAAAATTAACTGGATGATTCATAGTCTGGTGTTTGCTCGAATGTTGTAGACTTCTGTAGAATACTCTTCGGTTATGCAACTTGTGTGTTTGGGGGTTGCCTAATAGGTCGTAACATCATCATCATTAGGTCCTCAGTCCTAGAACTGGTTAGACGCGTACCATCATTGTTCCCTATTCTGAGCTAACCTACAGATTTCCCTGAAATATGCACAGTTTGCATCTATAACTGTCTGATCTAGGTGTACATCTACCTCTTTTTTTCCTATCTCTGCTTGTAATATATCACATACTATTCCCCAAAAATGCCTTAGAATGTATTCCGCCCTACTATTTCTCTTTTTCCCCAGATATCCTTATTCCCCTACTATTTCTGTAACTTATTTGTTATTATCTTTGTCTGTCCATGCTATCGTCCTCATACATCTGAAACACATCATCTCAAAAGGCTGCTACCGTTTTTTTGTCTGCGCTTCAGACTTCCCGTATTTCATAGGCATACTGTGCTGTGCTCCACACATATGCTTTCAACAATTTTCTTCTTATTCTGTTTGTTGTCTTTCCTCATAGGCGATGTTCTTTCTTGTTAGATGCAGTTCGATCACTTTCTATTGTTTTACAGTTATATGCCCTATTTCTCCGACCTTCAATGGTTGTGAAGGGAGGTAATCAGTCTGTGGCTGCCAAGTTCTCCCAACACTTAACCATTTGGCGATTTAATATATTTTCCAATTTATCTTTTCGCACAGTCAACATTAGTTGCAGGTATTTCGCAGCCATTAGGTTTTCCGTCTCAAAACTGGTTGGACATGTACCTGCACTTATTTATATTGTGAGCTAGTCTACATAGTTCCCTGAAATTCTCACACAGCATGTGTTTTCAGGTTAATCTTCTTTGGGAATTAAACCACTCATAGTTTTTAAAATCAACTTTATTTACGTTTCGATCCATGACCTAGGATCGTTGTCAAAATAATAATAAAAACTTCAAGTTTGACATTTATAACATAAATTGAAGGTGACTTTGATTTATTGATGTTTGAAATATTTGGTTTGAGTATACTAAGCAAAAATTTTTTAAAGTTTAACAGAATGATTGCCTTCAATTTGTGTTGCGACCTGGGATCGACTTTCTTTAGGTAGCCAATACGCTTAACGTGAAATCAGCTGATTAATTTTTATTGGTGAATTTTATATAAATTCAATAACTTGGAATTGGAAAACATTTTTTAACATGTTTCTATTTATACAATTGAGAGGATGGTTATTAAAGAAGTGTGCGATTGCATTATTGAAAGGCTTAAGTAGTCGTTTTTTTATATTTATTTTGAGGGGAAAAAAATCATTATGATTTAAGTTACTCTTTGGTAGATTTTAACATGGTTCTGAGGCGACTCTATGGCGGGTTTACACTTGTCAGATACCAATGTTGTTCTATGAAGATTGTATATGGATCTGAGGCGACCCTATGGCGGGTTTACACTTGTCAGATACCAATACTGTTCAACGGAGATTGTATATGGTTTTGAGGTAACCTTATTGTGGATTTATACTTGTCAGATACCAATGCTGTTTTACAAGGATTGTTAATATGCTTATTTTTATGTAATTAGTTATTTTATGTATAAATAGAAATCATGTATGTAGGCTGTATTTCATGTTAATATTGCAAGGAAAACCCAGGAAAAACTTGCAATGCTACCTAGATATTATGGGCATTTGATTTTCATTTGTTATTTCTTTTAGTAATGGAATCCATTGTTTACTGAAAGTCACGGATTCGTTTGCAACTCAGTTATTTTTATGTAGGGTTATATAAGCAGCTACTTTGATTTTGTGTTTTTGGTGGTTTTCTTCTTTTTCTTCTTTTCAGGGAGTATGTGTATTCAGCTCGTTCCCTTTCTATTGTTTTCTAATTTTATACCCTATTTTACCGAGATTCAGTGAAGGAGGTTAAGCAACCTGTGGCTACCAAGATCCCCCAACCCTTAAACATTTGCCGAAATAATGATTTTCCAGTAAATCCTTTCACACACTTAACATTATTCGAGAATATTGCCCAACCAATTCTTGTAGTTACTTATAATAATCATCATGTTTAAGCACAGTTATCTTTTCGTCATTAGTTTATCCATCTTGGGATTGGTTGGATGCGTACCTCCATTGATGTCTATTCTGGGCTAGCCTACACATCTCTCTGAAACCTCTACAGCCTACATCTTTTACTATCTGTGTGCAGTAGTCTAATCTAGGTCTGCATCTTCTTCTCTTTTTTCCTATCTCTGCTTCTAAAATATTCCGCACTATTCCCTCATGCCGTAGTATGTGGGCTATCATCCTATCTCTCCTATTTTTTACAGTTTTCCACATATTTCTTTCTTCCCCTACCATTTTTAGTACCTCTTCGTTCTTAACTTTGTCTGTCCATGATATCCTCATCATACGCCTGTAACACCACATTTCAAAGGCTTCTACCTTTTTCTTGTCCGCTTCTCCTACTGTCCAGGCTTCACAGCCGTACAGTGCTGTGCTCCACACATATGTTTTAAGCAATCTTTTCCTTGTTTTTATGTTGTTGTCTTTGAGCACAGTAGTTGCCTTTTCTTGTTAAATGTAGCACGACCTTGTGCTAATCTTTGTTTTATATCTTTTGTGCTTTTCCCATCTTGCGTTATTTGGCTTCCTAGGTAGCAGAAATCCTTAACCTCTTGTAAGTTCGTGTTACATATTTGTATTCTTGTTTTTGATTTAGTTTCCCCTTTTTTGCGTACTAGTACTTTAGTTTTAGTTTTGTTAATTTTCATACCGTATCTCTCTGTTAGAACCATTTCCATTTCATTAAGAGCAGCTTCTAACTCTTCCTTGCTAGACGCTAATACCGCTATATCATCTGCAAATCTAAGCATATCAATTTTTTGTCCCTGCATAGTAATTCCAAATGTCTTCCTGCATTTGACAGTATTCATTGCCTCTTCTATGTACAAGTTAAAAATCAATGGGGATAGAGCACATCCCTGTCTCACCCCTTTCCTAATGTTTACTTCTCTACGTTCCTGCTCTAATTCTATTACTGCTGTTTGCTCTTTGTATAAGCTATGTACTATTCGTCTATCCCTATAACTCATTCCAATCTTTTGAGTATTTCAAACATTTTTTCCAATTTACATTGTCGAATGCTTTTTCCAGATCTACAAACCCTATATACATGCTTTCCCCTTTTTCTATTGTTTTCTCCATTATCACTCTCAGAGCTAAAATAGCCTCCCGTGTTCCCCTGTTTCGCTTAAACCCAAATCGGTCTTCTCCTAGTATTTCTTCAGCTCGTTTTTCCATTCGTCTTTGCACAATTCTAGTTAATATTTTTGACACGTGTGCTGTCAAACTTATTGTTCGAAAATTTTCACATCTATCCGCGCCTTTCTTTTTTGGTATAGTTACTATGATGCTACGTTTGAAATCTTTGGGTATCTCGCCTGTTTCATACATATAGCTTACAAGTTGGAAGAGACGTTCTGTTACTGCTTCTCCAGCGGCTTTTAGAGTTTCTGCTTGCACCTTATCTGTACCCGGCGCCTTACCATTTTTCAGACTCTTTAATGCTAATTCAAACTCGTCTCGAAGTATAGGATATCCCAAGTCATCATTTTCAATGTCTGATTCCTGTTCTAATGCAGTTAGTTCCTCTCCTGCATATAAATTCCCTATATATTCTTGCCATCTACTCACTTTCTCTACGTTTTCTATAATGACGTTTCCTTGTGCGTTCCTTATATTTTTACTATACGGTTTTATATCCCTAAAATTCATTCTAATTAATTTGTATGCTTCGTCTGTCTTTCCTATTTCCATCTTAGTTTGTACTTCTTTGCACTTTTCATCAATCCATTGTTCTTTAGCTTTCCTGCATTTTCGAATAATTTCCCATTTTATGGCTTTGTATCTGTTTCCTGTTTCGTCTGATTTATTTATGTATTTTCGTCTTTCTTCTATTAAATTCACGATATCCTTTGTTATCCATGGTTTCTTATTTTCTTTTTGTGTATACCCCAAAATATCTCCGGCCGTCATGTCTAGGCTGGATTTAATGTTATTCCATTCTGTTTCTACTTCCTTAGTTTCAGATATTTTCCCGATATCATTCAGCAATTCATTTGACTTTTTTTCGAATCTTACTTGAATATCTTTATCTTTTAGTTTCTCTAAGTCCAAGTGCCTTTTTCCGTTCCTTTTTTTCAGATTTTTAAATTTAAGTGCGGCCTTCATAATTACGATGTTGTGGTCAGTATCTATATTTGCTTCTGGGTAGCTTCTACAGTCTTTTACTTGATTCCTAAACCGTTGTCTAACAAGAATGTAATCTATTTGATATCGTCCTATATCTCCTGGCATCTTCCACGTATATCGTCTTCTAGCATGATGTTGAAATAATGTGTTTGTGATGATTAAATTGTTCTTGTCGCAAAATTCTACCAGCCTATTTCCCCTGTCGTTTCTCGTGCCTAAACCAAATAAACCTACTACCGCTCCTTCCCTACCCTCACCTACCACAGCATTAAAATCCCCCGTAATTATTAAATTTTCATGTCCTTTTACGTATCTTAATATGTCTTCGATATCTTTGTAGATGGCTTCTACCTCTTCGTCACTGTAGCTAGAGGTGGGCATGTATACTTGTATTATTACTGTGTTTACCGGTTTAGATTCTAATCTAACCATGATTACTCTTTCGTTCTTTTGTAAGTAATTTTCTACACAGTATCCTATCTTTTTCCGCATAACTATCCCCACACCCAAATTTCCGTCCTCTGCTCCTGTATGAATTATCCTGAAGTCTCCACTCCAAAAATCCCCTGCCTCTGGCCACCGAACTTCGCTGATCCCTACTATGTCTAGTGATAACCTATTCATTTCGATTTTTAGGTTCTCTAGCTTACCTAATTGCTTCATACTTCTAACATTCCACGCTCCGACTCGCAGAATGTTCCCGACTCTTATTTTTAACTTTCCGATCGCATCCTCCGAAGTAGTCTCCTCCCGGAGATCCGAATGGGGGACTATTTTAACTCCGGAATCTTTTACCCCAGAGAATGCCATCATGTTTGTTACAATTTAAGTACGCAGTGTACTTGGGAGATAATGTGGTGGTTTCCCGTTGCCTTCCACATCGCGGTAGTGTGTCTTAGACTGCCATACCGACCCCTATGGTCTCTGCCAATCTAAGTACCGAAAGAGCCGCTGCCCTCTTTCGGGGACCTGTCTTAGTCTGGTTCCTCACTAACGACCCTACTACTTTGGTTGGACCTGTAGTTTGGCTCTTTAGCTCATTAGAACACGCAAGCCATTTCACCTGTTCTAGTAATTTAGAACTTCGGCAAGGTGCAGGTCCATTCGAAATGGAGGCCGTAACAATATGTAATAAATTTCGTTTTATTTAACTTCTATATACATAGTTAAATTTATATAAAATCTATGTGTTTTTTAAACATCTGATTTTATTCTGCTATTTTCTCCTTCTGCCATCAAACAGTTCCAATACCCTTAAAATATTCTGCAAACAAGTGTCTAATACTAGCAGCACTTGGAGAGTAATGATTGGTATCTGTTTGTTCAGCATCAATTATGGTGTTTGTTATAAACATACAACTTACGGATTAATTTTAACTTCCTCGTGTTGCCAATCATACATGACTCTGGATGTATAGTATTACGTCTAGAAATTCGGTTGCATGAATTGTCGTTACGAGTGAAACACCCAAGTTAACAAAACAAGCCAGACGTTTACCTGGTTTTTACTAAAGCCAAGGCAGTCACCTGCTTTTCAAGTCTGGGTCATGGGATGTTTCTAAATCTTATAAGCGAAGAAGTGGTGGGAGAACACGATTATTTACACGTAGAGGGACAACGTACAGGAATAATTTCGCCAAATTTAACCGCACACACGTCGATATCGATAGCCTAGTCTCCTCTTTTAAGAGGCTTCGTTTTCGCTAGCTGTAGTAACCTCACCATATTGCGCTTCCACGCCAACTGTTAACCACAATCACATTCTCTTAGACTGCGAACGCAATCGTATGCGGCTTATATACCATAGCTCAGAGATTAAAGTTCTGGAATACATGGGAAATTATAATCGTGAAATAGGTGCTTTATATTTATTTTGTGATTTTGGTCTACTACTACTCATTATTATAGCCAACTTCAATAGTCATTAAATAGTTCTTCAAACTATTAAACAGTTCGACATTACAATTTCTAGCATTATTAAGGGATTCATGATTAATAATTATATGATATATACTGAAATCTCACTAATTAGATAAGCATAAGCAGGAACTATACAGGGTGGCAATAGTTATTTGTCCTTAAATTGAGGTGATAGAGATTCATTGGCTAAATGAAAAACCTATACAGAATTTTACTCTGGGTCGCTTTTTAAATGCCAGCTTTAGTAAAAAAATTTAAATTGCTGTTTTGTTATATGTTTATAAAAATAACTTACCTTTGCTAGTATTATTCTGAATCAGATTACACACATGAAATGATTTCACAATAGGTGTTCAAAATGACCACCATATTTGCAAATTTGTGGTTGGTATTAACTTCCGGTCATCATATTTTTAAATCAGAATTCATTAAACTACCGCGCGATAAAATTATCTCTTATTGCCTACAACCACTTAGAATTAAGTTCAACTGTATTACCTAAGCATGTAGTAGAACACAAGAAGCAAAATCAAACAGGAGTTACACACTTACAAATCATGAAACCCAGGTTACGAACTATTTCAATGAATGTACAGGCAACTTAAAATAGGTTATCGTATTCTGCATAAACGTTGAATTGTAACAAATGTAAGACTACGGGGTCAAAAACCCAATATAATCGACCAAATCAGCATCATGGAATATTATTAATTGTAACATCCATAAATTCAAAAACAATTTTAAACTTATTTTGGTAGCAGCTAAAGTGCATTGAGCGATTTCATTTGGCAGGTAAAATGCACTCTATTTCACTAATTTAAGTTTACAGATGGTCACAACTTGGTCCACTCTAAAAATGATGTAATGTGTATTTGATTCGGGACCTACTCGGCATTGCAGTAATTTTAAAACTTTTTGATACCTTTACATGTGTCCGTTTGTAGCTTAACCATTTGTTTTAGAGCACGGGTTTATTAATAATTTTTGTTTGTCTTATCGGTCTCTACATCACCCTTTAAATTAATGACAAAACTAATGCCACCCTGTATAGTAAGTAAAACAAAGGACAGTACACGACAGTGTAGAGTGTAATTTCCTGACTGAGACTGACTTTGAGTAGTGAATAATTGCACGTAATTCCAAGAAAATACACAGATCAAGACGGAGCGGCTTGGCTGCTCGGTACCCACCCGTGTAGGTGTAACATACAAAATGCGATATTATATTAGGCGTGAATGCTAACTACAAATAAATATTCATCCACGAAAGTATGTTATTAGTTATTTTATAAGTTAATTAATGTAAGGGTAAGGTACATTTAGTAATTAATAATCAGATTTTCCTTTAGTAAATCAATAATCCTAAACAAACGTGTTTATAAATATTATCTTACTGTCAAGTACCAAGGCTACGTTATTTGTGGCAACGTAATCATTATCGTCTATTTGTTTCTCAATTGCAAGCCATATGTTAGCTCTTCTCATTATTATGCCTACATCGCTATATGCTGACGTGCTAAACGGTGGCGCTCATATTTTTTTATCGTAGACAAACTTGTGGTGCAGCCTTCAAGGTTTCAGACGTATACGTTTGAACGAGTTTTTCTTTTAGGGAGAAAACCTCACTTTTAATCGGTGGGGCCTGCATTCCATGGAGTGAGGTCTGGTGGTACTTTGCCTCCCTGCTCGCGGAGCCAGCCCATCACTGAACTTCGTGTTTAACGTTTGCTATCTTGATGATCATCCAATATAGTGCATTCGGGTGGAGTATGGGGGACGTTGCCGCAAGTGTAGCGGATCTTATTCAAATTATACGGTATCTTGATGATGGCTTTAGCAGAGGAGATATTGATTGCATTTTAGAAGAATCTAAGAACTAACATCCTTATCTAACAACTTAGGATTAGAACTAAATTTTGATAAATGTGAACTTCTTTTTATGTTTCCACAAAGTTTAGACATTGTAACACTTATAGCTTTTAAAGAGTATTATATCATAATCCCTAAAGGGCTCAAGTGTAAAGGTATAAAATTGGTTTTTATGTTAGATTCCTAAAACAAAAATTGGCTCACAGTAGATTGTAGGAGGATAAACTAATGCCAAAACGACATCTTCCCGAAGATACTCAGTAGATGTAAGGTATCCTTCAAAATCAGAAATCTTCAGCAACTTTTGGTCTAGCTCGAGACCTACTCTTGCGAATTTTGAAGAAACTATCAGAGTGGGTCAACTAATAATGGATTGCCGGCGCCACTGCACTGGTTAACATAAAGGCAGACCAATTCTAAAAGGTAAGTGCAGATACCTCCTAGAGCTAAAACGCACAATAAACCAGATCGCACAATTTACTACAATCTAGATTTTTTGAAGCTGAAATAAAACAAGTGTTACGTTTTTTACGAATTAGAAGTATAAAATTTTATGCATCAAAATAGAATTAATGACTACAAAATACTTAAAAAACCTGTTACAGTTATGCTACTTATGGTTTTACAAATAGAATTTGATACCTATCTTCGTAAAAGACCTTTTACTCTTGCACCCCGACCATCACTATTTACAGTTGTTACAACATTATAATTTGAATAAGGGCCGCTATACTTGCGACCACATCCCCAATGCTCCACCCGGAGGTACTACATTGGGTTAGTTGTTGTTACAACAGCAGAATCTCTATCAACGTTAAAAATACAATTTCTTTTAAAGTTGCTAAAGTTATATTATCACTGTCAGACTCTTCATTGTAGCTGAGTTGGACAAGGTCACAAATTTTTGACCCAGAGACCCGAAAACAGACTGACCCGAAACCCGGTGACGTGGAATGCGAACTGACCCTGTGACCCAAACTGCCTAGGTGACCCGAACTGACCCAGTGGCCAAAGCAGACCTACGAACTCAAAACGACACAGTGGTTCAATGTCATCCCTAGATCCAAACTGTTCCAGAAACAAATTCAATAGGGGAATTGAAAGCTTCAAAGTGAAGCCAATGTGTTAATAATAAAAAGCGGACGCACCCTCGTTAAATAGATTAATTTTGTTTGCTGCTTTTGATCCTAAATGCTTCATCTCTATGTTATAATAACTCCTTTGGGCAAACACCAAAGCCAAAACAAGGGGACCAGATTGATTACCCATAGGAGACTCGAATAATTGTGTAATGTAAATAATCAGATAGGGTATTTGGAAACCCCCACGAAGTTGCAGCTGGATGTGCGCTTACAATAATTATGGGCCCGACATTATAACACCACAAACTTGCTTTGACTGGATTACTGAAAGCGATTACTGAAAGATTACTGAAAGCGACAAAAAACCTAAATATCCCCACTACCAAGAAAACAGAATATTAACTAGCAAATAATGTAATGTTAAGCGTACATAATGAATTTACTAAACAATTAAAATCAGTTTGAGTATGGAAAAAATGTATTTAAAATTGAGACAGTTTAATTAATTGTATAATTAACTTCTTGCATTTAGTTCGTCTAATAAGCTCTTGTAAACGATCCACGATAGTTAATTGTGGAGAGAAGTGTCTTGTAGAATTTGTTGTATTACTAACAGAGAATGCGAAATTAAAATAAAATGCGCTCATCAACATTCAAGCACGACAACACACTAGCAGAAGATTATTGGAATGTACGTTTTAGATAGACAGCCAATTTATGTGATTATAGTGCTTCACGTATGTGGTCTTGCCCCCAAAGACTGTCTATGGTGTGATTTTGTGCTACCAAAGAAACTTACAATTGCATTACACGGCCATAACACTAAAAACATCTGTGGCACATTCTAACAAATGCCCATTTGTGTGCTTATTTTGCATCTTTTAAACATAAGTTGATAATACATATGTGGTTCCATACTAATGAACGTCTATTCGCATGCAATTTATGTAATTATTCTGCATCTTTTAGAGGTAGCTTAAAGATTCATATACAGTTCCATACAAAAGAACGTCCATTTGCATGCAATTTGTGTAATTATGCTACATCTCGTAAAAGTAACTTGAAAATTCATTTGCGGTCCCATATGAATGAATGTCAATTTGTATTCAATTTATGTAATTATTTTGTATCTTCTAAAGGGAACTTGAAAAATGCATGTTTGGACCCATACGAATGAAGTCAATTCGTATGCAATTTATGTAATTATTTTGTATTTTCTAAAGGAAACTTGAAAATGCATGTCAGTCTCATACTAATGAATGCCATTTTTATGCAATTTGTGTAAATGTTCTGCATCTTGTACAAGTAACTTGAAAATTCATAAGCGGTCCCATACTAATGAACGTCCATTCGCATGCAGTTTGAGTAATTATGCTGCATCCCATAAAAATGAATTGAAAATTTATTTGTGGTCCCATTGTAACGTATTTTTTTTACGCAGTTACACTTCGCTTATTAATCTAAAATAATACCGCAATAAAATAAAAATATAATTTATAAATTTTCGATCACTAAAAATAATTCATAAAATTTACAATAGCATATGCGCTCCTTTGCTCTTGAGGTCTAAGTTCCTACAATAAGCTTCGTCAAGTTGTCATTTCGTGTCACTTTTCTATCAGCGTCTGAACAGGTAAGCTGCTATCAGCGGCATAGAAAGGTCAAGATGGTGCTATCCAGGCATGTGGCCTGTAATAGGTCTGCAAGAAAGTTTAACTAATTGAATTTTCGTGTCTGAATGTGGTTTTTAGCGGCTTTAGCGTGATGGTTTTATTTTGTGTTCCACCTAGAGCAGTTCAGTTGATTCCTGCAGGCCAAAGAAGATAGAAGCTCCCCTCATCATTAAAACATGCCATATCTTGGATCTAGAAAATATGAAGGAAGTAAGCAATATCATGGAATTATATCACGGATTTTGTTAATATCGTAATTGGCGTTTAATGCTGAAAAGAAAATTTAGTTTGAGATTTGAAATACAAGAATTTATAGGACATACTTTAGGAGGAATTGGTTTGGTTAAATAATGTTTTGTTCAGAAGATTTCTCATAGTTCCAGCGATAAATTCGTACGTAATCATGTGTTTCCTGTTTGTGCATCGCAGAACGCAGATGTTTATGGAATATCCCACATCTGATGTCATAGTTCAATTTCTTTTGGTCGTACTGTACTTCGACACGTGAGTGATATCTAGTATTTAATCACAATTATAATTATCTAAAGTTTTACGAAAGATAGAAGGTTGAAGCTTTACCTTGATTAAAGTAACTTAAAAATTATTTAGTAAAAGAAAGATTCCGTAGTAAATTTGTAACCTTGCATAATTTTTAAAGATGGCTATGCAGTTTGCTTATCATAATTATTTCACAAACAGATAGCGTTAACTAAACTGAAAAAATTGTTAGTGACATATGATGTCAAAAAAAATATTCAGCTGTCCAATTTAAATATCACATGTTATTTTACGCTAATTTAAAAATATATTTAATAGTTTTGAGGTCACATGTACTTTGATTCTTAAACAACGTAATGAATTCTTTTTATACATATTAAGTAAAACTAACTCTAATATTGAAAAATGCTATTTTATGAGAACTTAATTAAATTTTATTGTGAAGTCAACGTAGTACTACACATGGCTAAAAGATTAAAATATGTAATATGAATTATTAAGAGAGCTCAAACTTTTTAGAAAATTTATTATGAAATATTCAATTTAGAGATCTTTGTTTTTTGAATACAAAACCTTATTAATTTTCTGTTGTATAAAAATTTTTAGTTGAAAAAGATTATGTTAAAACAAATCAAGGAATTTAATCGAATAGAATCCATTTTTGCCTATCTCTTTTATTATTCAAAATACAAGTAAAACTTATAGATCGTTGATGAGCAGACATTGTGTCTAATGATAACAAATACCCTGGGTGTATATTTTGGAACTTAAATTCTATTATATTATTTTTGGTAAATATTTTTGAGGACACAAATGGTGTCCATGTTGTGCATTTGTTTGTTCACAGGTTGAGTCGAGACATCTGTAAGACATCTGGTAATTGAGATTTGCTTTACAAAGGTGGAATTCAGGTTTTGTGGCTATATTAGTGGTGTAGATTTAAGGTTTCCGCATTCCCCTAATACATGCACAGATAATTTTTGTAGGTTGTTGTATTGAAAAATACGGTGGCGCTCATTATATATATTTTTGGTCATTTGACAACCCATGACCCAAGTTCATGATCTACCCAGAGCTAACACTCTACTACCTTGGGCTTTCATTGTTAATAAGAAATTCTCGACCTTGTGATATCAGATAAGGGTTTATGATATATAATGGTGCAATTTGTTATCTGATATTCACGAAGGAAATTTTTTTTTGTTTTCACCATATGAATGAACGTCAATTCGCATGCAATTTACTTCTAAAGGAAACTTGAAAATGCATGTTCGGTCAAACTAATGAACGTTCATTTGCATGCAATTTTTATAATTATTCCGCATCTTCTAACGTGGCCGCCAGTTGGATAGTGCTAATATACAGGGTGGCATTAGTTTTATGTCATTAAATTTAGGTGATAGAGATTGATTAGCTAAACAAAAAACCTAAAAAGCATTTTTCTCTTGTAGAGCTTTTTAAATGCCCAACCTAGGACAACTTAAGAAAAGTTTTAAGACTGCTGTTTTGTCATATGCTTTTTAAAAAATAACTTACGTATTGCAAGCACTATCCTGAATCACAACGCACAAGAAATTATTTCACACTAAGTGTTCGAAATTTCCACCGTATTTGCAAGTTCATGGTTGGTATAATTCTCGGGGATTTTCAAAAAACAACTCCTTAAGCTACTAACGCGACAAAAAACTCCAATTACCTAGATCCAATTAGAATTAAGTCTCAACACTGAGTTTTAGCATATTACCTAAGCACATAGTGGAACACATAAAAATTAAACAGGTGAAACACATAACATATAACCCCGGTTACAAGCTATGTAATGAAAAAGTACATTCAAATTAAAGTAGGATATCGTATTCTGCATAAACACTAAATTGTAAACAAACACAACACTACATCAAAAACCCAATACAGTGGTCCACATCAGCATTATGGAATATTATTTTTTGTTGTGATTATTATCTAAACATGCAAATTTTAGAAAAAATTTAACTTTTTTCAGTAGCAGTTAAAGTTCATCGAGTTATTTCGTTTTAGCAGCAAAAATGCTCTCTATTTCACTAGTTTGTTTGCTAACAGACACAACTTAATTGGTCGAATTTAAAGCATGATGTAATTTTATATTTTATTGGTGACCTAGTTAATAACATTACAGTGGTTTTAAAACAAATTTTAATACTTTTTTTGTGTGTTCATTTGTAGCTAAACTATCTGTTTTAGACTACAGGTTTATTAATAATTTTTATTTGTCTTATCGATCTCTACACCCCTTTTAAATTAATGACATAAAACGAATGCCACCATGTATATCAACACAAGTGTGATTGCTTGAGTAATATAAAAAAGAAAAAATTATATAAGTCAAAACATCATTTTGAAATGGGTCGTTATTTCAATTTTTTAAAAACTATAAGGTATTTATTAGTTAATATTAGTTTTAATATTAATAATTTAGTTATTGTACCAGAAATAGAAGCAATATGTTTTATAGACTTACCCCATCCGGCCTTAAAATAAAGTTTATGTGAAAATAAATGAAACATCGGCTAAGTAGTCATAATTATTTGAAATAGTCCTAAATCTGACTACCACACACACACACTACAAAAAAAGTATCAAGTACATTCTCAAAAAGCCACCACTCCAGGATTAAGATAACATTCTAAAATTCATAAAACCAGAAATACTATGTAAATATTGCTTTAATTTTCACGTATTGCCTAGAGCGGGTATTATACAATTAGCACAGATTAAAATTAATAAACACACTGTTCATCAAGCTTAAATTAAAGTTTGAAGAATAGGATGACAACATCTGAAGAGAATGATATTAAAAATTGAGTGATGTCACATAAGAAATTTCTACCTAAAATTAACAGCATAGATTCTACCTACCAAAATAATACAATTGTAATTACAGAAACCTAACAATATCACCTTAACAAAAATTATAAAACATTATCTTATGATACATGAAACAATGTTATGCAGAGCTAATCTAAATAAACAAGTTCAGGATAGTCTATTCACAGTTTTACATACATCAAAACATAACTGTAAAAAACTGACTTTTAATTCTAAAATGAAGGTTTAATATAATTACTTAAAAAAAAATAAATCGGTAAAATAGATCTGAAGTTATTGGCATTTATATTTTACGCCATATTACTCTTAAGTATATGAAAATATGTCTTCTTTCACATGAATTTTAGTACGCTATGAATTCTACAGTTGTTCTTGATTACAGACCTATACAAAAGTGTTAAATAACTAGACTTTAATTTCATTGTAACATGTGTTATCGCAATGTGTAGTTTGAATCTTTCATATAATTATAGGTCTAACTTTAAAGTCTTGATGCAAATAATCAAACTTCGGCAACGTTCCTGTAGCAAGTAATACAACATTCTTTCTGTTAATTACATACTTTAGTACACTGGATCGTCTCATGAAAAAAAAACATAAACCTTAAAAGGGCGTACAACAATGATTTTTAATCAAAAACTTTAGAGTGACGAAGATGTCACTGTACCTACATTACCTATCACATATAAAATTGACTAGCACTGCAACATAGTCTACCATGAACTACTTCAGCATACAATTTGTATTGAACGTTTAAATAAAGAAGTGTTCAGACATGCACAACATTTTATAGGTTAAATGTCTGTATGTTAATATTCTATCTGTATCTAAATCTGAACGTCCTTTATAAAATGCTTGGTTGAAAGTAGATAGTGTCACAATACATACAACTTAAAATTTGTTCCAGGAAAAGATATTACAAAATACACCACTACATTCCAATCTAGCATGTGATGCACAGCATACAACTTGCATGAATTTCAATCAGATCAGAAAATAAATATATGCACAAATGAATAACCATATTTCTAAATCATAGCTTACTAATGATAGATCGTTGTCTTCCGCACACACATATTTTATATTTTGTATATTCTAAATAATTAACAAAACATACATCGACAGTTTAAAGTATAATGAATGAACATGATCTCAATACCATTGTGTATAATAAAACAATACACAAGGGTGGGGACGGTCTCGGTGGACAGTAATCATGATATTCTAATAAAAAATGTGTCATTCAATTTTTGCTGCTTGTTACTTTCAATTACACAAGTGCAAAGCATTGATGAAATATGACACGATCCAGCGTATATTGATGCAATATATTCATGATTAATATCACTAAGTCAAATTATACTGAAATTGTTTTAAAATTAAAACTGGCAACTTATTTCTCTTGTTTATTGTATTGTCTTCTCTCTTAATCACAACATAGCTCACCACTGTTGTACAATGAGCCACAATGATATTTATTTGTTCAGTTCCTGTTGGTGATAGTATAATACACAACGTTTGTGATATAAATAAAGCAAAAAAATATGAAGGGATAAGCATTGCATTATACTTTCAAAAACAAATATTTACTATCACAACACAGATGACTGACTACATGTTATCACTCTTGCAACCACATGATTGTTAATAAAATGCACGACTTCTTGCTGACAAGTTAGAGGTCTATATTCTTTATTAGCACTTTTATGAAAGAAGGAAGTGTATTAAAAAGTGTATTCGATTGAAATGATGACCATTTTCAGATTTCCATTTATACAACTGCCAAACTTTCCACTTCCAATATTCAAAGTTAGATTACTTGGGCTTTACATTCAACAAAATGCCATTTCAATAAATATTTTTTAACACAATTCATAATTATAAAACCATACATTATTATAGATACTTGCAAACTTTAAATCTCACAATTTTAGAAAAAATATCTAAAACCGGCATATTAAATTTAATTTCACATATGCCCTCATTTCTTATTCTATATCCTTCAAATTCTAATACAATGCTGATGAACAACAGTACACCATCATACCCACACTTTTTTAAAAATTATTCACTAGTTACAATCACCATTTAAAAAATTGCTTTAAACATATTCAAATTTAAAAATAATCAAAGCTACTGTTCGACATCCTTTTGTACAACGATTTCCTAAAGTAAAGTTACTGGACACGCTAATCAGCACAAGGCATGCATTTGAGTCGTTTAAACGCAGCTTTTTCTAATTCTTCTCGACTACTTGGATCTGCTATAGATATTAACGCGTGTGCTCTTTGGCGCAATGTTTTTCCAAATAAATTGGCAATACCATGTTCTGTCACAACGTAATGTATATGTGCACGTGATGTAACAACTCCAGCACCTAAATAACTAAATCAAATATAAATTATCAATTAAACAATCTCACCTATTTGAAGAGTTGGAGCTATTTTGCTTACTCCCTTGGCAGTTAAAGAAGGCATTGCAATAATTGGCTTTCCGAGTCCATCTTCTGCTTCAGCAGCACCTCTAATAAAGTCAACTTGACCCCCAAAACCAGAAAACATGCGTGTTCCTATTGAATCTGCACAAACTTGTCCGGTAAGATCAATTTCTATGCAAGAGTTGATGGCAGTCATTTTATGTTGGGAAGCAACAATGCCTACAAAACAGACTTGTAAATTTTTTGAATTCTAAATGACTTTTTAAGTGATCATCATCGGGCAGGATTTAGACAAAGACATTCCTGTGAATTTGCATTCCAGTCAATAATTACAAAATGGAAAAAAAACCTTATCTAAAGAAGTTGTTGGTGCTGTATTTGTTGATTTCAAACAAGCATTTGAAACTAAATTAAAACTTGATAACGTAAAATAAGAGGAATCGGATTGGGAAGTCGGTACTAAAATGGTTTGAGACCCTTTTAAGTGATAGGTATAAAATTACCCACTATAAAAGTGTATTTCTAGTAAATTGAAAACAACTTATAGAGTACAACAACGATCAGTACTGGAACCATTATTATCTTTAATATACATAAATGACATTACAGCAATACTGGACACTTGCAGTATACAAATTTTAACCTGACAACATGTTCGTACATTATAAAGGCAAACACATGCAGAAGTAACTATGATGCTTAACCAGCAGTTGCTGAAACTACATTTTTGGTTTGATGAAAATAATTTAGTGGTAGATCAGGGAAAAAAGTGATGTTCCTAAAAAGAATATATTCTGTTAAAACAGGAAAATAATTGCCTTGAATGGAGTTGCACTAGTACAAGTATTTCATATAAAATAATTGGGTGTTATAGTGGATAGTAAGATGGAATTTAATTACATGCAGATTTTGTTCTAAAGGAAATTACAAAGAAAATACGTGTCTTGTCAAGAATATCTCAATATATTACTAGATGGACATGGTTACTTATAATCAAAACAACTACTGCACATCACTGGGAGTACGTCTGGAAAGTTTAACCAAACTTAGAAACTTTAAACTAAAGCAAAATAAAGCAATGAGAATAATTCTAAAAGCTGGCAAGTATAACAGGATGGTAGATATGTTAGAATATCTTAACTTTATGAGTATATATAAAAGACTAAAGTTTAATACACAGATGTTTATACATAGACTAAAAAGTAATATTTGGGTTAATAAGACTTTAAAGTTACAAAAATAAATATCAGATTTACATAAACATTTTACAAGAAACTGTGAACAACCTATGGGGTTCATACAAATCATCATTTAGCAAAATCAGTTAATGATGATGAAAAGCTTAAAAAAATTTCATTTAGTCGTTTTATTATTTGGACTATATATATATATATATATATATATATATATATATATATATATATTGTGGAGAATTTTTGGACGTAAAGTACTGATGGGTTAAAAACGGGGAAGAAATTTTAATTTTAAAAGATTGGGGCTTGTTCCCGTAACTGTTTAGAGTTAAGGATAGGTTAGAACATGAACATAGTGAAGTTAGATTAATAAAGACAAAGACGTTTTAGATAAATACCAAATATAAGAAATGTATAGCAGAAATGAACAATACAAAAAGAGAGACAATAAAAGTTAGTAGGCGGTATAAAAGGATGTAAAGGACATTAAAATAGTAGATAGTGATAAAAAAAATTAATATTAGGAGATAGCTATGAAAGGTTACCTAGGAGACAGAGAGAAACAGAATAAAGAGATATAAATAAACCTTTTGACGCGAGTACATGTAAAATAATTTTATCGTGAAAATTGTAATTAAAGCATTTTATAATTGTGATTCAAAGTGAAGCAATTGATATTGAGCGAAGAAACAAACCTTGTATCTAGAAGTTAATTGAGAAGTTGTTATAATTTGTGAAAGAAGAAAAATAAAATACTAAACAAAAGTGTCAAATTGAGCATCACGCATTTTATTAATCAAAATAGAAAAGGAAAGCTGACAAATTTATTACAGGTTTATAATAGTTTAAAAAGTAAACAAATAACCAGTCACCAAGGTGTCAATAATACACTGACAAAAATTGGAAGAAGATTATCCAGCGTTGGCATCAATAAGACAAACTTAAAAAGTACGTACAAGTAGAAAGAAAAGATTTCAACAAACAAGGCAGAGCCCATGAGACCATAATAAAATCTGGAACTTTATACATGAAGAGGATAAAAATACCCAAATTAACCAGGGAAGTGAATACTTGTATTTAATATTTAGAACTCATATAGAACCTTAGCACTTTATTCATTGTACATAATCTTAATTTCATTTAAATCCAGAATCCGGAAGAAGCTACAATAACTTTATTTTATTCAAAAGAATTAAAATTTCCACATTATTTTGTATTACTAAAAATTTATATTCATTTATCTGTCAATTATTAATTATTCAAAATTAAGTGACAGTTACACATATAAGTGGAAGTTTTAAAATTTAGTAGAATCACAATTACTTCTTGTTGGAAATTTCAGAGAAAAAGCTGTAAATAATTTGGATAGAATTAACAGTAATAGTAAAAGTTGAGAAATCGAACCCAAACTGTAAGTCTTTACAATTATATAATTTCTTTTGATTTGATTTGCATTTATTTAAAAATATTGAAGCGATCTAGAGTTTGGTCATGAATAGATAAAACAAACAGATATTATCTCAAAAGTAGTATTGAAACTGAATCAAGCTTGAGATCATCGTTCAGAAATTGTCTCAATTAGCCGGAAAAAAATATTTATAATTAACCACGAAATAGAGTCTCATACTTTAGATACATATTCCTTATGGGCATATTAAAAAGACATTACATATTAAAAATTTTGGCGCCCACCGTGTAAGCTACATAAAACAGTTGAAAAAAGTGTCACCATACTCTTTGGCTTCACTACATAAAATAAAATACCATAAAGTAAACATTTTATATACTACGTACAGTTAATTCTAAAAGCAACCGATTGGTAGCCCACATTTTATATTAAATCTGAAACTATATACTGGTGGGGCCAATAACACATAATTTTAGGTAAAAATAATGGAAAATCAAGACTATTTTCAAATGAGATCGGGGAGAAAATATGGACGACAAGATGATCCGACTCAAGAATTGGAACGAGTAGAACAGAGTGTTAGTGAAGTGGACATATGTGCGATGAGTGAACGACAAATCTATATAGAACCACGGATTACTATCATGGAAGGATATAGAACTACACAAAATAAAAAAGACAATGGTACTCCCAAAAACGGTGATACACAAACGATTTTAAGTTTCCTAAAAGGTTTAGATGGGAAGTTTGAAGAGACGCTCACGGATATGAAGGAGAACCAACAAAAATTAGATAGGAAGCTTGAAAAGAAACTCACAAAAATGAAAGAGAACCAACAAAACTTAGACAAAAAGCTTGAAGAAAATCAAGAAAATTAATTCAACGGTTAGAAGAACAGATAAAAGGTTGTCAAAGGGAACAAGAGAACAAATGAGTAATTGTAAATTTGACATTCAACGAGAAGTACAAGAATTTAAAATGACATTAAGGGACGATGCACAACAAGATGCAATAAAAAAAAAGTACTGATGGGTTAAAGAAAGGGGAAGAAATTTTAATTTTAAAAGATTGGTTATCTATAAAACTGACCTTCAGTTTAGGGTTACGCTATTACTTTTAAGAAATGCATTTCGGTAAGTAGCAGGTAAATAGCTTTGTATTACTGTATATATTATGTCTAATATTCTTCCTGTATTTATTTATGACTGGAAACATTGTGTAAGTATACATGTACTTGTGATTTATATTTTACTACTTGATGTGACTGGGAAATAATCCCTAACTGATATTTGTTTAAGTTTTATGTATATTTTGAAGTTATGTTGTGTTATATGCGAGTTGACATTTTCGTTTATACCATGTTTTAACAGGACGTTACATAAATGTTCATTTGGTTTTTGTAAATATTCCTTATGTCAACTAACTAAAGGTTTGTAATTAATCTATCTGCTATTTTTCTTGTGGGAGCCACCCCACTCTATGACGTTTTCAGCTAGTACGATATTAGTTCCTCGGGTTCCCCTTGTTTTGTTGCGGTATTTGGCAGGGGCAATTTTCTTTGCTACTTTACTTTTCTTTATTGTCTGCACGGAATGCCGTAACAATCTAAGTTATTAATTGTGCTTCTTTATACTGTTTTAGTATATTTTAGTGTTGGATATATTTTCAGTACTATCACAGCTTATCTGTAGATCAAGAAATGCTATGGATCTATTTATTTCTCTTTCTATAAATTGTATTCATGGTTAAATTGTTTTACCAACCTATATCAGATATACATACAAACACCTAAGTAATTATTATTTTCAGAATTAATAGCCACACTAAGAGTTTCTAACATTTGTTATAAAGACCTGGTTGATTTGATAAATAAATAACACTAAAAAATTGCTTCATTTTTAGATGTAATTTCTGAAAAAATTCCTTCACAGTTGATTTTGAAGTTTATCACAGTTTTTAAAACAGAGAAATATAAAGGATGTTCCATTGACAAAAAAATAGATACCTTGAGGCTTGGTCTAGAAATGAATCGCCGTATTTATTAAGGTATGTCGATTGATAGCTGCAGATACTTCACACTTTTATTTTAAGCAGTTTCATGTAGAAGTACGAGAAGGAAAAATAGTAATGCTTCATATCATGCAACTGTATAAACTGTGAATGAACAAATTTTTAAATTATAAAATCTTTAGCACTTGATTATATGATATTTAACAATTTCTCTTAAAAATTAAGAGACAAATTATAGTCAATCGAACAACAGATAAGCGTACAAAGAAATAACATTTACAAAGTAATTAAATAAAATGCATGCAAATCAATATGTGTTCATTTTACATCTTCACAGAAGACCTACTTTTCCTCATTTTTCGTGTTACAAAAATATACATCTATCTACTTAATACTCACGGCTATTGTTTACATAATTAACTACTTTCATCTCAACATATGGATTGTTATCGACAAAATCATATAATTTTTGTGTTCCATTTAAGAAAGAGCCCACAATGCGACCACGATGTAGTCTAGCTTTTCTATTATTTGTAACTGCACCAATATTTACAAGGTCTACCACACCATCTGAAAACATTTCAGAGTGGATTCCAAGATCTTTGTGACCTTTTAAAGCAGTTAACACGGCATCAGGAATATTACCAATACCTAAAAATAATATAATTATTACAATTTTGTTAAGTATAAAAATAAAACATAACCCTAAGCAAGAGATAAACCATAATTTTCAATTATTATGGAAAAATGTACTGCTAAAATATAATAAGTCTGAAGAATATGCAAAAACTATTAAGACAATAAATACATAAAGATTCGTGAATTTTTGACAGTCAACCTGTTACCATGTAGACTGTCATAAAAGTAAAGATTGTAAAAAGAAAAATGTAAATGTGTAAATTATTTATACGAAGATAACTGCTAGAATTCATAGAATCTAGTACATATTGTATTGCCAGCATTCTGCAATTTTCATTTTGGTAAAATTTAACATTTTTAATCTATAAATCGGCTGAAAATTTGATTTCTAAAATAGCAGTTTCTTTGCAACAAAATTTAACAAAGTACTATTTCTTGTGTAAAAATGGAAAATTCGAATCGTGATTTTATGCGATAATTTTTATGATTTACTATACGGTTTAGCAGCACAACAATGTGTGGAAAAGCTTGGTTCATTATTTGAAGATGAAACACCATTCAAAAGTATGGTTTACAAAGGTTTCACAAAATTCAAACATGGAAGACTAACGTTTCATGGCATAGTTTTAGCACGTGAAATATATGAAGATAGGAGGTATCCTTAGATACTGGAGCGAAACAAGTACATACAATTTTGCACAATCAATTGTATATCAGAGGCTTTGCGATTGAAGCTCCTCCACAATTTAAAAAGAAGACCTGCAAAAACAGTCTTGTATCAAGTGGTGAAAGAAATGATAAAACAATTCAATGGCGGTCATTCAAAGTTTGGTATGCATGTGACTACTATATACAAGGTTCCGCGTTCAAATCCCGACATGGTGCATTTGATGTTAGGCAAGCATTTTTCACTGGATCAGGATTCAATTTAAATATAATATTTAAACACTTCAGTGCACAATTGACAGAAGTGTATAATTTTTTTTTAATCTAATTTGGAATAACATAAAAGGGGTTTAGATTAAAAAAAAAATTATACACTTCTGTCAATTGTGCACTGAAGTGTTTAATTTATAGAATTTGATGGAACTTTTGTTTTGATTGAATCGTTTCAATATAATATTTTAAGTGAAGAACAAGACTTTACAGATACTGTTTGAAAAAGGAAATAACCTTATTGTTTCAAAATTGCAAGACATTGCATCTTAATATGAAACTCTCCAGTTGAAAATATGACAATGGTCACCTTAATAATGTTTAACGCGGGGTGCTACGTTAATATTAAATTCGATATGAAAGAAATAAAATTTAATTTTGAAATACAAAATATATGAACGCACTTTGTATATAAGATTTTATAAATAATTATTCTTAACTAATCAGGATTTTTCAATTTTATTGTTATAAAGAAAAACAATTCAGATAGGAAAGTACAAATTCAACTCTTTAACTACATTGTATGGTAAGAATAAAAGGTGTAATGACTTTAATAAAACCACAAAACAGACATCGAAATGTGACAAGCACACAGATAAATACATTGTAATAGATTGTAAGCCATGAGAATGGTAAAATAAGCATAAGCATAAACTTGAACATTATGTTAACTACACATTGACCATAATAAAATATGATTCACAGTGGGAGAACAATAGGTTTGTAGAACACAAGTGAAGTAGAATTAGTCAGTTATATAGAACTTGGTTTCAAGAAAACATCAAAATGTGGAGATATGTGCGCACAGAATAGCAGGGTTGAGAATGATAGAAGTTGGTTATATAGAACTGTTACTTGAAAACATAAAAGTGTAGAGACGTGCGAATATAACAAAGGGCTTGATAAAAGCAAGCTTGTGTAAAGGGATTTGATAGAAAATACAGAAGCTCCGAGAAAAATTGTATGGCAATTCCCAAAGGGAATAGGAGACAAGCAACATGTAATAAAATTAAATACCTCTAGAAGGGACAGCGTATGTTCATGACGCAAAATGCAGATATAATGTTAGAAAACCATTTTGAAACAAAAGGTAGGAATCTCTCCATTAAATTGGAACTTTGTAGTGCATGTTTTCAGTCAGTGAGCTGCTATTTGAATTTTTACTAAATGATAAGAGAAAAAACCCTGATGGTGGTTGAAAATCTCAAAATTGAAAAGTGCGTACTTTTATGTAACATTTTAAAACCAATATAAATTTTTGAATGTTAAATGTGTGTGTTTTGTAATAAGACAATAATGAGAAAATAATTATTTTGCTTGACTAATTAGTGAAATTTAGAGTATTAAAAGTATTAATTTAGTAATTTTGGAAAGGACAATGATATAGCACAAAATTGATATTTAACTGTTTTTTTTTGTTTTGATACACGAATTGACAATAATTGGGATTTAATAAATGTCATGTAATTAAATACAAAAGCAGGGAAATTTGGAGTGGCAAATCATTGTTGATCGCTTAAATTTAAGTTCTTTTAAGAATTTCTTTTAGGATATTTTTATTTTAGAAACATCTGGCCAGATTCAACGTTATGAATTTTTTTTTAGGAAAAGATATTTGTTATGCGTACAGAAAATAATTTTATATTAATAGAGATTAAGTTTAACTTGATTTTTCATTTAATTTATTTAGGAAATAGGTAAAACCAACATATTGTACAGGATAACCAGCTACTTCAGTGGTAGTCGCATTTTATTTTGAGAAATTTAATTATGACCAACTTTGAATTTAAACCTTGTTATTTATTCTTCCTAATTTATCTATAGGAACTGACTCTCGCACCACTGCAGTTAGCTGATGCACACTTTCATTGCTAGAGGGCCTCCGTCCCTTCAGAACAAATCAAAATTTAATTCATTTAACACCTCATTCTTCCGTAACAAATAGCACACCAGTAGTCATCTTTGTAACGAACTTGTTCAACAATCTACAGCACATTTTATTCAATTATTATAAAAAAATCACAATTAACACATTGATAAATACCATTTAAATTTTAAAAAGATATTATTTTGCAAGTCATCCTAATTTAGCAGCTGATGATTTGTAATATTCCTTTAGAAATGTTAAAATCAGAATATAATTTCAACGAATAACTCTGAATTACGAAATTTTAAATATTAATGTTTCTTATTTATTTAGGGAAAAATATCTGTTGTTAAGTTAGTATCTAATATAAAAGGTTTTGGGTATTATGATTTTACTAAAACCAATTATTTAAATTTATTCCAATTTAATTTCAATTAATAATTTCTATGTTGAAACATTTCATGAATCAAACCATTGTTATTTGATTTGGTGGAAAAAAAACTTATTCATTATTCAATTTATTATTTAACAGGGAAAAATATCTGTTAAAATGCAGTATATAGAAGGACTTGACAAAACGAATTTCATTATTAGCATTCTACACTGTTAGATGATTCATTTCTTCAATCAACTTTAGTTAAGTGCGCAGTAACTCCCCATAGAGTTCACCATCTAATTAATCTACTCTGACTATATTTTCTTAAGCCAATTACATCATCACCGTTGTATATTTTAATTGATACAAATGTTCGCATGTTTAATAATATTTAAAATTTTTACATGCAGATAATTTAAAGAAGGATATCTAGAATAACTCATAAAGTGAAAGAAAAATAGCTTAAGTAGCAGAGAAATAATGGATTCATTTGTTTGTAAAAATCCGAAAAAGGAAATAAGGTGATTAGTTTTTAAATAAGTGAGTTGATGTTTTAGCTACTGGATCACAGTTCGTAAAACAGTTAATATGTAACAATACACCTCTAAACATAAAACCTCAGCATAAACAGGCCTTTTTAACCTTATCGTAGGTTGAAACATAAACGTTCTTAACTACAAAGTTAAAGCCAGTTTGATTCCTACAAGCCAAATGATATATGTCAAAAAACAATAAATGACTTTACATTTCATTTTCCAATGCTCCGCCTGAAGGTACTACATTGGCCAGAAAGCGAGTTTTTTTATCTGGAAAATTTTGAATTTTGTCGAACCCTTGTTGTTCCAAGCAAGCTAGGGATCTTTAACGTGCATGACAACACTTACACACGGGACCTCCACTTTACCTCTCATCTGAACGAGAATGTATTTTTGTGAAAAATGCTCGTCCAACATTTTTCAAACGGTCCGTGTCGGGATTTGAACCTGGGACCTTGGGCATAAACAATAAGTGACCACCCAAGACAGATTTGCCAACTAGGGGCAATAAGTAATGATATGTTCATCTTATAGAAGGATACTCGTCAACTTAGGTACATAGATTTAATTTTATTATTAGACTCTGTAGGGGTGCTAATTGCATAAATAGCAAGTTCTTCATCTAACAAACAAAGGATACAACACACTTCCAGGGTTAGGCACAAACTTTCACAGATGTCATTGTGGAAATCGTACCAGTACCTATTTTATAACAACCTGTAGACATGCCCCTAGATCACTACATCAAGGAGATGGTCTAGGTTTGATATTAATAAATCGTCTGTTAAGAAATGCATATTATCTGGCACTTTTCTTTCTGTATATGGAGTGTTTACATAATTGATGAACTAACTGACTACATTTTATATATATTATTTGTATGCTGTTCTAGTACTCCTATTAATTTCTAATTTTTTTCATTTAGGTTAAAGTGTATGTTTTCCAGTAGGTTTAGAGCATAATTTTAATTATTGATAAATGAGCTTTGATTTAACAATATAGGGTGTATAGAAATTGGCGCAAAAGCCCCAGATAGCAATATTCTTTGAAAATTTTGAATCAAAAACCTTAATAGTAGAATGATGTGCCATGCTTTCTGTGCTTTTACAAATCATCTGAAAGAAGTGTACATTTGGCAACATTAATCTATCCCACATATTGTATTTTGCAGCATTTGTTTTGTCGTCATTTTACTCATTGGTAATAATTTGTTTAATCTTGCAATTAATAACTGTGCATATAGTTATTATACGAAACATAAAGCTGTATTTTAATTGTCCCTTGAAAGGAAAACAAAGTTCCCCAAACAGTAACTCCACCAATAAAAAATCTATTTTGCTTTGCTTACAAGCACATTAGTTTTATTGCCATAATATGCTTTCTCAGGGGACTACCTTCGGATTGCATTTCCTAAAGTGGTACTGTACATATTCAGTCCGATTCTTGAGTTTATAAATAAACTCGATTTCTTGTTAACACAGTGGAGACCTACCAGATCCATCTTCTTGGTTTCGTGCTCTAGTAACCTATATTTTCCAGTTTAGAGTGCTCTTGAAAACCCAAAGATAATCAAAATTGGGTAATTTCAACAAAATTCCAAAACAAACCTTCAGCTCTACTCAAGTACGTACCCTTCCCTTCCTCCAAGTTAGTCTGCAACATTTACTTTGTTGATTGCAGTCGGAGTCAGCAGTAATTTTCTTACTATAGAATTTTTAGCGAAGTACTTCAGCGAACTTCTCTGTAAAATATGTGCCTGATGTTCTGAACCGAAACTGTATTTAATTACCTACTTTTTGTTTTACAAAATTATTAGAAAATTAATCCTTATAACCCAAAATTTGATTTTTTTAAACTTTGAATGGTTTGTTTAAATTTATAAGAAATAATATACTATAAATAGTATGTTGAGTTAGGATAGTGATGGAGTTGACAATAATATTAATAAATGTAACATGTTGTTTGTAGTTATTTGGTTTATGGCACCTTACCTTGGGCGATGGTGATACGATTAGGTTATTGGAAATTCCTAATCATCTTAAACGAGACATGTGGTGTAATAATTCTATTAATAGGATATCTTAAAAAATTCTGTTATTAATAGTTCTTTGAAAGGAAGTTATTATAGAATGCAAAAAAGAGTATGTGTTCCATGTAACTAATCGACTTTTTAATTACTTCAGCAACTGTAGCCATTAGTTTTGTTTATAAAAAGAATCTATTAGCAAGATTAAAAGAGCTACTTTGATAATCTCTTCATATATAATAAGCCTGTACCCTGGTACAGACGGTGTTTTTCGTGTCGCATTAATAATAGTGGCTAATAGTCTCATCAATTTCATTTCACTTATATAATAAAACAAACTAACAGCAAAAGAAATTCAAGATATTTTTTAATGGAAACGTATTTAAAAATCTTACCCATTTGTAATGTAGCACCATCTTCAACGAGATTTTCTGCAATTAGCTTGCCAATTTGAGCTTCTACATCTGATGGAGGATTACCTCCATGTGAAGGTAATTTTTCATCTACATCTACAGCATAATCTATATGACTAATATGAATTATAGCATCACCAAAAGTTCTAGGCATTTGCTTATTTACTTGAGCTGAAATTCATTTATGAAATAAGTTACATACCAAAACAATTATACACATACCAATTACTATGTTGGAATGTGCTATACCAGAGCGAACACAATCTACACTTGTACCCAAGCTACAGAAGCCGTGACTATCTGGTGGTGATACCTAAAAAGTCAAAAATTAATTTCTACAAAAAGGTTAATATCATTTTCGATAGAAAGTTTATAAAAGCCCGCTCTTGTTCAAAGCTTTAAAAAGTATAACTCTAGTAATAAAAGTGAATCACAGACCATTCACACACCAGATTCTGAAAAGTGAAGTCAACTACACACATACCATATGAAGATGTGCAATTCCTAACAATGTCAAACAGGAATCCAGGAGTAAAGTATGCTAGTTCTTAATAAAGTTGTGATTAATTTTTTAACACTGTATATGGAGAATTACATGTATTTAATAAGAAGATCTATGTTAACGGACTATATACCTTTAGAATATAATATTATAATTAAGTGAAAAGTTTGCCTATTTTCATATAGGGGGTCATTAAAACAAGAGAGAATCGCTATTTTTGAATGTACAAACTCACATACTCAATTAAACCAAGCTTGCAATAACATACAGATGTCAAAAGACTTAATTCAAAACCCAAACTTGCTTGTTCAGAAGCATTTATTACTTTGCTGCAAAAACATTTCAGCAGAACGACTAATTCAACAGTACTGACTTTTATATCTTTGAGGATGCCAAGAGAGAATCACTATTTCTGAATGTACAAACTCACATAATCAATTAAACCAAGCTTGCAACAAGGTAGTAATACCGAAAGACTTAATTGGAAACCCAAACTTGTTTGTTCAGAAGCATTTACCACTTTGCTGCAAAACCTTTCAGCTGAACTGGGCATACGTGTGCCCATTCAACGGTAGTGACTTGTATGACATCTTTGAGGATATTCTATCTAACAGTACATGGAATGTCTCTTTTATGGTTATATATTAAAATGGTACAATTCAAGCCAGGAGCATATACTGATAGTATGACTCCTCACGAAATGCTCCGACAACATCAAGATCCAAATTAGGTTTCATGCTATTAAAGTGCATCCATATATAAACATCATTAGGTAAAACAAAGCAATAAATGGACTGACGCAAACAACGATAAGGCTTCAAATTAATAATGTAAAGACAACAGGTAAAAAAGCAACAAATGGACTGATTCTAACAACGATAAGGCTTCAAGTTAATAAAGCAAAGGTAACATGTAGAATAAAAAATTCTTCATGGTACGGGTATCGGTATTCATATATTGGTAATGAACACCTAGAATAAGGTATCTATCTTTAACACAATATATCAATTATAATACTTAGACCTACCCTTTCGCCTAGAGACAAACATTTAAAAGCAAAACATTTTAGATCGTTTTCAGAAACTTGATATTTGAATATCAAACTAGAATCGAAGAAGTAATACCACTTTCATTCTTACTCACCACCCTTTAATAGCTATTGACGTTAGAAGTATAAGCTAGTTACTCAAACTGATGTCGAAAAACCAGTAATGATAAGCAATTGTAAGATACAAACAGCAAAAATGTGTTGAAATTTTAAATTGTAGTCATCTACATGGTAGTGGAATTTAAGTAACCAATGTGTTAAGGACAGTTTTCAAAAGATACTAGACTACACAGAGAGGTTTCTAACTAAATAATTTGATTCCCAGATACAGAAGTGTTTTGGATAATTACTATAAATAGCATCGACGTCCTATGGCACTAGTGTCTCAGAAACATCATAAACTCTTTGGATGATGGTTGAGTAAATCACTCGCGTATCATTGAAAAGATATAAATGACAATATAGATTCAAGATGTGGAGTTGTGTTACTTTATTCAAGGTTCACATATTGATTTTAGGTTGCCAAAATAGATCAATCAGATCATTTACATCAAATATAAAAATTACTTCTAGCAAAAGCCATTTACAGATTCATATGTAAAATATAAACAGGTATCAAATTTTCTATCTGTAATACCCTTTTAAAAAATGATACATTTGAAAATTTTGAAAGAATTGTGTGAAAAATTTTTGCAGAACAACCATATTTTTCCGTTAAATATATTTTTAGTTCATAGTAAATAATGAATTTTCGCAACTTATTTTTACCTATAAATATTATAACTAATAGTTCTAAGTATTATAATTTTTATCGTCTTTAGTCGTGGTCTGTACCAGCTTCTTTTGCACATACATTGGTCACTTGTCAAGAATTATAATAACACATCAAAGCATGTTTTTATGAAATACTAGAGCGGTTTTTTTTTGATAATTTATTTCCTTTTACAAAAAAATAGTTTCGTGTTTGTAAGAGTAGATAGTTGATACATAAGGTAAAATAACAAAATTGTCCTCACATGTGAAAATTCAAATAGCTATTATTTGTATATTAAAAGATTCTTTTCATAAGAGACAATTTTAAAGCAAAAAAAATTGCACTACATGTACGACTCACAACCAAACTTATGAATATTCTATTATTAAATATAGTTCACATTTACAATAAAAATTAAATTTAAGTTATAATTATTTTCATTAACAAAAACTTTCGATGGTTGGAAAATTTCGATTTTAAAGTCGAATAACACGAAAAGTAAATGAGATATCGAATAGTGTATAGCATACTCATAATCAGCGTAAAAAACTGAATAAGATTCATATATTATAAAATCACAGGAACCCTGCGACGGGCAACGGCGACGGACAGACATTGAGATCCCATTAACCAAACTAAGTTTGGTTGATAATATTATCTATTGCTATATTACAAAATTAGTATACAAACGATATGATTTACACAGGTTAACATATGTGTAAGTTTATAGCATATAAAATTCTAAAAACACTTTGTAAATCTTTTCTATACAATACATCAAAATAAAACTACCAAAGTTGTGAATGATGCAATGGAACACTAAATTATAAATACTTTCAACAATTTCAAAACTAATAATATTTTATGGGATGTTTTGATTAATTGCATTAGCTGTTTATAAAAATCCTGCCCAATGAGCAGCCGAAGATCACTTTTAAAAGCCAATAAAATTTTTCATATTATTGTGTTTTCTTCACAGAATATAGTAAACAAATTGAAATCTGACATAAGAGCGAAATAGAACATAAATATCTCGTTTATAACTGTAATTTAAACGAGTGATCTAACATGTAATTTTTTATTGAACAAGAAGCTAATTCCTGAACGAGTCAAAGAACAGTTCCAAATGGCTACCAATATAATAAAAATATTTCATGGATACAGTACATATATATCCTTTTTGGTCAACGCTAATTATTAAAAATTTAATTAGCACTACTGCATTATGCAGCAAAAGCTGCCATTTTAGATATAAAGAGTCAACCCAAAAACATCTATCTTTAAAATGATTGTAGAAAAAGTAATTTCTCTCCTTTCTAATACTTCATATTTCTACATTAAGCAGGTAGAATTTAAGATGCAGTTGGGTATGATTATAAACCATGCTGTAAGTTCATTAACTCATTCAACACAATTTCTTTACAAACTAGTGCTAATAAAGCAATTTGAAAACGAAATTTTGTGTAGTTTTTAAATTACGTTAATAACAGCAATATCAGGTTGGTAGATTTTTCTTTTGAATAAGAGTGGAATGTCTTGAAGAAAAATAGGTATACAATCTGCTCTGCCCTCACTAACAGCTTTACGAACATTTGCTCCCATAAAGGTAGAAATTGATCTGAAATTAACCATAAGTGACTAAGTAGCTAGATAAAACTGCTAAAGTAACAAACCTAAATATACCCTCACATGAAGGATCAGCATATGAAGCAGGTCCTTCTGTATGCATATGAATTACTTTAATATTTTTTAATTTCTGATTTTTTCCATATTCGGCCATGGCATTTAAAAGAAATGTGGGCGTTGCAGCAGCTCCCTGAGCAAATACAGTTTGATCTGCAAAAATGTACAGTTAAAATAAATCTATAAAGCAAAAATCATATTAAATAATTTTTTGAAAAACTCAACTTTTTTGCATTTCTGCTGAAAATAAATAGAAATATTCATGTGTAATGGATCTTTGTTTTCAAGTGTTTCTTTTCTTTCAAGCATCTGCATGTATAATATTTACATAAATTATTAAGCCATTTCACAAAAATAAATACTATAAATATTTATTGCCAATTGTGTAAAGGTCACTATTTATCACATTGCCAATCATTCTGACCATGTTGGAATGTTTCTATAAAAAATTCATTCAAAAGGCAATGATGCCAAACATTCAAAAGCATATGATATGCACTACTTGCTTGCCAGATATTACCTGATATCATAATTGTATGCCAACTACCAGTTGCATTAAAATTAAAACAAATATATTTAATATTTCCAAATAATTGTTAGGTTTGGCATAAATAATAAGAAAAAGTGTTCAATATACTTATCAGGAACACCACGGAAAATGGGATTTTATAAAAAATAGCCCTCACTTTTTTCAAATATTATCTTGTTGTGGTTGTGCACTTATGATTCCTTCGAGAGCTTTTAATGAGTTCAAGAACTAGAGCCAACAAATTAAAAGAAAATATTAGTATTTTGTTTTATTAGAATAATAATATACCGACAAATAATTATATTAAATTCTAATATAATGTGTATCAAAAAACTTATGCAGTCCAACAATAGTAAAAAATTAATGCGCAAAATGCAAGTACAAAGTGTGTGTCATTTCAAGTCCTTACAGCATGAATAGTTAGTCATTTAGGAAAAATGTATAAAAAAAACAAGTATTCAAAAATTGTCTAATTTGTTATCCATTATGATATTAAAGTATTGAATAGCAGAGAGCTATAAGGTCCACAGTAGTGTGGCTATGCATATTCATATATGTGAATATTAACATTGAAATGTTTGAACAAAATTAATCGTTTGTTTTAATAGTTCAAAATGAACTGAAGTTCAGCAATGAATAAATAAATACACAACATTCATTTCTTTAGGAGCTTTATGAAATTTGAAACTGTTGTTACGTTCCATTTTGTATTGGAGAATTTCATGCCTCTATAATTTAAACGCCTTTCAGTCCCAATCATTTAATTAACGTTTGCTATAGTTCTAGAAATTCAATTCTCATAGATTAGACAACCAGCTTTACTCATCCTTCATTAAATCCACGACTTTGTTTGTTTATATTCTTGTCTCTTACCTACACATGTTTATGTTATACTTTCTGGTTTCTTATCTAGGCATGTGTTTTGATAATCATGACTTTCCTGGATGTTACTAGTTGTGGGATTATCCTGCTCGCTGGTTAACATGAACGCTTTCTGTTTGTCTACATGCCTAAATTATTGAATTTGTTTATTGCTGTAACAAATTTATTATAAATACTCCCTGTACGTTTGTTGTGGTTTGTTTAGCATTCTTCTTAATCTTCTTTGGGAATTAAACCACTCGTAGTTTTTAAAATCATCTTTATTTACGTTTCGATCCATGACCTAGGATCGTTGTCAAAATAATAAAAACTTCAAGGTTGACATTTATGACATAAATTGAAGGTGACTTTGATTTATTGATGTTCGAAATATTTGGTTTGAGTACACTAAGCAAAAATTTTTAAAATTTAAAAGAATGATTGCCTTCAATTTATGTTGCGACCTGGGACCGACTTTTTTAGGTAGCCAATACACTTAACGTGAAATCAGCTGATTAACTTTTATTGGTGAATTTTATATAAATTCAATAACTTGGGATTGGAAAACATTTTTTTAACATGTTTCTATTTATACAAATGAGAGGATGGTTATTAAATAAGTGTGGGATTGCGTTACCGTAAGGCTTAAGCAGTCGTTTTTTTATATTTATTTTGAGGGCAAAAAGTCACTATGATTTAGGCTACCTCTTTGGTAGATTTTAACATGGTTCTGAGGCGACCCTATGGCGGGTTTACACTTGTCAGATACCAATGTTGCTCTATGAAGATTGTATATGGTTCTGAGGCGACCCTAAGACGGGTTTACACTTGTCAGATACCAATATTGTTCAATGAAGATTGTATATGTATCTGAGGCGACCCTATGGCGGGTTTACACTTATCAGATACCAATACTGTTCAACGGAGATTGTATATGGTTTTGAGGTAACCCTATTGCGGGTTTACACTTGTCAGATGCCAATGTTGTTTTACAGGGGTTGTTGATATGCTTATTGTTATGTAATTAGTTATTGTATGTATAAATAGAAATCATGTATGTAGGCTGTATTTCATGTTAATATCGCAAGGAAAACCCAGGAAAAACTTGCAATGCTATTGTGTGATATTGTGGGCATTTGATTTTCATTTGTTATTTCTTTTAGTAATGGAATCCACTGTTTACTGAAAGTCACGGATTCGTTTGCAACGCAGTTATTTTTATGTAGGGTTATATAAGCAGCTTCTTTGATTTTGCGTTTTTGGTGGTTTTCTTCTTTGTCGATAATTTTTGTGTTCTCCCATTTTATTTTATGACTGGAGTCCCATGCATGTTGGCAAATCATGGATTTTTCAAATTTTCTATTTTTTATATATGATTTATGTTCTTTTAATCGAACTTCAAATGGTCTGGAACTTTCCCCTATATAAAACTTGTTACATTCGCATGGTATTTTGTAGATGCAGTTTTTTGAACTTTGTATTGCGTTTTTGGGTTTTGTTTTTGTTAATCGTGCTCTTAGTGTATTGTTGGTTCTAAATACTGTTTTAATTCTAAATTTGTTTCCTATTCTTTGGATTTTTTCAGAGAATCCTTTTATGTATGGTATTGAGAGCATTTTTTAGTGTGTATCGTTGTTTTTGTTTTCTTTTTTTTATTTTTAGGGTTTTTATTCATTTCTTTCTCTATTATTCTTTTAGGATATTTGTTTTCTATTAGTGTACATCTGATTAGGTCTTTCTCTTTCTTTAAAATTTCTTGGTTTGATGATATTAATTTTGCTCTATCATACATGGTTTTGATAATTCTTCGTTTGACACAGTGTGGATGGTTTAAATTGAAGTTTAAGTATCTGTTTGTATGCGTTGGTTTTCTGTATACCGATGTATTAATTGTTGTATCGTTTTTGCTAACTAGAATATCTAAAAACGGAAGTTTTCCATGTTGTTCTAATTCATATGTGAATTTAATAGTTGGTTCTATTTCGTTAATTGACTGTACAAAGTGTTTAATTAGTTCTGTATTATTCTGCCAAATAGTATAGACATCATCTACGTATCTCCACCAGATTAGTGGTTTCAATTCTTGTGTGAATATTACATCTTTTTCGAATTCCTCCATGAATATATTACTAAAGATTGGCAATAGTGGACTTCCCATTGCCATTCCAAAGTTTTGTTTGTAGAATTGATCACTTATTTGAAAATATGTGTTATTGACACATAAACTAAGTAATTCCATAATCGATGATATACTTAGTTTTGTTCTTTCTTTAAGGTTGCCATCTTTTTCTAGTTTGTTTTTTATAATACTGAGCGTTTTGTTTATAGGTACATTTGTGAAGAGATTTATTACATCAAAACTTACCATCGTGTGTGTGTATTTTCAATTTTTATGTTTGATAATTTTTCTAAAAAGTGTTGGTTGTTTTTTTGAAAGAATCCGTTTTGCCTGCTAATGGATTTATAATTTTTAGGAGAAATTTTGCTAAATTATGGCATGGCGAATCTATGGAGCTTACGATAGGTCTTAAAGGAATGTGTTTTTTATGAATTTTTGATAGACCGTAAAAGTGGGGTGGTTTACTGTAATGTGGAACCAGTTTACTTCTTTCTTTGTCTTCGAATTCATTTTAAATTTAAATAAAGTTTTGCATATTTTATTTTCAATTGATTTTGTTGGGTCCGTTTCTAAACTGGTGTAATTCTCAGTGTTCAACAATTTGTTGAGTTTTGTGTTGTAATCGTTTTTATTCATTATTACTGTTGCATTGCCTTTGTCAGCAGATAGAATTATAATTGAGTTATCGTTTTTAGATTGCGCATTGCTTTTATTTCGTTATTACTTACATTTGGCTTTTTTTCCAATCCCAAGTTATTGAATTTATATAAAATTCACCAATAAAAATTAATCAGCTGATTTCACCTAGAAAAAGTCGGCCCAGGCCGCAACACAAATTGAAGGCAATCATTCTTTTAAATTTTAAAAATTTTTGCTTAGTGTACTCAAACCAAATATTTCGAACATCAATAAATCAAAGTCACCTTCAATTTATGTCATAAATGTCAAACTTGAAGTTTTTATTATTTTGACAACGATCCTAGGCCATGGATCGAAACGTAAATAAAGATGATTTTAAAAACTATGAGTGATTTAATTCCCAAAGAAGATTAAGAAGAAATTTATTATAAGTCGTCTAAATCTATCCACTTGTAGTTAATATCACTAGTCTCTGTAAAAGACCACGAGATAACTTAAAAATGAATTTTGTTTCTTTGCCATAACTCCAGTCGAAAAGAATTTTAACTCCGAAAATCATGAAATTGACAACAGGATAATGATTTAGTACTTGTTTTGATGTATATGATCTTTCTAATAATAGTAGCAATTCAGTGCAATCGGTAATTAATACTGTACGAGGCCATCATGTGTGTTCAACGAAAAACTTGTTGGTCAAGGTTTTTAGTGCTAGCTGCTAGAAAACAACAAACGTGCATGTGATGTGAAAATTCGTTATTTGATAATTGTTATTACGTGTAACCTTTGATCTGTGTCGAGGTGTCTGGTTATAGATTTTAATAAACATGTACTTTTCACCGTACATGTGGTTTTCTAAGATTTGTGAGTTCATTATCGAATCATTCATCACAGAAAGTTGCAATTTATCTATAATCATGGTGAGGAGCTTTATCGTTCTCACGTAGTAATAAGACTTTTATGTATGTCATGTACCTACCACCAATATTGCGCATTTTAATTGGAAAAGAAGCAAACGTTTTCATTCACACCGTTGAGTTTACAAAGGTCGCTCTAACGCTAATGATGAAATAGTATTGAAAAGCTAGTATATGTTCCTTGATGGCTTCGCAGCCGTTTGGTGCACAGATATAAGAAAACTACTAAAACTTGGCAAGATGGTATGATTTTTGCATAGCATGATCTATGCAGCGCATTTTTCGTGCATTATTCAAAGTGACCATCTCGAAAACGACTATAAATATATTCATTTGTCAAAAGCCTGTTATTTTAACGGACTTGTCGGCAAAACATATTGTTCAAATCTGTGCAACTGGATATTGTAAACGGGGTGTTAAATATGGAAATTCGTGAAAAGGTCCCACACTCTATGGTAGAAACTTTAACCGCCACACATACAGTCGCACGAGAAAAGTCAACTTCGATTAAAATGTGTAGCACTAATTCTATGGATAAAGGAGAACAAAAAAGTGAGTATTCCAGCATACTAGGTACAATTGTAAATAGGTACTTCTCCTGTTTTGTTCATGTGATAACGCAAGTGCTATTTAAATCAACAGAAGAATTTGTGCCATAACACTGATTAACAGATTCAGAAATATCTGCAGTTGGTTCTAAATAGTTTACATCGTTAACTGATTTACCACAGTATCTAGGAATAAATTTTAATAACATCTTTATAAGCTAGAATGTAGTAGATTGTTAAACTTTTTGAATGCGAACAAAATAATTATAACAAATCAATTTGGTTTCCAACCAAAGCAAAGTACAATGAATGCAATATTTAGTTTCATAGAAATCATATTTAACTACATCGAATCTGGGCAATGTCCTGCTGGGATCTTTTGTGATCTCGGCAAAGCATTTGATTGTGTGGTACATTGGTTACTCCTACTAAAGACAGAAAGTTACGGCATACGGGGTCTAGCTCTAGAGTGGTTGAAAAGTTACCTCTGCAATAGACAACAATACGTTTCAGTTCCCTACAATATTAATGGTGTTACTACTAATTTCAATTCTAGAACAATCAGTAATAATATAGGTGTACCTCAAGGGTCAATTCTAGGCCCACTATTATTTCTGCTTTACATTAACGATATAAACACTAGTTTAGACTGTTCGTTATTTTTATATACAGATGATGCTACTGCAATAGTGTCCAAAGAGAACTGTACAACTCTACAAACCAGTTTGCAAGTAAATTTGGACAAATTGTGCAACTGGTTTAATATGAACTTTTTACATATTAATGCAATTAAAACCTGCTGCACAATTTTTCATAATTATAATAAAAGAACTCCTGATGTCAAGGTTCCCATTAACAATATCGAAATAAACACGGTTATTAATGTCAAGTTTTTGGGAGTAATTATAGATGAACATCTAAATTGGAAAGCACACTGTTACAGTGTTTGCTCTAAACTAAACTCCTTGTGTTTTCTAATCAGAAATTTAAGAAGTGTACTGTCTATTGATCAACTATTACCAGTTTATCATTCGTACTGTTCTTCAAGATTGAGATATGGCATTAGCTTCTGGGGTACATCTTCAGCTGCACATGATGTGTTTATATGTCAAAAAAGAATAATCAGATGCATCGCAGGTGTTTCGCAACTTGTGTTATGCAGAAGGTTTTTCAAAGAATATGGAATTTTGACCTTAACATCTATACTTATATCGGAACTTGCCACTTTAATATATAAAAAAAGGATAAATATCGATCCAGTAGTAGTTACCATGACCACAATATTCGTAATAATGCTCTAAGATTACCTAACTTCAAATATAGAATTTGGAGGTTATCGCCAGCTTTTTTAGGCCTTCAAATTTTCAATAAAATTCCAAGGGATATTAAATCTTCACACAATTTAAAAACTTTTAGGCACAGATTGAAAATGTTTCTTTTGGACCAGTGTTTTTATGACTTGCATTAATTTTTTAAATGATTTTAGTAATATTGACTCATGTTTTATATGTAGTTTTATATGGCTTACTGTTTGCCAATTTCCTTTTCCTAACATGTTAATCATGTATTATATTATATATACTTATCATATGTACTATTATGTGTAATGTAAAATGTCCGACTTTTTTCCACAACGCTCGTCATTCTATGGAATTTAAATAAATTATTATTATAAAGAAATTTGTATCACTGTATTTTGTTAAAATAATTAATCAACTTAATTAAATTGCTGGACAATTGTATTTAACAAATCAAATTTTTTAACATTGGCTTATTATGAAAAAAGATTCATCATTTGTAAGTAAATTTGTTGATATTTTAATTGTATTTATAAATTTTAAATTTTTAGACAAAGTTATAAATAATGCACGATAGCCATAGAATAAAAATTGATTAATCCTTAATACCCAAATGCCATTCGTTATATAACCCTTTGCATATGTTAAATTTCTTACAATGTTTACATCACAACAAAAACAAACTATACTTCGTTTCGCAAAAGAATAAAGCGATGAAAAGTATAGGGACTAAAAATACTCAATTTATTGGTTGAAACATGAGACAGATTTACGCTGCTTAAATATATGATTTTGGGTTCAAGTTTTGACAAAAATATCACCAACGGGTAATCATTATTTTAACCTTCCATAAATTTTAATTTCGATTAATATTGCAAAGGATAATTTGCCATTAAGTCAATAAAGTAGAAGTTGATGGAAGGTGTACGACAAAATTTTTCATTGATCGGATAAAAAGATCTCTACCAATGTGGCATTTTATAATATCGGGTAACGGTATAACATTTATTAATTTTCGTGAAACAGGCTGGTAGCTAACATACAAATTTCTTGTTGCAACCCATCAAAAAAGGTCTAGCAGTCACATGTTTATATCACAGATCTATGTAATATATGACATATAGCATGAACTTTCTGGTAATTTCTGATTTACTATGTTAAACTATTATAAGAAATTAGCTTAAATGCAAATTTTATGTTAATCGAAGTAACACCAACAAATATATCATTCTGTTAATATTTAAAATGTGCTTTTTTTCTATTTTATCATACCATGAGTCTCCTTTCGGCTTGCATCATTTTTAACAAAATTTACTAATTAGATGATCAAAATAGCCTGACATTTTTCAAAAAGGATAAGATAATGTTTATTTTTTGTAACCAAAATTTATGTTGTCATGAAAACTATGAACATCAAATTAGTGCACATGTACTTACGAGCCCTTATAATTTCATACATTAATATAAATTGCTGTTTTGGATACAAAAAGTGAACCTTTTGTTTAATTTTTTGATAAAATGTGAGGATATATTGTGTAACTAAAGATAAGATTTGTTAAGAATAAAATACTCAATAACATCTATTTGTACCTTTTTTTCTCAAAAAAATAGATATATGAACTGCAATTGGAAACAACACGGTAAAATCCGAAACGGGAGATACGGTATAAAATAATTAGCTAGTTTTATATACATACTATTATGACTTTTGCAAAAAATTTGAGTAATTTCAAAGCATTACCAAATGCCTATTCTAAGCAATCCAATTCTATTTTATTTTATTCTTTGGAATTCTAAGTTATGTATATACATTTGTCTCTATGCTCTATTTAAATTTGGTTAAATTTGTCTATGTCTATTTCCTATATTTCATTTGTAAAGCGCCGCTACCTATACGCACCCCCTTTTTTCTGTTAATATTTCCAGCTTTTACTAAGTACATTCATATTGTTATAAAACTGTTCCCAGAACACTGTAGTATTATTTCTACATCAAATCAAACCCTTCCAATACTGTATAGGTGTGTATTATGATGATAGAAGTATAACAGTGAATAATAAGAAATAAGTCCTAGTGATTAAATGCAAAGTGGTACTATCGTTCAAAATTACCAAAGGAAACCAATCAAAAGTGGTCAAAATCTAATGGCATACAATTTGTGTGTGAAACGTGTCGAACCAATTAGAAAGTCGCAACTGTATAGAGGTTGACATTGATCAAAGCACTGTATGGAACATCATCAAATAAATTGAAGGGTCAGGTACTATAACCCATATTAAAGAAAAGAGATGCCCAATGATCTACAAAAACTTGACGAAATTGATATTCTAGTGATTCTAAGCATGTTTCCTACTTTCGTAATGGGCTGCCCACTGTTCAAAAGGTGCTATGCGAAATTAATAATGACGATACGTTTATCAAACCTCAGTCAATGAGCATCAAAGATCCCTTGAGAAAGGGCAAAATGTTAATCATAACTAATATTGGTACTGAAAGAATTTGTAGATCAGAGACTTTTACTTTTTGAATCTAAGAAAACAGTTATGTCAAATTTGTTTCATTTCATGATTCCATTAAATGAATTTTTTTGAGACTACCATTACAACATGAACAGTGATGTTTTTAGGCAATGGCTTAAGAAAATTTTGGACATTTTAGAAGTTGATTGTGTGATAGTAATGAATAATCTAGATTATCAGAGTCTAAAGTCCGAGAAAATCCATACACAACGCTGAAAAAAGACATATTATGGACTGCCTTGGTAAAAAATAACTAAAATTGAAGATCATTATAGTAATTGGTTATGCAGTACCGCATTTCGCATTCTTTGGCATGTTATCGATGTATTGGTGAAAAATAATGGACGAATAGTGCTGCAATTACATTCCTATCACTGCAGTTTGAATCCTATAGAATTGGTATGGGCTAACGTAAAAAAATATGTTGTTGCACATAACACTGCATTCAAATTAAACTATGCAAAAACTCTGTTTCAAGACGGCATTACAAGAGTAATTTCTGCTGTGTAGAAAAGTTGTGTCAATCATGTTCTTGGAAAGGAAGAATAACTGATTTGGAATTTGGTATTGTAAAAGATGTGGTTGAAGAAATGGTGATGAATGTATTTGAATATAGGTAGTGATACAAGTGATAATGCTATGGGTCCGTTATAAATTACTTATACAGTAATAACTACTTTTTCTGAATTTTACTAAAAAGTTTAATCACATTCTTCATGATTTTATACATGGATATGGCCTTATGTTATTTAATTATTTACTATAGATGTAGTGAAAATTTCTAAAAATGACAAATTATTGTATTTAAAAAAATGTTTTATGTATAGCTACTATTAAAATTGTTTTTATAAATAGTTATCTTTTGTTTCGTTATGATGAGCATCAAATAAATAAGGTTAAGTAGCTACTTTGAATTTCCCACACATGCTATTCTAATGGTGTAAATGACTCTCAGTACGACCTGCCCTCTACTTCATTCTCTCATGGAACGGATTATAGAAGCATAGAACAGCTAATCTTACATAAGTGGTTTGTTTACTTTCTATTCATAATATAGAGCACATTTTATGTAATACTTCTAAAAACTACAGGTTAAGTTTACATTTAACTCTTAATTAAATTAAAAGATTCTTCGACCTTGTAAATTCTGTTAGTTATAAATACCCACTTTATCAGTACTATTGAAAACGAATATTATTATTGTTATTTATTTTGTAAATTTGTAAATATTCATCGAATGATTAACATAACAAAAAATTCCTCTAGTTTAATTCAACAGTCATTCTAATATAAACACAAAAAGATATTCATAATATAAAGCACATTTTATGTAATACTTCTAAAAACTACAGGTTAAGTTTACATTTAACTCTTAATTAAATTAAAAGATTCTTCAACCTTGTAAATTCTGTTAGTTATAAATACCCACTTTATCAGTACTATTGAAAACGAATATTATTATTGTTATTTCGTTTGTAAATTTGTAAATATTCATCGAATGATTAACATAACAAAAAATTCCTCTAGTGTAATTCAACAGTCATTCTACATAAACACAAAAAAGATAAACGTCAAAATACAAAAATTACATTTTATGTCCTATGTATTCCACTATCACTAAATCAAGATGAAGATGCAAGGTGAAGAACTATTGTTGATATTCTTTGTCCACTTTGCAACAAATGTTCTTTGAAAGGATTTGAGAGTCAACAATACTACATTCTCAAAGTTCAATTCAGATGCTAATGTAGATTGATATTTCATCAATGATCTTTGAAACTTCTGTTACCCCAATCTGTTAAAAGCGTGACAAGTAGCCTATTAATTACCAACAACACCAAGCGCTTATGGATAACACTAAATGCCTTTTTAGAAAATATTGGTGGGTAAGGTACTAGTGATGCAGGTTCTATAGATCCCGACTCATCATCATTAGGGCTTCAGTCCTGGAACTGGTTACACGCGTACCATCATTGTTTCCTATTCTGAACTAACCTACAGATTTCCCTGAAATTTGCACAGTGTGCATGTATCACTATCTGATCTAGGTCTACATCTACCTCTTTTTCCTATCTCTGCTTGTAATATATCCCATACTATTCCTCAGAAATGCCTTAGAACGTTTTCTGCCCTTCTATTTCTCTTATCTTTTTCCCCAGATATCCTTGTTCCCCTACTATTTCTATAACCTATTTGTAATTATCTTTGTCTGTCCATGCTATTGTCCTCATACATCTGAAACACAGCATTTCAAAAGGCTGCTACAGTTTTTCTGTCTGCTTCTCAGACTGCTTGTATTTCATAGGCATACTGTTCTGTGCTCCACACATATGCTTTCAACAATTTTCTTCTTGTTCTATGTTTGTTATCTTTCATCATAGGCGCTGTTCTTTCTTGTTAGATGCAGTTCGGTCACCTTCTATTGTTTTACAATTATATGTCCCTATTTCTCCTACATTCAGTGGTTGTGAAAGGAGGTAAGCAGCATGTGGCTGCCAAGTTCCCCCAACACTTAAACATTTACCGATTTAATATTTTTTCCAATATATCTTTTTGCACAGTCGGCATTGGTTGCAGATATTTCACAACCAACACCTTTAGTTGTTTATACTAATCATCAGATTTATCTGCGCTTATTTTTTCGTCATTACGTTTTCCGTCTCAAAACTGGTTGGACACATACCTGCACTTATTTACATTCTGAGCTAGCCTACATAGTTCTCTGAAATTCTCACACAGCATGTATACAGCTCGTTTCCCTTCTATTATTTTCTAATTTTATGCCCTATTTCACCGAGATCCCGACTACCACAAATAATTTTAGAAATCTTTATTTCCATAAGTAGCTTGGAGACTGACCGGTATTGGGAAAGCAACCAATCAGCTACAGATGCTGAGTAGGTGCCGGAAAGGTACTGGATTTTAAGATTATGTTTGCTCTAGCCTAACGTTAAAACACGACCAATGGGTATCGCCTTCAAAAAATAAGATATGCAACCTAAAATTAAATTCCTTAGCCCTGTTGAAAATGAACTCAACGAATCAGATTACAAAGAAAAACTCCACCCGGTTATCCTGTTGTAATCAAGAGTCTTCACTAACAATAATGATGCCAAAAAAGCTAATTATTTGCTTTGACACATCTCTTCCCCTCCCCTACTGTCATAGTCATGTCTCATAGGCCAAGACTTACAACTTTACTATCTTTCAAAGAAAGAAAACATCAATCAAATTTACAAAGACGTTACCTAGATAGGTACAAGTGTGGCAATTCCATAGTACATTACTATATCCTTCTCCACTTAAGTGGTTACTCAACAGATTTCCTAATGTTTAATCTTCCCTTGTGGTGTGCCATGTGAGGCACTCCATGATGATAGGGTAAAGAAATTCTAGTGGTTGAGCCTCTGGTTGGGATGATACCTCTTGGGTATCAACAACATCCCCCACGTTGGCCACAATTTTATCTATATGGAAGTTTGAGACTATTCCACCTCAATCAATCACCTACATCATCACGTTAGATCGTCGACAGAATGATTTCTTTAGTATGAAGGTGCATGCAACAAGTGCAGCAGAGAAGAGACATATCTAGAATGTATACCATTTTGAAGTGGTTATTTGGTTAATTCGTAAACTACATCGTCTTTGTGGTCCTGGAGTCGGTGATGTGCCAGATTGGGGTCTGTAGAAGGTTGACAGCAAGAAAGATAAAATTCAGCATAGATGATCTACACACACTCCAAGCTGTTTAAAAAAAGACCTCAATCATTAAACCTATCCCAAATCTAATGACATCTCTTCACATAGAGAAACATCCAAAGGCAAGTATATCACCAGGTCTAACAAATACATAATGGTCAGCTAGAAAGAAGCAGCACCTACAACAAGCACCTGTCCTTGATTCTAGCAATGCATGGATAAAATTAAACAGGAACAAGTTTGATTCTTCAGAAAGAAAAAAGCATTGAACAGTTGTCTGATTCTTTTTCTTGAAGGTATTACTTTTAAGAGCTGGGGATAATACTCAAACAAAATATTTGATCAATGAAGAATAGTTACTCCTTTTTCTTTAACTGTAACTATATTACCTTTACTCAAACTAATCTCACATAAAATTTAAATGCTCATCTGATAAATGAGTTAAAAAAATTAAGAGACAATGAAAACCATATCTTCCCTTCTACTCATCTCTCGTTACCTAAAACCTAGCATCAGCTAGCCTACCTTCCATGCTAGGTATCTGTCATGAAAATCACACAACTTAAATTTAAATGTGCGCAGTTACGACTAAATAATCACAGTCATCAAATTGTATGTAAACTTTTATATACACAAAGCAATGCCCATAATAAATATATATATATATATATATATATATATATATATATATATATATATATTGAAATGTACGTAATATCTAAAAGGGTATAAAGAGTAGTTTGTCGTTTTAAGGTTGTGTATGTGGCAAAAAGTGAATGACCAGATCACGTAATCGTAATTTTAGTGTTTGCTGTACTTTACAAGTGGTGAAGTATTTAAAGTATATTGGTCAGAGTAACAGTACCAATATGTAAAGGAATGACTTGCTGACTTGAGAAAACTCAGTATTCAAGGATTTATACAAAGTCGTACGATGATATGCCATAGAGAGTAAATTTGCTGATCTAAAAGGCGGGTGCATCTGTGTGAGTTCCACTGTTCACAACACATGGCCAGGGTTATATGTGAAACATTTCGGCACCTATTTATCAGAATCAACCATTGGACAAACTTGTATTATCAAAATTTTATGTGAAAGTATCATATAAATTGGGGTAAAAGTGATTTAAGTGACTCGATCATATCAGAAAATGATTGAACAGTTATTAATATGATCGATAAATGTATAAATATAACTGATAGGTATTAGTGACACAACACTAGTTGTGACAATGTAATTGGGTGTTTGGATTTAGAGATGTATAAAGAATAGGCATTATAATTTTTAAGGTAGCAGGATCACCTAGGTGAAAATAATAAGGAGAGAACAATTTGAAATTTTTTTTTAAAAAGACGTGTTTGACGATACTGCGCTAAAGTGTATAATTTAATATTGAAAATAAATAGTTTTAAAAGTTAAAGCAGTGGATTTGAAATAATGAGGAGTATAGAGATACAAAGGGAACAGATATAAGCATTAAGAAGAGTGAAAAGTATGCGGCGTTTATTTGGAGATAAGATATTGGAGCAGTACAGAAAGAGGATAAGAGCTGGTATTTAGAGTGGTTTGAATTAGGTTGAATAGGATTTGGAGTAGATTTATAAGACCGCAGGAAGAATAATTAGGAGTGGTTTTTATAAGTGATCGACAGGCATTGAGTGGAAAATTGGAAAAAGCGGCATAGGATTTGGAAAAGTAGTTTGGAAGTGGTATTGGATTGTGTATTGTTGGATTGGAAGGAGTGTTGGAGCGGAACGACGAGATTATAAGAATATAATTAGCGTGAGGAAGTTGAACGTAAAATTTTTCTAAATTCTAAATTCATTTAAATATTTACAGATTTGGGCGTAACATAACAAAATTACATTTAAAACCTGGTATTTGTACAGCCAAGCATCCTTGTGAAAGTGGAGCGTAGTGTGAAGACACAGCCGGCTACGGAGATCGTTAGCCAGAGTTCAGAAAGGCCTACAACTAAGGATAAATCTGGTGAGTACTGTGTTTTTCTTAGTGCCAAAGTCATTCGATAGTTTTATTTGAATTGGCACAACGCTACGCGGATCTGTTGTTGATTTGGCATATACGAGTAAAAAAGATTAACATTAGTAATAATAAGGTAGTGCTGTTTGGTCGGTGTCGTGACCATCTACCTATCACAGAACCCACGTTAGGTAGGTGTAGATACCCTGAGAGAAAGAGATTTTCAATAGTCGAGGCACATTAGACCGTCCACATGTACTTAAAGCACGTAAAATAAAATCAAAAATTTCACACTATCAAATAAATAAAAAGTATTTAAATACCAAAAATATATATAAAATAAAATATCTAACACAACAAATCACATGCACACAACCGGTTTCAATACCAGCTCTGGTTTAGTGTTTATAAAAAGACATTTGCTTTCCTTGCCTAGATAAGAACAACCCCATTTAGAGTTTTTAGCAAATTGGATTTGATTTCTGATTTTGATGTAAACTTCCTATCTTAAATTTATTGATACTAAAATGTACTGGAAAAAAGTTACTGCAGAACAACTGAAGAAGTCAACATTTTGTGTTTCTGATAAGTTAGATGTCAGAAACTTATTTCTTTTGATTAATAATTGTGGCATGATTCTATCTAAATACAATAAACATCCCTTATCCACCACTATTTTAAACTACCTATGTAGTTTAACCGTTACATGTACATCATCAGTAACAAGATTTTAAAACACATTTTAGTTTGTTCGGTAACCCTTCTGAGGATAATCTTGTCACTATATACGCTGATGCGAACAATTTGAACAAACAATTAGCTAGTGTTGCTTTAAACACCTGAGGATATTCTCCTCAACACCCAGGCTAATAATCTCCACAACACAATGTGAATTTCCTTCATTTAATACAACATGCATACAAAAGCAATTGTCACAATTATATTTATAAATACAGAAGTTCTAAAAAGCATATCATTTCTTCGTGCATATTAGAATACATAAGTTCATTTTAAATTTTTTTTTCTATTACTAAATTCTAACGTTTGTAATAAATAGGTTTTTTAAATAGGTCCAATAAAGTCAAGTTTATAGAAATCAAAATTTGAATTTTGATTGACACACATTTGCATAAGTATTACACAAGTTAATAACAGTCAAGCATCTCCTATGAACTATAAAATAAATGAATACACACTGATCTGTACCTGTTATCTACTTTACCAACTATTTTGTTTAATTTATTAATAAAGTTAAAAATTATATACAAAAATCTTTATACTTTTTACAATACATGTATCAAAAATTATAAGAAGAGTAAAGACTAAACAATATGCTTAAACTATGGACTCTTACTCAATGACAAATGTAATTATAGAATAAATTCTTAAAATAATTCACGAGTGTTGAACGTTACAAACAATAAATCAAGTAATGTCAGAATGTATAAAAAATATCAAACCACCAATAAATATTCCTTACTTATAGCAAATACGTCAATAGTTTTCATATTTATACTATATATTTATTTCAAGTAGAAAAAACCTTCCACTTTTATCAAAAGAGTAATTAATTATTACAGACATATATAAACAATCTGTAAATGTAAATTCGTTGGTTTAAAACGCAAGTAGAGTCCACAGGTCATTTGTTTGAATCATTATTTTAAGATAATTTTCGTAACTTAAATATTATACATACAATTAACTGTTAGAAGAAACAATCTTTTGCAGTTAGAATGACATCTAAGTGTGCCTATTTTTAAAAAGAAAGATCTGTCGTTCATATAAAATAAATGTTTTTATTATGTCAATATTTTTCGATATTGAATATATAAATGTTTCTCTGTAATACTGAGTAATTGCTTTAATTAAATAAAATAACTTACACTGGTCAGTAATTTTGTTAACTGGATAACTGTAGCTGTTTCTTTTGTGCTTTGCTATGTTAATGCCGAATATAACCACAAAAGTTGCCCATTTTAGAATAATTTTTTTCACAAAATAAAAATATTGATTTCACCGATTGCAAGCTGTCCTGTTTGATGTAAGTTTTATTAAAAGAACAACAATTAATGGTTATATTGATCCAATAAAGATAACAAATACATGCCTAACCTGTCAAAACAGGTCTAGCGAACTTGATACTAATCTCAGTACATTGTTTACGTGAATCACTTCATTTTAGTTTAGACCTGAGTTAGAAAGATGTTTATATTAATTTAGAGTGAACTATTCATATTTTACTTAACATTCAAGTGTTTATTTTTGTACAAAAAGATTCATTAAAATGCGGCAAAATTATGAAAACCACCCACACAATATCTATTATGTGTGTGGTGAACTAACTTTGAAGTTCCAAAAAAGAAATATTACTTTGTTACAGTAATCTGTGCGAACAAGAGAAAAGTAAATCACAGTAAGCAATGTAAGAGTAAACCCACACCAAGTACCGCAACAAAACAAAGAAAAATCAAAAGAATTAATGCTGTGTTAGCCAAAAGCGTCGTAAAGTGGGGTGGGTCACACAGAGAGAAAAATTGGAAACCTCAAGGAATAAATTTTATTTACATCTAGTTAAAACCATAATACAACAAGAATATTTACAAACCCTCTAATTGGAAAAGCAGGTTAACAAGCAAAAGGAAAACAAACTCGTACAAAACAACACATTTTTACAAAATATCCCAAAGGATTTCAACAGTACCAAAACATCAAAGCAAAAACAATGAATACATTCCTGACTTATTTTACACTAATTTGTACCCTCAATATTATTTACATAAAACAGCAACTAAAAAATTATATAGTGAGTTGCTCTCATTCCCTTCAATATTGCTACTTACATAATTACAGCAATCAATAAGATCTGATACTCCTCTCTTTGCCGCTGAAACAAATATTATTAGACAACAAAAATGATACAACTAAACAATGATGTATCCTTGAATTTATATCTACAAATTCAGAAGAAGCAACAGTGCACGGAACAACTATTACTTCCCTTGTCTGGTAGCCAGCAGCACCTCATTACCTGACCTTGACCCTAGGTCCAAACATACCACGCAGTGACGAGTTGAATCAATCGAAAGCAAATTCGCAACATTTGCAGTAAATAATTTAATTGCTGGAAAACTCCATCTCTCAAGAACAACTTCTAGTAAAGAATCTGTCGAAAGTAAATTAGCACCAATTGCAGTAAATAATTGAGTTGCTGGAAAACTCCATATCTCAAAGAAACAACTTCGTGCAAACTAATTTCAGAATTCTAAATTACAAGTTTATTGGTGCAGTATCGTAGCAATAGTTTTTAATTTCGAATCGTTACATTATTAGATCGAGTTGAAATAAAAGTAGGACAACGAATGCTTGCTTAACCTTACGTTCTAAAAAGTCAAAACTAAAATCGATAATGGGAAAACCCACTAACCTATTGGTTGAAATGCTAAATAACTAAGACTGTCTGCAGCCAGCTTTGCAAATTCATCGAGTTAGATATAACGTTAGTTGCCTATTTCCTGTATGAGGCCATAAGAATTTACAATTTTTGAAGTATGTTCGTACTCGATCTTGTAGAAAACATGTTACAACCTTGTAACTTCTCGTGGAAAAGAAAATGCTTTGATAAACAAACCTATTAAAAAAACACATATATTTAACCTTCTCGGAAACATCTTGCAATCTTTGAGAACAAATATTTTGAAACCAAATAAATACCAGATTTTGAATGCTATTATAATATTTCTGAAGCAAACATTTTAATAAAATAGATACCAACCTATAAGATTGTATTGAAAGAGTAATTTTCTATATTTAAAATTATAATTACATGTGCTAATAAAATCTGAGATCTAGTACGTTATCAACCGGATAGATTCGCCCTAATTAAATTTATTATTAATAATAATCACAAATTTTACGACTAATTCAAAATAAGTTCAGTGCCTTGAATTTTATAACTAAATATTTAATAAGATTTTACAGGATGATGAATAAGTAATCGCTTAAATTGATCGAAGGCTAATATATTCACTAATATATGCAAATAACCATGGAAATAATATGGGATTATGAAATTTTTAAATCAGCTACGTGTCAAATTATTTAATTTCAGGGACGGAATATTACAACTTCCTTGACAAAAAAAGGCATATGATCAGGAAAAATCTTGGGCCCCTCATATTATTGTGCATTTTGTGTAACATCACTAGTGGTTGGCTTAACGTACAGTCGTGGCATATGCTATTTGCAATTCCAATGGTATGGAGGGAACCAAAGAACCATTCCACAGATTTATTTCTGCATTACAAAAATTGCTGGAATAACAAACAAGACAAAGAACATTAAATATCCCTATCTTCCTTCTGCTATCAAACCTGTTCCTTACAGCGAAAAGCTTCCAATCCCAGCACCACCTGAAAATGGAAGTATACATTCAGAAAACTCTAATAATGAAGATTTACAATTTAGTTCAGGAAAAGACAACATAGAAGACCCAAATTTTGATGGAACATCTACAAAACCTTTTAGATTCAATCAGTCTAAATTCAAAAATCTCGTTCGTGCTCCGTGTCAACGAATCAGGGAGAATTGTTCATGTCCAGATTAAAGGGTTGGAATCTCCTTATAAAGGGAATTGCAATTTATTTTCGTGTGTTCTACGCAGAAGGCAATTTAGTGTATTGTACTGATCTTAAGTCTTTACTGAGTAAGTCAGGAGACTCATGATCCTAAAAGGAATGGAGGTTGTTATAGATTCTTTTAAATTCAGTTTAAAAGTTGCAGTTCTTCATATTGGAAATGAGAAATCTTCTATTCAAAGAGATGTATGACAACATGAAGATTTTGCTATCAAAGATACAATACCAATAGTATTCTTGGTATATGTGGTGATTTGAAAGTTATAGGACTTTTATTAGATCTCCAACAAGGATATACTAAATTTGTTGTTTTCTATTGAGTGGGATAGCAGATATTACAAAAATCATTTTGTCTTAGAAGCAATGACCTAAACAAAATTTGATACCTGGACAAAAGAACATAACTTCTCAACCACTTGAATCCTGAACATGTGTATCTTTCTCCCTTGCACATCAAACTCGGATTAATGAAAAATTTCGTTAAGACGATGGATAAAGTGGTTCAGGTTTCCTTTATTTGAGGTGCAAATTTCCCAGAATCAGTAAGGTAAAATAAAAAGTGGTATATTTGTAGGCTCATAAATAAGGGCGCTTATGAATGATCATGACTTTGAGGAAAGTGTGAATGGGGTTGAAAAAGTTGCATGGAAGGTTTTTAAAAAGATTGTAACTGATTTGCTTAGCAATAGAAAAGCTGAGAACTACGGAGAATTAGTTTCAGAATTCCTTCAATCTCTGGGATATAAATATGATTCTGAAAATATATTTTCTGGATTCCCATTTGGACTTCTTTCCTGAAAATCTCGGTGCTGTAAGCGACGAACATGGTAAGCGAATCCACCAAGCTATTTCAACAATGGAAAAACATTGTCATGGAAAATGGAATCCAAATATACTTGCAGACTATTACTGGAACCTAAAAAGGGATGTTCCTCAAGCAAAATACAGTATGAAATAGTTGAAAACTACATTAGGTTTAAATTAATATATGTAAGTAAATTAAATAAAACTAATCACTCTACAACACTATGAACTTTTTAATTTTGTATACAAAAAAATCTTACCCGTTACAAAAAAAAATCTATGCAAATATGAAAATAGAGCAAAATATTCCATAACAAACAGCCTTTCTAATTGATTTAACAGACAAAAAGTTTGAATTTGTGAATCAGTGTTATTACTTGTAACTGTGGGGATATAAATTGTGTTATTGGAGAATGCAACGATTATCTTAACAAAGATGACAAGCCCAGAAAAGACCATAGTCCATACAAAAGATTTTTTCCCAATTCCCTTTTTTACCAAGATTAATTTTTCAAAGTGATAGTTTCTTATTTTTAGGAAAACTATACTTAAAAACCTACAAACGACGGTGATGGATCCAATATTAAAGAAACCTCTTCAACTATCACAGACGTACCCACTCCATTTATTATTAGTGAACACAAAATAATTTATTGAAAAACTCGAAGGAAGTAATAATTACACTAATTGGAAATTTCAAATAAAATTATTATTAATTGATTATGGTTTATGGGAGTATACTAGTGGCATATGCCTGGCGCCATTAGACGTACATAGTGATTAAAAAGGATATGCTACAATTTGTTTGCATGTGAAGTCAATCTGTTATCCACATATTACAAATGCCAAAACTGCAGCTGAAATATGGAATGATTTGAAACAAGCGTTAGCGAGCTCTAGCATTAATTAAGTATACATTCGTAAATAGACAAACATTTAATAATTACAGCTAGTTAGAAGCTTTCGTAAGAATATATGTAATATGTTGCGTTATGGTAGATATAAAAATTAAATAGATAAGGAGAAATTAATCTTGAATTAACAAACCTGTTATTGAAGTACCCGCTGTAATTTTAATTTAATGTATAATAGTTGAAAAACAAGACATTGCAGTATTTTCATTCATATCATCATCATCATATTCTGTGCTAATCTAAAAAGGTGTACATACCCTTCACAATCTAAATCTCTAATAATTTGACTAATATAGCTTTGTCTAGGTCTGCCTACTCTATTTTTATTTGGTAGTCTATAATCTAAGACCTTACTAAATAGTCCCTCATGTCTTAACTGGTGCCCTATCATTCTCTCTCCTGACCTTTAATTGTTTCCACATACAGGGTTCCTCATCTATCCTTCTATAAACTTCCTCATTTGTTACTCTATATGTCCAACTAATCTTTAACATTCTCCTATAACACCAAGTTTCTATCTTTTTCTTATCTACCTCTTTAATTGTCCAAGTCTCACTACCGTATAATAGAACGCTCCATACGTACGTCTTTAAGAACCTTTTTCTATTATCTAAACTAATACTATTAGCTATTAGTAAGTCTTTCTTTTCTAGCTCGAGCTATTCTAGCTACTATATCCCATCTGCTACGTCCGTCCTTTGTAATTATACTATCTAAATAGCAAAATTCATCTACCTCCTCTAACTCGGTATTACCTATTTTTAGTTTTGGGTTAGAACTAGACTGTAACTAACTTTTCATTATCTTTGTCTTTCCTGAATTAATTCTCATACTATAGTTACTATGTAGTATCTCATCTAAAATATTTAAAAACTATCCTAACTCTTTTCTAGACTCTGATATAATGGCTATATCATCTGTAGAACGTAACATGTCTATTTTCCGTCCCAGTACACTAATACCTATCTCTTTTCTCTTTCTCATCCATATTATAAGCTTAAAACCGTAAATGTAATTGTTTTATCTCTGTTAAATACATGTTAGAACTCAACTCAAGGTTGTAAATTATTTTAAACCAATTATAACCGTAAAATTTGATAGTAGAAACATGTCATTATTAAGGAAATAACAGTAATTATTTGGTTGGACTAATTAGTGACAGAAAAAGTGGATAGTAATTTTAAATACCAGATTTATTGGTGAAATTCAACGTAGTTGCAGCATAAAACTTACTATTTTTGGAATGGACAATGAAAAGGTAGGACGAAGAGGTTGTTTTCTATGTGTTGTTAAGTGCATTCTTAACTAAATTGGGATTTAAAATGTCACTCGATTCGTATGGAAAAGGGGAAAAGTTGAAATGAGTTATTATTCTTGCATGTAATTTAATGTTTTTCTTTGGGAGTTATTTTAGCAATACCTGACCTAATGTGACATTGAGAAATTGTTTTTTCTTGGAAAGTAAATTTGCAACTGTAAATTGAAATTATTTTATGTTAATACAGTTTAAGTTTAACTTTATTTCAATTTATTTAGGAAATAGGTTAAGTGATTTGTAAAGTATATCAAGCTACCCCAGTGATGGCATCTTATTTGGAAGGCGTTTTATTTTACAAGCTTATTTAAGTACGATAGAATTGATGTGCTTTAAGGTATATTTGAGCTAGGTAAATATGAGGCGAGAGAATTTGGGATACTGAAGCAAGGAAGTTTAATGTGGAAGAACCGTTTTCCGTATAGAAATGACATTAAAGGGACCGACGATTTAGAGCCCTTCAATTTGGACGGAGAAAAATCTTTCAGGGTAAATGTTAATGTAACGTAGAATTTTTGAATTTAAGCCAAGCTATTTATTATTTTTGTATTTCTTTTTCTCCCATTTATCCCTAGGAGCCCACTTCCGCAGCACTACAGTTAGCCGACACACCCTTATATTGCTATGGGACATTACCCATTTGGGACAAATCAAAATTAATTAAATTCATGCTCATTTCACCCGTAATATATACTCGTAAAATTTTATAGAAGCTGGGTCATTTACAATTTATTAACATGATTATTTCATCATGATATTTAAATTAGGACAAGTACATACACCAAAAAGTACCTAGTACATTTTTATATAAACAGTAGACCCTACGACTTCTGGCCGATGGCGAATTGTTTTAAGCTTCGCTAAATGAATTAACCGGGAAGTTCAAACACGAGTGTTTTACGTGGTTTAAATCGCAACTCAGTGGTGAATTAAAAGGGTGATAAGTGGAAGTTAGATTCATCAACTTATGTTGGATAAATCACAAGAATGAGATATCCTATTGTGCCGAGAGAATAATTATTCCATCAGTGGAGTTAATCCAGAAACCCGTAAATTACAAATTGTGAGTACTATTATGAGCTTTTATATTGTATATTTTCCTTAATCTCATCTGCTCCTAAAGTCGGGCAACTTTTGTTTTAAAAATTTCCTTATTAACAACTTCTAATTTTTGTTCGTAACTTGTACGAATTCTAGACTCTCCATCTTCCGACTATGAATATTTATTTAATGATGGCTACTTCTTCTTTTACTTCACCGGGATCCACAACAAGTATCTTTACTTCTAGTTCATTTATTTCCTCCTCAAACTAATTCAGATGAACACAGTGTTTCTCTACTGCAATATTATTTCATCATCCCGTTTAATATACTTTTCCTCACATATAATCATCTTATTCCATGCATCTATTCGCATCTTCAACTTATCTATTAAATCCATGCCAAAATTAGCACCAATCTTTAATCCGGAGGTAAAATTATAAATTCGTGTTCAAATTTCATAATCCGTAACTCACATTTCAAAATCACCATACTATTTATACTTGCACACTTTCTGTTGTTAGGTGATACCAAGTTAAGTTTCTTTATGTGTATCAATTTATTATTTAATTGTTGAATAATATCTTTAATACAATGTTCTGAAATCAGCGGTAAGTCAGATCCTGTATCTATAAGTACTTTAATTATTTTATCCTCTACATTTAAATTTAAAATATGTAATAACTTTTTATTTTAAGTTATCATTACTTTCTAATTCAAATTTTATAAACTCGCATTGATGTTCATATTAATTAATTTTAACAGGTGTACTTGGTCTGTCTCTTATTGAAAATCCTGTCTTGATGTAGACGATCCTAACCTATGTATGGTTTCTGCATATGTACGTTTATTTTTCCTCGTTGAATTACGTTCACATTCTCTATCTCTCTGTGAATTTTCATCACTATTATTTTCTCTATGTACGTTTCCATTTTCCGAGGTCCTCGAATCATTAGTTCTTCCCACTTCCCTTGTTGGTATATTACTCGGGTTCCAATTTGATCTATTATAATTGGCTCAATAAAATTCTATTGTTAAAATGTTCTGGGCTTGTATTTTTCTGGTATCGGACAAAATTTACCAGATAGTTCGAGTCATATTATTTGTTCTCCTCGGTTGACCAATTTCATCATATCTTTGCAAATAGTCTAAAAATATGTCCCTGTCCACAATACATTGTAAAGCTATGCACTGTTTAACTTCTGCATCAAAATATCCTGCAAAATAAACTGTTTATCTATCACGCTGAATTTCTTGATAGCGTATAACTATCTTGCGATGCATAAGTCTGCATTATATTTTTCCATAATCAAATCATCCCTTACTCAAAATTGTTGATTTTTCCCCAGAAATGTTTTAAAAATTTAAATTCATAATCCTTAAACGTCTTCAATTCACTTTCTATTAAACTAAATATCTCTGTACTCCCCTTTTAACGTTGACCTAACTATATTTAATTTGGTTTGTTCATCTAAGCTTCCGCACACTAAAGTCCTAATATTATTTAAAAATACTTGGGATTTAATTTCTTATCGTCATAAAATTTTAAATATTGTTCTAATGGGACAATACTCTGACTCCGCCTCATGGGTTCACTAACACTCATATTTTTCATTCTATTCCCTACCCTGTTTCGAAAATCTGTTTTAAAACTTCCTAAATCATTTTTAAATGTTTTAAGCCCTGCTTGACAACTTTCTTGAATTTCATTTACTTTCTGATCTAAGTGCTTATTTCCCCTTTCATCTCTTTTTTTGCACGCTTCTTGATTTGACATTATTTGCACAATTCCCCAATTTCCGCTTTAAACATCATCTAAATCCTCCAAAATTTGAACCACTTTACCTCTCATTTCTAACTTCATTTGCTCTATGGTCTTATTGGTCTTTTTAAATCCAAGATTAATTTCTCACTCATATCTTTAAATTTTCTTTCATTCTTTTCACTCTCCAATCTTAAATTTTTCCCCAATCTTGCAAAATTCTCTCCAAAATACATTCGTATTTCCTGAATATTCCAGACTTCAGACTCATTTTCTTTATATTTTAACTGATTTCCTTGATATTTTTCATTCTTTTCACTCATTTGCTGCATACTTTTATTTAAACTCATCAGAATCGCCATAATCCTAGATTCCTGAGTGTCTCCTACATTCACACTCTCACTCTGTGGTCATTTTCTCTTGCTCCTACCTTTTCAAATTGTGAAAATAGGCACTCTCTTGAGAACCAATCTCCACACCTTCAGCTCTTAATCATTCACGAATCTCTTTCACTCTGTAAGTCATTCTGAAGACAAATCAAATCTACTTTACAAAAAAATACCTATCCAATCCTAAGAAAACACGTTTTCACGTTCTTATTTATTCGCAAAGGAAGGTATGTAGTTTGATCACCATTCCTGTGTCTTCAAAAAAGTGTTGTATTTACATCTACTGTCATCTTTCGAGAAGTTATTGTTCCACTACCTTTTATTTATGCTCCAGACTATATAGTAATTGGACGACGTCTTTTTTATCTGCAGTTATCGCCATATTTTATGATTTTCTGGAACTTGGACCTCTACCTGCTCTAATGATTTAGCTTTAACTTAATATGTTTTCAACTAAAACGTAAATTCGTTATAGAGCATTTTATACATTTGTGTTACGTACACTCTTAAATCGGACTATTTCCTATGATAGAACTAAAGCACTTTAAAATTAAAAGTGAAACAAGGAACTTTAAGGTGAAATTTATTTGAACATTGTGATATTAACAGGTAAGTTTCTTAGTAAAATCTGTGGTTCTTATAAATAGATGCCTACAAGCAGAGCAGGGCCAAAATGAAAGGTCCAAAGTGAAAGTAGGTGACTAAAACCTATTAGAAATTTTGTGTAAGTATTTGTGATTTCGAATATTTAGGTGAGTGAGCTAGCCCGGGCGTATTCAGCTGAGCATTTATTTAAATAGAGTAACTTGTAAGGTACATTTTGAGCGTTTGGTAGAGTTTTGGGGTATTTAAATTTTGTTTGTTCTATTCTTCCTAACCAGCCAGTATCACAGCATAAATATCGGCAGCCCAACTTAGGGGCCCGAGTATACCGATTGAGATTAGGGGTTGATTGCAAAATCTAGGAACTTTGAAATTTATAGAGGACTATCTAAAGCCTAATCGGCATAATCTTTGGATATATCATAAATATCCAATAAAACTGTGTAAGTTATGCAAGGTTGCAAAGATTCCGGACACATAGGCAAACTGATAGACAGACAGACAAACAGATAGACAGACCGACAATGAAATTTAGGAAATAGGTTAAGTGATTTGTAAAGTATATCAAGCTACCCCAGTGATGGCATCTTATTTGGAAGGCGTTTTATTTTACAAGCTTATTTAAGTACGATAGAATTGATGTGCTTTAAGGTATATTTGAGCTAGGTAAATATGAGGCGAGAGAATTTGGGATACTGAAGCAAGGAAGTTTAATGTGGAAGAACCGTTTTCCGTATAGAAATGACATTAAAGGGACCGACGATTTAGAGCCCTTCAATTTGGACGGAGAAAAATCTTTCAGGGTAAATGTTAATGTAACGTAGAATTTTTGAATTTAAGCCAAGCTATTTATTATTTTTGTATTTCTTTTTCTCCCATTTATCCCTAGAGCCCACTTCCGCAGCACTACAGTTAGCCGACACACCTTATATTGCTATGGGACATTACCCATTTGGGACAAATCAAAATTAATTAAATTCATGCTCATTTCACCCGTAATATATACTCGTAAAATTTTATAGAAGCTGGGTCATTTACAATTTATTAACATGATTATTTCATCATGATATTTAAATTAGGACAAGTACATACACCAAAAGTACCTAGTACATTTTTATATAAACAGTAGACCCTACGACTTCTGGCCGATGGCGAATTGTTTTAAGCTTCGCTAAATGAATTAACCGGGAAGTTCAAACACGAGTGTTTTACGTGGTTTAAATCGCAACTCAGTGGTGAATTAAAAGGGTGATAAGTGGAAGTTAGATTCATCAACTTATGTTGGATAAATCACAAGAATGAGATATCCTATTGTGCCGAGAGAATAATTATTCCATCAGTGGAGTTAATCCAGAAACCCGTAAATTACAAATTGTGAGTACTATTATGAGCTTTTATATTGTATATTTTCCTTAATCTCATCTGCTCCTAAAGTCGGGCAACTTTTGTTTTAAAAATTTCCTTATTAACAACTTCTAATTTTTGTTCAGAACTTGTACGAATTCTAGACTCTCCATCTTCCGACTATGAATATTTATTTAATGATGGCTACTTCTTCTTTTACTTCACCGGGATCCACAACAAGTATCTTTACTTCTAGTTCATTTATTTCCTCCTCAAACTAATTCAGATGAACACAGTGTTTCTCTACTGCAATATTATTTCATCATCCCGTTTAATATACTTTTCCTCACATATAATCATCTTATTCCATGCATCTATTCGCATCTTCAACTTATCTATTAAATCCATGCCAAAATTAGCACCAATCTTTAATCCGGAGGTAAAATTATAAATTCGTGTTCAAATTTCATAATCCGTAACTCACATTTCAAAATCACCATACTATTTATACTTGCACACTTTCTGTTGTTAGGTGATACCAAGTTAAGTTTCTTTATGTGTATCAATTTATTATTTAATTGTTGAATAATATCTTTAATACAATGTTCTGAAATCAGCGGTAAGTCAGATCCTGTATCTATAAGTACTTTAATTATTTTATCCTCTACATTTAAATTTAAAATATGTAATAACTTTTTATTTTAAGTTATCATTACTTTCTAATTCAAATTTTATAAACTCGCATTGATGTTCATATTAATTAATTTTAACAGGTGTACTTGGTCTGTCTCTTATTGAAAATCCTGTCTTGATGTAGACGATCCTAACCTATGTATGGTTTCTGCATATGTACGTTTATTTTTCCTCGTTGAATTACGTTCACATTCTCTATCTCTCTGTGAATTTTCATCACTATTATTTTCTCTATGTACGTTTCCATTTTCCGAGGTCCTCGAATCATTAGTTCTTCCCACTTCCCTTCTTGGTATATTACTCGGGTTCCAATTTGATCTATTATAATTGGCTCAATAAAATTCTATTGTTAAAATGTTCTGGGCTTGTATTTTTCTGGTATCGGACAAAATTTACCAGATAGTTCCGAGTCATATTATTTGTTCTCCTCGGTTGACCAATTTCATCATATCTTTGCAAATAGTCTAAAAATATGTCCCTGTCCACAATACATTGTAAAGCTATGCACTGTTTAACTTCTGCATCAAAATATCCTGCAAAATAAACTGTTTATCTATCACGCTGAATTTCTTGATAGCGTATAACTATCTTGCGATGCATAAGTCTGCATTATATTTTTCCATAATCAAATCATCCCTTACTCAAAATTGTTGATTTTTCCCCAGAAATGTTTTAAAAATTTAAATTCATAATCCTTAAACGTCTTCAATTCACTTTCTATTAAACTAAATATCTCTGTACTCCCCTTTTAACGTTGACCTAACTATATTTAATTTGGTTTGTTCATCTAAGCTTCCGCACACTAAAGTCCTAATATTATTTAAAAATACTTGGGATTTAATTTCTTATCGTCATAAAATTTTAAATATTGTTCTAATGGGACAATACTCTGACTCCGCCTCATGGGTTCACTAACACTCATATTTTCATTCTATTCCTACCCTGTTTCAAAATCTGTTTTAAAACTTCCTAAATCATTTTAAATGTTTTAAGCCCTGCTTGACAACTTTCTTGAATTTCATTTACTTTCTGATCTAAGTGCTTATTTCCCTTTCATCTCTTTTTTTGCACGCTTCTTGATTTGACATTATTTGCACAATTCCCCAATTTCCGCTTTAAACATCATCTAAATCCTCCAAAATTTGAACCACTTTACCTCTCATTTCTAACTTCATTTGCTCTATGGTCTTATTGGTCTTTTTAAATCCAAGATTAATTTCTCACTCATATCTTTAAATTTTCTTTCATTCTTTTCACTCTCCAATCTTAAATTTTTCCCCAATCTTGCAAAATTCTCTCCAAAATACATTCGTATTTCCTGAATATTCCAGACTTCAGACTCATTTTCTTTATATTTTAACTGATTTCCTTGATATTTTTCATTCTTTTCACTCATTTGCTGCATACTTTTATTTAAACTCATCAGAATCGCCATAATCCTAGATTCCTGAGTGTCTCCTACATTCACACTCTCACTCTGTGGTCATTTTCTCTTGCTCCTACCTTTTCAAATTGTGAAAATAGGCACTCTCTTGAGAACCAATCTCCACACCTTCAGCTCTTAATCATTCACGAATCTCTTTCACTCTGTAAGTCATTCTGAAGACAAATCAAATCTACTTTACAAAAAAATACCTATCCAATCCTAAGATAACACGTTTTCACGTTCTTATTTATTCGCAAAGGAAGGTATGTAGTTTGATCACCATTCCTGTGTCTTCAAAAAAGTGTTGTATTTACATCTACTGTCATCTTTCGAGAAGTTATTGTTCCACTACCTTTTATTTATGCTCCAGACTATATAGTAATTGGACGACGTCTTTTTTATCTGCAGTTATCGCCATATTTTATGATTTTCTGGAACTTGGACCTCTACCTGCTCTAATGATTTAGCTTTAACTTAATATGTTTTCAACTAAAACGTAAATTCGTTATAGAGCATTTTATACATTTGTGTTACGTACACTCTTAAATCGGACTATTTCCTATGATAGAACTAAAGCACTTTAAAATTAAAAGTGAAACAAGGAACTTTAAGGTGAAATTTATTTGAACATTGTGATATTAACAGGTAAGTTTCTTAGTAAAAATCTGTGGTTCTTATAAATAGATGCCTACAAGCAGAGCAGGGCCAAAATGAAAGGTCCAAAGTGAAAGTAGGTGACTAAAACCTATTAGAAATTTTGTGTAAGTATTTGTGATTTCGAATATTTAGGTGAGTGAGCTAGCCCGGGCGTATTCAGCTGAGCATTTATTTAAATAGAGTAACTTGTAAGGTACATTTTGAGCGTTTGGTAGAGTTTTGGGGTATTTAAATTTTGTTTGTTCTATTCTTCCTAACCAGCCAGTATCACAGCATAAATATCGGCAGCCCAACTTAGGGGCCCGAGTATACCGATTGAGATTAGGGGTTGATTGCAAAATCTAGGAACTTTGAAATTTATAGAGGACTATCTAAAGCCTAATCGGCATAATCTTTGGATATATCATAAATATCCAATAAAAACTGTGTAAGTTATGCAAGGTTGCAAAGATTCCGGACACATAGGCAAACTGATAGACAGACAGACAAACAGATAGACAGACCGACAATGAAATTTGTTCAGAAGGGTCTAAAATGTTAAATGCGAACAGAAGTTTTTATTTTGGATGGAAAAAATTTTATCTCCAAAAAAGTGAACACTTTTGCTACTCAGAAGAATTAACTTTTATTATATGCTCATGTATTTTACAACATGACTGTCCAGTCCCAATTAAGTGAACCATTAATTGTAACACTCAAACATTCTACAGTTTAAACAAATTTTATTCTAATACTATTTGCAGCACTTCTATTTTATTCCAGTACTATACAGTAAATTTAATCCACGTTTAATATGATTCACATTTAATTTGCACATTCACTAATATTCCTCCATTGAAGATGCGAGATTTACTGTATTTTTCCTCTATAAATAAAAACTTCTGACCACTTCTGCAATATGGTGTTTCTGAATGTTAAATAAGAGCGAATTAAACTGTAGGCAATCCCTCTAATAGCATGATATAATTTAATTACGAATAACAAAGTTTTGCATTTAATGAAACGTATTTTAAATTATGGTCATAAAATTTTTTTTTATATACGTACACCTTACTTGCAAATGTAGTACTACAAATATCCGTTTATTAAAAAGCCGGCATACCTAAGAATCTGTTTATTATTTTAAATCTTGATATTTAACAAATAAGCATAAGGACTGTTGACCAATTCAAATAATTCAGTTATACACAATTTCAATATAACCGGAATCAACAGAAATTAGAAACACTTTAGTCAAAACAAAATGATTTGAAACCATAACTTGCAACACTATAAATTCTAAAACCCCATCGATCTCACATAACTTGTAGCCATCTAACTTGTATCCTGTATTTGGAACGTATCATCCTAGAAAACTAAATTTTTATTGTAATTTAAATGTAAAGTCAAATTATAATAATAATTATTTACGTAACTAGTTATGAAAAGAAAAATTTTATTTGATGAATGTAATATTTGCCAAAACAAAGGTGAAGAAGATACACGAAGTTTGAAAAATGGTGTAAACATAAAGGGGTAAGAATTATTTGTGAAATGGTACTGTTAACGTTCTTTGAAATAGTGAACAATTATAAAGCATTTATAGTATGGACTCCTACTCATTAAGGGCAGAATTCAATATAAAAAATAAACAATTATTTTGTAAATTTGTATGAGTATTTTCTGTTTCTTATCCTTAAACGAATATAAACAATGGTTTAAATATTCAGTTATATAAATATTCATCACTAATGATGTAATGAAACTGAGTTGTGAAAATTTGACATCCAGCAACGTCAAAAATGCCTTTAAAAGTTGACATTTCAATGCGGGACTAGATAAATAATATAAAACACATCAGCTGTAATAAGGATAAATTTGTTTTATACTAGGAATTGTACTACAAAGACTAGAAACTATTTTTTTAATTTAATTTTTTTTTGGTTGTTTACACAAGTACAATACAATTAAAATTTATTATCATCTATATTTTAAGTGTAATAGAATATTTTTATTAAACATAGTCCAGAAATATTAACCTTGTTTATTTAGTAGATCAATCCACTTTCTATAGGTTTATAAATAGGCTGATATAAATTAGATTATACATTCTTAAATGTTTTACATAGAAACTACAACCAGTAACAAGGTCAAGAGATTCCAATAAAATATTAAAAATAGATCAACTTCTAACATAGAATAACAAAGTTATTAAAAGCTGAAGATACAAATAATTACTTGGCATCAGTAGCACTCATAATTTACAAATTCCATAAGCAGCAAAATTTCTTAAAAAATACAAAGTGCAATTGGCACTACCTGAAGCATGCAGGAATTTAACCTCTGAAATGAGTAAATGGAATTGCATTGATCTAATCGAAGTTGAATTTGTAGTACTTTTCAGACTATTTATGTGATGAAAATTAAACCACATGAATCCTTTACCAGTTCTGCTTGTGCTTCAGTTATTAGTTAATCTAGTCCCCTTCGATGTCATCTCTGTCGGTCATTCCCGAGATGAACACTACAAAAATCAGAAAATTAATTTTCTGCAAAGATTCTGTATATAATACTTTCAAAATTCTTAATATTATATCAAATAGCTCATTTAACAATGAAAACTGCATGTGCTACTTATCTTTCAGTTATATTTAGTACTATTTTTGAATTTTGTAGTGCAAACAAATTTCACATTATTTTCCTTTCCATCTAATACTATTTAGCCATTTTATATAATAATACATGGGTCCTATAAATTTGTTTTCCCACTGTTCATCTATAGAATGTAAATGTAAATCTTAAAAAATTTTTATATGTTATTATATTATTCTGAAATCAGTTTTTATGAAGTCCTGAAATGTTACTTTTGAGTGTGCACAGTTGCATATATATATATATATATATATATATATATATATATATATATTGGAATAAAATTGCATGTTATAATATAGGTTAATTTGTATGCGTTAATTTAAGCAACATACATTTATTTAATATCATAAATTAAAGCATTCGTAGAAAGCTACAAGGTTTAAGATTGCAAACAAGTTAAAACATTCAAGGATTTCAAAGGACACAAGCTTGGGGTAGATAAATGATTCTGGTTAAAGCTAGAATACGTTGAGAAAACAATTCGAAGTATTGTGGTAACGGAAAGACACAAGGATAACAATAACAAACGACTATTTCAAAAACAGACGATAAAATTAGGTGACAGAGAATCTTTAGTATATAACAGAGTAAGATGAAAATAACAGGTGGTTAAATGACAAACATTTTCAAGAGCATGTCAGACGAATATATTTTAATAACCAATAAGTGGGATAAAGATGCAACATGTTTGTCGACAGTATCGATTTTTCAAGGCACACGTATATGAAGGGAGAATTAACAGCGAACAACATGGCAATAGTGGTACAATAAGAAAGGCAGAAAACATGTGGCAGACAAAGATATCAAAAGAGTGGAAATACAGTCGACAAGTTAGGTAGGAAATTAAGACAAAGATAAAAAAGGTGGTTATGAAAGCATGACTGCGATAACAGTATAGACGCGCACTTAAGAGGCGTGATTGGATTTGTTTGGGGTAATAGCAGACTACAGATTTCAGAGAAACTTAACGGTTGGAAGTTTCTGAAGCTTTTCGTGGTAAAACAATGTTGGAGTGGATGAATTCTGAGTTTCGAAAGTTCGTTGAGTGTTTGTACGGCTTGAATTTGTGGAATTGTTGTGGCAGTTGACAACATTTCATAGAATGTATAGTGAAAATACGGGCAACGTAAGTGGGGCTAAGAATACATAAGCGCTGCTGGAGGTAGATTCGCTCTCTTATTTTCCCTTATTTTTCTGACTTTTCGATTATAATTTGAATTATTCAGAATCACATCCTAGCTTTGATACTGTGTGACAGTGCCGTCCCCCGGAAAATTTTACAAGTGTTTTGTTAATGCACAAGTGGGTGCAAAGTAGTTAAACGGGCTGAACTGAAATAAATAATAATAATTAAAGCAGGATGCTACGTAAGTAAAAAATTATTTACATTTTGAACGAGGATGCTGGTGGCACATTAAGTAGAAGACAAGGTGTGGTTTGGATGTTGTACTGCAGTCTGGTGGAAGGCGTCTTCAGATTGTTAATGATTTGGACGAACGTCTATAGGATGATATTGCTGTCCAACTTGGAAAGCACCAAGATGCAATAACCCAGGGACGCGCAGTCTGGTGGAAAGTCATCTACAGAGGCGGTGATCTGGAAGAACACACTCCATGTAACAATATTTTTTTATTGAAACTGTTGTGCTGGTGCTTAGTCATTTTAAACTATGAGTGATTTGAGTTATTTATGGTGATAATTTTTAAAATTGAAAAGTAATTTTATGGACATATGTAATGGACAATTTTTCTATTATTAATCTGAGGATGAAAATACTTGAATAATATGTTATAGATGTAAGAAGTAAACGTGTCTTTAGTATAATTTGACAATGTAAAAATGTATGCACAGAAAATAAAAATGTGAAATGTAGAGGAGCATAAAATCACAGAGTACGATCGTGCCTTAGTTGTGGAAAGACTGACTCTTATCAGTTCACGCTCTATATAAAGGCACGTCAACCCACCTGTTATTATTGGTTTAACGTGCTTATCTGTTATTCGGTCATATTGGAGGCGTTGTGCTTAACTTATCGTCCATCCATTGGGTTTTATACAAAGTTACTTATTCTATAGTTTGTTGAAATGCTCATCCTGATCACGTAGCCATCAAAATTTTATATTGTGGATTTTGACCATGATACTTTGTACCTTCTAATATCACGTACTCATGTTTTGTACAGGAATTTATTCAAATTTTCCTTTTTATCCCCACATATACAAACTTGTTGTTCCATATTTTGTTTACCTAATCTGCTGGGTTTTGTGTCAATTTTACATTGAAGATCACGTAGGCAAATTTTATAATGATGTAAATTAGGTGCGTTTATTTACTTCCTGCATTATGAGACATGTTTGTTTTGAAAGGTCTGTTTATTGTGAACATGCATAATTATTTTCTTACACCAATGCGTCGGTTTTGAATAAGATTCGTTTCGTGTTTGTCTTACTTTAGATGCTCCTGATTTGCATTTATTTAAAGTTTATGAATGTATTGCTGTTTCAAAAATAAATTGGATTGCGTACATAGTTATTTATCTTACTAAAATGATCGAATTATTAAAGAATGGGCCTCTTTTCATTGACTAAAGTTAGTTGTGAATTTCATACAGTGTGTTTGATATTTGCTTTTTGCAAAATTGGCAAATTGTGTACTTTTTATGATTCAAATGTTTAGTTTCCTTGATTTTGGTGTTATTTACATGAAGTATACTACCCTTGTGACCCTATATACCCCTAAATAACCCTATTATCATAGCAATATATATATATATATATATATATTCATGTGATTGGAGGTTATCAAAAGTCACATAGCATCATCTTATAAACATACAACGCCGCAAACCCGAACAAATTAGAAAAAATTAAAGAAAAAAACTCAAATTATGTAAATATTTATTTTCATAACCAAGTGTATTTGTTAAAATGCTCGATGTATGGAATATGAATGGATAAAAGCCCGCTATTGAAAGAGTTTTCATTCTTAATGACGACAAAAGAAAGTGTTTTTAGATAAGAATTATATGGTATTATATGGTATATTCCGGTGCAGAGAGACGTTTTTCAAAATTTTTTCAACTACATTTTGTTATCAAAGTACTCAATTGTTTATAATATTTAATTGTATGTTTCTTTAATACCAAACATACGTTGATATTTTTATGAAAACGCATTCCTTTAAAATATAGGTCAATATTCAAAGAAAAAGTTACGAGTGTATTTCAATTGAAAAGATGGTATTTTGCAAGTATTCTGGAATAATTTAGTACAAAAGTGGAACATAAAGTAAACGATATCATCCAAATTATAAGATGAAATAAGAAGTGTCATGACCTACCTATATAAGCAAATTCTTATAAGAAATGTACTTCCAATTTAGGATTGGAAATCCCCTATGTTTACTTATTAAAATAGGGTTTGTAATGTCAAAAAAGTGTAACAGCCAGTGAAAATAGTCAACCTTACACGTTGTAAGTTTGGCAATTTGGCTGTAACCAGTCGATTTAAAACTGCTATATAAATTGCACTGCTTTTGTATAATTACAAATTGTTTTTAAATCACAATAAAATGCACTGCAAAAAGTTCTTATTCAAAAAGGTTACATGCAAACTAATCTCTATTCAAAATGGACTGACTTTATAAACAGTTTCTTTTTCTGTAATTCAATGTTATAGAAGTGCTCGATAACCCCACCTTAGTAAGCAATGCTACAAATTTAAATAGAGGAGGAATAGCTCAAACTCAACCTGAATAGCATTTATTTAATTATCTATTAACTAGCATTGTCAAATTTGTTAGTTACTACTAAAGGGTCATTCCACGGAAACTTAAACCTCAAGCTTAAAAAAAAAGTTTGAAAACACAATAAAAACTATATATTTTGTTATTCTACAACTATTGTAGTTTAAGGAACTGGCAACATTATCTTTGTATATTGAATCTGGCAACAGTGAGAGCTGTTAAATCACATGGTTGTTGGATTTGTTTTACCATGCACAGATATTGGATTTCAAAACCATTCTGTTGATAAATCTATACTAGGGAATTACTTTTAAAACCAAGTTTTTCAAGATTTAACCTTCATCTATCACATACAAAAGCCATAGTTTGAAAATATTAAAGGTATGTAAAAATTCTGTTTATTTTGTTTTGTTTTGAATGTTACGTTGGTCACAAAAAACTATTGTTTTCTCAATAACTCAAGTATTTATAAAGTTAAAACTTTTTAACTTCAAAATCTCTTAGTTCACATCATAAGTGACATAAATGCATCTTCCTTTTTTAAAAAATATTTTTTGATTGATTGTAAAGACTGTGACCAACGTAACATGTTAATGTGTTACGTTAGTCAACCTGTTTTTTAGTGTTTACAGACTGATAATAAAACTCTTTGCCAAATTTCTAGAATTTAAAGTATTTTTTATTATATTTGAAGGTGTAAAGTATTAAATACCATGGCTAGTACATCTAACTGCCTCTCTGCTGCTGAAAGAAAAGCGGAAAAGCCGGGCAAATCAAACTGAAGAACAAAGGCTAGCTGATAAAGAAAAGGCTAAGGAATTTATGAAAATTTGAGAATGAAAAGAAAGGAGATGCAAAATTAAAGAAGAAGGAAAATGAAGCAACCAAATTAAGAATGCGCAAAATGCGAATGAAACAAAAAGCGGAGTCTTCTGCAACAGTTTTTTCAAGTCCCAAAAAGGCATATTCTAGTCCTCAAAGTTTTGGAAAAGCCTTAAAGCGTGTCAAGTCTACTTTGCCTCAAAGCCCCCGAAAAAGAATAGCAGTCATTGAGAAGTTGGCTTCAGATGTAGGAATTCCAGTCTCAAAGCAAAATGCTGTTTCTCAAGGAAAAGGAATCACCGAAGAAGTGAAGGAATTGGTCAAAGAGTTTTATCGAAAGGATGAAATTTCACGAATTTTCCAGGCAAAAAGATGTAAAATCTTTAGAGACCCAACTACTAAAACCAAAATGTGTCTTCAAAACGATTGCTGATGTACAATTTGAAGGAAGCTCACGAGATTTTTTCAACGAACTTCGTTCGTTTATGAAATCTATTTGTCTGTGTGTCTGTCTGTCTGTGTGTCCGAGGCCTTTTTAATGGTCGGACATCAATGCGTGATACATCAATCGATTCAGCTCGGTGTCCAGAGCTTAAGTTTTGATGTCAGTTAAATCGGGCCACGGGACGCGAGCCCCGGAAAATCCACAGGGATAATTAAAATTTTAAATAAGTTTAAAATCAATATGCGACACATATTTGAACAATTTATGGCATTTCATGCCAATTATTCCAATATTATAGACATTGTTTAAACTTAAATTTTGATTACCGAAAATAATTAGATTCATATAAAAAAAAAAATTTCTTATCTTATTGATGAGAACTAATATATAGCTTTTAAAATATTTATTCAATAAAAAAATAAAATATATTAAAATGTCTCTTTTGTTGTTTATAAATTTTTGTTTTTATCTGAATACTTATAATTATTACAACATAATAATTTTAATTTCTTTAATTTGTTTTAAAGTAAGTCTACATTTGGAAGTTCGTTGCGACAATGCCTTGCATTTTCAACTTGTTAAAGTTGAAAATTCCACCATTGCTATAGGACTATCAAAATTTTGTGAGTTTCGACCAGTAGAAGTTGAAGTAGTTAAGTCGAAAGACCATGAAGTGTGTTGTTGCCCCTATTGCGAGAACTTTAACTTCTTGTTGCATGAATGCAAATGGAAGGACAATATCAAAAGTATTAATGATTTATTATTACACACTGTTTGTGATCAGCATTCAGCTGACTGTATAAAAAAAAGATGCAATAAATGTTCATCTTCATTTGAAATACTGTTAAAAGAAAAGCTTTTATCGAAACAAATTGAAGTTGAACAATGGAATGTGGGGAAGCTTGAAAAAAAATGTTTCATTGATGATGCCTTGAAAGATGAATTGGTTGAACAGTTTACACAACTAACTGAGCATTTATATAATGTAAGTAGGCAAGCGAAAGAGCTGCGAAATCAAAAGGATAATCTGAAGCCGGACGAAGTTTTGCTGCAAACTGATTTTGCACAGAACTTTCAGATAAAACATCAAAATGAAGTGATGGCGGCACACTGGAAAAGTACTGAAGACCCTAGCATTACAATTTATACAAGTGTCATCTACTTCAGAAGAGAACCTGATGAAGACATCCTAAAGCAGACATATGCGGTTATTTCAGACACAAAACAACACACCTCTAAAGAAGTAAAATTATTTAATGAAATGATTCTTGAGGACTTCCAAGTTAAATTCAACTTTAAAGTAAAGAGAGCAACTATTTGGAGTGATGGGGCAGCTGCCCATTTTAAGAACCGCTATTCTATAGCAAGCATGGCAGTGTCCGATGTTTTTTCGGAATGGAACTTTAGCGCCTCTTATCATGGAAAAGGTCCACACGATGGAGTGGGTGCAATATTAAAGCGCCACGTCTGGAAGAAGGCCCTACAAACAAGAGTAATTGTAAAAATGCAGGATTTTTTTGCAGAAGTTCTATCGGCAGAGTTAAATGTTCGATGTATTTATGCATCAGAGGATGACATTGCAGCAAAATGTGTGGAAGTTGATACTTTTATAATGTTATAGAGCCACTAAATGGAATTAAGTCTGCACATTCAATTCAGAAGGCAAGCAACATGTGTCAACATGTATGTTAATACAGGAGCGAATGTCCAATGGCCAAAGATGTTTCGCTGTTAGAGAAGCCAATTGAAATTAAACTAGAAAAATATTATGCAGTTGGTTACGATGACAAATGGTACATTGGAAGAGTTGTTAAATATGACCAAAACAAGCAACTTGCGAAATAAAATTTTACAAGAATCATATCGTGGATTTCAGTGGCCTACTCAGGATGATATCCAAACTATATCAACTAAGTTTTTTTGTGTGGCCCCATAAACATTATTGGAAAGTTACCTTTTAGTGTTAGTACAAGAAAGAAGAAAAATAAATAGAATGTATAAAAGTTGGAAAAAAATAATTAATCAATGAATAACATTGCTAGAAACACAGACCTATTTATAGTATTCTTTTTTTACGTTGGTCACGTTCGTTGGTCACACCACTTTAGTTGAAAACCCTTTGTATGAAATTTAATATTTGTATTTAATATAACTACATACCATATTTGAAAGTAGATAACTTGTGTATTATAAAAAACTTAAATTTTAGTTTATTGAATAAGAACTTTCAGAGAAATTGCTTTCAAAGTATAAGTAAGTTTTTATGTGGTACTTTTTTTGTTACGTTGGCCACAGCACTAAATTTTGTTGTTATTAACTATTATTTACATAAATTACTGCACTTTTTTATTGATAATGCACTTATTACCTGCATTGATATCATATGAAAAAAAAATAGAAATTCACTTATTTTGTCCTTAATTATCAACAAAAATGCAAATTGAATAAGCTGTGAATGTTACGTTGGTCACGATGGAATGACCCTAAACATATAATTATTAAATATAGATTTCATTCTGACTCTGCAAATGTTTACCTTTTTATCGGCTTAATGAAATTATAAAAGGTTGTAACAATTTTATTTTAGCAGTAAAGGAACATACTCATTAAACGTACCATGAATATTGAAATACCTTTATTAACTAATATAAAGATTCAAGTAACAATCAAATTTTTATAGTATTGCTATATCTAGGATTAGTAGTCTATTTGTTTCGGAGTTCGGTGCAAATCCACAAGCCACTAGCGCGCGCGTGAGAGGTTCGAGAACCACACTTATGATCCTCCCACCTTGCAGGAGCGCGGCGAGCGCACTCGTCGATAGTTTAGGGCAGCGTGAAGATGCATTCGAAGAGAATGACGAGTGACCTCCGGGTCGCTTTGATTTGGTGAAGCACTTCCTGAGTAACGGTTAGTACTTAATCCATATATTGCATATTCGTTATCATATTAGCTAATTTAAAATTTATTTAGCGCAAACAACCATACCTTAGAAAAAGCAACCATACCTTAGAAAAAGCAACCATACGTTAGAAAAGCAACAATACGTCAGAAATTGCAACGATAAATTAGAAAACCGCGACCACTTTGAAATAAAATTAGACAACGGAGGAGTACGCTGTGAATAAAAGATGCCGTGAACCAATGTAAGAAATCCGCTTCGCTCTTGCATCTGTAATAAAGCATGGAAAACAAACATATTTAACAGCAGGCCCGCTCTGCGAAGTTGTTTCCATTGCAACCAAGGACGACAAGCCGGTATTTGGGTTCGTAATAGAATTAAGAATTTCCTCAGTACTTCCTTCTGAAAGTACATTATTTCGTTTTGTTTGTTAGATGTACAAAATTGTTATTCAGTTTACCTGTAATTAAGCTGGTTTTCCCCAGTATCAAAATTTGATTTCACTTAGTTTTGTAAAGATGTGACTACATATGGCTGCAACGTAAATTAACAGCTGCTATTACGTCACCTGTTTATTTGAACAATGCCGTCAACAATTGCATAATGGCTAACAGATGTTTAACATTACAGTACTGCCACTTTTGATAAAATTAAAGAATATCTTGGTGATTCTATTAACTTCAAACTAATTTTAATTTTGTTAAATTAATGAGAAAATTTCATATATTCATTTGTAAGTGACCTACACAGATCTGGTTGGGTTATAAAGAAACTTAATATTGTTAGTTACACTGAAGTGTTATATATTTGAGTAAGGATCAGTTGTTAAACCTTACAACAATTTTGCAAGAATATCACATATTTATTTTATTTAATTATCATGAAATTTTATTTACTGAAACAAAGAAAATTCTTTCTAGTAAATTAATTATCTACATTTAAAGTTTTTATTCTGATCTGGTTTGATCAGACCTGATAGACAAAACACAGAAAGAGTTAAATTTTATGATTCCATTATGTAAGAAATATTCTCTATGCATTTTAGATATACTTGAGGGACGCAAATAGTGTTCCCATTTTTTTAGGTAACCTAACTATATTCTTTCTTACAGGAGCAGTGTCTTATTCTGTTAAGACAAGTTTGTATGTCAGCGAAGGCGATCTTTTTCTTTGGGTCTCCAAGGCCGCCCTTAGAAATTTGCTATGCCATTAATATAAATCAATCTGGACTTGGTGGCGCCTGTTTGTTTTAGTTTGAGTGTGAACCCCACAGATTTCGACTTACCCCCATTGCTCATAGCTCTACCCAAGGAATAGACCCTAGTTACGTCGGAAGATTTCGTTTTGCAGACACCTAACTTGAAGTATGGTGTTAATAAAGTAGTGTTTTAGTAGGCCTTTGAATAATACGTTTCACTGGCGCCGGCAACGTTTGGGGCGTCGAAATTTGTTTGTTCAACGCTAGGGGCGTCGAAATTTGTTTATTCAACGAGTGATTCGTGAAATTCGTTCGTTCATAATTTAATTTAGCTCGAAATTTGTTTGTTCATAATTTGATTTACCTCGAAATTTGTTTGTTCAAAATTAATTTTACTTGAGATTCGTTCGTTCAAAAATTATTTTTACTCTGAAACTTGTTTGTTCAAAATAATTTTACTTTGAAATAGTCTGTTCAAAATTTATTTTTGCTTCGAAATTTGTTTATTCAAAAATTTAATTTGCTTTGAAATTTGTTAGCTTAAAATTTATTTTGCTTTGAAATCTATTTGTCCAAAAATTATTTTGCGTCGAAATTTGTTTGCTTAAAGTTTATTTGACAGTTAGATTTGTTGGTTTGCTTTTGATAAAGGATTGGTCGTAACGCTAATCCCAATACAGTCAATTAATTAATCTGGCCAAATTTACTTTTGACTTTAATTTTTTTTGACCCCTTAAACTTTTTTTGATATTGTTTTGGCAAAAATAATTTTACCAAAAACATTTTTTTTGTGATTTTTACCTTTAGCAGTACGAATTTGTTTTGATAACTTTTATAAGATTCGGATCAGTTAGATTTATCGGTTTGATTCCATTAAGCTGTTGTAATCATGTCGGAAAAATTCCAAATTGTTTGTCTACTTAAAGAAGAATTGGAGTATGAACTAAGAATTAGAGGAGTGTTGAGTGAGAGGCCAGTGTTGGAGAAAAGGAAAATTTTAGGTAGATTGTTAGCTAAAGAAATAGATAAGCCTGGTTGTTTGATAGATCTTTCGTGTTATGAAGTAGATTTTGCAACGGAAAGTAAAGAAATTTCAGTTTCAGTCGAGTCAATTCGTAATGTTGTGTCTGAATTTGAAGGCGACTCATCAGACTCAATTTTTAGAAGAGCTTGTTCAAGGTTAAACCACCTTTCAGGGCGAGTTAAGCGCATGAAAATTCCTTCAATAAATTCCGATGAAGCAAGTAAGTTCAGAAATGAGACAGTAGCAACGATATTAACTCTTGAAGCTGACTTATACGATAAAATCAATAAAAGTACAGAGTCCACCCATTTGGATCGGTCCGTTGTAGTATCTCCTTCAGTTGCTAGTGCACCTATTCATTCGACTTCGTATATAACACCTTCAGTACCTATAGGTTCATGGCCTGTAAAATTCTCAGGTGACCCCAAACAACTACATTCATTTTTTGATAGAGTTAGTGATTTAGCACAATCACGTAAGGTATCCGAAGCTGATTTATTTGGATCAGCATGTGAACTTTTTGTGGGTGACGCTTTGGTTTGGTTTAGAACAGTGAAAAATTCCTTGAGAGACTGGAACTCCTTGTTAGAACGTTTAAGGAAGATTTCCTACCTAGTTCTTCAGATGATGACATTTGGGAAAAGATCAGAAATCGTCGTCAAGGTAAAGACGAAAAATTATTTTATTTGTCGCGCATATGCAAACCCTCTTTAGTAGACTGACCAACGAGCCAGCTGAAGTTACTAAAGTTAAGATGATAAGAAGAAATTTGGTTCCTGAATATATTTCAGCACTTGCATTGTCGGACATTCAAGATTTGTCTACCTTAGTAAATTTGTGTAAGAGATTAGAAGAAGCTTCTTTGATGAAACTAAATTTGGTTTCAGCATCTTCTAGTAAACCTAACAAGAATAGCTACCCCTCTAAACATCCATTTGAGAACAAACATCTTGGGTTGAATGAAAAAGTTTGTGCTGTTAGGAGTAGAGTGTTTCAGAATAAATTAGTTAATCCTCACGTAACAGTAGCGGATAAGAGCTCTTTGGAGTCCTCAGTTTGTAATTCCTCTAGTCCCGATAAAAGGAATCATTTTGTTTGTTGGAATTGCTCCCGTAGTGGACATTGGTTTAGAGATTGTAGAGCAGCTAAAAAAATTTTTTGTTTTGGATGTGGTCGAAAAGGCGTTAAGGCAACGTCATGTCCACAATGTTCAAAAAACCAGTAAGGCGGCAGGTACATAGTGGTCGGTATCCTGTTACGCGTCATAAGGCTACGGTTATGATTTGTAAACAAGAAAAATATTTTTGTAAAGACGAGTGGTCGAGATGGCTTACAGTTGTTAAAAATTTTTGTCAGGACTCTCCGAAGCCTAAGAATAATACTCTGTTTATTGAGAAGCAGTGTGATAATCGACCTTATATTATGGTGAAATTAATGGATAGAGACATTACCGGTCTTCTAGATTCGGGATGCACTACCTCAGTAGTAGGATCCTTAGCACTTTCAATTGTTAGAGAATTAGACTTGAAAATTTTAGTTCAGCAAAACAGGTATCACTACAGCTGATGGTTCAATAAAATCTGTTGTAGGCTCAGTAGATTTGCCAATTTGTATAGGTAATGATTGCCGCATCCTTAATGCATTAGTGGTTCCATCCCTACCGCATACATTTATTTTCGGTAGTGACTTTGCAAAATTATTTGGTGTAGTTGCTGACTTTAGAAGTAATAATTGGTTTATCCAAAGTAATGCTGGGAACGACATAGGGTATATAGATTCGTTTTCCATCCCTTTGAACACTGAAGATTCTTTATGTGGGTTTACATGACCTTTCCGATGCTCAATGTGCGCAAGCACAAGAGTTAATAAATTCATTTAGTGAGATTAGCAGCGAAGAAAGATTAGGACGAACTCACCTAATCGAATTGGACATAGACACAGGCAATGCCAAACCCTTCCACAAGAAACCATATGTCATGTCACCATATATGGGTAAGATATTGAATGAGGAATTGGACGACATGCTTAGACTTAAAGTTATAGAACCGTGTACTAGTCCGTGGTCCTCTCCAGTTTTGTTGGTTAAGAAGGCAGATGGAGAATATCGCTTCTGTTTTGATGGTAGAACCCTGAACGACTTAACTGTTCATGATTCGTACCCCTTGCGAACGTAGATAGAATTCTCAATATGTTGAGAGGTGCGAACTACATTTCGTCACTGGATTTGAGAAAATCGTTTTGGCAAATCCTCTTAGTGAGTCGTCTAAGGATAAGACTGCCTTCAGTGTTATTTCACGAGGACAATTTAGATTTACATGCATGCCATTTGGGTTGAAGAATGCTGCGCAGACGCAACAACGTTTAGTAGATGTAATTTTTGGTCCACGTTTTGAACCCCATGTATTTTGCTATTTGGACGACATAATTTTATGTTCGTCATCTTTTGAAGAACACCTAAAGTTATTGGTAGAGGTTAAGCAACGTTAAAGGAAGCTAACCTTACTATAAATATAAGTAAATGTGAATTTTTAAAAGACACTTAAATTTTTGGGTTATATAGTAGGTTCTAACTCACTTCGTACAGACCCCGATAAGGTGTCGGCCATGGTTAACTTTCCCGTCCGAAAACCACAACGGAGATTAAAAGGTTTATAGGAATGTGCAGCTGGTACCGGCGCTTTATAAAGAATTTTTCGTCTTTAGTTTCGCCTATTAATGACCTCATTAAAAGTAAGAAAAAGGTCAAACTGTAACTGGAGTGCGGAAGCAGAAAATTCATTTGTGCTGATCAAGCAAGCATTAGTTTCTGCACCTCTTCTTTCGCAGCCAGACTACTCGGCACCCTTTATTGTGGAGTGTGACGCAAGCAACACTGGGTTAGGAGCTGTGTTGATTCAGAATGTAAACGGAGAAGAGCGTGTAATTTCGTACGCAAGCAAAACCCTGAGCCGTACTGAGCGCAATTATTCCACCACTGAAAGAGAGTGTTTAGCAGTTATTTTTGCAATGGAGAAATTTCGTCCGTGGGTAGAAGGAGTTCGATTCACAGTTGTCACCGATCATTTTTCGTTACTTTGGTTGAGTAATCTTCAGAATCCAACTGGAAAACTCGCCAGATGGTCAGTTCGATTACGGCAACACTCATTTGATTTGGTGCATAGAAAAGGAAAGTTCAATATAGTTCCAGATTGTCTTAGTCGTGGTGTTCCTTTAGAAAATCCAGAAGTTAATTTAGTAGAGATTAAACTTGATACAGTAGACTTGTGGTATGAATCTTTGAGAAAGAAAATTTTGTTGTCACCGAAAAGCTACCCACAATGGAAAGTAGAAGATGGGTTTATTTATAAGTTTATACCTTCCTATTACCGCATTCGGCGAATGTTGTAGAGTGGAAACACTTAGTGCCAAAGTCTCAGCGTTTAGATGTCATTAAATCATGTCATGACCCCCTTCAGCAGGACATTTTGGTTCCTTAAAACTTTGTCTCGTGTTCAAGAATTATATTATTGGCCAAAGATGATCTTTGACGTACGTAAATTTTGTAGGAAATGTTTGATTTGTGGTGCTCAAAACCACCCAATAAAGGTCCCCTTGGGATGATGGGAAAGGAGAAAGAGGTTGGACTACCATTCCAAACCATTGCATTAGATTTGATGGGTCCGTTTCCTCGTTCCAAATGCGGACATAAATGGCTCTTAGTTGTTGGTGATTGGTTCTCGAAGTATTCGATTTTGCAACCTTTGCGTAGTGCCACGGCACATTTGATCGAGAAATTTTGGAGGAAAAAGTATTTCTTGTCTACGGAGTACCACAGTTTGTCATTTGTGATAATGGTCCACAATTAATTGGACGTATTTTAAAGCTTTGTGTGCAAGGTACGAAATTCAAAAGATTTGGTATAATGCTGTTTATGCTCCTCAATGCAATTTTGTGGAAAGAATCAATAAGACAGTTGGTACAGCAATCCGTTCATACGTAGAAGAACATGATACGTGGGATATGGAGATATCAAAGATCCAATACGCAATCAACTCAGCAAAACATGAGTCCACCAACTATTCGCCAAATTTTTAGTTTTTGGTCGTCAGTACCTTTAAGTGGAAAAGCTTATAATGATAATTTTATACCGGTGAAGATGTTGATGTTGTCTCCAGTAGTAGACCTTCTTATGTTTTGGATCGTCAACCTTTGTTTGATATTTTGGAAATGTCCGTGAAAATTTGCATGTAGCTTACCAACGTTCAAGTAAACGCTACAATCTTAGGAGAAGAGACATTTCATTCCGAGTCGGAGAAAGTGTTTGGAGAGCTAATAAGGTCCTCTCGAGTGCAGTGATAAATTTTCCGCTAAGTTAGCCCCTAAGTTCGTTATGAGTAAAGTTCGGAAAAACATTCCAATTTAGTATATGAGTTAGAGAACGAAGATGGGACAAAAGCAGGAAATGGCACGTAAAGGACTTGAAACCAGTTGATGCATCATATCCAAATGAAAATGATGATCCTGACGATTAATTCAGATCCGATCATCTCTTTGATATTAAGTAATGACGTAGTGGTTCGTTTTGTTTTGTTTTGTTCTGATTTAGTGTCGGTCCACTAATATTGAGTATTTTGTTTGAGAAGTGAAGTAAGTGGTTTGAGATTTTGTAAGTTTTGTAGGTTTGAGGTGTGCCTTGTGTGCACGCTGGACATTTTGCTCGCGCGTTGCTCGGAGATGTGTTTGGAGGATGTCTTTGACAGATATCCTTACTATGTAGAAGTAGATGGGCTATTTGATTATTGGTCCTGATTTCTACATATCCAGGTAGAGAGAATATTAGATTATTCTTTCCCTTGTTCCTTTTGACCATTAGAAGTTCTTTGATTTGATAAGGTCAAAGTTGGTTTGGTGAGTCTCACCGTTTGGTCCATCACTAATGAGATCAGTTGTTTGTTAGAAATTAGTGATAGGATATTCAGTAGGGTGTAGGATAGTACAGCCCTGACTGGCCCAGTTTTGTACTTGCATTTGATAAGTAACCTCATGGTTAGGTTACCTTTGTTTTGATCATCCCTTTGCGATGAAGTGATGATATTTTGTATTTGAGATTTGTAAGTAACCTTTTGGTTAGGTTACCTTTGTTTTGATCATCCCTTTGCGATGAAGTGATGATATTTCGTATTTGAGATTTGTAAGTAACCTTTTGGTTAGGTTACCTTTGTTTTGATTATCACTTTGTGATGATAATATTTTTGAATTTAAATTTTGTAAGTAACCTTATGTCTGGGTTACCTTTGTTTTGATCATCTCTTTACGATGAAGCGATGATATTTTGTATTTGCATTTGATGAGTAACCTTTTGATTAGGTCACCTTTGTTTTGATTATCACTTTGTGATGATGGTGTTTAAATATAGACCTATTAGTAGGGTCTTACTTTTGATTATCACCTGTAGTGATGATGTTTTGAATAGTTATGCTGTCTTGATGAGGAAGCATTCCTTTTTTTGTAGATAGAGCTAAATGAGCTCCTGGAAGTGAAGTTTTTGAAATTAGAAATAAGTTGTAAGTGTTTGGTTATAGGTAAGAAATATTAGCCTTGTTAGAAGTAAGAATCTCAAGTCAGGAAATATTGTAAATTTGAATTTTTTGTCCCGTGGAGTGTTTGACTTTCTAATTTGACCCCTCCCAATTTTGATTATTACCGATTGTGACTCCCGATTTTGTCTCCGATGGACGTCAGGTACGTAGTTACCAACACACTCATTTGTAAATATTTGTCCCCCCCATTTGAATAAATTTATAAAATTGCATAGTTAGTTAGGAAGGTAGGAAAGGCTAGTATTGTTATAAAAAATTTTTTTTGTATTTGTTATATTTAGAGTTTTTCTTAAATACAACTTTATTTTTAGCGTGTTCTGAACACCTTTCTTGGTGTGGGCTAGAATATTTAGGGTGGGGTGCCCTCTAGCTCGTGCATGATTGTCACTTAGTTTAATGTTGAATAGTAGAATTTGGCTGCACATATAGTTTTCTAATTATTGTAGGAAAATGTATAATAATGCCATTATCGAACTCATGCCATAAAAAGGATAAAGTAAATAACATTTTATTGGTATATAAAAGGATCTATGTACTGATTTATACCTTTTGGTAATCATTTTTAAAAACTTTTCAACCTTAAACAATTACTTCATTTTACTTCCATTCCATCAGATAATATGTATTTCTTAAGAATATGGTATCCTCTACATACCACAATTTGAAAATTCGACTTTTTTTAAGCAAACATTCGGTATATTATTTGAATTTCAGGTTGGTACCGTTTATACTATGACCTATCAACAATTTATTTAATTTTAGCATTCAGTAATTCACCAAAAGTGTTAAATCTTGAACTTTGGCATGATTTGTCAGTCGGTCAAATAAAATTTAATAGAACTAGAACAAAGACAGTCAAATTATAGATCAAAGTTCAATTCCAAAAGTTTCAGTTTCTCAAAGTAAAAAAAGGCTATAAAAATCAGTCTGTAACAATTTCATAAACATTGAAAATTGCTAAACATTTTGTACTTTTATTACATATTTCTAGGATTTTTCAAAGAATCAAAAATCAAATGATATACTACGGTATGTTCCACAAGTATTTTGATTGTAACTCAAAATCATTATACTCTTAAATCAAACAAAAGAACGATAGTTACTTGTTGAACACAACTGAAAAAATATCTTCTCATTCACTGAATGAAAGTCTTCTGGCAGGCCCGGCCCGGTCAGTTTTATTTCGGTGGGGCCTCGGGCCGGGCGGTCACTGCGTCGGGCCGGGCCGGGCAAAAAAGCCCGGCCCGGCCCGCTCCATCCTAGAATAGCCAACTTATAATTTTGTAAAATATGAACTCAAAATAATCAAATGTATTTAAAATTCGTTTACAACAAATGATGGAATGTCCTGCCACCAGTTCTTATACATAAACGACACCGTCCCAAAAATTTGGTTTTAAAACCTGAAAGCGCGACCGATTGTCTCAGCCTTCCAACGGCTTCGTTTTTCTGAAGGTCCTGCTCGTTTGTGGTATGTGTTTTATACACATTTTCTTTCATATAACCGCACAAGAAGTAATCCAGGGGTTGAGGTCGGGAACGCGATGGCCACTAGATAGTGCCAATGATTGGGATATGCAAGACTAAGTGTTCCCTAACATTACGCCACTGTGTGCTGGGCGCCATCGTGTTGAAACCTTATATGTGATTTTCCAATGCTCCACCGAAGGTACTACATTGGCCAGGAAGCGGGTTTTACCTGGAAAATTTGAGTCTTGCCGAACCCTTGCTGTTCCAAGCAAGGTAGCGATCTTTAACTAGTGGCAGGACATTCGAACATTTGTTGTAAACGAATTTTAAATACATTTGATTATTTTGAGTTCATATTTTACAAAAAAAGTTGGCTATTACTACAATTCTTTAATAAAAGTGCTGTTTTGGAATTGTGCCTACAAATTACCCAATAATTTTCCATGCATTTAATCTTAGACCTACCAGTTATTAGATTAATGAAGCTTTTTGGATAGGTGTGCACTTTTCGATGGTGATACTTATTTTGAGTAATTTTAGTTTGAAAAGCACGCAAAATTTTTCACAGAACCAAAACTATAGAAAAATTATGATTTTCTCTTGCGATAATAAGTAAATGTTTGAGGAAGTTCTTATTTATTAAACACACAACATTCACGCATACACAGAAAACGAACTACCTACAAAGGTCAGTATTTCTTTTATTGCAAATTAATATTCGAAGTTCTGCACGATTTTGGCACAAAAGCATAAAAGTTGTTATAACTTTGAAACCATCAACAATTGGATAACAACATATACAGTTATTTGAATAGGTTTTAATCTCAGCTATCAAACTCTTCAATTTAGAGCATTACTTTTGGGGCACCCTATAACGCAAATATCCACCAACCATAGTGCACCAAACCCAGTCGTGTAGGTGGCAGCAACCATTATGGTAAAACAGATTTAGCTGGTAAACAACTCTTTAGAAATTTCCAAAATTTTTTCATGAAATGCTAATAATCTATAACAAAATATCACCAGCAATGGTGTGCCAAAGCCAGTATTTGGCTGCAGCAATCCTAAGCAAACTAAATCGTGCCTCATAAAGGGATGGATAAAAATTTTAAAATTTTCACATGCAATCGTCTATAGTTTAATACAAAAATAAACACCACCAACGGTGCGAAAGCCAGTCTTGGGTGGTAGTAACCTCTATAGTAGAAAACATTACAGCTTGTAAACGACTCAATAGAAAATTTTAGAATTTTCATATGCAATCGTCCAATAGTCTCCTACAAAATATCTTGCACTTTTGACGTTAAACCCATATTTTACGTTTATTAGAATTCATTTCTATCGATATTTTACGAACTAAAACGAATATTTAAAGATTTTCGAACAGGAACAGCTGTATTGCCGACGGTTAAAAAATTTAAATTGCGCAGTAATTACAATTAAATAACTGTATAACCATCACACCAATAAAACCAAATAGTGTATGAAAAAAGCAACATTTTTGAAATAAAACTGTTCTGAGGGTAAAATTAGGCGCTTACAGTATATTTAGCGCCCACACAATAAATATCAAGTTTTAACGTCGATTTATATTAATAAGATAAAAGCGCCATCCTTTGTAGAATTAATAGAATTAAATTTTCTATTTAAAAAATAATATCATATTAAAATACATCTGAAATTTAAGCTGCTTCATGACGATAACAACGCTATGATAAATGATTTAGCATGACATAATTACTTTTATTTCATACATACTGCTATTTATAGAACATAAGGATGCATACATTGTTTTAATTTAGCGCGTATCGGATACACAAAGTACAGCGATATAATATATAGTATTAAAACGGACGCAGCATTTTAGAATGATTCACGTTCGAATTCGCCAGCCTGTAAAAACCAAACGATTAAATGTAGAAGTAGAATGTCTCATTACTCATATCTCACTCTCTCTTAAGGTATTATTTCTAAGTTTCATCTTTGTTACTTGGAAGAGTTACTGACAACATTGCTGGAAGTTAAACTGATAGAAATCTTATTGTAAAATGAAAGGAGATATACAACGGACGCGACAATAAATGCCTTTGAAAGGGTTCTAGAATAATAGGGAAATATAAAATAGTGTATATCGATATATTTCACTATTTTAAAAATTTTTTGTGATTTTGGGCTTCTTCAACAAGCAAGTAACAATATATTCTATATATGTAAATATCTATTTCCGCTATTTCTGGGGGACGCCAAAATGTATCAATTTTGTAAGGATGCAAAATTGCTAGTAGGATGTGTATATATATATATATATATATATATATATTAGAATAAAATTGCATGTTATAATATAGGTTAATTTGTATGCGTTAATTTAAGCAACATACATTTATTTAATATCATAAATTAAAGCATTCGTAGAAAGCTACAAGGTTTAAGATTGCAAACAAGTTAAAACATTCAAGGATTTCAAAGGACACAAGCTTGGGGTAGATAAATGATTCTGGTTAAAGCTAGAATACGTTGAGAAAACAATTCGAAGTATTGTGGTAACGGAAAGACACAAGGATAACAATAACAAACGACTATTTCAAAAACAGACGATAAAATTAGGTGACAGAGAATCTTTAGTATATAACAGAGTAAGATGAAAAATAACAGGTGGTTAAATGACAAACATTTTCAAGAGCATGTCAGACGAATATATTTTAATAACCAATAAGTGGGATAAAGATGCAACATGTTTGTCGACAGTATCGATTTTTCAAGGCACACGTATATGAAGGGAGAATTAACAGCGAACAACATGGCAATAGTGGTACAATAAGAAAGGCAGAAAACATGTGGCAGACAAAGATATCAAAAGAGTGGAAATACAGTCGACAAGTTAGGTAGGAAATTAAGACAAAGATAAAAAAGGTGGTTATGAAAGCATGACTGCGATAACAGTATAGACGCGCACTTAAGAGGCGTGATTGGATTTGTTTGGGGGTAATAGCAGACTACAGATTTCAGAGAAACTTAAACGGTTGGAAGTTTTACGAAGCTTTTCGTGGTAAAACAATGTTGGAGTGGATGAATTCTGAGTTTCGAAAGTTCGTTGAGTGTTTGTACGGCTTGAATTTGTGGAATTGTTGTGGCAGTTGACAACATTTCATAGAATGTATAGTGAAAATACGGGCAACGTAAGTGGGGCTAAGAATACATAAGCGCTGCTGGAGGTAGATTCGCTCTCTTATTTTTCCCTTATTTTTCTGACTTTTCGATTATAATTTGAATTATTCAGAATCACATCCTAGCTTTGATACTGTGTGACAGTGCCGTCCCCCGGAAAATTTTACAAGTGTTTTGTTAATGCACAAGTGGGTGCAAAGTAGTTAAACGGGCTGAACTGAAATAAATAATAATAATTAAAGCAGGATGCTACGTAAGTAAAAGAATTATTTACATTTTGAACGAGGATGCTGGTGGCACATTAAGTAGAAGACAAGGTGTGGTTTGGATGTTGTACGTGCAGTCTGGTGGAAGGCGTCTTCAGATTGTTAATGATTTGGACGAACGTCTATAGGATGATATTGCTGTCCAACTTGGAAAGCACCAAGATGCAATAACCCAGGGACGCGCAGTCTGGTGGAAAGTCATCTACAGAGGCGGTGATCTGGAAGAACACACTCCATGTAACAATATTTTTTTATTGAAACTGTTGTGCTGGTGCTTAGTCATTTTAAACTATGAGTGATTTGAGTTATTTATGGTGATAATTTTTAAAATTGAAAAGTAATTTTATGGACATATGTAATGGACAATTTTTCTATTATTAATCTGAGGATGAAAATACTTGAATAATATGTTATAGATGTAAGAAGTAAACGTGTCTTTAGTATAATTTGACAATGTAAAAATGTATGCACAGAAAATAAAAATGTGAAATGTAGAGGAGCATAAAATCACAGAGTACAGATCGTGCCTTAGTTGTGGAAAGACTGACTCTTATCAGTTCGCGCTCTATATAAAGGCACGCCAACCCACCTGTTATTATTGGTTTAACGTGCTTATCTGTTATTCGGTCATATTGGAGGCGTTGTGCTTAACTTATCGTCCATCCATTGGGTTTTATACAAAGTTACTTATTCTATAGTTTGTTGAAATGCTCATCCTGATCACGTAGCCATCAAAATTTTATATTGTGGATTTTGACCATGATACTTTGTACCTTCTAATATCACGTACTCATGTTTTGTACAGGAATTTATTCAAATTTTCCTTTTATCCCCACATATACAAACTTGTTGTTCCATATTTTGTTTACCTAATCTGCTGGGTTTTGTGTCAATTTTACATTGAAGATCACGTGAGCAAATTTTATAATGATGTAAATTAGGTGCGTTTATTTACTTCCTGCATTATGAGACATGTTTGTTTTGAAAGGTCTGTTTATTGTGAACATGCATAATTATTTTCTTACACCAATGCGTCGGTTTTGAATAAGATTCGTTTCGTGTTTGTCTTACTTTAGATGCTCCTGATTTGCATTTATGTAAAGTTTATGAATGTATTGCTGTTTCAAAAATAAATTGGATTGCGTACAGAGTTATTTATCTTACTAAAATGATTGAATTATTAAAGAATGGGCCTCTTTTCATTGACTAAAGTTAGTTGTGAATTTCATACAGTGTGTTTGATATTTGCTTTTTGCAAAATTGGCAAATTGTGTACTTTTTATGATTCAAATGTTTAGTTTCCTTGATTTTGGTGTTATTTGCATGAAGTATACCACCCTTGTGACCCTATATACCCCTAAATAACCCTATTATCATAGCAATATATATATATATATATATATATATATATATTCATGTGATTGGAGGTTATCAAAAGTCACATAGCATCATCTTATAAACATACAACGCCGGAAACCCGAACAAATTAGAAAAAATTAAAGAAAAAAACTCAAATTATGTAAATATTTATTTTCATAACCAAGTGTATTTGTTAAAATGCTCGATGTATGGAATATGAATGGATAAAAGCCCGCTATTGAAAGAGTTTTCATTCTTAATGACGACAAAAGAAAGTGTTTTTAGATAAGAATTATATGGTATTATTTGGTATATTCCGGTGCAGAGAGACGTTTTTCAAAATTTTTTCAACTACATTTTGTTATCAAAGTACTCAATTGTCTATAATATTTAATTGTATGTTTCTTTAATACCAAACATACGTTGATATTTTTATGAAAACGCATTCCTTTAAAATATAGGTCAATATTCAAAGAAAAAGTTACGAGTGTATTTCAATTGAAAAGATGGTATTTTGCAAGTATTCTGGAATAATTTAGTACAAAAGTGGAACATAAAGTAAACGATATCATCCAAATTATAAGATGAAATAAGAAGTGTCATGACCTACCTATATAAGCAAATTCTTATAAGAAATGTACTTCCAATTTAGGATTGGAAATCCCCTATGTTTACTTATTAAAATAGGGTTTGTAATGTCAAAAAAGTGTAACAGCCAGTGAAAATAGTCAACCTTACACGTTGTAAGTTTGGCAATTTGGCTGTAACCAGTCGATTTAAAACTGCTATATAAATTGCACTGCTTTTGTATAATTACAAATTGTTTTTAAATCACAATAAAATGCACTGCAAAAGTTCTTATTCAAAAAGGTTACATGCAAACTAATCTCTATTCAAAATGGACTGACTTTATAAACAGTTTCTTTTTCTGTAATTCAATGTTATAGAAGTGCTCGATAACCCCACCTTAGTAAGCAATGCTACAAATTTAAATAGAGGAGAATAGCTCAAACTCAACCTGAATAGCATTTATTTAATTACCTATTAACTAGCATTGTCAAATTTGTTAGTTACTACTAAAGGGTCATTCCACGGAAACTTAAACCTCAAGCTTAAAAAAAAAGTTTGAAAACACAATAAAAACTATATATTTTGTTATTCTACAACTATTGTAGTTTAAGGAACTGGCAACATTATCTTTGTATATTGAATCTGGCAACAGTGAGAGCTGTTAAATCACATGGTTGTTGGATTTGTTTTACCATGCACAGATATTGGATTTCAAAACCATTCTGTTGATAAATCTATACTAGGGGAATTACTTTTAAAACCAAGTTTTTTTCAAGATTTAACCTTCATCTATCACATACAAAAGCCATAGTTTGAAAATATTAAAGGTATGTAAAAAAATTCTGTTTATTTTGTTTTGTTTTGAATGTTACGTTGGTCACAAAAAACTATTGTTTTCTCAATAACTCAAGTATTTATAAAGTTAAAACTTTTTAACTTCAAAATCTCTTAGTTCACATCATAAGTGACATAAATGCATCTTCCTTTTTTAAAAAATATTTTTTGATTGATTGTAAAGACTGTGACCAACGTAACATGTTAATGTGTTACGTTAGTCAACCTGTTTTTTAGTGTTTACAGACTGATAATAAAACTCTTTGCCAAATTTCTAGAATTTAAAGTATTTTTTATTATATTTGAAGGTGTAAAGTATTAAATACCATGGCTAGTACATCTAACTGCCTCTCTGCTGCTGAAAGAAAACGGAAAAGCCGGGCAAATCAAACTGAAGAACAAAGGCTAGCTGATAAAGAAAAGGCTAAGGAATTTATGAAAAATTTGAGAATGAAAAAGAAAGGAGATGCAAAATTAAAGAAGAAGGAAAATGAAGCAACCAAATTAAGAATGCGCAAAATGCGAATGAAACAAAAAGCGGAGTCTTCTGCAACAGTTTTTTCAAGTCCCAAAAAGGCATATTCTAGTCCTCAAAGTTTTGGAAAAGCCTTAAAGCGTGTCAAGTCTACTTTGCCTCAAAGCCCCCGAAAAAGAATAGCAGTCATTGAGAAGTTGGCTTCAGATGTAGGAATTCCAGTCTCAAAGCAAAATGCTGTTTCTCAAGGAAAAGGAATCACCAAGAAGTGAAGGAATTGGTCAAAGAGTTTTATCGAAAGGATGAAATTTCACGAATTTTTCCAGGCAAAAAGATGTAAAATCTTTTAGAGACCCAACTACTAAAACCAAAATGTGTCTTCAAAAACGATTGCTGATGTACAATTTGAAGGAAGCTCACGAGATTTTTTCAACGAACTTCGTTCGTTTATGAAATCTATTTGTCTGTGTGTCTGTCTGTCTGTGTGTCCGAGGCCTTTTAATGGTCGGACATCAATGTGTGATACATCAATCGATTCAGCTCGGTGTCCAGAGCTTAAGTTTTGATGTCAGTTAAATTGGGCCGCGGGACGCCGAGCCCCGGAAAATCCACAGGGATAATTAAAATTTTAAATAAGTTTAAAATCAATATGCGACACATATTTGAACAATTTATGGCATTTCATGCCAATTATTCCAATATTATAGACATTGTTTAAACTTAAATTTTGATTACCGAAAATAATTAGATTCATATAAAAAAAATTTCTTATCTTATTGATGAGAACTAATATATAGCTTTTAAAATATTTATTCAATAAAAAATAAAATATATTAAAATGTCTCTTTTGTTGTTTATAAATTTTGTTTTATCTGAATACTTATAATTATTACAACATAATAATTTTAATTTCTTTAATTTGTTTTAAAGTAAGTCTACATTTGAAGTTCGTTGCGACAATGCCTTGCATTTTCAACTTGTTAAAGTTGAAAATTCCACCATTGCTATAGGACTATTAAAATTTTGTGAGTTTCGACCAGTAGAAGTTGAAGTAGTTAAGTCGAAAGACCATGAAGTGTGTTGTTGCCCCTATTGCGAGAACTTTAACTTCTTGTTGCATGAATGCAAATGGAAGGACAATATCAAAAGTATTAATGATTTATTATTACACACTGTTTGTGATCAGCATTCAGCTGACTGTATAAAAAAAAGATGCAATAAATGTTCATCTTCATTTGAAATACTGTTAAAAGAAAAGCTTTTATCGAAACAAATTGAAGTTGAACAATGGAATGTGGGAAGCTTGAAAAAAATGTTTCATTGATGATGCCTTGAAAGATGAATTGGTTGAACAGTTTACACAACTAACTGAGCATTTATATAATGTAAGTAGGCAAGCGAAAGAGCTGCGAAATCAAAAGGATAATCTGAAGCGGACGAAGTTTTGCTGCAAACTGATTTTGCAGAACTTTCAGATAAAACATCAAAATGAAGTGATGGCGGCACACTGGAAAAGTACTGAAGACCCTAGCATTACAATTTATACAAGTGTCATCTACTTCAGAAGAGAACCTGATGAAGACATCCTAAAGCAGACATATGCGGTTATTTCAGACACAAAACAACACACCTCTAAAGAAGTAAAATTATTTAATGAAATGATTCTTGAGGACTTCCAATTTAATTTCAACTTTAAAGTAAAGAGAGCAACTATTTGGAGTGATGGGGCAGCTGCCCATTTTAAGAACCGCTATTCTATAGCAAGCATGGCAGTGTCCGATGTTTTTTCGGAATGGAACTTTAGCGCCTCTTATCATGGAAAAGGTCCACACGATGGAGTGGGTGCAATATTAAAGCGCCACGTCTGGAAGAAGGCCCTACAAACAAGAGTAATTGTAAAAAATGCGCAGGATTTTTTTTGCAGAAGTTCTATCGGCAGAGTTAAATGTTCGATGTATTTATGCATCAGAGGATGACATTGCAGCAAAATGTGTGGAAGTTGATACTTTTTATAATGTTATAGAGCCACTAAATGGAATTAAGTCTGCACATTCAATTCAGAAGGCAAGCAACATGTGTGTCAACATGTATGTTAATACAGGAGACGAATGTCCAATGGCCAAAGATGTTTCGCTGTTAGAGAAGCCAATTGAAATTAAACTAGAAAAATATTATGCAGTTGGTTACGATGACAAATGGTACATTGGAAGAGTTGTTAAATATGACCAAAACAAGCAACTTTGCGAAATAAAATTTTTACAAGAATCATATCGTGGATTTCAGTGGCCTACTCAGGATGATATCCAAACTATATCAACTAAGTTTTTTTTGTGTGGCCCCATAAACATTATTGGAAAGTTACCTTTTAGTGTTAGTACGCAAGAAAGAAGAAAAATAAATAGAATGTATAAAAGTTGGAAAAAAAATAATTAATCAATGAATAACATTGCTAGAAACACAGACCTATTTATAGTATTCTTTTTGTTACGTTGGTCACGTTACGTTGGTCACACCACTTTAGTTGAAAAACCCTTTTGTATGAAATTTAATATTTGTATTTAATATAACTACATACCATATTTGAAAGTAGATAACTTGTGTATTATAAAAACTTAAATTTTAGTTTATTGAATAAGAACTTTCAGAGAAATTGCTTTCAAAGTATAAGTAAGTTTTTATGTGGTACTTTTTTTGTTACGTTGGCCACAGCACTAAATTTTGTTGTTATTAACTATTATTTACATAAATTACTGCACTTTTTTATTGATAATGCACTTATTACCTGCATTGATATCATATGAAAAAAAAATAGAAATTCACTTATTTTGTCCTTAATTATCAACAAAATGCAAATTGAATAAGCTGTGAATGTTACGTTGGTCACGATGGAATGACCCTAAACATATAATTATTAAATATAGATTTCATTCTGACTCTGCAAATGTTTACCTTTTTATCGGCTTAATGAAATTATAAAAGGTGCAATAAAATTTAAAAATGTATATGGCTTTTAAGAACTATAAATTAGTTATTGATTACATTGTTTTTCTTAAGAAAACTTGTTAGGGGTAACTGTAAAAGGAAATAAACCTTTGACAAATATATTATATAAGTAAATGTTGACTAACTGTAAATTTTCATATTAATTCATACAAAAGTAGTAATATGTGTGGCTTATTTGGTGATATCTTCTATAAATGAGAATTCATTTCAATATCTTTTATATTTATAAAAAGAAGCACTACATATTCATGTCAACAACTATTAAGGATTAAATAATAATTAGCAATTCCCAAAAATTAATTAGACTTCGGTAAAGTGATCTCATACATCAAGCAAAATTTTATCAAAAAAAGCATTCAGAATTACACAACATTATCAAAGTTAGAAATATTTTAAAGCGTAAGTACATCAACTGCTGACCTTTATAACGTCATTAACAATTGTACATAAGTGGATATCTAATGTATATAAAGAGTTTATTATCCTCCTGAACTTTAAACTGTTTAATGTGATTACTTACACATCCTTCTTTAATAATATTTAATTATGATATCCTGTAGTATAATAACATTAGCTTATAAGAGATAAAACGTACTTAGAAGAATACATGTATATTGGCCTATATTTTAATGTACCAAATATAAATCTTATAATTGTTAATGTCATTTAGGTAACTTCTGTAAACAAAATTAATTCATTAGATGTGCAAATAAGCTTATGCTAAATAAATAATTAAAAAATAAAGTAATAAAGCATATAAAGTATACTAAATTTGCTTATAAAAAACTAAGAAAGAAAAATATAGTACTTCCATCCACATGATACATTACAAAAAGTACTTTCCTATTAAATACCAAGATTCATTCCAAAATACAGAAATTTTGAAGATGTCTGAAACAGCTGAACATCTTATTGTGTTAACATTAGAAACACAGTTGTGGATTACTTAGAACAAACAGTTTTATACAGGGTGTTCCTAAACATCATGTACATATGAAAGGGTGATACTTTGACAAATTTTATGACTAAAAATTTATATAAACATAGGTTCGCAAACGCTTCGTTCCCGATCTACAGGGTGTTGAAGTATCAAAATTTTTTTTTGAATATAGGTTACGCTGTAGGGCTTACATCATTGGGCATGTCGAATGGTTGTGAAAATCTACAGAGTGGTAGTTTTTCTGGAGTCATACTCCCTTTTCTCCCCCTAAACTTTTTTGAGGTGTGCGCCGCTGGTAGATTTTAAAGCACAAAATGAATTTTCCCTTGTACATGCGCCCACTCCTCTTCTTCTCATTGATGCCCGTACTTTTTCGAACACTCACGGAGTATTATTTATGGTTTCAAATGCAGCTATAATTTGATTTTGTAAATCATCAAAGTTGTTCACGGGTGTTGTATACACCAGAGATTCGAGATGCCCCCATATGAAAAATCTAGGGTATTTAAGTCAGGGGATCTAGGGGCTCATGACTGAGATCCACCCCATCCTATCCACTTGTTCTCATGCACTTCATATACATATTCCCTCTTTAAAATAGAAAAATATGCCGGAGTGCCATCGTGCATATACCACATTTCATTTCTCAGCAAAAGAGGTCAGTTTTCGAGTAATAAAAACAATTCATGTTGTAAAAAATACCCGTATGAGTGACCAGTAAATCGACCAGGCAAAAAGAAAGGACCAATCAAATGATTCCCAATTATACTGCCCTATACATTTAATGAGAACTGCAATTGAAAATGCATGTCTAAAATTTCATTTGAATTTTCTTCAGCCCATATGTGGTTGTTGTGAAAATTTATAATAGAATTCCTTGAAAAATTGGCTTCATCAATAAAAAAGATTTTATTATCAAAATTGGGGCTACTGCTAGCCTATTTAGGTACCACTAGCAGAAATTAATCCTTTAAGGTAAATCTTGAGTAAGGTGTGTCTGCAACCTCTGAATGTGGTAAGGGTATAGTAGAGAATCACACAGGATACGCCTAACAACTCGATAACTAACATTTAAATGTTCATCGATTTTTCTGGTACTAGTGACTGGATGTTCTTCTATTTCATTTAGAACAGCTTCTTCGATCTGTGGTGTTCTAACAGTACATGGTCTACCTGCATCATAGGTATTTTTCCTAAGAGCAGTTTCTACAAGACATCTATGAATATACGAAAATACACGTTGATCAGGAATCGTTCAATTGGGATAGCGTTCCATGTACAGACGTTTGGCTTCTTGTACATTTCCATCCACAAGGCCATAGATGAAATGCATCAAATTCGGAATTTTTATGAGATAATAATAAGTATTTAAACATTTTTACACCATACAGTTTACAGCTTCCTTTACTTTAATAAACATATGCAGACACAAGCTACGAGTTCAAATGTGAAATGTACTGTCGAAATTATAAAAACAAGAGATTGTCCAGAATTAATCCAGAGCCTACTAAATCCTACTTAAAAAATTTTAATTTAACCTAGCGATTTACAGAAAATAGTTTCTTATTATTTTCCTAAATAACGGTCATAGATACAAAAAAAACTGCAAGAAATCAAAAAGTTTCTAAACAAAACAGAAAATTCATTTTGAATTTTAAAATCTATCAGCTGTGCACATCAAAAAAGTTTAGAAGGAGAAAAGGGGGCATGACTCCGAAAAACTACCACCGCGTAAATTCTCACAACCATTCGGCAGTCCTGAGTAATTTAGAAAAGCATAAATGTCTGCAAACACAAAAAACAGCATACAAGTTAAAATAATAATGGCCACCACTTTTTACCCGGACACAATAAAATTTCAAAAAATTTGTTTTGAACTGCCAACAGATAACGGAATGCACCAACAAAATATGGATTTTATGTGATAACCAAGTAACTAATTATTTTTCTGGACCACTTGTAATGGATTTATCCAGGTAGCAAGCTCATCAAATGCTACTTTCAAAAGTAAAATCTTTAATGTTACCTGCGAAATTAAAACGTATAACTAACAAATGCTTACTGTTAAAATATTTCTATAAAGTTGTAAATCACCCTGTATACAGGATGCTTGGTAAACAAAAATAATAAATGAAACTACTAACGTATTAATGGGTTTGGATACCCAAACCATATTTAATTTATTGGAAGTTATATACAAATATTTTTGTTGTTGAAGAGGCACAAACGGTGTTCGTGCTGTATTAATTTGTTTTTACAGTAGATCTCTTATAGGTACCATCTTGTGAGCAGTTTGATAACAGAGGCAAGCACGTGTTTGAGTAAGTAATTATTATTAGAAAGTTTTTTTTTAAATCAGCTTTCTGAAATCTTTTCCCTCTTAGGAATTTTCTCTTCAGTTATCATTCATCTGGATGTAGTGGTATCCATATTTGTTGTGTTGTTTAATTGTTTTTATCTACGATCAAGCTCAGCTCTCCTGAAGATTAAACTCCAGCCGAGCCAAATATCTCTAAGCGAATTTCCTTCATCATTCAGTCATTATACATCTAATTTTACCATAGGCTATTATTTATTTTCCACATGATATTCCCCCATACTTTCTTAAGGGTTCACTTAAGATTCATGGTACGTGGTTTTGTTTGCTCAATTCTAGATAAGTTGACATTGCAAATACCTACAGCTTCTATCCAGTTTTATCGTCTCTTTTGATAAATATTGTTTGACTGAAGATTTTTATTTGAACTTAATTGTAGATTCATCCACAGTTATGTTTTGATGTGGTTAAAGGCAACGTGAAAAGCTCCATTTTAGGTGTTCGATGAATGGCCAACACTGTATAATTTTCAAGTTGATCAGTATTACAGTTTGCCATAGCACTATCGTCATTCAAGTGTAAGTAAGTGGCTACGCAACCAGCCAAACCTGCCTACTGTTAAGTCTACTAACATATGGGACATGAAGGTCTGAAGCTGAACAAGTAATCCCTGTAGCAGGGGCTACTTTTATTTCCATCAAAAGATTCATGTCCAAAAAGTCATTATTTCCTTAACGTTTGTTCTGATGTACAGTTATCCAATGCATTGAAACTCTTGTTTGGCAAAGACATTTTTCTCAAACACAATGTAATCTAAAATAGCATATGTAAACAAGTTGAAAGCCTCATATGGACCTAATAAATGGAGATTTTTATAAAATGAGATAAACCCTCATCATCTGCCTGTAAAGTCACTTGGAATTTGAATATTTATTAACAGGTTATTTCAAATTATCTTATCCTTATCAGCAATTTTTGTCAATGTTGCTAATGACACATCATGTGGATCCCAATCTTAATTATTTTCTTCCAATAACACTTCATTATCAGTATTTTTGTCCATAATTTGGACGTTTTCCATGATGTGATCATCATCTTGTTCATGTTTGCTGTCATTATCTGAACAATCAAAAGAAAGAGGAACACATAAATTATGGATTGACTTAATTTCTTGATGTAACTCATCTTCTGTCATGTCGACTAAGTTAAAATAAAGCATATTCATTATCCGACCAATTGGAATAACTATAGTCTGCCAGGCGATTGTACAATTTTTGTTCACTACAATAAATTACCATAATTGAACAGTTGTAAAAACCTATAACAGACTGTTTGTGACTTATTACCTTATTGGTGTCCCAGAAATATTTAATAAAAAAAAATAGGACATCTTTTGACAATAAATGGTTAAAGTGATTACCTTCACTTCAATACATTTGACAACCCATTTACTGTACAATAGTCATCTGAAATAATAACTGATCGTCTCGAAACTGGGTCACGGCATTCAAAATTTCATGCCATAATTCTTCTCGAGTATTCACTGCTTTTTCATACATGAAGGTCTTCACATATACCCATACACAAAAATAAAGTGAATTGAAATCAAGGCTCCAAAGTAGTCAAGGCATCTAGCATTTACAGCCTATCAGCGATGAAAAAATTGAATATTTAGGTAGTAGTATCTGCTAGAGAAATGCTCGGGGGTCCAGAACAATGTTTGTCTAAGTTTTAGAGAAAAGTCATCCAAATATTCAGGTAACTGAGTTTGCAGAAAATTAAGGTATATGTCGCTGTTTAAATTAAGAAGGCAGTTCCGTGGCGTAGTGGTATGTGTGTGACTACTACCCCCAAGGTCATGTGATCGAATCCCGACACGGTCCACTTGAAAAATGTTAGGCGAGCATTTTTCACAAAAATACACCCTCTTTCGGATGAGAGGTAAAATGGAGGTCTCGTGTGTGAGTGTTGTCATGCACGTTAAAGATCCCTACCTTGCTTGGAACAGCAAAGGTTCGGCAAAATTCCAAATTTTCCAGGTAAAAAAAAACTTGCTTCCTGGCCAATGTAGTACCTTCGGGTGGAGCATTGGAAAATCACATGTAATGTTTAAATTAAGAGGCAATTCGACAGGACTTAATACATGATATTCAATAATGTCATACCAAACACTAATTTTGAATTCATGCTGGAAATAATATTCGGTTACTAAATGCACATTTTCTAAATCTCACACATATTTATTCCTAAAGTTGAAAACACCTCTATGTGTAAACGTTGCTTCATCTGTAAGTAATATTTTGTTTAAAAACAACGGGTCGGCATTGTGCTGGATAGGACAGAAATGAGCAAATGCCAGTCTAGTTGGCAAATCAACGAACAGTAGGTTCTATAGTAGCATGTAGTGAAATGGATACAGTCCCTCCTTCATGAACAATTTTGCAACTGGTACACTTGCCTACATCAGTTCTTGCAGCAAGGTATCTTGTGCTTAATTCAGCATTTTACTCCTACAGAATCTCATTTGGGATGTAAAGAGCCTGTTTCTTCCAGTCTGTCATAGAAATTCTTGAAAATCTTTAAATCTGGCTGTCTCCGTTGTGGATGCATTTCCAAATATCTTCAATGGACCATCCGTCCATTAAATTTTTCCTGTGCATACACGCATACCATATCCCGCATTTCTTCATTAGAATTATGCCTGGACATGTCACACTTAAATATTTCAAAAACTATGTAAAACATGCAAAATGTCAACAAACACCAGCAAAGTTTGACATTGATTAAATGCGTAGGGTTTGTTATTGCATCTGATTGCCACAGCCTACCATTTTACATAAAAAAGATGGAAAATACACAAGCTGTAACATTTTGGCTAATACACAGTGACACAAAAAGTTGGGTCGTTTTAAAGAAATTTAACGTACCGTAAGTGGCGCCCTTTACAACTGCCATCCAAACTAAAAACGAATTTGAATTTTTCATCTCAGAAAACCCCCAAATGTCTAATTTCATGCCGTTTTGTTGTCTTGTTGATGAATAATTAAGAAAAAACAAAATGCAGATTAAAACTTTGATAATCTGTATCTCGGTTATTAACAACATTTGGACTGAGGTAAGTGGCCAAATCTAAATTTAGCGGACACCCTGTACAATTGGTATATGTTTTAAACCAAGGTACTCATTGGCAAAATCACTAAATTTTAAAGATATAAATTCCATACTATCATACAGCAAAACAGTGTACAGGAGGTGGTTTGGTTTGTGCAGCTGCATACTTCAGAGAGTTAATATAAAGGGTAGGTGAGAGAATCATATCAAAGTTGGCCAGTGACAAATGCGAAACACTTTTCTGTCCAGACATACGTAATTCTCGTTTCGGCATTCCTTCTTCATGTAATTATTTTTCTGTTCCTGCTCCAAAAACAAATTTAGTATATATCACATTTATGAAACGTCACTTGTTACAACACGGCAGACAGTCGTCTGCCGCTATGTTGTGACACAGTTCCAGATGAATCCACCATCTCAATTACTGCCTGTTGATAAACATATAAAATTGTCGCCTACATAAAATAGTGTAGTTTTTGTGTGACCATATTATATACAGATAAATACATCAAATATATCATCCAAAATATTGTTTTACATACATTGCTTACTCTATAAAATACTTAAAAATTGCATAAAGCAATAATTAAAAATGACATGGCACAAGAACTGTGGGTGATCAAAAAATTCTAATTACAGATTGGATTCAGTATGAATAGCTACACTAAAAACATGTTACAAGTTTCATAAGCCAAAAATTGTGTTTACCAGTGTTGATTCCATGTAAATTATTTGCATTTATCCTTTGGTCGTGGATGACATTCTATATTTTCTTAGACTTGGTTTTAGTTGGTTGTTTTTAATGACCTTGTGGATAGGTATGTATTGGCTAACAACTGTTTAAGAATTATTTCAGTGAAAAATAACTTGTGTTAAATATATGCGAATTAACTACTACATTTACTGGTGTGTAAACTGAAATTAATTCAAATGTTCATTGTGTAATGAGGTTTTGGTTCAATGCTAAGAACATTAGCTAGCTGACAATTTAAATAACAAAGTTCGTTCCCGACAGTCCTTGCTAGGGTACAATAGTTGTTTGCTGTTTTGTCATTTTTCTAATAAAACCAAAGGGAAACAAAATTTTGAATCTTGAGTATCCAGAGGCTTGGAGAAATTTGCTGTGAAATGTGACATCCCTAAAAATGTATCTAAGTTTTTGAATCCATGTTGGATTCCAAAGTGGGATAACAACCACCCAAGGTGGCGGTGAACCAGACCAAGTAGTTTAACACCCAATATTTCAACATCGAGCAAAAGCAATAGCAGGAAAAGATCAATAACTTAAAAAGGTTGGTAAATTAATTTTTAATATTTTTTTACAATTTGTTTTAATTTATATACGTTATCCTATTTCCACCAGTAGAGAACATTCAACCTACACTGCTAGTTCCGGCATTAACCCCTTAATTTGCTTGTTCACAGAGGTCCCTCTCAATTTTAATTAAAAACCCTATGGTAATAGCTATTTTGCCTGTAATAGAATTTCTTCCGTTCCTTACACGTAAAGAACATACAACCAGAAATCCTTGCATATATTGATTTTACGAGAACAACTGTGAAATTATTAATTTTGTTTTCCACTATATAATAGAAAACACTGTTGTAACTTACAAAAATAAAGAAACGAACATCAGCAATATCAAGATTTTAAGGTAAAACAAATTCATTGAACTTGCAACAAAAACTTAGTTCCTAAAATTGAATATAACATGCAATTTGTGCAGTTAGAAACATGTATCAAGCTGGACATTTATATTTCAATTATGTTAATAGCACACACCCTCGCCCCCTCGCAGTGAATCACCATTATTTGCCAAAGAAATTTGATCTTCAAAATCAGTTTTTGGAGATGTTCTTCATCTACCATAACACCCCCAATCAGCCAACAATGTAGTCAATGTTCATCAAAAAACATGACCTGCCAAGAGAACTGGTTCTAGGAGTCTAAAAAGGTGGCTCTGATTAAAAGAATCTTAGAGATCACTCTTTGTTACAGGTTAATTGGAACATCTTTCTAGAGACACACTTCATAAAAGAACCTCGCATGTCTTTGCATTTTTGCAGAAATATGTTTTTGGCATCAACATATTTCTTTACAATAGTAACAAAGTGCAAATTATTACTCTTTCTTTCAAGATTGTGCATAACTATCAAATTAACATTGTCCTGTAATTCTAGTTTCAAAAGTTCGCCTGTATGTCATTTTCAGGCAATCCGAATTACAGCCGTTGTCTAAAACTGTACTCTTTATAAAATGTTATGTATTTAATTGAAAAATGCATTCTAATTCCCATAAAAAAGTCAGTAAGTAATGTGTTTTATGCTACATTCAACATTAATAAAAGTTTTTATTTATTAAATCACTTTTAACTTCTTCGGAAACAATTCTTGTGTGTTTTCACCACCTTATCAATGGTTTGAGCACTATCCGCAATTAGGAGTGATTTGTGAAGCAGAAAACACACAATTATTGTTGAAACATTAAATAATTACTTGATTCTTATTTGAATTTTAAATTTAATTTAAAAGGATTCTTAATGATTTAAAGGTAAGGGAAATAATAATGTACATGCCATGGAGGCAAATCCTGGTTCCATATAATGAGCATGCTATATACTAAGCATTTCTGTCAGCATAATCAATAACTTACATGCAATAATAAATGCTAATATGTTTGATGCTTGCTACACATACACGTTTTGGACTGTAAATAAAGACACCAAATATTTTTTAACTTAAAAAAATTTACAAAGGGAGATCATTTTTAATTTTTTTTATTGCAAAACGACAAACAAAATATTGATAACAGACAATAATAACCGAGAATCTATTACTATAATCTCATACGATTTCTCCTATATATTTATAATATTGTATGCTCATCGCACATAACGAAAAGAAGTAATTTACTTTTATAGGGAAGGACCAATTGTTAAAAAAAAATATTACTTTTTGGTGTGGATAGTTGGAATACATATACATGCAGTAACTTAAAAAAAAACACGGATAATGATATAAATACCTTAAATTTTCTTGAACTGCTCTGGGCAACGTCAAAGTGCATTAATAACACAAAGAAATAAATGGTATAAACCAAAATGCACGCGTTGAGCTGTGCAACTCTATAAGTCGCGGTGCTACGTAAGATACATCTTGTAAGAGTCGTTGTTTTATTTCAATGTTACAGTCAAACTTAGTTTCATATAGTATCCAGTCTGTGGGTAAGTGCAAGTACACACTTCCAGATTTGCTACGAACGATGGTACCAGAGGCAGGCAGCCACTCTTCTTAAGGTACAATTATTGTGTTTTCTTTTTCTTGATCCTTCTATGAAATCTAGTTACTTCTTTTGTTGATTGATAACCACGTAAGTGCTTTAGTTTTCTTACTCGTGGTTAGAATAAATTACAGACTGCATGCTAAAAATTTACATTCACAGGTTAGTGCACAAGTGATTACGTGATTGTTTTTCGAGTCACAATTAATATAAACCAAAGCGCGCGTTAGGACAATTTTACTAAATTCTAATCTAGATTTGGATTTCTATTCTACGCTTCTGTTTTGTTGCAGTATTCGATGTGAGCGATTTTCTTTACTTTACTACTTTCTTTCCTGTCTGCAGAGAATACCGTAACAAATAAATTTGCTTTAAAACTGTAAAGTCTTTTTAGAATGTCGATCTTTTTTTTACCTGGTAATGAGTAATTGAATATAAACTGATTTATGTAATTTCACAATTTTATATGTATACCTGTTTACAGGAATAATGATATGATGCTGTATTAAAATAGATGTAAGTGATGCAGTGAGCTGAAAATAGTTGTTTTATTTACTTAAATACATAGTTTAGCATTTTGTAAAAAGAACTTCATTCCACCATGAAGCCGACATAATTAGAATCCCCAGAAAACTCGTCGTCCAAAGATTTATCATTAGACTAGACAAGTTGACATCCATAAATTTAAGACAGTGTTAAAAGTCTTTAAAGGTAAATGTTATTGGTAACGTAGCTTCAAATTGCACCTATTTACTTGCTACAATTTCAATTTTGTTCCATTTCTTTAATTGTTTCTATAGGAACCCACTCCGACATCACTGTAATTAGCTAGTGCATCCTCAATTTGTTATAGAATTTCAGCTCCTTCTAGGCAATTCAAATTTAATAATTTAGCACTTCACTCACCAGTAGCAGAATCAGGATGATATTAAAATATGTATTGGTTTAGTTATATGAATGAGTCTCAAAAAGTTGCATTGCCTAAAAGATTATTATAGGCGAGATTGTTTGTATGATGTTAAATTTGCAAAATGAAATAAGACACAAAATATGTTTGAATTGATTTTAAGAATGATTATTTTGCAGATAACATTCAAGGATGATTCGATTAAATATTTTCAAAAGTTTATATAGTCCAGTGAAACACACATGTGTAGACAAAACAATAGTTCTATTTAGAGGAAGACCATGAAGCAATACATAAAATATGAATACCATAAGTACGGTAGGTTGTCAAGTTTTGTAACAGGCATGGATGTATGTACAACTTGAAGATATATTGTGATAAAATCTACAAGTAGGAAAATGTCTTCCTACTGATATGATCATTTACTTAAGTATGGTCTCATTATGTGCACTGTTAATTAGTATACTAATTTATATGTAACCAACAAGTTGTTAGCTGTCAATACACATCTTATACAAACAGTTCCTTTGAACCAAAGAGGTTTGCCTAAAGAAGTTGTTGCAAAATAGATGAAGAAAAGATTGCGACGTTTCTTGAAAATACTTGCAATCACATTTTGTTTTAATAGTTTCTGTATTAGTGAATTTCACCAACAGGATTAGCCTATATCCTTTAAGAAATATAATTTTTAGATTACTAAACTTTTGATCTAAGCTGAAATTATTTTGTATCATATACGGTTCATACTCATAGGTTGTCAAATTCACTATACATTTTTTAAATTTGGAGATAATGTCATCGTCAGAATTTGGTTCTAAATTGTTTTGGTTGCAATGCATTTGTTTTGATTAATAAGGTATTACATTAGTGCGCTGATGATATCATCTGAGTGCAAAGACAGGTCATATGCAGATTTGCGCTGACTCAAATAAATGGAAAATCCCTATTCCTGATTCTAGTTCTACTATACGTAAGTTTAAGTAAACATATAGGTTCAATAGAAAAAATGACACGAGGTATTAATGTTGCAGTCTCAATTCATCCGTCCGAAGTTTGCCAAGGATGTCTCAAATTATTTTAGGAAGGGTAGATTCATTTTTCATAAATCACTTCGTATATAACATCAAAACAATCAGCATGCCACTTTAGTAGGTCAGTTACCTTGACTAGAAGGTTATCGAACAAGGTTGAAAGAAATCATGTTCGGATAATACCCTACCAAGTGGGTTAGTTTCAATTTTAAGAGCATATTGGTTCCCAGATCGACAACCTTATGTTAGAAATAACCATGTTGAAGATGAAGAAGTCCCCCTGGGTATCTTATGGTATCCACTGTAGCGATAGTCAATTATCAATCAGGTATTTATAAATCCACCTGACACTATATCAGAGAGAGTTTGTACCCAAAAAAATTGAAATTTAATGCATGAGCTGATGAAACGTGCCTGTAGTATGTCTGGGCATTTAATTTAAGATTCTAGTTAAGTAAATCTGCAATATATTTGATTTTTAATACTTGCTAAGGACTGTAATAGGTACTTGTGATGAAAACGTAAGTGTGCTATATAGTTAGAAACAAGTCCTGTATAATACTGTAAAGACATTAGTACATTTGTTGTTTTTTTTTGTTTCCATTAATGTAACTGTACAGTTGCAGTTTTGCTGTAATACATTGTTTTGCAATTACCTAGAAGCATGATTAAATATTCAGGTCATTTAACATTTGCTCTTATAAACTTCTTTGCAGCTAACAGTTTTAAACAGGTCTATGTGTTCTTATGATTAAGGTTTGTTTTATGTTTAAGCAGTTCTTAATTATTTTTCAGGTACATTGTAAGCCAGAATCACTCTCCTGATCTCAGACTTTAGCAGACTCTTGTTATTCTTTACTAGTGCTTTTCCCTAGCAACCCTGCAAGTTTAGGTGGTGTCCAAGGTATTTGGCGATGAAGACATACTTCATAACCAATAGCATTCTGGAACCCTCTTCAAACCCTTACACCACCTATCCCACAGAGTTAGTCGGCAACCAATTTGGTTAGTACAGTAGAGGTTTCGGTATTTTACCAAAATAGGATTTTCGGCGAAGTACTTCCACACGTTTCTGTGAATTACTGGCTGGGCATTCCGGGGCCAAAACTGTATGTAACAAGATCAATATAATGTAATTATGTTGTCCACAAAACACTCAAATGAAGTTTTCGTAATAGTTCCTAAAAGATATATCAAAAATGTTAGTTGAATAAAATTCTGCAAAATCATCGGTGGACTTAATCAGACAAAATGAGAGCATACAGCAATCTTTTATGAAAAATATTACGATGATACTGCAAATTGGTATTTAAACTTCTTCTAACTACTGCATTAGTAAATGAAGTTGCTGGTAGCAAAATATTTGCAGGCAATTTCAAAGGAAGTAATAAATTATCTAACTGAGAACCAGCAAACATCTGAATCCAGACCAAATTGTAATAATACAAGTAAAAGAAAGTAAACTGAAAAAAGTAAATTAATGATATAAGGTGTGTGTGTGTCAACCATTACAAATAAATTTCTGAAAAAGAATTTAAAATAACAAAGCTTTTGCTATTTGAAATTTGCAAAAGTTTAGGAATGATTGAAACATCCTGTATCACTAAATCGCTAAATATTTGCATATTTAGCAAAGAACCACCTTTGATTGTCTATGCATCAAATATTAACCCAAAATTTTAAAACTTAATGAATCCACACATTTTTAAATAAGACAATATTTTTTAGAACTTTCATGAAAACAACTCATAACTTAGCAACCCTGCATGTAAAACAAAAAAAGATGCTTATAGAGCATTTAAAGGAAGCAATCAAAATATGACAAAATATGGGATGTTCAATTTAAAAAAAAAAAGAAACAGATCGACACAGCCATGATTAATTAAATTAATTAATTAAATAATTATAATAATAACAATAATATAATAATAATATTAACATTTATTGTCCAACAGCCTAAGCAACTTTACAGGACAGCCAACATATTAAGTGCATAACTACAGTGTACAGTTTATGACGAAAAGAATATAATCGTCAATTAGCAGGAAGCGCTTCCAAAATTTTATGTAGGCTGCTTATATTTATGTCTATATTGCTATATATTTGATTAAAATTATTACACATGAAATATATGAGAGATTTCAGAGACGTGTTGGTTTTACAAGCCGATAGATAAAACACTTTATTAATTCTACTATTGTACCAAGAAATCAAGAAAATTACATTTATCCATAATACAGACAGTCTATATTGTTATGCAAGATCTTATAGAGAAAAGTAACGTTTAAAGCACCTTCTAAATTCGCACAACTTAAATTGGAAAGTGGTTAATAGTATTTCATGGTCAAAACCTCTGATGGTGTAAGCAGCAGCAACAACTAGTTCAATGTGTGTAACAAATGTCAACTGATGATCAAACATCACTCCAAAATCTTTGGTTTCAAAAGTTCGGATTAGTTTAAGTGAATCAACACTGTACTCAAAGACAAGCAATTTACTTTACGTGTAAACGTGGCTGCCTTACAATTACTAATACTCAGGGTAAGCCTGTAGTATCTACACTAATTCTGCAACATGTCAAAATCTAATTGCATGATCCTACAGTTCTGGACTAATTCGGTTCGCTGAAAATATTTTAAATCGTCCGCAAACATTAATTTATTTGATTTCAGATTAATGCATATGTCATTAATGAATAATAAAAATAGTAAAGGTTTTTAATTCAACCTTTGAGGAACACAGACGGCGATAAATATATCTGGCATAACCACTGTACACGACTTGTTGTGGTCTGTTTTCTAGATAAGATTGGTGTAGAGCTATATACTTATTGCAAAAATCAAAGCATCTTAACGTTTCCAGTAGTATACAATGAATAACCCTGTCAAAAGTCTTAGTGAAATCTGTGTAGACAACATCCAGTTGGTAGTCATTTTAAATGAATTATACGAGTCTGGATAACAAGATGTTAATTTTTCAATTGTGAAAGTACGTGTGGAATGTCTAAGGTTGAAGTAAGCAATTTAGTTTCGGCATATTGAATTATTTTGTTTATATTTACAGTTAGGTTCACCCTCATCAGATGAAGATTAGTATTTCGGGGTCTGCGTGGGACTGCTGTGAAATTATCTAGACAGCCCTTATTTCCCTTGCTGAAATATCGATATTCGCACCAATAATTATAACATTCTTATTCTTGGAAGTGGATTTTGATTGCAATGAAGGATTCATTACATATGAACTGCTTGGTGTAGTAACATTAAATATTAGAATTTGAATTGTTTTCTGTGGTATCTTTTGGTTTATTAGTATTAGATCTAGAACCTTTAATTACACCTGAATATATTGTTGTGCCACATGTTACCTGGTTGATAGATCAAGGGTTATCAAAGTAATATCACAGGAGCTTCGATTTAGTGGGATATATTTTTAGATTGTAGGAACACTTGGTTTCTATGGAAATTTGATGAAAAGATGTGCTTCGACAAAATCACTCAAAGCAAATATTTGAATCAAATTACTTAATAAAACCAAGTGCGAGAAAAATCCGTGACAAAAATTTAATTCAATTAATAAAATTTAATGAATGTTATCATTTATGCATATAGCTCACTGCACGTATGAAGGTGAGAAGTTGGCACATCCAGATTTAATTTAATTGGCGTATCCTCATTCCATAAGTTTGCCATTTGATAAATTTCTGATTTGGTTAAAATGACTGAACTTTCTCTCCTTTTGTCTATCTTATTTTCAGCAACTTACATCTAGCATCTCTAACATCACAAGCTCTTTTGAGAAATTAGGTCTGAGAAACGATTGAAACTGACTTAAATTCTTCAAAATACAAACTGCATCATTTTAGCTGTACTGTTCCACATCGTTTTCACAACATATTCTTAATCTTCCCTATTTATATTTTTCATATCGCATGCCCAGTCCTTGAGTATATCCGTTACATTTTCCAATGTCTGGATTTCACTTAAATTGAAACATCGTTTCTGGTGTTTTGAGGCACTAAATATTCTACTTGCCAAATTATATTTGCATCAGAACTACTTCCGAAACGTGCCATATCAATATATATTTAACATAGGACATGACAACTCAAATTAATTTTTATAATATCAAAATAGTGTTGCCATAGTGAAGGTCAATAAAAATATATTCAAATTTTTTAGCCACTTATTAATTTCTTTTTCTTCCTATTTATTCGATAGCAAACATCATTTTTGACAATTCTCATATGAGTATTTTATACAGGAGTGGAATTGTCAGATGTAATATAACAAGACCTTGGTAAATAGTCGACTATTTTTAGCTAAATTTCGAGTGTTTTTTGTTTCAATTTGTCGAGGAATAATTTTGTCATTAATAATCCGATTAAAGCCCGAGAGCTTTAACTCGAGAGCTTTAATCTTTGATTATTAATGACAAAATTATGTCAAGATAAATTGTGAAAAACACAAGAAATTTAGCCACAATAAAAATAGTTGCTGATTTATCAAGGTCGTGTTATATTTATGAAGATTATTTCTTGAGTCGAGAACAATGTAAAAAAATTTTAATCTAAACATTCTAAAAAATGTAATTCGAAACACAAAATATAATTTATCTTTAATAATATTTAACTTGGCCATTTTGAAATTTTTAGAAATTTGACCTATATAAATTAATTTTAGCATTTGTCAAACAGAATTATGCCTACTTTATAGAAGTGAAAAAAAGGATCATGGCAAATAATCGCTAATATTTAGCACTAAACAGTATAGTCGCTGATATATTGTTTTAATTGGTTTGAATCATGACATAATCGAAAGTGTGATTGGCGAATACCTTAGATTTGATAGACGAAAGAATTTAATCAGTAATATTTGGTTTGATAACACTATTAGTGTTTCTATTATCAGACAAGATATTGTTTTATGATACATTTTTCAGTATTGTGATCCTTCTATCTTTGTTGCAAGCTAGAACAATTTCTGGGAATTGTCTATCCAATGTTGGTAATTTAATTAGTTCCTTAATGCTTGCTGCTAAATATAGAACACGTTTTTAACTCTTTTACTTCATTTAGTAGTACTTCTGTTTCCCAGGCTAACACCGGTAATTTGATCCACTCCTGGATTCTACCATCAACAATAAAGTTTTCTGTATCTTTAGAACATTCAGGTGTATTATCATCACTATTTATATATGAATTGACTTCAACATTACAACCTCCTCTATCAGTTTTATAGAATGCCGTGGTAGTTATAGTAATGCCATATCTTCATCCACAGGAAGCATGAAATGGCAATTTCCATTTATAGCATTCAATAAATTTCAACTACATTTTTACGACAATAATAGCAAAGTTTTAGCTGATTACTTGAACCATGCTGTTGGTGGTCCACCATTTACAACTATGCAGCGGTGTGAATCCTACAACTTCTACTTAAAACATTTTTTAATGTATGATATTAAAGAGATATTGAACTTCCTTGCACTAATGGGTTATTCTGTATATCAAAATAGTATGATTTCTTGACTATTGTAAACTGTTATATAGAAATAAATGTTAAAAAATTCATATTGTACTGTTTGGGAACCACAACGAAAAGTAGTGGTAACAATATAGGCTCAGCTTGATTTTTTGTTACAAATGAACCTCAGTGGTCCTTTAACCCTTAACTGCATTATGTTGCAGTTATGCTACATACACTTTCTCCTATTGTATATCTGAACTCGTGTATGAGAAGTGACCAATTCATGATGTAGGAGAACTGCTACAAGGTATTCGAATAGAGAATACCATTTCTGTTGGCCCACTTTGCATCATATGGTTGTCACACATTTTCTGAACAGCTGTTACTATTTTAACCTAACATTTCGAACCGGTGTTTACAAAGTTGAATACTTTTTACTGCAATAGTATTATTTCAATTCAATAAATATTCTACTGTGCATTAGGGTAAGTACGATAACATCTACATATAGAAACTCACAAAACATTATTATTCCACGTTGTAGATAGCACTGGTGGTATGTTGCAATTCTGCAACATCATGTAATTATTGCATGAACCATGCGTCGCCCATCCGCAACACTATGAATTTGTTCCATCATTAGGGCTGAATTGTAAAACTACCTATTTTTGTTTAGAATGAATATGAGAAAACAACCTTTAACTGAAGAAGAACTGCAATATTTTGCTGTAAATATGAGTGATATAAGCAGTGATGATGATCCCTTCTCAGATACAGATTCATTAGCTGATCCTGAGTTACTTGATGATGACGCAAATAATGATTTTAATGTTGGTATCGATGATAATGAAGCTGAAGGTGTATCTCGAGAAAATTGTCCTGCTAAGAAAACGAATGAAGTGAAACAGAAAAACTCCATCATAAAATGGAAAAAGAAACATTTGATCCTCAATGAGAACCAGTTGAACTTTCTTGGATTTACTCAACTTTCAGACAAACTTTTAAAGGTAGAAACACCTTATCAATGTTTTTTACTACTTTTAAATAATGCATTTATTGACAACGTTGTCTCGGAATCTAACTTGTACGCTGCCCAAAGAAATATAAATAAACCACTAAATTTGACCATTCAAGAACTGAATATATATAACGGAATTTATACATCCATATCACGCCTACCGAATATACAATTCTATTGGTCCCCTGATGTTGGTGTTGACAGGATTAAACAGAGAATGACCATTAATAGGTTTGAGATAATTAGAGCTTCCCTTCATTTCAATGACAATACAAAACATCTACCCAAAAAGTCTCCAAATCATGACAGACGTCATAAACTTCGTCCGGTGATTGATCACTTGAATAATGAATTCCCTAAAATTCCGCTTGACAAAAAGCTAGCAGTTATGAACAATTAAGTTCTACTAAAAGAAGATACTACATGAAACAATACTTACCAATGAAACCCCATAAGTGGAGTTTCAAGTTGTTCGTTTTAAGTGGCATGGATGGATTCGCATATAAATTTGAGGTCTACTCAGGACAAGAGAACCATGAGTCGATGAGGAGGGCAAATGAGCAAGATTTAGGACTTGTGGCAATGTTGTTGTCAGACTTTGTCGTATAATTCCTAGAAATAAAAATTATAGAATCTACTTTAACAATTACTACACCACACTAAAACTACTGTCCTATCTGGCCCAAAAAGGAATCGATAGCCTCGACACCGTCCGTCATAACAATTATGAATTGTAAGTTACCAACTGATCAAGAAATAAAGAAAGAGGAACGCGGGACGTCATATGAACTAGTAGGGACTCTAGACAACATAGATATAAGTTCAATAGTTTGGAAAAACAACCAGAATCAAGTATCAAGAGATATGATAAAACCATAAAAACCACTACTGAAATAAAGTATTCGTCTACTATAAAAGAATACAATCAACACGGGGAGGAGGTGTGTGTGTGTGGATGTGTGGGTGTCGGTTTGAGTGTGTGTGTGTGTGTGTGTGGTGTGGGTGCAGGGGGGGCTCGGGCGCATGCACGTGAGCATGAGAGTGAGCATGAGAGTGAGCGTGAGAGTGAGCGTGAGAGTGAGCGTAAGAGCGAGCGTGAGAATGAGCGTGAGAGTGAACATGAGTGAGCATGAGTGAGCATGAGAGTGAGCATGGGGGTGAGCGTGAGAGTGAGCATGAGAGTGAGCGTGAGAGTGAGCGTGAGAGTGAGCGTGAGAGTGAGCGTGAGAGTGAGCGTGAGAGTGAGCATGAGAGTGAGAATGAGCATGAGAGTGAGCGTGAGAGTGAGCATGAGAGTGAGCATGAGAGTGAGCATGAGAGTGAGCATGAGAGTAAGCGTGGGAGTGTGTATGAGTGTGTGTGAGTGTGTGCGAGTGTGTGTGAGTGCGTGTGAATGTGTGTGTGTGTGTGAAAGTGTGTGTGTGTGAGTGTGTGTGTGCATGCGTGCATGCATGCGTGCGTGCGTGTGTGTGTGTTAATTTGTTAGATACAAACATGGCAAGGAACAAAATTTTCCTCAAAAGTAAGAAATTGTACATGCGAATATTTTACCATTCCATAGATATGACACTTGTTAATAGTTGGCTGTTGTATAAAAGAATAATGAAAATGAAAAATCCCGATAAATCTAAAATTACATTTTATGAGTTTCAAAAAGATATGTCTCTATGTCTTCTGAATATTGGATTTGCTATTCAGCAAAAGAGTGGTCGACTGAGTAAAAATTCGGTAGAAGTACAGTTACAGAAGAAAAAGAAGAAACGTGGTCCGGCACAACACGTACCACCACAGGATGTACGCGTTGACCAAATGAACCCAAGGTCTCGGGTTCAAATCCCGACACGGTCGGCTTGAAAAATGTTAGGCGAGCATTTTTCACAAAAATACATCGTTCGGATGAGAGGTAAAATGGAGGTCCCATGTGTGAGTGTTGTCACGCACGTTAAAGATCCCTGCCTTGCTTGGAACAGCAAGGGTTCGGCAAAATTCAAAATTTTTCAGGTAAAAAAACTCGCTTCCTGGCCAATGTAGTACGTTCTGGTGGAGCATTGGAAAATCACATGCGAGGACCAAATAGGCCATTGAATTTCTTGGGTTGATATAAGAAATAGATATAAACTACCGAATTGTACTGGATTTTTTCAAACAATATGCGAGAAATATGGAGTTTTTCTATGTTGTAACAAGAAGAACAATTGTTTTAAAACATATCATACCGTGCAGTAATATATGCATACTGTTGCAGATATGCAACATATAATTTTTTAAGATATTAATTAAAAGATGCACTTTTCTTGAATATAACATAATCTAATATGAATGAATGTACTGAAATCACATCAGTTTGCTTTTTTCCTCACTATACAAAAAATCATGCAATAAAGGGTTAAAGTAGTTATTTACATTTAAGGCAGAATCTATGGTCTATAACAGAAATCTGATATATATTTCTATGTTGATCCTTTTGAACCAACAAAGCAGCTAATTTGAATATTTTATTAAGGCCATATGACTTTCAAAATCTTTGTCATAGGACATATACCAGATATGTGTGGGAGATTATAGAATACACCAAATAAAAACTCTGAAAGATCCATGACGGAACAGACCAACTTATTATTAACAACCATAAAAGATTTAAATTTTTAGTAATTAAAATTATTTATCAAAGAATGCGAAACCACTTATCTCTCTTCCTTCAACGTTTATTAAAATAGTCCCTCTGTCCTACCTTAAATATACTAAATAAGAGTTATTGTCTAATAACGAAATTTTTCTGCAAAAATTTGGTTAAAACATACAACTCCTTGTTGACGTTTCAATTTCCATGTCATCAAATAAAAATATCTTCCTAGTGATCTAGCTCAATGAAATACTTATCACCAAGAAATGGCATAATGCCAAGTAGTCCAAATGTAACTCGCTGTTTTAATTCTTTAAAGAACATGTTTAAAGTTATACACAAATGAATTATCCTTCATTAAAATAATTGACCCTTCAATAAATATTTATCGGTAATCGGATTTTGTTTGAAACTTAGTTTTGAATCCAGCAAGTAAAACTTTTATTAACCTTAACGACAAAAACTTGGAAATACACCTACTTGAAAATCTCTATAAGTACAGTAATAAGATTAAAAAATTTAAATTATCAATTTCCACGTTCAAAGCATTTATGGTATAGGGTTACAAAACTAAGTTCCCAAGAAACAATTATGGGTAAAACACATAAATACCTGACTTTAGGCATTCAAAGGCGTTCTCTGCCTTAACCCATTTAGGCTGCTTGTCCTTTATAGGCATTGATATTTCGTTAACGTACGTAAAGTACGTTCTAGGAGTTGTCTTCGCTGTTGTATGCCTTAACGTAGTCAAAATTCGTCCTACATGGGCTGTAGAAACACCTTTAACTGCTGTTGCCATATTATTGGTATTTAGTATTTCAATTACTCCTGGTTTATTTTTGCAATTTCTTTATTCCACCAGATAACTAATTTGAATTTCGATTTGAACGTTTTTGCACAGAACCTTTCAAATTATTATCGTTGATTACACTCACGTCTGACGTGAAGTAGGTATATACTTTCTCTACCACACAATACGACACGCTACGTTGTAATCTGGAATTTGCTCAGTTTATCGGGTTTATTTCCCCACCAACAAAACCAAACACTATAATTTACATTTTGGCAAATGTCAAAATTCAAGGAGAAATTAATATTTGTTATCAATAAAAACGTAAATTCAAATTCACCCGACTTTTCAACAGACTCATAGCAGTAACTTATTGTCGAATACTAAACTGAGAAAATATATGAGGTATTTTCCATAAAAATGAATCAAATGCAAACATGTCATTTTTAAGGCTAGTTTTAATAAGTTTGAAAATTTTAATTGAAAATGAATTCATTTGTAGTATTTTTATTTAATAGTTTGGCGCGTAGAATGTTATGAGGTAATTTTTACACAAGCGTCTCGCGGCAGTAATGCCGTGGCTGCAATGATAGGTTAGGTTACTGTTAGAAATACACAGCGGTCTCGAACCTACCGATTTTTCGGTATTTCTACCGAAATGGACTCTGGACTACCGAAATACCGAAATGCAATGATTTTTCCACGATTACAGAAAATACATAAAAATTCTCCTGATTTTTCTACCGATTTCACAATTTTGTGTTGGCAACCCTTTTCATTTATGTTTAATGTTACGGGGAATCACCTTACAGCAAGTATGAATGAGCAGAGTTATTGCGGATTGGTCCATATATTTCGGGGAATACCCTTGAGTCCTACAACTCTATGTTGTAAGTTGTAAGGGGTTTCCCGCTCGGGAATTTCCTTTTCTATAGATGTAAACAGGAATTCGGATTTTATTTTTTTATTATTTTTCTTGACTTAGAAGAGAAAGCATCTATGTATCCTTAAGTTTATAATTGCGATCGCGAAGTGCAATTATTAAGTTAAAATGTCGTCCGACGAGGAACCGAGTACAAGTGCGAGTGCAAAAAGAAAAAAATATCTACAATATTATAGAAAAGAATGGGAAGAACAAGAAGAATTCTCAGGGTGGCTACAAGATAGTCGTAAGGGCGTAAGCTATGCCTATTGTAAGAATTGTAATAAAGATCTTAATATCACATTTGGAAAAGACGCTTTAAAGAAACATAGTTCTTCACAAGCTCACTTGGTGTCATCGAAGAATATAAAATCTCAACCGAAAATATCATCATTTACTGTGACAAAAACTCAAAAATCTGATACACTAGTAAAGCAAGGTAATATATATTTTTTTTTATTTTGTGCATACCACTACTTACATTGTTTTATTAAGTACTTTGTTTTCTACTTATTGGTGCTTACCTACGAGAAGCAGTGGATATAGTTAGTGCCCGAATCTCCACTAGATAAACATAAGTAAGTCATTTTAATTCTTTATTTTATTTTCAAGTGAAATAAGATTGGCTTCGTTTGTTGCTGAACACAATTTACCATTCACTATTATGGAGCACCTACCGAAACTGATACATTCCGTTTGTCCTGATTCAAAAATAGCAAAAGAGATAAAATGTTCTACGACGAAAACTCACGCCATAATCGATAATATTATAGGTAAAGAAAGTTTCGATAATTTATGTGAAGATCTGCGGCAAACTAAGTTTTCGCTTATTATTGATGAGTCCACTGATCTTAGTACTACCAAACACTTGTGCTTAGTCGTAAGATATGCAAAAACACATCGCATCAAAGATAGTTTTTTAGCTCTTATTCCATTAGAAGAATCTAATGCAGTAACCTTATTCAAACACATTGTTAACTTTTTTAGAAGCAATGATATTCCATATAAAACTAATCTAATAGGATTTGCATCTGATGGAGCAAATGTAATGATGGGACGTACTAACTCTGTTGCAACATTGTTACAAAACGAAATTCCAAACATTTTTGTATTTAAATGCGTCTGCCACTCGTTTCATCTTTGAGCGTCTTATGCTTGTACCAAATTGCCACGTTACATAGAGGATCTTGTAGGGGCAATTACCATTACTTTTCTTCCAGTCCAAAAAGAGTGGCAGAGCTTAAACAGTTTCAAATGTTTTGTGACTTAAAAGTACATAAAATACTCCACCCCTCTCAAACACGCTGGTTATCAGTACTGAAACATGTCATTTTACCTATGGTAAACGCCACGTTTCAGCTTGATTTATCTCTCCCTTTAAACCTCAGATTTTACTTTAAAAAGTCCATTGAACCTTAATATACACTTTTACTTTAATAGATTTATTATAATCTCAGAATATAAGAAGGTTATAGTACTTTATAAAGTACCGTGTTTGTTTTTCTAATATTCATACTTGTTTGTAAAGTTGCCTACAATCCAGTATTCTTGGTATTTAATTTCACACTTACTTTGCAGAAGAGCTCTATAGTTTTCTTTCCTTACAATCCTAAATTCCCCGCTCTGATATTTGAGACAGATTGTTTGCCTGTCAAAACGTTCTGACAAAGTTTCATTTCTTGTCTTGACTTGTGCACAACAGGTCGCTTTTGAGTTCAAGGTGATAAAATTGACCATGAGGTCGTATCAACTATCTTGTCTAGCGTTTCCTTCCTTCATGGGCTGCGAATCCCACCGGATTGCTTTTTCCGATGGTAAGAAATTAACAGATGTATTTTAATTTCCTTTTGACTTTTTTTTGCGTGTTAACTAATTCACATATTGTATTTTAGGGTCGTTCTCTACCCTCAGTTTTCCTATATTTGCACCTTACGCTCAGTAAAGAAGCAAATGTGTTTTGCTGTCGTTTGACCATGAGATGACGATGGCGTTGTACATTTAAATTAAGCTACCGCAACATACATTTTAGTTTTATTAATTACTCTCTTAAATTTTGGTTAAATATGGATCTATGAAGTTAACACAGAATAATGTTTTCAACTTGTTTGTATGCTAGCGAATTCTACTTCACCATTTGTTTAATTTTGATGTTACCTGGGACTCCTGCAGTTTCTACACATGTGATTTGGATTTCTACAGATGTTCCGTTCAAGAATATCAGGGTAACAAAAAAATATGTTATTCAATGCACATGTCAGGTATGACAAACTAAAATACTATTTATCTACTCAAAATTTAATGAACTGATTTATACAATATTAAATTTTCTCTTTATGTTACACTTGTAAAACATATTAATCTTACAGATAATTTATCTGGTGTTCACAAATAGTAATTCTTTTTATACATAGTCTTACTGGACGCATACTGTCCAAATGTAAGCCACACGTTTCATGAAACTTATGGTAGTAAAGTACATTTATTAATTTCGTTACGCATTTAAAAGCACAAGATACTTTTCTTTGTATTTTTGAACGTTTAGTTCACGTTAAATATTTTATTGACTTTTTATATGTTACATTCACATATTTAAAAAACTCTCTTAGACTTAAGTACCTACATTGACTAGTTGCAAAAAAAAAAGGAAACATGTATCATAATCTTTACTGATCCTTTCATTTTATATGACTTCATAGAATATTTATGTTTTGTTCAAAAATTTATTTTCTATAAAATTTAATAAACACACTATATAACTTTTCATAGTTTCTCACAGTTGTTTAATTTACAGTTATTAATTCACAAATTTTCTCCCCTTCGAGATTTTAGGTCTCTTGCAGCCTCTGCAACCTCAACGGTCGATGCTAGCTGTGCCAGAGTGTAATTTTTTTTATGCTCTGTCGTGCGCCTATCCTTTTTAAAACACCTGGAAAAAGGGTAGGGTGCAGTACATGCAGCAGTGAAAAGAATATTAGAACAGGTTTTTGCTCTAAAACTATTTTTTATAGACCAAATATCTAATAGAGATCATCTTTTAGCTGCAGGACATATATTACAGAAGCTCCAAGATCCCACTACGTTATTATTTCTGGAATGTTTAGATTTTGTGTTGCCATTATTTAACGATTTAAACAAAGAAATGCAAGCAGAACACCCGAAAATTCACAATTTATATGAAAAAATAACTGGAACATTAAAAACTATTTTTGATTGTTTTTTAAAAAGACAATACTTATCTTCCACTCCAATCGAAAATGTTGATTTTACAAATCCTAGGAATTTTGTGGATATTAACGACGTATATTATGGTGCTGCGGCATCAAATACACTGCTTAGTAGTTCAGCAGATCTAAACCCAGAACAAGTTAATTTGTTTAAATGCAGATGCCTAGATTTTTATATTGAAGCTTGTAAGCAAATAACCACGCGGTTCCCATTAAAAGATAATCCGATAAAAGGTTTAGACATTATTGATCCTACAAATGTTAAAAGTGGCAACACTGCTTCGATAGTGCCTATTATCAGGCTCTTTCCTAATATTGTTCAGGACAATGATCTCCAAACAATTGATACAGAGTGGCGCAATTCTAAGAAATTGTGATCAAATGAAAACATTTTCTGATGACGTAGAACTATTTTGGGATGAAGTAAGTTTGCTAAAGCGTGGCGATGAGACTCAAATGTTTCCCTTGTTAACTACTTTTATGTTTAATATTTTATCACTACCCCATTCATCTGCCAATGTTGAGCGCATATTTTCTCAAATTAATATTATGAAAACAAAACAGAGAAATAGGTTCTCTACTGAGTCAATCACTAGCCTACTGCATTCAAAACGACTTTTCATGGATGCTAATTGTTATGACTTAGAAATTAATTTAAAAATGACTGCAGCTATGGCCAAAGAATATTGGTACGATCCGAAACATTATGAAAAATAATTTAATTTGTTAGATTTCCGTTTTTGGTGTGCAATTGTGCAACTTGTTTAACTTTCAAAATCTCTAAATTTCCAGTTTTTGTCTTTATTCAACTTGACGCTGGCAAATTAATAATTGCCATAATATGATATATTAATATAATAAGTGTGTTAGATGTAAGTTAGTACTACTAACTTAGTAGGTAGAGGCAAATCACTTTAAGAAGAACCCAACGTCATCATGCGCACAAAGCAAAAATTGGTTAGGAACAGTTCATTATATGTAACTAGGGATGGCAGTATTCAGGTTTCAGTGGCGTTGAGTTTTATGATCAACCAATCGGAAATTACCTTGTAAAAGTTTTAGATTTCATTACTATTTATTTTTACTTGATACACAGACGGACAGTTTTAAACCGCCATCTAACTAATATAAAATATCTTTTATATAACAATTAACATTAATAAAACAATAAGTTACTCAACAGATGTGTTTGCAGAACACTAGAATGAGATAGAAACCACTTAAGTAGGCCATGGTATTCAATCATTTGCTTTATCGGATTTTACAAAATAACCTTGCTATAGCAGTATTTTTTAGGGATATTGATGCACACAACTCATATGGCGATATTATATTAAAAATTTTAAAATATAATTTAATTGGTTATGTTTATTTTTTACTATTTAACGCCATATTTTTCGTTTATACTGTAATAACTCAACTACGCCACTGTTATTACATTTCTGCGCAATCTGGCATATGACGTTGGGTTTTTCTTAAAGTGATTTGCCTATACGCTGATTTTTACGTTATTATATTTTTATGTTGTAAGTAGATTTTTATGTTAAACCTCATATTTTTATGTTGTAAGTTGATTTTTATATTATTATATTTTTATGTTGAAAATTGATTTTTATGTTATTATAATATAATAATAAGTGGATTTTTTGTTAAATAAACGAATTTGATTGAAAATTGTATTTTTTTTGTCATATACCGATTTTAGGTACAAATGTACCGATTTTAGTTGGCAGCTCTACCGATTTCGCTCATTGACGTTCGAGACCGCTGGAAATACATGTTATTATTAAAACACAAATCACTTAACACGCATATCAGAACAGTTGTTGCTAAAACTTTTGCAGACTGTTCTGATATGCGTGTTAAGTGATTTGTGTTATGTGTTTTTTAATAATAATTTCTAATTTGTGTTTTTTAATAATAATATCTATTTCTAACAGTAACCTAACTTGTCATTGCAGGCACGGCATTACTGCCGTGAGACGCTCGTATTTTTACGTGTTGACACAAATCAATTGTTAGGTTAAAACCTAAACATCTAATTTATTCCTAGGGTCGGGTCCAGTCGCTGGGAGTGCTGAAGTTCCAGCTTTCCTTTAATTAATTACAAGAGTAATTTTACAGAACGGGTTTACGGAGATCTGCATCTCACAGAGCAATTACTATGCTCTATATGTATTGCTTTGTTTTTATTTGTCGATTCGATACGTTTTTATTATTTTATGGCGTGGTGTTAGATATCTTTTTAAAGAATTTTAGTTTTCGTGATTTTTATGTATGGTAATACATATATTTAAATGTGCTGTTTGTGTTCTAAAGTGCACTCATAGAGAAAATATAGTAAGAGAGTCACAATACGTGAAAATAGTTGGGACCAAAGACTACTAAAGTCAGTGGCGCCTCGAGGGACTACAGGTGAAAACAAGAGCTAATAGTGCGAAATTCAAAATATTAACGCTATGATTTACCTAAAAACTTATTTTCAAAACTCAACAATATGTATTAACAAACTGAATAAAAATTCATTTAAGCATATACGGTAAATAAATAAATTTTAATTCAATCTGTTTCATACATGTTGAATTTTGAAAATATGTCTTTATATAAATTTATTGGTGGAAACTAAACAAAAAATTAATAATAATGTAAATATTCTTTATTATAAATCACAGCAACAGTACAAAATAACGAATCAATAAATAACCTTAATGTATCATAAATATAATATAGATGTACTCCTCATATCAAATTTAATTAAATAAATAATTAAACATAAATAATTGCAATATAAAGAAATTCTCTTCGTTAATTAATTAAATCTATAATAGACATGCATTAGTCAATATCTATAAAAGATAATTTTGAAGTTTCAAAAATGTTTCTATTATTACCAATCTTTGTAATATTCTTAATGCACTTGTTATTACACTTTTACTGGTGAAAGTTTCTAAAAGTCGGTAATACAGTTAACAAAGTTCAAAAGATACATCGCGCAAGCGCAATGGATAAAAAGCAATGCTACGCCCTGGCGGCCGGAAGCGCGAACCCCTTTTACAGGTTTCGCGTAGCCAACCACCATGACGTCACCGATAATTTATATTGCGCCATAATCAGAAAATTTAGATAAAATTAGAACAATGAAAATTAGAGAATTTACTCACATGAGGAATCCGGTATCCGGCAGGAAGTCACGCTACGGTAGGCCTCGGCTCCGGTGCTGCTGGTAGAGCTTGGACATCGGGGTCGTGGGCTGCTCCAGTTGCCTCGAGGTGGCTGCAAATTTACCTACCTATGTAGGGAATGAGGGAAAATGGTAAAGGAGCGACAAACAAAAGATAATCAAGCAAGGAAGATCTACATAGGTACAGCTACGATAACGATACGTTACCCAAAAGAAAACGTCCACTTAACTTCACGCACCAACCCAAAAAGCCTCGATTCAGAGCGTCACCAAAACTAGTCCCCACTCTTTGTCTAGTATTGCCCTACCCCTCTAGGGATAAGCACACTGCGCAAGCTCACTACTCTGACGTATCGGAAGCACCGCCTAGTCTATTTAAAATTCCCGCCACTGCGTATTTAAAATTATGGCGGGAAACTTCCGTACATCAAAAACTAACCTAATTAACACTGTTTAAGTGCAAATTGCACGTAACAATCGCGACAAAGCCACAAAAGAAAAAACTTAAAAAAAGAAAAAGTTTGTTAGCACAGTAACAGCTTAAAATCTAAATCCTAACTACCCTACATAAACCCTAACTTAAAACCTACAAAATGTTTATATAAGGCGCCACCTGGTTTTTTCGACCGATAACACGTCTACCGAAGTACCAGCAAACGGAATAGGTAGCCCGATAGTCTTTGACTACACTAATTATCGACAGCACAAATTTGTCGGGGAGCATGAAACACTACTTAAACTAACACGGGTGTGACAAGTCGCCTAAACTATCTAAACCTATCTAACTAAAGCTAACATAAAAGTCGTTATGCGCAAACACACATGAGTGTTGCATCAAACTATTCTTCTTTTTGGCAAGAAGTGCCCAAATTAAAAAATGTTCATGGAGTGCGTCACTCTGCACTCTAGCAAATTTTGTTACTGGTACTTTGGTTTTCTACGATGCACATTTAAAACTTGTCCATGACATAGTTGTGAATCAACAAATTTACCAAAAGTACCACCTACTAAATCCTTATATGCTAACCTGACAAATTACATTTCTAAATCGGGTTAGCTTTTTCACTTAAATTTCAGGAAAAAAAATAATTCCCACGTCTGGTCATGTATACCACACGTTAGGACGATAAAAAGATAAGACAAGATCTCAAATTGATGTCAAAGATAGTAGATAAGATAATGATATTAAGCTTAAGTTGTTATCCTCAAAGGTGATGAATAAGATAACGGTATTAAGCTTTAGTTATTATTTGAGATACTCGATAAGATAACACGATATTAAGTTAAAGTGATTATAAGAGATAGTAGGTAAGGTGACATAAATTTAAAAAAGTTATTACTAAAGATAACCGGTAAGATAACGCGAAATAACTCGAAGTTATTCCTAACGGTAGTCGGTAAGATAACGAGAAATTAAACCAAAATTATTACTAACGGTAATCGGTAAGATAACGAGACTAAACTAAAGTTATTACTAAAGGTAATCAGTAAGATAACGATATTAAAACTAAGGGTATTATCAAGGATAATAAAGAAGACAAAGATATTGGCCTAGTTATTACCCAAGACAATGAATAACAACAAATAGAGTGGCTCCAGTAGAGCCGTTTAAATGGGATTAATTCGTGCCCTCTAAAAAGAGAAACCTGTGAAGCAGATCCGTTTGCAATAAACGGCACGAGAGACCGGCAAAGACATTTGGGTGCATTCCTGCACCCGGCGATAATCGATATCGGTGATACTATCACCCGATATCCACACGGTATATCAACATATAGATATATACACATTCACTCACACATTCACACACTCATCCATACCTTCACTGCCAGAGCCCATGCACTGACAGCGGCACCGCATGACCCCACGAAAGATTCGCAGAGACGGGGTCCAGGAGTCTGTGAAAACCTTCCGCGCAACCACACGGTGACTAACAGAAATGAAAAGGCAGTAGAAATAGGAAAGGTAAAAAGAAAGAGGTTGGTTTTTTGGAGTGCATAAGAGACACTTCCAGGTAGAAGAAAGTAGAGGAAGGGCTCGCATTGAGCAAAAGCGACAGAGGGAAAGGTGGATAGCAAAGCGCTACTCAACCAACCAGTGTGGTCAGTAGCTCGGAATGAGGGAACATCATTCTTATGTGGCAGACGGGTGTTCCGGGACAAGAACAGGTCCACCGAAAGAAGAATAAGGCATAGCGGAGATAGCGGGTTAAGAAAAAAGTATAGTTTTTGGACAAGCGGCCAAGAGAAGGTAGAGAGTTGTCCCTATTAAACACAGCGCAGTCTGAAGGACCACCTGCGATATTAATCCGACAAGATAAGGTATACACATTTTTAAAATTCACTAGACTCCTAAGAGAACTAGTACGATCATTTTCCTAACGAGTGATTCGACTACGATAAGAAAATGAGACAAAGGTAGACACGACAACTTAAAGGTATCATTACAGATACAAACACACAAAAACAAACTATTTTAAGGTAGTTTCTCAAAATGGTAGCACCCTAAACACACAAAAATGCCCAATAATAAGCAGTTAAATACAGATACACTGTCCCAATATACTAAAACAACCGAGAATTTAATAAGATAACAATAAGAAGCAATAGCATCTCACCACAAAGTTCAATAAAAAACAATGAAAAAAATGTTTATAAGTTATGTAGATTTAATAGAAAAAACAGATAAAGATATAGTATAATGTGGGCGAATGCAATAATTCAGAAGAAAAACACATGGAATAGACAATCGTAGTTTTTGCAACTGCGAATATGAACTATTTCTTTCAATGGCATAGATCGCGCGTGTCCTATGTGAGCCCAAAGAAGAAAGCATTCACTCAACATCAGCTAAAACCAATCATAAAAATTAAATGAGTTATTACAACCAAAGTTACGACAATTACCACACAAAATTAAATGACGTAAGAAAAATACTAAAACCAAATAATATGCAGTAGGAAAAGTTTGAGGGTTAATTAAATGAAACGACAGAGTTATATTTGGGGGTGTAGAGAATGAAGTGATATATAACTAACGGTATGGTCAAGGAAAAGTCAACCAGAAGCAAAGGGTTTAAGGTAAATGAGTTAAACGTATAAAACGTAGGTGTATAAGAGAAGGAATAAGTAATTAAAGTTACTAATTATTGGTGAAAACAAAAAAATATTAGGTAAATGGTGAGGAGCATGGAACATGAAAAACTTAATTAGCATTTGGGTCGGCAGAGAATGGCTTAAGGTCTTTAATATGCCACCTGCCTTGGCGTTTTCCTTCAGCATCCTGAAGTTCGTAGATAAGGGGACTAATAACACGAGTGACCTTACAAAGAATGAATTTAGGGGCTAATTTTGAAGAAAATTTCTTAGATGCATCCGATAAGACATAATTCTTTTTCCAAACTTGTTCGCCCAAGGCGAAGGAAATATTTCGTTTACGTAGATTATAATGGTCCTTGCTCTTTTCGTAAGCTTTTAACAAATTTTTTCTAACGTCGTTAAAGATAGAAGGTAATGACTGTTGGTCCTTGTCCCAACGTACTTTATCGTCAAATTCAATTACGTTAGTATCGTCAGGCACTAAACCATAGTAACTCCCATCGATTGGGGTATATCTTCCAAAACAAGAAATGACGGAGTGAATTGGGTTGCTTCGTGTTTAGATGTACGCAAAGCTTGAGCAATTTCAAAGATATGTTCATCCCATGTAGTATGGTCTGAATTAATATAGGAAGAGATAGCGGTAATTAACACTCGATTTACTCTCTCGGTAGGGTTTACTTGGGGGTGATATTTTGCGTTAAACCAAATTTTTTGTACTTTATAACTTTTAACGAAATTCTGAAAATCTTTAGAGATAAATTGTGCACCATTGTCACAAAGAATAATCTGTGGGACACCAAAGATAAGAAAGACATTTTGTTCAAGAAATTTAATTATAGCTGCAGATGTAGCTTTACGTAAGGGTTGCACCATAACAAATTTAGAAAACCAATCGGTAACGACTAAAAGATATTGATTACCTCTTTTCGATCGGGGGAGAGGTCCTAATAAGTCAAGCGATATTAATTGAAAGGGATAAGATACACGCTTAAAGTTACCCATTAAACCAGGGCGAGCGTCTTGTGAACTCTTATAGGAACCACAAATTTTGCAGCTCTTGATATAACGACAAACAGATTGCTTAAGTGTGGGTCAGTAATATAATTCAGATATTTTAGCGAGAGTTTTTGTAACACCAAGGTGTGCAGCTATGGGATCATCGTGACATAATTTGAGCACCTCACTGCGGTTTGCAGTGGGCACGACCAGTTTCCATTCAGGTATATTCGATATTTTATGTGGGGACGAAGATACAAATTTATATAGTCTATTATTAGTTACACGAAAGGTAGGGAATTTGTCGGGATTATCAGAAACTTTTTTAATCATATTGTAACAATTTTATTTTTGCAGTAGGAGAATCCATTCATTAAACGTACAATGAATAGTAAAATACCTTTATTAATTAAAATAAATATTCAAGTAACAATCAAACTTTTATAGTATTATAATATCAAGGATTATTAGTCGAGTTGTTTCCGAGTTCGGTGTAATTTCACAGCCACTGGCGCGCGCGTGAGAGGTTCGAGAACTAAAATCCGGAACCTCCCACCATACAAGAAAGCAGCGAGCGCACTCGTCGATAGTTAAAAGTAGCGTCAAGATGCATTCTAAGAGAATGGCGAGTGACCTCCGAGTCGCTCTATGTTTGTGAAACACTTCCTGAGTAACGGTTAGTACCTAATCCACATTTTGTATATTCGTTGTCATATTAGCTAATTTACAAAATTTATTTAGCGCAACGACCCATTTGAACTCGCAACGACCCATTTGAACTCGCAACGACCCATTTGAACTCGCAACGACCCATTTGAACTTGCAACGACACATTTGAAATCCCAACGAGAAATTAGAAAACTGCATGGATAACGTATATATCGCACACCACGTCGAAAATCGCAACTGTAAAATTTGAGACAACATGATCCCTTTGAAGTTACAATTTAGAAAGCTTAATTTGTTGGCTACGCAATGAAAAATTATTTTAGTAAATAAATTTAGACAACGGAAGATTACGTTACAAAGTAATGCTGCCGTGATCCAAGTAAGGAACCCGCTTTGCTCCTACACCTGTGTTAAAGCATGGAAAGCAAGTATAATTAGTTGCTGTTCCGCGCTGCGAGGTAATTTCCATTACATCAAGGGACAACTGCTGCTCTTGGGTTCGTAATAGAATTAAGATTTCCTGAGTACTTTCCTTCTGAAAGTACATTATTTCATTTTGTTTGTTAGACGTACAAAATTGTTATTCAGTTTACCTGTAAATAAGCTGGTTTTCCCAGTATTAAATTTGCTTTCACTTAGCTTCGTAAATACGTGATCACACGTGGCTTCAACGTAATTTAACAGCTGCTATTACATCACCTGTTTGTTTGTTCACTATTGTCAACAATTGCCCAATGGCTAACACATGTTTAGCATTTTAGTACAACCACTATAGATAACATTAGAGAATATCTTGGTGATTATTTTGACTTCAAACTAAATTTAAGTTTGTTAACCTAAAGAGAAAATTTCGTATATTCATTTGTAAATGACTCACACAGATCTGATTGGGTTATAAAGAAACTCTAGCATTTTTAGTTACATAGAATTATAAAATATTTGAGTAAGGATTAGTTGATAACCTTTACTACCAGTTTTGCAAGTACTTCAAATTTTTATTTTATTTAATTACAATGATACTTTATTTACTGAAACCAAGAAAATTCTTATTAGTAAATTAATATTCTTCATTTAAAGTTTTTTATTCTGATCTAGTCTGATCAGACTTGGTAAACAAAAGCAATAAGAACTAAAATTTTATGATCCCATTATGCAGAAAATATTCTCTATACTTTTAGGTATACTTGAGGGACGCAAATAGTGTTCCCATTTTTATGTGACTTAATTATTATTCTTTCTTACAGGAACAGCGTCTTATTCTGTTAAGACAAGTTTGTGTATCAACGAAGGCGATCTCTTTTTTGGGTCTCAAGTCCGCCCTTAAAAATAGCTATGCCCTAAAATAAATCAATTTGAACTTGGTGGCGCCTGTTTGTTTTTTTTGTTAAGTGTAACCTCCATAGATTTCGACTTACCCCCATTGCTCATAGCTCTACCCAAGGAATAGACCCTAGTTACGTCGGAAGACTTTGTTTTGCTGACCCCAACTTCTAGAGTCAGATGTATGTATTAAGAAGAGAGCATTAGTTAAGCTCAATTTAGGAAAGAATGTGACCGTTTGGGGTTAGCGATCAAGAAAATATAATACGTTTCACTGGCGCCCAACGTGGGGCTTCGAAATTTGTTTGATCAAAATTTATTTGGGGCTCGAAATTTGTTTGTTCAACGAGTAATTTGTTGAAATTCGTTCGTTCATAATTTAATTTAGCTCGAGGTTGTTTGTTCATAATTTGATTTGCCTTAGAATTTGTTTGTTAGAAATTAATTTGCTTCGAAATTTATTTGTTCTAAATTTAATTTGATTCGAAGTTTGTTAGCTCAAAATTTATTTTCCTTTGAAGTCCATTTGTCCAAAAATTATTTTGCTCGAAATTTGTTTGCTTAAGGTTTATTTGACACTTAGATTTGTTTGTTTGCTTTTGATAAAAGATTGGTTGTAACGGTAATCCCCATACACTCAATTCGTTAATTTGGTCAAATTTACTTTTGACTTTAGTTCTGTTTTGACCCCTTAAATTTTTTTGATATTGTTTTGGCAAAAATAATTTTACCAAAAACATTTTTTGATTTTTACCTTTAGTAGTACGAATTTGTTTTGATAGCTTTTGTAAGATTCGGATTAGTTAGATTTATCGGTTTGATTCCATTAGGTTGTAGTAACCATGTCGGAAAAATTCCAAATTGTTTGTCTACTTAAAGAAGAATTGGAGTATGAACTAAGAATCAGAGGAGTGGTAAGTGAGAGGCCAGTGTTGGAGAAACGGAAAATTTTAGGTAGATTGTTAGCTAAAGAAATAGATAAGCCTGGTTGTTTGGTTGACCTTTCGTGTTATGAAGTAGATTTTGCAACGGAAAGTAAAGAAATTTCAGTTTCAGTCGAGTCAGTTCGTAATATTGTGTCCGAGTTTGAGGGCGACTCATCAGACTCAATTTTAGAAGAGCTTGTTCAAGGATAAACCACCTTTCGGGACGAGCTAAGCGTATGAAAATCCCTTCAATAAATCCCGATGAAGCAATTAAGTTTAGAAATGAGACCGTAGCAACGATATTAACTCTTGAAGCTGAGTTGTACGATAAAATCAATAAAAGTACAGAGTCCACCTATTTAGATCGGTCCGTTGTAGTATCTCCTTTAGTTAGTGCACCTATCCATTCGACTTCGTATGTAACACCTTCAGTACCTATAGGTTCATGGCCTGTAAAATTCTCAGGTGACCCCAAACAACTACATTCATTTTAGATAGAGTTAGTGATTTAGCACAATCTCGTAAGGTATCCGAAGCTGACTTATTTGGATCAGCATGTGAACTTTTGTGGTGACGCTTTGGTTTGGTTTAGAACAGTGAAAAATTCTTTGCGAGACTGGAACTCCTTGTTAGAACGTTTAAGGGAAGATTTTTACCTGGTTCTTCGGATGATGACATTTGGGAAAAGATCAGAAATCGTCGTCAAGGTAAAGACGAAAGGATTATTTTATTTGTCGCGCATATGCAAACCCTCTTTAGTAGACTGACCAACGAGCCAGCAGAAGTTACTAAAGTTAAAATGATTAGAAGAAATTTGGTTCCTGAATATATTTCGGCACTTGCATTGTCGGACATTCAAGATTTGTCGACCCTAGTAAATTTGTGTAAAAGGTTAGAAGAAGCTTCTTTGATGAAACTAAACTCGGTTTTGGCGTCTTCTAATAAACCTAATAAGATTTGCAACCCTCTAAGCATCCATATGAGAACAAACATCCTGGGTTGAATGAGAAAGTTTATGCTGTTAAGAGTAGGGTGTTTCAGAATAAATTAGTCAATCCTCAAGTAACAGTAGCGGATAAGAGCTCTTTAGAGTCCTCGGTTTGTAATTCCTTTAGTCCCGATAAGAGGAATCATTTTGTTTGTTGGAATTGCTCCGTAGTGGACATTGGTTTAGAGATTGTAGAGCAACAAAAAATTTTTGTTTTGGATGTGGTCGAAAAGGCGTTAAGGCAACGTCATGTCCACATTGTTCAAAAACCAGTAAGGCGGCAGGTACATAGTGGTCGGTATCCTGTTCCGCGTCATAAGGCTACAGTTATGATTTGTAAACAAGAAAATACTTTAGTAAAGACGAGTGGTCGAGATGGCTTACAGTTGTTAAAATTTTTGTCAGGACTCTTCGAAGCCTAAGAATAATACTCTGTTCATTGAGAAGCAGTGTGATAATCGACCCTACATTATGGTGAAATTAATAGATAGAGACATTACCGGTCTTCTGGATTCGGGATGCACTACCTCAGTAGTAGGATCCTTAGCACTTTCAATTGTTAGAGAATTAGACTTGAAAATTTTTAGTTCAGCAAAACAGGTATCACTACAGCTGATGGTTCAATAAAGTCTGTTGTAGGCTCAGTAGATTTGCCAATTTGTATAGGTAATGATTGCCGCATCCTTAATGCATTAGTGGTTCCGTCCCTACCGCATACATTTATTTTCGGTAGTGACTTTGCAAAATTATTTGGTGTAGTTGCTGACTTTAGAAGTAATAATTGGTTTATCCAAAGCAATGTTGGGAACGACATAGGGTATATAGGTCCGTCTTCCATCCCTGTGAACACTGAAGATTCTTTATGTGGTTTACATGACCTCTCAGATGCTCAAAGTGCGCAAGCACAAGAGTTAATAAATTCATTTAGTGAGATTAGCAGCGACGATAGATTAGGACGAACTCACCTAATCGAATTGGACATAGACACAGGCAATGCCAAACCCTTCCACAAGAAACCATATGTCATGTCACCATATATGGGTAAGATATTGAATGAGGAATTGGACGACATGCTTAGACTTAAAGTTATAGAACCGTGTACTAGTCCGTGGTCCTCTCCAGTTTTGTTGGTTAAGAAGGCAGATGGAGAATATCGCTTCTGTTTTGATGGTAGAACCCTGAACGACTTAACTGTTCATGATTCGTACCCCCTTGCGAACGTAGATAGAATTCTCAATATGTTGAGAGGTGCGAACTACATTTCGTCTCTGGATTTGAGAAAATCGTTTTGGCAAATCCCTCTTAGTGAATCGTCTAAGGATAAGACTGCCTTCAGTGTTATCTCACGAGGACAATATAGATTTACATGCATGCCATTTGGGTTGAAGAATGCTGCGCAGACGCAACAGCGTTTAGTAGATGCAATTTTGGTCCACGTTTTGAACCCCATGTATTTTGCTATTTGGACGACATAATATTATGTTCGTCATCTTTTGAAGATCATCTAAAGTTATTAGTAGAGGTTAAGCAACGTTTAAAAGAAGCTAACCTTACCATAAATATAAGTAAATGTGAATTTTTTAAAAAAACACTTAAATTTTTGGGTTATATAGTAGGTTCGAACTCACTTCGTACAGATCCCGATAAGGTGTCGGCGATGGTTAACTTTCCCGTCCGAAAACCACAACGGAAATTAAAAGGTTTATAGGAATGTGCAGCTGGTACAGGCGCTTTATAAAGAATTTTTCGTCTTTAGTTTCGCCTATTAATGACCTCATTAAAAGTAAGAAAAAAGGTCAAACTGTAAACTGGAGTGCGGAAGCAGAAAATTCATTTGTGCTAATCAAGCAAGCATTAGTTTCTGCACCTCTTCTTTCGCAGCCAGACTACTCGGCACCCTTTATCGTTGAGTGTGACGCAAGCAACACTGGGTTAGGAGCTGTGTTGATTCAGAATGTAAACGGAGAAGAGCGTGTAATTTCGTACGCAAGCAAAACCCTGAGCCGTACTGAGCGCAATTATTCCACCACTGAAAGAGAGTGTTTAGCGGTTATTTTGCAATTGAGAAATTTCGTCCGTGGGTAGAAGGAGTTCGATTCACCGTTGTCACCGATCATTTTTCGTTACTTTGGTTGAGTAATCTTCAGAATCCAACTGGAAAACTCGCCAGATGGTCAGTTAGATTAAGGCAACACTCATTTGATTTGGTGCATAGAAAAGGAAAGTTCAATATAGTTCCAGATTGTCTTAGTCGTGGTGTTCCTTTAGAAAATCCAGAAGTTAACATAGTAGAGATTAAACTTGATGCAGTAGACTTGTGGTATGAGTCTTTGAAAAGAAAATTTTGTTGTCACCGAAAAGCTACCCACAATGGAAAGTAGAAGATGGGTTTATTTATAAGTTTATCCCTTCCTTATTACCGCATTCGGCGAATGTTGTAGAGTGGAAATATTTGGTGCCAAAGTCTCAGCGCGTAGATGTCATTAAATCATGTCATGACCCCCTTCAGCAGGACATTTTGGTTCCTTAAAAACTTTGTCTCGAGTCCAAGAATTGTATTATTGGCCAAAGATGATCTTTGACGTACGTAAATTTTGTAGGAAATGTTTGATTTGTGGTGCTCAAATGATGGGAAAGGAGAAAGAAGTTGGACTACCATTCCAAACCATTGCATTAGATTTGATGGGTCCGTTTCCTCGTTCCAAACGCGGACATAAATGGCTCTTAGTTGTTGGTGATTGGTTCTCGAAGTATTCGATTTTGCAACCTTTACGTAGTGCTACCGCACATTTGATCGAGAAGTTTTTGGAAGAAAAGGTATTTCTTGTCTACGGAGTACCACAATTTGTTATTTGTGATAATGGTCCACAATTAGTTGGACGTATTTTTAAAGCTTTGTGTGCAAGGTACGAAATTCAAAAATTTGGTATAACGCTGTTTATGCTCCCCAATGCAATTTTGTGGAACGAATCAATAAGACAGTTGGTACAGCAATCCGTACATACGTAGAAGAACATGATACGTGGGATGTTGAGATATCAAAGATCCAATACGCGATCAACTCAGCAAAACATGAGTCCACCAACTATTCACCAAATTTTTAGTTTTTGGTCGTCAGGTACCTTTAAGTGGAAAAGCTTATAAGGATAATTTTATACCTGGTGAGGATGTTGATGTCGTCTCCAGTAGTAGACCTTCTTATGTTTTGGATCGTCAACTTTTGTTTGATATTTTTGGAAGTGTCCGTGAAAATTTGCATGTAGCTTATCAACGTTCGTGTAAACGCTACAATCTTCGGAGAAGAGACATTTCATTCCGAGTCGGAGAGTATGTTTGGAGAACTAATAAGGTCCTCTCGAGTGCTAGTGATAAATTTTCCGCTAAGTTAGCTCCTAAGTTCGTTATGAGTAAAATTCGGAAAAAACATTCCAGTTTAGTATATGAGTTAGAAAACGAAGATGGAACAAGAGCAGGGAAATGGCACATAAAGGACTTGAAACCAATTGGAGTATCAGATCCAAATGAAAATGATGATTTTGACGATTAATTCCGGTCCGGTCATCTCTTTGATATTAAGTAATGACGTAGTGGTCTGTTTTGTTTTGTTCCAATTCTTGATCTAGTGTCGGTCCACTAATATTGAGTATTTTGTTTGAGGAGTGAAATAAGTGGTTTGAGATTTTGTAAGTTTTGTAAGTTGAGGTGTGCCTTGGTGCACGCTGGTCGTTTTGCTCGCGCGTTGCTCGGAGATGTGTTTGGAGGATGTCTTTGACAGATATCCTTACAATGTAGAAGTAGGTGGGCTATTTAACTATTGGTCCTGATTTCTACATGTCAAGGTGGAGAGAATGAATTGTTCTTTCCCTTGTTCCTTTTGACCGTTAGAAGTTCTTAGATTTGATAAGGTCGAAGTTGACTTGGTGATTTTCACCGTTTGGTCCATCACTAATGAGATCAGTTGTTCGCTAGCAATTAGTGATAGGATGATCAGTAGGGTGTAGGATTCTACAACCCTAACTGGGTTATTTTGGGTTTGAAATTTGATGAGTAACCTGATGGTTAGGTTACCTTCGTTTTGATTATCTCTTTGTAATAAAGTGATAATATTTTGTATTTGAATTTGTTAAGTAACCGTATGGTCAGGTTACCTTTGTTTTGATTATCTCTTTGTAATAAAGTGATAATATTTTGTATTTGAATTTGTTAAGTAACCGTATGGTCGGGTTACCTTCGTTTTGATTATCTCTTTGTAATAAAGTGATAATACTTTGTATTTGAATTTGATAAGTAACCTTTGATTAGGTCACTTTTGTTTTGGTTATCACCTTGTGATGATGCTTAAATTTAGACCTATTAGTAGGGTATTTCTTTTGATTCTCACCTTATAGTGATGATATTTTGAATGGTAATGCTGTTCTGATGAGGAAGCATTCCTGTTTTTTGAAATTAGAAGTAAATTGTAAGTGTTTGATTTTAGGTCAGAAATATTAGCCTTATTAGAAGTAGGAATCTCAAGTCAAGAAATTTTGTAAATTTAAATTCTTTTGTCCCGTGGAGTGTTTGACTCTCTAATTTGACCCTCCCAATTTTGATTATTACCGATTGTGACTCCCCGATTTTGTCTCCCGATGGACGTCAGGTACAAGTAGTTACCAACACAATCTCAATTATAAATGAAGGTCCCCCCCATTTGAGTAAATTTATAAAATTGCATAGTTGGTTAGGAAGATAGGAAAGGCTAGTATTGTTGTAAAAAAAATTTTTTTGTATTAGTTATATTTGAAGTTTTTAAGAAAAATTTTTTTCTTTTAGGAAAGAGGTAGTGTAACAATTTTATTTTTGCAGTAGGAGAATCCATTCATTAAACGTACAATGAATAGTAAAATACCTTTATTAATTAAAATAAATATTCAAGTAACAATCAAACTTTAATAGTATTATAATATCAAGGATTATTAGTCGAGTTGTTTCCGAGTTCGGTGTAATTTCACAGCCACTGGCGCGCGCGTGAGAGGTTCGAGAACTAAAATCCGGAACCTCCCACCATACAAGAAAGCAGCGAGCGCACTCGTCGATAGTTAAAAGTAGCGTCAAGATGCATTCTAAGAGAATGGCGAGTGACCTCCGAGTCGCTCTATGTTTGTGAAACACTTCCTGAGTAACGGTTAGTACCTAATCCACATTTTGTATATTCGTTGTCATATTAGCTAATTTACAAAATTTATTTAGCGCAACGACCCATTTGAACTCGCAACGACCCATTTGAACTCGCAACGACCCATTTGAACTCGCAACGACACATTTGAAATCCCAACGAGAAATTAGAAAACTGCATGGATAACGTATATATCTGTTATTCAGTTTACCTGTAAATAAGCTGGTTTTCCCCAGTATTAAATTTGCTTTCACTTAGCTTCGTAAATACGTGATCACACGTGGCTTCAACGTAATTTAACAGCTGCTATTACATCACCTGTTTGTTTGTTCACTATTGTCAACAATTGCCCAATGGCTAACACATGTTTAGCATTTTAGTACAACCACTATAGATAACATTAGAGAATATCTTGGTGATTATTTTGACTTCAAACTAAATTTAAGTTTGTTAACCTAAAGAGAAAATTTCGTATATTCATTTGTAAATGACTCACACAGATCTGATTGGGTTATAAAGAAACTCTAGCATTTTTAGTTACATAGAATTATAAAATATTTGAGTAAGGATTAGTTGATAACCTTTACTACCAGTTTTGCAAGTACTTCAAATTTTTATTTTATTTAATTACAATGATACTTTATTTACTGAAACCAAGAAAATTCTTATTAGTAAATTAATATTCTTCATTTAAAGTTTTTTATTCTGATCTAGTCTGATCAGACTTGGTAAACAAAAGCAATAAGAACTAAAATTTTATGATCCCATTATGCAGAAAATATTCTCTATACTTTTTAGGTATACTTGAGGGACGCAAATAGTGTTCCCATTTTTATGTGACTTAATTATTATTCTTTCTTACAGGAACAGCGTCTTATTCTGTTAAGACAAGTTTGTGTATCAACGAAGGCGATTTCTTTTTTTTGGGTCTCCAAGTCCGCCCTTAAAAAATAGCTATGCCCCTAAAATAAATCAATTTGGACTTGGTGGCGCCTGTTTGTTTTTTGTTAAGTGTAACCCTCCATAGATTTCGACTTACCCCCCCATTGCTCATAGCTCTACCCAAGGAATAGACCCCTAGTTACGTCGGAAGACTTTGTTTTGCTGACCCCCAACTTCTAGAGTCAGATGTATGTATTAAGAAGAGAGCATTAGTTAAGCTCAATTTAGGAAAGAATGTGACCGTTTGGGGTTAGCGATCAAGAAAATATAATACGTTTCAATATTGAGGTACCAGGTATCCTGAATTAAATTTGGAAGGTTAAGAGAGACGACGTCACAAGATAAGGCATCAGGTACGATATTTAATTTGCCAGGCCTATGCCTAACGTCAAAAGTAAATTGAGATATACGCAAGTTCCATCTTGCCAAACGACCTGCGGGCTGTTTCAAGTTATTAAGCCAAGTGAGTGCTGCACAATCAGTGATTACGGTAAAGTGTGTACCTTCGACATATCCTCTAAATTTCTCGATGCCAAAGATAACGCCCAATAATTCTCGTTCGGTAGCAGAGTATTTTTGTTCGGCAGAAGTTAAGGCACGACTCGCATAAGCGATTGGATGTTCTAAACCATTGTTTACCTGGAACAACATTGCACCTAAACCAGTAAGTGAGGCATCGGTTTGTATAAAAAACTTTTCATCGAAATTTCGAGAGATTAAGATAGGTGCTGAAGTGATTAATGTTTTAATTTGTTCGAAAGCCTGTTGGGATTTTAAATTCCACTCGATAGTTTGGGATTTATTTTTATTTTTAATTAAAGCGGTAATGGGTGCGGATATAGTTGAAAGATTGGGTAGAAAGATGCGATAATAGCTAATCATTCCAATTAAACGTTTGATTTCGGTAACGGTTTTAGGTGTTTTAAATTTAGTAATAGCGTCGACTTTAGCAGGATCTGCTCGTAGGCCAGTCCCATCTATAATAAAACCAAGAAATGTGAGGGATGAACAACAAAATTGAGACTTTTCCCAGTTTATCTTAAAACCTGCTGCGTTTAAACGTTCTGCAACTTCATCTAATGTGGCGATATGTTCATCGAAAGAACTAGAGATAACTAAGATATCATCTAAAAATACAAAGGCACGTTCCTGATGTAAGATAGGACCTAACGTTTGATCCATAGTACGTTGTAAAGTTTGTGGAGCGTTACAGAGACCAAATGGCAAAAAATTATATTCGAAAAGACCTCGGCCTGGAACACAAAAAGCAGTTTTTTGACGAGAAGATAGGTCGAGAGGTATTTGATAAAAAGCTTGTCTAAGGTCGATAGATGAGATAAATTTTGCGTCACGAAGCCGGCTTAAAATCGAGTCAGTTCTTGGTAAAGGGTAAGCGTCTGAAACAGTCACAGAATTCAACTTTCTGCCATCGAAACAGACACGTCATTCGTCATTTTCTTCCGAACTAATAATACGGGAGACGTCCACGGTGAATTTGAAGGAGAGATAACACCAGATTCTAACATTTTGTCTATTTCAGCATGTAAATGCTTTTGTAATGCAGGCGATATGGGATATTGACGTTGCTTAAAAGGAAGGGCATCACCTGTAGAGATAACGTGTGTCGCAGTCGTAACGCAACCAAGTTCGGAGGTATTAAGTTTGCGAAATTTGTCAATTGTAGCGTTAAGAGTTACATTTTGGGAGTCAGTAAGAGAAATTTTGTTATATATTCCTGTAGATGCACAAGAGTTCGTTTTAAGAGAGGTTTGCCATGAAAAATCCTGGAAATAAAAAGTTTACAGAAATCAACGCCTAGTAGAAAAGGATAAGCTAATGCAGGCACGATCAAAAATAAAACATCACGTTCAAGAGATTCTACTCGAATTTTTAACTTAAGGGAACCAGTTACATGTATTTGATTATCGTCAGCTAAATTTATGGAAGTTTTCTAGGGAATAATTTGAATTTTGATATTTTGTTGAGATAATTGATGTAAACCTTCGTTATTTATAAGGGAACATGAGGAACCTGTATCCAATAAAGCAATTACATTTAAGGAACCTATTGAGATAGATAAGTGTGGACGGTTATCGAAGGGTTTTGTAACAAGTTGTGAAACGGCAGCAGTCTTTTTATGGTAAAAGGAATTGACGGTTTGTAACCACTTAGACCACTCGGCTGGAGTAGTATAGCATAATTCCTCTAATGAAGGTAAGGCATTTTGTACATTAATAGTAGCGGTATTATTGTTAGATAAATTTAATGACGGTACAACGTTAGAAGTAGTTTTATGATTTGAATTTCTTGGCGTCTGGGTCCGTTGAATGATTGGTGGTGAGGGCGATTTTGGATCCTTGAGATATTCACACCCTGATTTGAAATATCTCGACGGGAGTTTCCCGATACATTAGGATTACAGTTGGTGCAGTTAGATTTGTAGATATTTGAGCGACCACAACCATAACAAAAAATATTTCTAGGGTATGTGCAGACATTATAGTTATGTCCACTTCGCTTGCAGTTCCAACAGGTAAGTGAGTTATTAGTTACGGTAGAAGGAACGTTAAGGGTGGATACTTTATGGGAAGCTCGAACTTGGCAAGCTAAATCAGGTTCTAGAAGACCAGATAGTTTCTCGGGGGGTGGCCGATATTTGTTAATTCTTGACTTCACTTCCTGAAGGGAACGACATAGGTCTTTAAAGTGGGCTAACGACGAGATTTGCTGCAATGCCAAACGTTCTGAGAAGTAGGAGTTTAAATTTCTAAGTAATTGTTCGATAATTTCGGGTTCTGAAGGTTTTTTGTCGAGTCTGCTATATAAAGCTTCTAGTGAGGTAATAAAAGAAACAACATTTTCGTCAGGACCTTGGGTTCGATTACGTATTTCGTTCCAAAGGTCGTTAATATAGCCATAAGATAGGAAATCTCGTTTTAAACACGCAACTAACTCCTCCCAGGTAGAAATTTGGTCTCGTATGTTTCTGTACCATATTAACGCTGAGTTTGCGAACAAGTCACCTGCTGAGACAAATAGGTCCTGGTCGGTACACCCGCGAGAGATTTTGAAATCATTAATACGGTCAAGAAAAGATGATAAAGAGACCTGCGAATCAAACCCTTCGAAGGTGAGACCCCATTTGTTTACAGGTATAGATTTTCCTAACGGTTTAGGTTGGGCAAGTGCAAGCTTTGAAAAGGGTAACGATATATCTACGTCTGCATTAGGATTAAGTCTTTCAAGAATAATTCCTTCAAGTAATAATACTTTGGACAACAAACTTTGTTTAGCTTGAGTCGCTTGGGCATCGTCGTATAAAGATAATAGTTCTGTACGTTGTTTGACGTGCGTTATTCTCGAAGCCAATCTCCCTAGCTCGATATCACTAGCACCAGGATCTCTTCTATTTATTATACCCGATATGTCATCTAAGGACAATTTAATTTCCGATACGTTAAGAGGCCAATCGCCAACGGGTTTCTTTAAGATAGCAATGCCTTTGGTTTCCTGGACTAAAATGGCCCTGAGCTGAGATCTCCTGTCATTTTGGTTACTAGCAGCGATAATATTCCTACACTCAAGCTCGTAAATTAATTCCAGCGATTTTAAATGAGAAACATTCATGGTGAATAGAATATTCGAGACACTATATATATATAAAATATGCGATTCTGACGCAAATCAGAAAGTTTAACCACAAGGTTTTCTTGTAAAGGTAATTAAGATATTAGTTCAATAAGTAAATCCATAATGCGGTTTTTTTAAAACGTAACATACAAGACAGTGCATTTAAGTTTCAAAAAGCGGGCTTTTAAGGTTAAGCAAACAAACAAAAGTTATATTTTAATAGGTAATTTTGTAATAAACTGTGTTTAAAATATCTAATTAAGGTAAATACTTATTTATATACTTACATGAATAAAAGTACGGTTCTTTAAGTGAGAAAACTGTTTAAATAACATCTGTTAATACATTGAATGTTTATAACTGAAATTATTATAACCTAAAAACAAAGAAAAAAAAACCCCTAACCTCACCACATTGAAGGCGCCATTGTTATTACACTTTTACTGGTGAAAGTTTCTAAAAGTCGGTAATACAGTTAACAAAGTTCAAAAGATACATCGCGCAAGCGCAATGGATAAAAAGCAATGCTACGCCCTGGCGGCCGGAAGCGCGAACCCCTTTTACAGGTTTCGCGTAGCCAACCACCATGACGTCACCGATAATTTATATTGCGCCATAATCAGAAAATTTAGATAAAATTAGAACAATGAAAATTAGAGAATTTACTCACATGAGGAATCCGGTATCCAGCAGGAAGTCACGCTACGGTAGGCCTCGGCTCCGGTGCTGCTGGTAGAGCTTGGACATCGGGGTGGTGGGCTGCTCCAGTTGCCTCGAGGTGGCTGCAAATTTACCTACCTATGTAGGGAATGACGGAAAAATGGTAAAGGAGCGACAAACAAAAGATAATCAAGCAAGGAAGATCTACATAGGTACAGCTACGATAACGATACGTTACCCAAAAGAAAACGTCCACTTAACTTCACGCACCAACCCAAAAAGCCTCGATTCAGAGCGTCACCAAAACTAGTCCCCACTCTTTGTCTAGTATTGCCCTACCCCTCTAGGGATAAGCACACTGCGCAAGCTCACTACTCTGACGTATCGGAAGCACCGCCTAGTCTATTTAAAATTCCCGCCACTGCGTATTTAAAATTATGGCGGAAACTTCCGTACATCAAAAACTAACCTAATTAACACTGTTTAAGTGCAAATTGCACGTAACACACTATTATAAATATAATTATGTGTGGAGTTATATATTTTAAATACATCATTTTTCCTAAATATCGGGTTTGTATTAAAATCAATTTTATTGAGCTTGAAAAATCCCCAACAGCAGTTGATGTATTATTGCAGTTTGTAGATAATGGAACAAAATTACTATAGTCCATTCCAAATAAGAATAAAGTAGATTACCTTGTACGCAAGGTGGATTTACACAGCAAGTTAATTATAATTTCTATATATACATACAGAATAATTATTTATTCCATAATTGAGTGATTATAAATCGTGACTAACCTAAATTAATTTCCATACCCCCTTTTTTATTGCAAATTTGACAATGGCGCATTATATATATTTTAAATACAAATTTTTAAAATTAAACTGTGTAAATCAGCGTCATGTTTTAACCAATCAAATCGAAGGCTAAACTTTCCCTATATCTTTCATCGCTTTATTCTTAGCTGGAATGGACTTATAGTAGCTGTATTATGTAGTGATGGAATACGTATTAAAATGTTACTACTAGTATTGACACTCGATATGGGTGTTTTTGGTAATGCAAAATTTAATAGCCGAGTTACCATTGTGCTGCAAAAGCTTCCTTCTGCAAAATGGACTTTACACAAATACGCCCTACCTTTAACCACAGACAAATCCGTTATTTCAAACCATCTTTGCCTGGCTCTAGATCTTTATCAGGAAATCGAACAAAATTTATTGTTTCTGTAGTCGTTCTCAGTTATGTTAGTATAATATGCATTTTCTCAACCTTTGCCAACATAATGGTAAATCAATTTCCAAATAGGCATTTCAATCCTCTATTAAATGGAAAATGTTACGCTGATCTGTACTACAAGAATATTTAATTAATAATTTTAAACACCGATTTAAAAAATAACGAACCTGCTAAGTTAATCTTTATCATTTAATAATTTGCCAATATTAATGGTAATGAACAAAGCAACCAATCACTATAAAAAGGAGCACTATGCTAAAATCGTAATATAATTAGTATTTTAAGCCCCGACTTAAAGAATGGAATATCCGTAACATCAAATTTTTTAATTTTACAATGAGCAATAATATATACCATATAGATTGGAATAACTTCAAGATGGTGAAAACATTCCCAAACAAAACAAGTAGGATAGAGGTTAGGTTATTCTTACTTCTTCATTCATAAGCGGAGACATACAAAGGCTAAATATATTTCAATGATACTGCAGCGTCTTCATGCGCTACTGGATATGCGCGTAATTTGGTTCCCATTATTTCCTATGTATCGGGTGATCTCCTTTTATTTATCCATGACATAGAATAATTTATTATTTTATGATCTATGAGTGCACCCATGTTGTACCTAAACATGAATAACTGTTAATGCTGTTATATAAAATACTGATCGTGTGGTAGACTAGTTTAGTTGTTGTTGAGTGTCAATAAAATTTTGTAAAAATAGCCAATGCTTTTTCTAAATTAAAAAACCATCTCAAAAGGGGTCAATAAATGTGTGTGATGTAATACGAATAGTAGAACAGTGGCATATTAAAAACACCGTTTTTAGCAACTGCAACAACGTTGGCGCTGGCTTCCAAATCTGCTTCTGAGGCTAATCTATGAGTACTACTATTTTCTTGGCCAGAATATTCCTCAAACTAATATGCAAATCCACGCATTCCATAAAAACAAATAATTTGAAACCCCATTTATGAAGCTTCATTGACAAGTATTGTTTCATATAATGGCGAATTTTAGTGGAACATAATTGCTTATCTACAGACAAGCATGACTCAAGAGGAATTTTGGAAAACATTTCGTTCAAATGATCAACAACTGGTCTAAGTTTGTGAAACTTGTCATGATTGTCAGATTCTTTTGGCAAATGTGCATCATTGTCATTAAAATGTAAAAATTGTCATATATTCTCAAATCGATTTAGTGTCACAGTATTCTCGTTATATCCACGTCTATTTCAATATTCCAGTAAGAACGAGTATTCCGAAGATGCACAATGGACATGAAATAATATTCCTATATATTGTTTCAATTCTGCCGATGAAAGATGTAATAGTTTAGAAATATCTGTTTATTGCACATATAAATTTCAATCAATAACAATTTTATCAAAAAAGTGCCGGTAAAGAATTATTTGAAACAGTCATAGTGTGTTAATAAATTTAGGAATTCAATACTAAGTGATTCATCTTCGCCAAAAGTTAGTTGTAAATTATTTAGAATCAAATTTCTTTTTTCCATATTACATTTTGTTCCTATTCACTTTTTTGCGTTGCTTTGGACTGGTACTGGCAGATACTACAACGTCTTCATCTTCTGTTGCATGATCATTCTCACGATCAGTATTTCCATCTTCGTCACTACTTTGTCCCCGAACTGATGGTGGATGATATTCAGGATCAAGTAAGCTGTCAGTGTCAGAGAAGTCTTCATCATCACTAAGATTACTAATTTTGCTCAAATTATTGGCAAACTATTCTAGTTTCTCTTTGCTTAAGTATTCCTTGAATGCCATATTTTATACCTAGAAGTAAAATATAACTATTTGTAATTATAGGAAACACTATAGTTATATATTGTAGCAGATATCTACACATGTAGCTACTATACAAGATAGAAAACCAATTCTGTACTGAACGCATAATGTTATTAAACTACAACAAACAAATTTCGTAAAACAGTAATTATGAATCACATTTTTACCTCCTACCAAAAATCATAAACTATTCTTTAAATAACTGCCTATTATTTTAATTCACTATTATATTTTACAAATAATAACAATATTAACAACTTTCAGTATCTAAGAGAGGTTATATCACCTGTCACGAGAGTCTCCCAACAGTATGGACTTGACACTTGACCTTGAATGTATGTCATATGAACGACGCATTTTCTTAGCGCGGGTAAGAGCAGGTGATGCGTGCAGCACAGAATGGAAATTCTCACTGCAGCTGTGATTGACTGATAAATAATATAAACAACAAGTGTAAGAACTTATTTATTTATAATAGTAGTGGACTGTATCGTATAATAATGAGTTACAGTTATTACTACGCAGCAGCGTGCTTAAAGGTCTAAATGCAACTGAACTGTTCAAGCAAGGGCTTATAACACATGCGTACGCACAAGGTGCCACAAGGGCAACCAACATCCAGGAACCGTGAAGGTTGTAACATGCCCCCGCCCTTGAAATAACTAAGTATTTAACTTAATGCTAGTGAACGGAACAAATTAATAAACAATGCTAAGTATAGTCATTTAAGTAATATAAAGCCAAAAAGCAACTAATAAAAGGGTAACTTGAGTATACGTAATGAATTAAATAATCAATAAAAAGACTTAAGCTATTCATTCTCACTGAATGATAAAACACACAGTTTTATAGAGGGTCTCTTAAAAATGCCCCTTGACGTTTTCACTGTAGCCGCACGAACGACGTTATCACTTCTAGGGTGAACCTCGAGGATGCGACCTACTGGCCAATGGTTTGAAGGTAAGTTGTCTTCTGAGATTAAAACAAGTTGATCAACTCTCAGTTGAGAGCCAGTGCAAGATTTCCACTTATTTCTACGCTGTAAATTTGTTAAGTATTCATGCCGCCATCTTTTCCAAAAATGTTGGCACAATTGCTGAATACGTTGCCATTTGGTAAGCCGATTTGTAGGAGTATCTACTAAGTTATGCTCGAGGCTAGTGTCCATCCTGTTAGTTATTAGGAAGTGACTAGGCGTTAAAAAGGAATAATCATTTGGATCGCTGGATAGAGGTAGTAAAGGACGTGAGTTTAAAATCGACTCGATTTGTGCGAGAACTGTAGTCATTTGTTCGAAATTTAAATGAACATTGGAATGGATTCGATTAAGATGCCTTTTTGCAAATTTCACCGCAGACTCCCAAAGTCCTCCGAAATGAGGCGCGCGAGCCGGAATAAAAATCTACTGAACTTGAAATTTAGTTGTTATCTGATATAAAAGCGTTATTTAAATTATCGTTAAAGAAATTGAATACTTCACGCAATTCCTTGCTTGCGCCTACGAAATTAGTGGCATTATCACTATAAATATTTTTGACACAACCCCTTCTCGCAATAAAACGTTTAAAAGTAGCTAGAAACGCGTCCGAAGAAAGACTACTAACTAATTCGATGTGCATCGCTTTCGTAGCCATACGTCAAAAATTACGCCGTATGCCTTAACAAGACGAGTCGTGCGTTTTGTCGTTTCCTTTACATACAGAGGTCCAAAATAATCCAGGCGTCGCCGTGGATCAATGTAGTAAGCGTAAGACTACGGATCCCAAGGTCCTGGGTTCAAATCCCGACACGGCAGACTGCTTGAAAAATGGCAGGTGAGCATTTTTCACAAAAATTACGCCCACGTTCGGATGAGAAGTTAAATGGAGGTCCCGTGTGTGAGTGTTGTCACGCACGTTAAAGATCCCTACCTTGCCTGGAACGGCAAGGGTTCGGCAAAATTCTAAACTTCCAGGCAACAAAAAAACTCGCCTCCTGGCCAATGTAGTACCTTCGGGTGGAACATTGGAAATATAAATGAACGGTTCAAAATAATCAACACCTGTATTGTAAAAAGGTCTAGTTGTTTCGGTACGTACATTAGGTAATTGACCCATAAGGGGCTCAGGCCTAATAGGATTAGACTTGAAACAAGAAATGCATTGAAGCAATATTTTGCGGACGGAACTTCTACCGTTTATCAACCAGTAGCTTTCGCGTATCCTTGCTAGTGTAATTTGAGTACCCCCGTGTAATGTACGTAAGTGTTCACGTTTAATCATAATGTCTGTAAAATGACAGCTGTTTGGCAGCAAGATGGGAAATTTAGTTTCGTATTTTAGATTAGAGTTTTTTAAAGGACCCCCCAACTCTCAGAATGCATTGTTCATCCAAAAACGGATTTAAGCACAATAACTTGTTATTTTTAGGTAAAGTTAAAGATTTTTTTAAGAATGCTTATTTCTCCCAAAAAATATTGATTCTGAAAATTTTATTATAACTAATTCTGCGTCCCTTAGTTCTTGCACAGACAAAGGTCCGATTAACTTAGCCTCGAGATTTTTACAATTGTAAATAAACCGCCTCATAAAAGCCGTAACCGTTATGAGTGTTGTTAAATTAGAATACCTTTCGTGCCAAGAGAAATCTGGTGGGTTGATTGCTACCAGCAAGGCCTTTGATTCAGGTAGTTCCTCCTGAATTACAGGTTGAGGTAAAATTATATTTTGATTAGTTAACCAATTGGGACCGTGCCACCACAAGCGGGAGTTGCATAATCTTGTAAGCGTCGAACCGCGTGAAACAAGATCGGCTGGATTATCAGCGCTAATGACATAATACAGTATTGCCCGAAATAAACAGTACTGAAACTAAGTTGGCGGTGTTTTTATGCGTGCGCTGTCACACTCAAGTTAGCTAGTATAGACCTGTCAAGTAAACCTCAAACAAGTAATTAGTAGGGCCTAATTGTTAAAAATGGTGTTAAGTACAGAGGAGAAAGTGTTTCTGGTAGAGCATTATTTTCGTTCATACGGAATCGGCCGACGTAATGGTGCAAGTTTGCTATACGTGTCTGATCAATTCACACAAAGGTTTAATAACGATCTCCAAGTAATGCTGTAATTTTGAAGGTTATTGAAAAGTTTAGAAATACAGGTAGTGTATTGTGCCAACGAAAAGGAAACTCGGGGCGTCCCAGGACAGTTAACAACAACAATAACCATGAACGTGTTTTTGAGCAAATCTTAGAAAATCCGAAAGTCAGCCAGGCAAGGACAGCGTTACAACTTGATTTAAAAGAACTTCCTTTCAAAGAATCCTGAAGGAGCTGGGTACATTTTCGTATGTGATTCAGGTACATCAACAACTACATCCTCGGGATTATCGCAGTAGAGTGGAATATTGCGCCAGAATTCTCGCGTTACAGTATGAAAATCCCGAATTTTTGAAAAATGTTTGGTTTTCAGACGAAGCACATTTTCACTTGTCAGGCTATGTGAATCGTCGCACAAATCGATTTCTGGGCTTTGCCAGACCCGATGAGGTTCAAGAGGTTCCTTTACATAGTGAAAAAGTGAGTGTCTGGTGTGCTGTTTCCGGACACGGAATCATTGGTCCGTACTTTATCTAAGAGAATGGTAGGCAAGTCACACTTAATCAACAGAGGTACAGACAAATTTTAACACGATTTATCCCTGATCTACGTCAATTTTGTCGTGCACGTAACTTGGCATTTCGAAACCAATTTTTTCAGCAGGACGGGGCAACTTGCCATACTGCTGCCGCAATTCGTCAATTTCTTCAAGAACATTTTCCAAGCAAATTCATATCACGATTTACTGACTTCCCTTATCCTTCACATTCTCCAGACCTCACACCTCCAGACGCATACATTTGGGGCATGGCTAAAAAATTCCGTTTTCAAACGGGCACCACAAACCATCGATGAATTAAAGGATGCCGTTAGAGTCTTCTTCGCAGCCCTGAGACAACCCTTATTCAATAACATGACCAGAAACTTAGAACATCGTTATGAAGTCTGTCTCGAACGAGGAGGTGCACATTTAGAACATATAATAAAGTGTCAATAATATGTATTTTTTAAATATACAAAACAATTACAATTTCAGTACTGTTTATTTCGGGCAATACTGTACTAATTATTTAAATCGGAATGTTTTTGAATGCTTCCAACACGATGTGAAACGAAGGTTTTCCACCTGTGTGAAGTTAGCAGCCAAAACTTAGCAGCCATTTTACCGAAACCACCCGAATGTTCATGGGCGTAGATGTTGTATGGAAAACTTAATACCATAATCATTATTAATCCTGTTTTAATATAAATTTAAAATAATAATGCAAAGCTTTAACTTTTAGAGAAAAGATTCAATAGTTCATAACCCTATCCATTCAAATTATACCTTGAGCGCTTTATGGACTACAGTAAATCAAATAAATCTAAATCCGATCCCAATTATAAATGTTAAATGAACAAAGATAGCAGTTCACACAATAGCGCTGGTCTTTTTCAGTGCTGTCTTGCGAGGTTACTATTATAAAACGAGTAATACTTACCGCCCCGTCCAAGGGATAATTATGATATCTCGATTTTCAGATCAACCTATTACTAATATTATTTCTACCGAAAAAATGGGTGCAACTGAAATTTTGCAAGAGTTGAGGAAAATAGCACTACTCATCTGTAAGACGCGCAATCTCTTCGCGTCCAGCCTTCTGGTACCTTATTGTTCAGACCTATAACCTTATTTCATACCGAAAAAATGGAGTGCCAACTTGAAATTTTGCAGGAGTTGAGGAATAATAGCACTACTCACTGTAAAACGCGCAATTCTTCGGCCCCGTCCGCACCTTCTGGTACCTTGATTGTTCAGACCTATTATACATTATTTCATACCGAAAAAATGGGTGCCAACTGAAATTTTGCAGGAGTTGAGGAATAATAGCAACTACTCACTGTAAAACGCGCAATCTCTTCGGCCCCGTCCAACGGTACCTTCTGGTACCTTGATTGTTCAGACCTACTAGACCTTATTTCATACCGAAAAATGGAGTGCCAACGAAATTTTGCAAGGGTTTGAGGAATAATAGCAGCTACTTACTGTAAGACGCGCAATCTCTTCGTCCCCGTCCGGGTACCTTCTGGTACCTTGATTGTTCAGACCTATTACATTATTTCATACCGAAAAATGGAGTGCCAACGAAATTTTGCAAGGAGTTGAGGAATAGCAGCTACTCACTGTAAGATGCGCAATCTCTTCGCGCCCGTCCGACCACCTTGATTGTTCAGACCTATTATACATTATTTCATACCGAAAAAGGGTGCCAACGAAATTTTGCAGGAGTTGAGGAATAATAGCAGCTACTGAAAGTAAAACGCGCAATCGTTCGGCTCCGTCCAGGGCACTTTATGGTGCCTCAATTGTTCGGTCCATTATAGCTTAATTCACAATGAAACAATGGAGTGACTGTTTTGAATTTATCAAGCTATGACAATACGTTGCTGGTAAGGTTTGTTTGGATCACCGCGAATATACAAGATTACACGTGGTAGCGTTCAGGTTTTGATGAAAGTTAAAATTTATGTAATTTGTAATAGAGTTCTACCGACTGAGTATTATGGTATTCTAGACTTTCTGCTAGTTACGGATATTTTATCTTTCCACAACCGATTGGAATCTGTGACTGGCTAATTAGCGAGTGTTGAATTACCTACGGATTTGCTCTGAAAGTTACAACTAATTGCAGATGGAATGTGGTGGAGAATTTTGTCTTATATACACAATATACTGTTTATTATTCACTTATTTGACATAAGTATATGTATAATTCTTTATAAGTAAGCAAAGTATATATACTGATAAATTGACCTATTTATATTTGTTTCATTGATAAAGATCGACTCATAAAATTAAACACACAAACATGTAGAATTATATCAATGTACTTATCGTACGTTTCGGTGATAATTTTAACGAATCATTTATACAATGAAAAATATACTAAAATCTTATTCTAATATAACAGGTAATATACTCGTTTAATCATTATTACTTGATAAAATTATTTTATGTATTGCAAATAAGAACTAAGGAAACTAATATTCTGATTAAAATTAAATTATGTTAATTTAGACATAAATGTCATCATACATTCATCTGTTACAATTGTTGTAAATTATCAGAACGACATTCCGTAAGTAAAATTAATTATCAACTACTTCGTCTAATTTAGCCAGTCACAGATTCCAATCGGTTGTGGAAAGATAAAATATCCGTAACTAGCAGAAAGTCTAGAATACCATAATTACTCAGTCGGTAGAACTCTATTACAAATTACTTAAATTTTAACTTTCATCAAAAAAACCTGAACGCTACCACGTGTAATCTTGTATATTCGCGGTGATCCAAACAAACCTTACCAGCAACGTATTGTCATAGCTGTCTGGATAAAATTCAAAACAGTTACTCCATTGTTTCATTGTGAATTAAGCTATAATGGACCCGAACAATTGAGGCACCATAAAGTGCCCTTGGACGGAGCCGAAACGATTGCGCGTTTTACTTTCAGTAGCTGCTATTATTCCTCAACTCCTTGCAAAATTTCAAGTTGGCACTCCTTTTTTTCGGTATGAAATAATGTATAATAGGTCTGAACAATCAAGGTGGTACCCTTGGACGGGGCCGAAGAGATTGCGCATCTTACAGTGAGTAGCTGCTATTATTCCTCAACTCCTTGCAAAATTTCAAGTTGGCACTCCTTTTTTTCGGTATGAAATAATGTATAATAGGTCTGAACAATCAAGGTGGTACCCTTGGACGGGGCCGAAGAGATTGCGCGTCTTACAGTGAGTAGCTGCTATTATTCCTCAACTCCTTGCAAAATTTCAAGTTGGCACTCCATTTTTTTCGGTATGAAATAATGTATAATAGGTCTGAACAATCAAGGTACCAGAAGGTACCCTTGGACGGGGACGAAGAGATTGCGCGTCTTACAGTAAGTAGCTGCTATTATTCCTCAAACCCTTGCAAAATTTCAAGTTGGCACTCCATTTTTTTCGGTATGAAATAAGGTCTAGTAGGTCTGAACAATCAAGGTACCAGAAGGTACCCTTGGACGGGGCCTAAGAGATTGCGCGTTTTACAGTGAGTAGTTGCTATTATTTCTCAACTCCTTGCAAAATTTCAAGTTGGCACTCCATTTTTTTCGGTATGAAATAAGGTCTAGTAGGTCTGAACAATCAAGGTACCAAAAGGTACCTTTGGACGGGGCCGAAGAGATTGCGCGTTTTACAGTGAGTAGTTGCTATTATTCCTCAACTCCTTGCAAAATTTCAAGTTGGCACTCCATTTTTTTCGGTATGAAATAAGGTCTAGTAGGTCTGAACAATCAAGGTACCAAAAGATACCCTTGGACGGGCCGAAGAGATTGCACGTTTTACAGTGAGTAGTTGCTATTATTCCTCAACTCCTTGCAAAATTTCAAGTTGGCACTCCATTTTTTTCGGTATGAAATAATGTATAATATGTCTGAACAATCAAGGTACCAGAAGGTACTTTGGACGGGGCCGAAGAGATTGCGCGTTTTACAGTGAGTAGCTGCTATTATTCCTCAACTCCTTGCAAAATTTCAAGTTGGCACTCCATTTTTTTCGGTATGAAATAAGGTCTAGTAGGTCTGAACAATCAAGGTACCAGAAGGTACTCTTGGACGGGGCCGAAGAGATTGCGCGTTTTACAGTGAGTAGTTGCTATTATTCCTCAACTCCTTGCAAAATTTCAAGTTGGCACTCCATTTTTTTCGGTATGAAATAAGGTCTAGTAGGTCTGAACAATCAAGGTACCAAAAGTACTTTGACGGGGCCGATGAGATTGCGCGTTTTACAGTGAGTAGTTGCTATTATTCCTCAACTCCTTGCAAAATTTCAAGTTGGCACTCCATTTTTTTCGGTATGAAATAATGTATAATAGGTCTGAACAATCAAGGTGCCAGAAGGTACCCTTGGACGGGGCCGAAGAGATTGCGCGTCTTACAGTGAGTAGCTGCTATTATTCCTCAACTCCTTGTAAAATTTCAAGTTGGCACTCCATTTTTTTCGGTATGAAATAATGTATAATATGTCTGAACAATCAAGGTACCAGAAGGTACCCTTGGTCGGGGCCGAAGAGATTGCGCGTTTTACAGTGAGTAGTTGCTATTATTCCTCAACTCCTTGCAAAATTTCAAGTTGGCACTCCATTTTTTTCGGTATGAAATAAGGTCTAGTAGGTCTGAACAATCAAGGTACCAGAAGGTACCCTTGGACGGGGCCGAAGAGATTGCGCGTCTTACAGTGAGTAGCTGCTATTATTCCTCAACTCCTTGCAAAATTTCAAGTTGGCACTCCATTTTTTTCGGTATGAAATAATGTATAATAGGTCTGAACAATCAAGGTACCAGAAGGTACCCTTGGACGGTGCCGAAAAGATTGCGCGTCTTACAGTGAGTAGCTGCTATTATTCCTCAACTCCTTGCAAAATTTCAAGTTGGCACTCTATTTTTATCGGTGCGAAATAAATTATAATAGGTTGATCTGAAAATCGAGATATCATAATTATCCCTTAGACGGGGCGGTAAGTATTACTCGTTTTATAATAGTAACCTCGCAAGACAGCACTGAAAAAGACCAGCGCTATTGTGTGAACTGCTATCTTTGTTCATTTAACATTTATAATTGGGATCGGATTTAGATTTGTTTGATTTCCTGTAGTCCATAAAGCGCTCAAGGTATAATTTGAATGGATAAGGTTATGAACTATTGAATCTTTTCTCTAAAAGTTAAAGCTTTGCATTATTATTTTAAATTTATATTAAAACAGGATTAATAATTGATTATGGTATTAAGTTTTCCATACAACATCTACGCCCATGAACATTCGGGTTGTTTCGGTAAAATGGCTGCTAAGTTTTGGCTGCTAACTTCACACAGGTAGGTTTTCCAGCGTGTAGGACAAGATTTTATCCATGACAGTGTGATAGTAGAATCACTATAATAAAATACGCTTCTGAATTTTATACGTAGACATTCCTTTACGCGAGTAATTAATTCCGCAAGTAGAACTGCAGCGCACAATTCTAGTCTGGGTAAAGTGATTGTTTTTAATGGTGCCACCCTAGATTTGGATCACAAAAGATTACAAATAATATTGCCGTTACTGGCGATGGATTTTAAATAAACACAAGCGCCGTAAGCGACAGTGCTAGTGTCGCAAAAGCTGTGAATTTCATATGTAGCATTTGGACTACAAGAAAGATTACGATTCTAATTTTAGGAAGTTTTTCCAACTCGCCTAAAAATTCTTTTCAATGCGTTTAGATTTTTTGAGGAACTGGTTCGTCCCAAGAAAGATTTAATTGCCATAGAGATTGCATTATAAGTTTTCCAATCACTATGATGGGCCCTAACAACCCGATTGGATCATAGATCTTAGCTATAGTTGAAAGAATTAATCGCTTAGTTATGCAACCTTGGGTAGTTGTCAATGACGTATAATAGCAAATCTCGTCAGAGCTTGGAATCCAATAGATTCCTAAAGTTTTTACGTGCGAATCTGAATCAAAATGTAAAACAAAGTTACTATCAGAAGTATTGCCTAACTCCGATAAAAATGTTTCGCTATTTGAAGCCCATTTTCTGAGCTCAAAACCGCCTTGCTTGAGTAGTTCCGAAACCCTGTTCTGAATCTCGTGTAACTTGTTTAAGTTGTTTGACCCTGTAAGAAGATCATCCATATAAAAATCGCGAGTAATTATTTCGGCGATTTTCGGCTCCGTTTGTTTGATTTCATTGGCAATTTCCTGTAGGCATCGTGTGGCTAAAAAAAATGCGGAACATATGCCGTATGTTACTGTTTGCAATTCAAAAATATCGATGGGATCTGTTTTATTAAATCGCCATAATATCCTTTGATATTTCGTGTCTGAGGGACTAACTTGTACCTGGCGATACATTTTAGCGATATCGCCAGTTACTACGTACTGATATGTACGAAAACGTAATAGGATTGAGAAAATGTCGTCTTGCAATTTCGAACCGGTCATGAGAAGATCATTTAAAGATTTACCTGATGTGGTTTTTGATGACGCATTAAAAACCACACGCAATTTTGTTGATAGGCTATTTTTTAGCACAGCTTGGTGAGGTAAAAAATAACCCGCATTGGTAAAATTTACGGTATCTGTAACGCATTTCATGAGATTTAATTTGATGGATTCTGAAATGAATGAGTTATGATCATTTCTGAGTTCGAAACCTTTATTAAGTTTCCTCTCTAAAGCGAGAAATCTGCGTTTAGCACAGTTATACGAATCACCCAGTAACAATGGGTCACCCTTCCAGGGTAATGACACGACGAAACGGCCATCGGTGTCACGCCGGAAGGTTTGTTGAAAATGTGTTTCACAGTTCTGTTCTTCGGTAGAACAGATGTGTTTATGAAGCGAATTGAATTGTTCAACTTTCCCGAAACTGCGTATTAAACTATCTAAGTCTGCCTGTATTGCTAAGTTACAATTTACAGCACCCTTGTGAGATGTTTGTAATCTTCCAGTAACTAACCAGCCAAATAAGCTATTTTGAAATACTATACCTGACTGACTGGGTCGCATTTGACCATTACACATCAGATCGTAAAATATTTCAGCACCGACCAATGCTTGTACTTTTCTTGCCTTAAAATATGTAGGATCCGCTAATTCCAGATTGTCCGGAATTATAACGGGATTTACATTCCTCTGATGTATACGGTTAGTGATGTCGTTTAAAATATAGAAAGCCAGTTTGACCTTAAAGTTATTTACCCTAGAGGCTAATGTCGCATAAGCATAATTCCGTGCCACACTTCCCTTGTTGTTAATACCTGCTATGAGTAAAATGACTTCCTTTGTAGGTAACGATAAGGCGCTAATCGCTTGTTCTGTAATAAGATTTATTTGAGAACCGCAGTCGAGCATGATACGTATTTCGGGGTAATTGCCAGCAACGTTTTGTATGTTTACCAGGCAGGTGGTTAAAAATACAAAAGACGGCGGCTTATATATAATTGAAACTAGACTGATGGCGCCGGCTGGACTGTCATCAGTAGCATTTGAATGAAGCGTTAAGTGATGGGTTTTATTACAATGTCTACATTTAGACGACCTGCAGTTTGTAGAGGAATGATCTACGCGTAGACAATTTATACAAGCCCTTTTTTGTTGAACCGCCCTAAGTCTATCTTTAACATCTAGTTTAAGAAATTCTTGGCATTGATAAATTAAATGTGATTTATTGCAATATACGCATGATTTGGTGGGTGTTGACTTATCGAAGGCGCTACAGACCACTTGTTTGTAAAACCCTTCTTTACTGGAAGAAGCAGTTTCCTTTGTTAAACTAAATTCGAGTGCATGGCACTTATTATTTAAAAATATTTTTAAATCGTTTAAGGATGGGTTATCCTTGGATTGTATTTTTTCTTCCCACTCGCAACGAATGCCGTGTGGAGCTTTGAAATCATTAAGTATATTATCATATCGTCCCATTGATTGACGGGTCGATCAACAGACGATAAAGCACGGAGATGTTGTGTAAAAACATCCAGTAGTTTTCGAATAGCGTGATGAGAATCTTTTGTAATATCTGGAAATTCAAATAACGCCTTTAAATGAGATTTAGTAATTATACGTTTATTTTCAAATCTTTCATGAAGTAAGTTTAGAGCAACTTCGTAATTCGATTCCGTTACTTCAAGAAATTTTAAAACATCATATGCATTACCTGTGTTTATTACTGGGATTTTAATACTAAGTAATGATGGCAACAAACTATACTTTATTAATAAGGATAACTTTACAGCGTGTACAGTTACATAGCTTTAAGAATAATGCTGTCGGAAAACGAACATTGGTGACTTTCTCTTGTCATTCTGGTCGCACTGTTTATTGCCGTGTCTATAGTAGCACTTCAATGTCACTTTAATTATAACTCACAAACATACCCCTTTTTTTTACAAAACAACACACGAAAATTAATACATCAAACTGCTTAATTCTGGTTGACAAATCTTATACCTATACATCAAAATATATTTAAACTAAACACAATTCAAATGTAATGTAAGTATAACAAAATTGTATGTATCTAGTCTTATAATCTATAAATTTAATCGGTTGGGTGGCTTTATTATTCTTCCACTTTTTGTACATATATCATTACTCGTTTCTTTTGGTAGGACATTCACTGGGCCGCTTTTTGGAACGAAAGGTTCTACCTCACTATCTAAATCGTTAACCCTCTGATAATATTTCTTAATAAATGATGTATTACGTCTTAAAACTCTATTATTTATTTCAACCCAATAACTCCTGGGTGGAAAGTCGAGCTTCTTCACAATTTTCCCTTCCTCCCAATGTTTAGTTTTAACATTTTTAATTAAAACCTTGTCATTTGGATGAAACTCGGCATGAATGTTTGCATTTTTATTGTAATACTCAGACTGTTTTATTGATTGTCTTTCATTGTATCAATGGCATTTTGAATTACCACGGGTATTAATGAATCTAATTTAGTTGGCAACTTAGTTCGCAAATTCCTACTTTGAATTTGCAGTGCCGGTGACCACGGTAATCCAGCAACTGGACTATTTCTATATTCAAGCAAACTTAAATTGAAATCAGATTTAGCTTCATCACTTTTAATTAAGAGGTCCTTTACAATCCCTACATATTTTTCCACTAGACCATTAGCTTTAGGATAATGCGGGGTAGTTGTAACCACACTAAAATTTCACTGTTCTGCAAACTGTCTAAACTCATAGGAGTTAAATGGCATATTATCAGCAATAACTGTTTGCGGATTACCCCATCTTGAGAATATTTCTTTGGATACTTTAATTACAGTGGATGCGTCTTTGTTTGTTACTTTTATGGCCTCTGGCCATCTAGAATAGTAATCTACCATCACTAAATAATTCTGATTTTTATATTCTGCAAAATCCATCGCTACTTTTAAAAATGGTAGCTCAGGAATTTCATGACTAATCAAGGGGTCTTTTATATTTGACTTTTGAAATTTTTGACAAATTTTACAACTCTGAACAAAGCTTATTAAACTAGCTCTAATCCCTGGCCAATAGAATAAACTACACGTTTTATTCTTTATTTTACTAATTCCCAGATGTGATTCATGAGCTTAACTTAAAATGAATTCTCTCAATGTTTTCGGAATAATTAACCTCCGTTTATAAAATACTGTTGCGAGCTACTACTAGGCAACCCATCAAACACACAAGCGCTGTAGACTCTGCATACTTTTCAGGATACGAGAATTCTTCTAGCAATCAATTACACACAAAACGCTGGGGGCACGGCGTATTCTCAAGGATTCCAGAATTGTTCTAGAAATTACGGGAGCATGAGTCATCCTTGTAATCCAGAGTATATATAAGACCGCTAATGAATGCAACAGTCAGTCTATTCTTGAATGTCTAATATAAATTATATCGTTGTAAAGTAAACGTAGTTGAGTTTTTAGAATATATACATAAATGATATGCTGTGTCTAATGTGCATGCAGCTTGCAGTATACATAAATAAATAGAAGTGTATAAACAAATAGTTGTGTTAGTGTGGTTATTGGACCTAGGGTAAAGAAGTTAGTTTAAGAAGATATTAGTGCTTGTAAATTCATTAGTGTAATAGTGCTTCATTGTTAAGTGGACTGAAAACATCTATAAATAAGGCATATACTGTTAATTAGACTTGTGAACAGTGAGTAATAAAGACCATTATTATTACTTGTTTTAAATTAAAGAAACGCGGTAGTAGTAGCTCGTTACACTGGTGTCAGGCATTTGTGGGGTATATAGTGATTAATTTAAAACACAAGTCTAAAGACATTTAAGTAGTTTGTATATGCCAGTGACAAGAAATCAAAGTAAAATGGAGGCAGACACTTTAATGAATTTCCTCAAGGATTTTAAATCCGGTATGGAGGAAAGGTCGGCTAAACTAGAATTGACACTTAGTGAAAATGCTGAGAAAATGGAGGAGAGGTCGGCTAAACTGGAAGTGACACTAAACGAAAACTTAGTGAAGTCAGTTGAACTGGAATCGACCCTTAAAGAATTTAAATACGGCATGGAAATGACACTTAGTGAAAATGCTGAGAAAATAGAGGAAAAGTTAAGTGAAAATACAGCCACGTTAGAACGAAGATTAATGGAAAGTTCCATTGCATTGAAAGAAGATTTCACTGAACAGGTAAAACAGTTGAGCAAAAGTTGGACAGTAAATTGATAAAATGGAAGAAGATGTGATGAGGCTGCAAGAACAAGTAATTTCACTAACAACGCGGCCACTTGAATTGCCAAGCCAAGTTGTTAATCAGAACATTCCAGAAATAAGAACCATGGAAAGAAGCGAGTCAATTCCGTCTAAATTTAAAGTAAAACCACCTACATTCGATGGTAAAACACCTTGGCCCACATATTTGAAACAATTTGAAGCTGCTGCAATAGCCAACGGTTGGTGCAACAAAGAGAAGGCTATCTCTAATAGTGGCCCTACGGGGAAGCTCTTAACATCTTACAAACGATTCCCGATCACCAGCAGAATGATTACGGCCTCTTAACATCGAAGCTTGAGATGAGATATGGAGACGCTCACCTTCAACAGGTTTACCACGCACAAGTTAAGAACCGCTCGCAAAAGACAAGTGAAAGCCTGCAAGAATTCGAAGCTGACATCGCCAGATTAGTTAGATTGGCATATCCAACGGCACCAGATAGTTTCCTCGAACAACTGGCTGTACAAACATTTGTGGATGGCGTTAAAGATGGCGAAATACAGCAAGCGCTAAGATTAGCACGGCCAAAGATGTTAGATGACGCACTGGCTCATGCGCTTGAATTTGAAGCAGCTAAGCAGACATCACACAGAATGAGTCACAAAGTTCGGTCTGCCTTAGAGGAACCTGATCAAGCGCAGAACAGCATAGAGGAAATAATCAACCGTGTGGAAAAGCTTGAAAGACAACGACCTTACATGTGATTTTCCAATGCTCCACCCAAAGGTACTACATTGGCCAGGAAGCGAGTTTTTTTTACCTGGAGAATTTGGAATTTTGCCGAACCCTTGCTGTCCCAAGCAAGGTAGGGATCTTTAACGTGCGTGACAACACTCACACACGGGACCTCCATTTTACCTCTCATCCGAACGAGGGTGTATTTTGTGAAAAATGCTCGCCTAACATTTTCAAGCGGACCGTGTCGGGATTCGAACCCGGGACCTTGGGCGTAGTAGTCACACACATACCACTACGCCACGGAGCCGCGAAAGAAAGACAACGACCGCGGAGATGGGGTCTGCGATGCTGGAACTGCGGCGAAGTTGGTCATATACAGAGACGCTGCACTCAACAAAAAAAACAACCGGTTGAGCAGCAGGAAAACTAAAGCAAGTCGACGTAAGGGGGCGAACGTCGACAGCACAGCGTAGTGCCCCGGAGATTATCATCCGTGCTGCATCGTCGATGAGGAGTCTGGACAGCATTTATATCGATGGAAGAATTAATGGTAGGTGTCCGATTACCGTGGATACAGGAGCGACAAGGACTATTGTGAGACCAGATTTAGTTGGTCGTGAAAAGTGCTACCTGTATCGGTGTGTCTTCGAACGGCAAGTGGTGAGAAAATTTGTACTCACGGAGAGACTGCCGTTATGTTGACAATTGGGGACAAATTAATTAATCATCGAGTGTTGGTGGCTGAAATTACAGAAGAAGTGATCTTGGGAATGGATCTCATGAGAGAATATGGGTTTCATGTAAACATGAAAGAAAATGTGCTTCGGATAGATGATGATGAGATTCCATTTCAAGGTAGGAGTAACCAGACGATGCAAGTTCGAATGATTTGCGATATGAAAATACCGGAGAAGGCGGAAATGATAGTAATGGGACGCCCGGATGGTACGCTCCGGGAAGGACAAGTATGCATGATGGAAGCAACTGAATCGGGAATGGGTCAGGAGGGACTTCTGATTGGAAGAACGCTGCTAAAGTCTCGAAATATGGTACCAGTAAGGGTGCTGAACATTAATCCCATACAGTGACCCTGAAGAAAGGCATGATTGTGGGAAGTTGCATTCCAGTATGTCATATTAAACGTTGTGTGGACGACACGAAAATAAACCAACCAACGGTTGCTCACAGAAATTGCTGGATATGTTGATACCCTCGTGTCAAGGATTAAATGGCGATCAACTGGGCAAGGTAAAAGAACTGGTCGGACGATATCGAGGTGTGTTTGCACTGGATGATAGTGAGAAGGAAGGACGAATGTTGTGCAACACAAGATCAATACTGGAGATGCGCAACCGATAAGACAACACCCAGGCGGCTTCCTTTGGCAAAACGTAAGGAAGCTGAGCAAATTATCACCGATATGGAAGAACAGGGAGTGATTGAACCTCGAATAGTCCATGGGCATCCCCGGTAGTGCTTGTCAAGAAAAAGGACGGGTCGACAAGGTTTTGTGTAGACTACCGGCGGCTTAACAATGTGACAAAGAAAGACAGCTATCCTTTGCCCAGAATTGATGACACCTTAGATACTCTATCCGGATCTAAATGGTTTTCGACCTTGGACTTGAAAAGCGGATACTGGCAGGTAGGCTTGGAGCCAAACGATAAAGAAAAGACTGCCTTTACAATTGGAACGGGATTATGGCAGTTCAAGGTCATGCCATTTGGATTATGCAATGCTCCTGCTACTTTTGAACGATTGATGGAGTCGGTACTGCGTGGACTGTCCTGGAAGATATGTCTGGTGTACTTGGACGACGTGATAGTGTTAGGCCGGTCTTTTGACGAACATCTTAAGAACCTAGAAGAGATATTCCAAAGATTACGCGGGGCAAACCTTACATTAAGCCCCAAGAAGTGCCACCTATTTGGAAAAGAGGTGAAATACCTAGGACATGTCGTTTCGGAGACCGGAATAAGAGCTGACCCTGACAAAATAAAAACGGTACAAGAGTGGCCTACACCAGCAGATATACACCAACTACGCAGTTTTCTAGGATTGTGCACATATTACCGACGTTTTATACTTGGGTTTGCGAACATTGCCAAACCGTTAACAAAATTAACCGAAGATGGACAAGAATATGATTGGAATGACGACTGCGACAGGGCATTTGAACAACTGAAACGGCTACTAGTTACAGCACCAATTTTGAGTTATCCACGGATTGAGGGGAAATTTGTGTTGGATACCGACGCCAGTAACACAGCTATAGGAGGCGTTCTTTCTCAAGTGCAGGACGGACAAAAAAGTTATTGGGTATTTCAGCAAGGTCTTGTCGCGGCCAGAAAGGAACTATTGTGTGACAAGAAGGGAGCTGTTGGCCGTCGTCAAATCCGTAGAGCACTTTTATAAGTACTTATACGGCCGTAAATTCCTGTTGAGAACAGACCATGCTGCACTGAAATGGTTATTGCAGTTTCGAAATCCTGAAGGGCAAGTGGCAAGGTGGATAGAGCGGCTGCAGGAATATGATTTTGATACGGAACATCGTGTAGGAACTAGCCATCGGAATGCAGACGCTCTGTCAAGGAGACCTTGTCCGGTGGACTGCAATCATTGCTCCAAGATGGAAGAGAAAATAAGTGTCATCCATAGAATGACAGTAACCGATGATACTTGGCAACCCGAAAGAATGCGAGAAGACCAGGAAAATGACGCCGAATTGGGACGTATTATTGAGTGGAAAATAGAGGACAACGACCAGCTTGGGAAGAAATTAGTATTTTAAGTAGGAGCCTGAAGGCATACTGGGCACAGTGGGACTCCTTGATGACGGAAAATAGAATCTTGAAGCGACGCCTGGAATTTGAAGATGGCACTAAGAGACTTCAATTGATAGTGCCGAAAAGCAGAGTGCCGGAAGTGTTGCAGCACTTGCACGATGGTATTTCCGGAGGGCACTTTGGCGTGAAAAGAACTCTCGAGAGAGTGAGAGAAAGATTCTATTGGCTGAACTGCAAAGATGATGTGAAGGAGTGGTGCCGGAAATGTGAATTGTGTGCCTCTGCAAATGGCCCGGTCTCAAAACGGAAAGCCCCAATGAGACAGTATAACGTGGGAATCCTTTTGAGAGGGTAGCCATTGATATAGCTGGTCCGTTTCCTGAATCAGAGAAAGGAAATAAATACATCTTGGTTGCAATGGATTATTTTACCAAATGGCCGGAGGCATATGCTATACCTAACCAAGAAGCTGAGACCGTTGCAGATGTACTAGTGAGGGAGTTGTTTTGTCGCTTTGGAGTTCCGTTGGAATTACACTCCGATCAAGGTCGGAACTTCGAATCAGCGTTGTTTCAAAACGTCTGCAAGCATCTTGGAATCAGGAAGACTTAGAACCACGCCACTTCATCCCCAATCGGATGGAATGGTTGAAAGAATGAACAGGACGTTAGGGAAGTACCTGGCCAAAGTTGTCTCTGAACATCAACGAGACTGGGAGCAATATCTGCATTTGTTCTTACTGGCGTACCGTTCTTCGGTACATGACAGCACAGGGTACTCGCCCGCTTGCATAATGCTAGGACGTGAATTGCGGCTACCATGTGATCTTCGGTTTGGCTTTAAACCTGGAGAAGAGATCGCAGGTGAAGATTACGTTAGTAAGCTTCGTGAAAGATCAAATAGTATTCACGAAAACGTCCGAAAGAATATACAGGCAGCAAGCGATCGAATGAAATCACAATATGACACGAGAGCACAAGAAGGTGGTTATCAACCTGGAGATTTGGTGTGGTTGTATAATCCACAAAGAAAACGTGGATTGTCGCCAAAACTACAAAGACAATGGGAAGGGCCGTACGAAGTGTTAAAAAGGATTAATGATGTAGTGTACCGGATCAGAAGATCCTCGTGGTAAACCGAAAGTGGTACACTTTGACCGTTTAACATCCTACGCTGGCAACAACCAGGAAAACTCGAATAATGATAATGGTGTTCGGCAAGTTATTAATCATGAGCCAAATGTAGATTTTGAGAACTTTATGGCGGCGTATAGTGGTTCCGCTAAAGCGAGATTTGGCGTTGTTGTTGAAAAACAGCAAGATCTGTTTAGAGCACCAGAAGAGTATTCCCTTGCACATTGCGTAGTTCAAGATTTGGCAATGTCAAGGGGAATAGCTGTTGTTTTTAAGAAAAAGTTTGGATGTGTAGATGAATTAGTACAACAGCAGCCAACTGTAGGAAAAGCTTTGGTTCTTCAAGATAAAAATCGTTATGTTTACTATCTGGTCACCAAAATTCTTCATGGCAAAGACCTAGTTATGGACATCTATGGGAGGCTTTGCTAAATCTTAAGGCGCAGATGATGGAAAATGGAGTAACAAGACTAGCGGTGCCCGAGTTGGGCTGTGGACTGGATCACTTAGATTGGAGGATAGTCCGAAATATGCTAGAAGTAGTTTTCCAGGGAACCAACATCCAGGTCCTTGTTTGTTGTTTTCAACCGGTTGCCTACCAAGACCAAGAAAAGAGTGTTGACTGTTATTTCCAACGACGTGGTGGATGCACCAGAGGAGATAGCTGCCGATACCGTCATCAGTCATCGAATTGGCGCCAAAATGTATCTACAGTTACGAGACGTAACGGTTTTAAAGAGGGGGCAGTGTTGCGAGCTACTACTAGGCAACCCATCAAACACACAAGCGCTGTAGACTCTGCATACTTTTCAGGATACGAGAATTCTTCTAGCAATCAATTACACACAAAACGCTGGGGGCACGGCGTATTCTCAAGGATTCCAGAATTGTTCTAGAAATTACGGGAGCATGAGTCATCCTTGTAATCCAGAGTATATATAAGACCGCTAATGAATGCAAGAGTCAGTCTATTCTTGAATGTCTAATATAAATTATATCGTTGTAAAGTAAACGTAGTTGAGTTTTTAGAATATATACATAAATGATATGCTGTGTCTAATGTGCATGCAGCTTGCAGTATACATAAATAAATAGAAGTGTATAAACAAATAGTTGTGTTAGTGTGGTTATTGGACCTAGGGTAAAGAAGTTAGTTTAAGAAGATATTAGTGCTTGTAAATTCATTAGTGTAATAGTGCTTCATTGTTAAGTGGACTGAAAACATCTATAAATAAGGCATATACTGTTAATTAGACTTGTGAACAGTGAGTAATAAAGACCATTATTATTACTTGTTTTAAATTAAAGAAACGCGGTAGTAGTAGCCCGTTACAATACTAATTCGTGTTCTACAGTTATTTCATTCCTGAGTTCATAAAAATGATTCAGCTCTCGCACTTCATTGTTTAATTTTTTCCGGCTAACCTTTTTTATAAAAATTCTTAATTTGCCCTAACACGTTATCTTTAGCAGTTTCCCTCTTAAATTCTATTAGTCTATTTTCTGAGAAGCTAATATCATACTCTGTTATCACATGAATTCTTTCAGTCATAGTATCATCGTCTTTGATTTGGATTTGTAAAAAATTTCTAGATAAATAATCAGCTATATACATAAATCTGCCTGGCAAATACTTTAATTGAAAATTGTATGAAATTGATTTCAATCGTAATCGCCGCAAGCGATTGTTTTTTATATCAGCTATTTCTTTTTTAATTATTGCTGTTAGCGGTTGATGATCAGTATAAACTACAACATTCATATGTCCATAGACATAGAAATGGAACTTGTTTAAAGCCCACGAACATGCCAATAATTCCTTTTCTATTTGTGCGTATTGAATTTTAGTTTGCGTTAAACACCTTGATATAAACGCCACTGGTTTATTTTCTTGCAAAAGACATGCACCTAAGGCATCTTTTGAAGAATCACATTGAATTTCAATCGGTCGATTAACATCAAAAGGCATTAAAGCAGTACTGTTAACAACCATTTTATTAAATTTTTGAAATAAATTATCATGGACCACCGTCCACAACCACTCCACATTATTTTTAAGTAATTCTCTTAAAGGTGATATTACATCGCTTAAGTTTGGTAAAAAATTTCTTATGAAATTGACCATTCCCAGAAATTTCTGCAGGTCTTTTTTATTTTCAGGATGTTTTAACTCCTCAATACATTTAGATCGTTCAGGATCTGAAAGAATGCCTTTGTTGCTAAAAATTGAACCTAAATATTTAACCTCCGTTTTACAATATTGTAATTTGTCGGGATTAAATTTTATATTATTTGTTCTTGCTACATTTACAACATTCTGTATTATAATTTGCAATTCTTTTTCAGTATTTGTAGCACACAATAAATCATCAAAGTAGGGTACTACACCCTTAATATTACCAAAGTATTTATTAACTAACTTGATAAAATCTCAGGTATTACAGACAACCCAAACGGAGCCCTTAAATAATGGTAATTACCAAAAGGAGTGCTAAAGGTGCACAACTTGCTTGACTTTTCATCCAGAACCAACTGGTGAAATCCATCTTTAAGGTCAAAAATACAATAGCATTTTTATTAGCCAACTTGAGCTAATTTCATCAAACGTTGGAATTTCATAAAGTCCCTAACTAGATATTTATTAAGATGAGTGGGATCTATACATAACCTAAGCTGATTGTTAGCCTTTTCTACAAACTAGATTGCTAACCCACTCGCATGGTTCTTTAGTGGGTATAATAACTCCCCTTTTTTCATATTCATCTAAAGTTACTTTTATTTGTCTTTAATTTTAAGTGGGACTCGCCTACTTGCACTAGCTTTTGGTACAGCGTTGCTCGTTAATTTAAGTGACACTACTTCAGGAAATGAGCCTAAACCTGAAAATACATCCTCATTTGCATTTATGAATTTTACCTTTCCCGAATTTTCATTTTACATATATCGTTAACTCTATTTATTAAACCTAGTTCTACACAAGAATCTAGTCCTAAAATAGGAATACAGGCATTATTTTCTACTACAATAAATTTTGTAACAATTAATTTGTCCTTATAGTTTAAAGTCGCTTGAATTCGCCACATGGCGTTATTTTAAATCCACCAAAAGCTTCAAGTTTAATATTGGTCCTATCTAATTTGTGATTAGACAATTTATTAAAATTCCCATTGGTATTATATCAGTTGTTGCCCGCTATCTAATTTAAAATTAATACTAACATTATCTAAGAGCAATTTTGTATGCCATTCTTTATCTGTGTAGTGAATAGTTTTAATAACATTAATCTGAAACGTATTATCTGTTTCACTTAATTCAAATGTTTGGCGCTTATCGCTACCAGTACTTTGCCATTTACAACAGACTTTAAAATGGTTATATTTTGAACATTTAAGACATTGTTGTCCCATTGCAGGACATTCGCCCTTAATATGATTACGGTTACACCTTTACAAACAAAAGCTTTACCTCTACCGTTATTGCTAGCAACTTTCTGAACGTTGGTCTCTTCATTTGTGCCAAATCGTTTCTTTCCATGTATTTTATTGGACCTAATATCAACAACTGAAATTCTTGTACGGTCATCCTCTAGGGTTTTTCTATTTAATTCTGCAATTTCTGCTGCTTGACAGTATCTGTTCGGTCTCTTTGTCGCACGTTTGCGTGTTTAATTTTAAGTCGTAAATTTTGTAGTCGTAAATCTAATAGTAAAACTGTCATCCCTTGTTCCCTTATATCCTGCCATAAAAATTCGTTGGGCATGTGTGAATAAGTGGACAGAGTAGTGAACAAACACTTTCTTATGGATATTGAAGCAGAACGGTCGTGTTTCTTCGTTCAGTACCCTAAGTTAGTCAAGTGCCGCAGCAGACTTTCGTTGTTAAACCCTAAAAACCTCAGTGCTAGTGTAACGTAACATAGACTCATTTCGCATACAGTCCACTTGGTTGAAGGAGGAGATACTGCAGCTTAGAAAAACACAAAACACCGCGGAGGTAAGTCGATGTATAAATTTATAAGACCCCCCGCGCGTGAACAAAATTGGTCCTTCGAGCCGGATCTTTAATTAAATAATTAGTTCCTATCCTTTAAACTCCTTATACTTAAATTTATAAAATTGTCGTAGTTTTATTATGGTTAAACGTGTTACACAGAAAAGAACATCTTGCTTACACATTTACTGTAGATTTTACAATACATTCCTTATCCTTTGTGGCAAAGATTAGGGTCGTCGTCGGTATCCTTTTATGTAAACTATTTATGAGTGTTATTGTATCCTAGATCTTTACCTTATTTGTCACTTCAAGTTGGAGCAACCATTCGGGTTCATGCAACTTGTATAACAAAGGGGTTATTGGTATTTATTTGAAACCTTAAAAGCTTTGTCTGGCAAGCACTGTAGGTAGTTGCATTTTTCTATTAATAATTTAATTTCGTAGATGAATTAGTAATTTAGCGTATTCGAGTCACGCATTGTTTTTACATTAATTTTATTGTCGTTCATTAATCATTAATCAAATATGGTTATATCAATTGATAAAGCTATTCTTGAAGCTAAATTTGTAGTTAAAAGGTTGGATCACATTTACAGTAAAATCAACCAACCGGAAAACGTATCGATTGCTTTAATTAGAGCGTCGATTAAAACTGTCGAACAGATTGAAACGCTTTTCAAATCCTTTTGCAAGGATATTTTCTTTGATGAAGAAAGTGAACAATTGGATGAATTTTCTGCTCTTAGGGTGAAAATCGATGATTACCTATTAGATATTCGTATTATCGCTGAACAATGCGAATTAGATCGGGTAGAAAATAAGCCAAAGGTGGAAAATATGAATAATTCCTTTTCGTCAAATTGTGGAGGAATTCGCTTGAAACATCTTTCAGTCCCATGCTTCTCCGGACGAATTTCAGATTTCGAGAGTTACAATGCAATCTATAAGCGGTTGATTCATGATAATGTCAGTTTGTCACCCGTTGAAAAATTTTGCCATCTCGTTGATACATTAGATGAGTCGTCGCGTGCGTTAATAAAACACTTGCCATTAAATGATTATGCATACGAGGAAGCCTATAAAATCATTACTAATCGTTTTCAGTCCAAGAGGTTATTACTTTCAACATATTTTAATGCTCTCGAAAAATGCCCTAAGGTCAGTTCCTCAGACTCGCATGCGGAACTCCGGCAATTAATTAGTTGTTTTGATGAAAATATATTCGCGTTAAGGCAGATGGAAATAGATTTATTAGATTTCATGTTGTTTAATCTGTTATCGAAAAAATTAGATACAACCATTTTAAAGCGTTTCGAATTAGGAAATAGTGACGAAATTCCCTCGTTCAAAGATTTAAGGTCGTACATTGAAAAACAATGTAAGGTGTTGGAAATAAATGACATTGCGTCAGGAACATGCTTAAAAGCTCGAGATTCCGTTAAAGAAAGAGAAAAAGGAAGGTTCGTTAGCACTTCGGCTAAAACCTCTTTAGTTGGTACCACCAATGATGTTAAAAATTGTAGTTTCTGTCAAGCTGTGCATCCTATTTATAGATGTAAGCAGTTTCTCGATAAAACCCCTCAAGAAAGATTTGAGGTGGTAAAGCTTAAAAATCTTTGTATCAAATGCTTAAATACTTCACATTCGATGAAAAATTGTGTTAGATTGGTCGTGTAGAACATGTCATCAGTCGCACAATTCGTTGCTTCACTTCGATAAACGAGAAAATCGGTGTCGCCACGCCGACAAACCCATCGTCAAAGGTCAGCGTCTCCTCGGAGAGCGGCGCCTAGACTTACTTCTACTAGTAGACCTAGTGAAGACAATCTGTCGTCGTCAGTTGTGCATGAACAACCTGCCACTAGCTCGTTGATTTCGACGTCATTAGAACACACAACCACGCTGTTAGCTACGGCAATGGTGTCGGTGCTTGATTATACAGGAACATTGCAATCTGTTCGTGTAATATTAGATAACGGATCCATGGAAAGTTTTATGACTGAAAGGTGCCGTCAGAAATTAGGTTTAAGGAAACGGAGAGCCAATGTCACTGTTCAAGGACTTGGCTTGAATTCGTCGTTGGTGTCTGGTGCACTATCGTGTGTAGTCAGTCCTCGGGAGCACGGTCTCCAGCATATGGAATTGATTGTTATATTTTACCTAATATTTGTAATCAATTACCTTCGTCGTCGATAGGGGTCAAGGAATGGTCGCATACTCGAGGTTTGGCCTTAGCTGATCCTAATTTTAATGTTCCTGGTAAAATTGACATGCTACTCGGAGCGGAAATCTTTGCTCAGGTTTTGTTGAACGAGTCTCGTTGGGGTGTCGCTAACGAGCCAGTTGTTATTAAAACAACCTTTGGTTGGGTTTTAACGGGAAAGGTCGTTTCCCGAATAGTTCTATTACGTCGTTGTGTGCTTTCGTTGAACCCTTAGACAGTGACATTCGTCGATTTTGGGAATTAGAAAATATTCCTTCAAAAACACATTTCTCCTGAAGAAGAAAGGTGTGAAAATTAATTTGTGGAAGGTTATAGACGTAACAAGGACGGTCGTTTTGTAGTGTCCTTGCCCTTTAAAATTTCGGAACCCTCATTTGTGGGTACGAGATCAATTTGTATTAAAAGATTTTGTCGTTAGAACGTCGTTTGTTAAAAATCCTGAATTGTATTCGGATTATAAAAATTTATGGAGGATTATTTGACAAGCGGGCACATGGTTCAAGTGAAATCGCTTGAAAATTCGTCGGGTCATGAGAAAATGTACTACATTCCCCATCATGCTGTACATAAGCGTGATAGCACTACCACCAAATTGCGTGTGGTTTTCGATGCTTCGTGTCAGGATCAATCTGGAAAGTCGTTAAATGATAGCTTGGGTATTGGTCCTGCTTTGCAAAAGGACATTGCAGTTTTGTTATTGCACTTTCGTGTACATCCTATCGTAATTACAGCTGACATTAAACAAATGTATCGACAGATTTTGGTTAAAGATACTCATCGTAATTATCAACGTATCGTCTGGAGATTTTCTCCGTCAGATCCTATTATGGACTTTAAGTTAAATACTGTGACTTATGGAGTTTCGTCGTCGCCTTTTTTGGCCTTGCGTACTGTTCAAGAATTGGCAAGGTTAGAATCGATTAATTTTCCTTTCGCGTCATCGGTATTAGCGAGCGATACCTATGTTGATGACTTAGTCACTGGATGTAATTCGATTGAAGCTGCTAATCAATTAATTGGTGAATTGAATAGTATTTGCTCTAGTGGTGGTTTTCAATTAAGAAAATGGAGTAGTAATTGCCCGGAAGTGATGTCCAACTTGAGGGAGTCCCTGTCCAGTTCGGACGCAATTACCTTTCAAGATAAAGATAGTGGTTCAATAAAAATTTTGGACCTTTCGTGGCGTGCTCTTACAGATGCATTTTTATACAACTTAGACGTTGAAGAGCGCACTTGCACTAAGCGTAATATTTTGTCGGCTATCGCAAAAATTTTTGATCCTCTCGGTTTGATAGCACCTGTAGTACTGTTCGCTAAACGTTTAGTTCAAGATCTTTGGCTTTTAGGTTTCGGGTGGGACCAAGAGCCCATTGAAGTCATACAAAATGGAAACATTTTTGGGTGAATTGCCAGCGGTTTCGAATATTGAGATTTCGCGTCACATCGTATGTCATAATTTTAAAAAGGTGGAGTTGCATGGATTCTGTGATGCTTCTGAAGCCGGGTATGCAGCTGTCATCTATTTCCGTTCGTTCGATTTAGAAGATAATATTACCATATCATTAGTATGCGCAAAATCGAAGGTTGCTCCTACTAATCGCGTTTCATTGCCCCGTCTCGAATTGTGTGCTGCCGTACTCTTGGCAGATTTAGTAGATTTCGTCAAAAATACTTATAAAGATATTTTATCATTTAGTAATATCTTCGCGTGGTCAGATTCTACTGTTGTTTTGTCTTGGATTCGGTCTTCCTCGCATAAGTGGAAGACATTCGTTAGCAATCGTATTTCGCATATTCAAGAACGTATTCCTCCATCTTCGTGGTTTCATGTTAAGTCCCAGGATAACCCTGCGGATTGTGCCTCACGTGGACTTTTGGCTTCAGAGTTGGTTCATCATCCATTATGGTGGACAGGACCTTCTTGGTTAGTGCGTCGTAATGAAGAATGGCCAGTAACATCGCTGCCAAAACTTATCGACTCATCTCAGATGGACGTCGAATATCGTACTCTGTCGTTAACAGTCGTTATGTCTGACAATTTCTTAGATATGTTGTTGGATAAATTTTCAAACCTGCAGAAAATTTGTAGGATTATTACCTGTATTCGTCATTTCATTCGTAATGTTCAATGTCCAGATTTGCGTTCAAAATATGCTGATAGTTTGTCTCTAGCTCAACAGCAAGAGGCTATACAGTTATTGATTAAAAGAGTTCAAACAAATGTTTTTGCTCAAGACATTGCAAATATTAAAACTGGAAAACTTGTTAGTAAACAACTTCGTAGCCTTAGTCCGTTTCTAGATAATCATGATTTGTTGAGGGTGGGCGGTCGCCTACGTAACTCAGAGTTGTCGCATGATGCAAAATTTCCAATTTTGCTTCCTCGGTCGCATCGGTTGACTGAACTTATTATATTAGATTGTCATGAAAGACATTTACATCCTGGAAATCGAACAACTCAATTTTTACTAACTCAAAATTATTGGATCTTGTGCGCCAAGAGGGCTATTCGGCAATGTCTGAAATCCTGCATTCGCTGTTTTCGTGTAAACCCTGTGGCTTTATGCCCCTATGGGGATTTACCAGCTTCTAGGTTAACTCCAGGTAAGGCGTTTTTACATACGGGAGTCGACTTTGGTGGACCTTTCTCTGTCACGATGAATCGATGTCGTGGCGCCAAATCATTGAAAGCGTACATTTGCTTGTTTATTTGTTTCAGCACTAAAGCCATCCATTTGGAACTAGTGTCTAACTTGTCGACAGACGCTTTCTTGGGTGCTTTACGTCGATTTATTGCTCGAAGAGGCAAATGTATTCAAATCCATTGTGATAATGGTACTAATTTCGTTGGGGCCTCTCGTGAAATCTCTCAATTGATGCGCCATTCGGCAGGCGTTGAGGGAATCGAATTTGTGTTTAATCCTCCTGCTGCTCCTCATTTTGGTGGGTTGTGGGAGGCCGGGATTAAATCAGTAAAATCCCATTTAAAGAGAATTATCGGTGAACAAATTTTGTCGTTTGAAGAATTCTCGACGGTATTGATTCAAATCGAAGCGATTCTCAACTCACGTCCACTATGCGCACTGAGTTGCGAACCGCATGATTTCTCGTATTTGACCCCGGGTCATTTTCTTAATGTTGAACCAGTTTCGGTGTTACCAGATCCAAATTTGTTGTCCATAAACCCTCTCGTTTGAATCGCTGGCAATTGTTGCAGCAAATGCAACAAGGGTTTTGGAAGAAATGGAGTGCTGAATACCTGCACACGTTGCAGCAGAAAGGTAAGTGGTTAAGGAATTCCGCTACTTTATCTATTGATTCGCTTGTCCTCTTAAAGGAAGAAAATAACCCCCCTCTACAGTGGCGTTTAGGAAGAGTAGTAGATGTTCACCCTGGTAGAGACGGTATCGTTCGGGTAGCTACAGTCAAGACATCCCAAGGGTTAGTTAAACGCCCCCTAGTGAAACTATGTTTACTGCCAGTTACTTGATATTTAATGGTATGTACACGTATATTCACTTATATAAGTTTGTCGGTTAGGTTCTTAGTTAATAGCTCTAATTAGTTTTAAATATAAAATAAGTTAGTTCATACTTATTTTGGTGGGCGGGATGTTCGGTCTCTTTGTCGCACGTTTGCGTGTTTAATTTTAAGTCGTAAATTTTGTAGTCGTAAATCTAATAGTAAAACTGTCATCCCTTGTTCCCTTATATCCTGCCATAAAAATTCGTTGGGCATGTGTGAATAAGTGGACAGAGTAGTGAACAAACACTTTCTTATGGATATTGAAGCAGAACGGTCGTGTTTCTTCGTTCAGTACCCTAAGTTAGTCAAGTGCCGCAGCAGACTTTCGTTGTTAAACCCTAAAAACCTCAGTGCTAGTGTAACGTAACATAGACTCATTTCGCATACAGTCCACTTGGTTGAAGGAGGAGGAACTGCAGCTTAGAAAAACACAAAACACCGCGGAGGTAAGTCGATGTATAAATTTATAAGACCCCCCGCGCGTGAACAGTATCCAATTACCGATTTCAAAGTTGTGTCTTCCCGCAATAATCTTGCTTGTATATCGGGATCATTAATGCCTAAAACAATTTGAGTACGCAGGATTTTGCCCTCTGCTTCCCCAAAGCCACAGGATTTCACTAAATTCCTTAAACCAGTTAAAAATACATCAAAGGGTTCACCTGGTTTTTGTTTTCTCGAGAAAAATTTATAGTGTTCCGTTACCTCATTTTTCTTGGGCATACAATAAGACTCGAATTCTTTCAAAATTAAATCAATAGTTGTCAACGACGCAACATCAAACGTGTTATAAACTTTTAAAGCTTCACTGCCCATTAAATTTAACAATCTCGCAATCTGAACCGCATCAGTTTTTTTGTCGGTTTCCGTTGCTGTAAAATAAATCAATACCTGTTGTTTAAAGGATTTAAAATTTTCTGCAAGGTTGCTTTCCAGTGTCAATTCGCCTGGTTTATTGTATTCAGACATTTTCTTACACGAAAACTACTCCAATTTTGCTTGAATAAACGTGCTTCTAACCTTACTTTCAAATGTTGCCAGAATCAAAGTTCCCAGTTAATTTTAATACGAAATATATTCATTTTATAACGACTGCGCCATGTTTATTACTGGGATTTTAATACTAAGTAATGATGGCAACAAACTATACTTTATTAATAAGGATAACTTTACAGCGTGTACAGTTACATAGCTTTAAGAATAATGCTGGCGGAAAACGAACATTGGTGACTTTCGCTTGTCATTCTGGTCGCACTGTTTATTGCCGTGTCTATAGTAGCACTTCAATGGCACTTTAATTATAACTCACAAACAACCTGAGATGGATGACATCAAGTATTCTAATTTTTGAATTGTGGAAATTGTAGGATTGGAATCAATTAAAGCATAGAATTTATCACGAAAGCTTAAAAATTCGTCTACCGACCACTAAAATTGGGTAGTGAAGCCGGCGGCAATTTTATAAATGCATGACATTGTGAACTGTCAGCTGATGTATTTACCTGTCCCCTTGAAATTATTTTCATTGAATTTATTTTTAATTTTGAAAACAATTTAGATATACTATCTTCTAAGAAACATTAATCCAATTGATCTGCAAAATCGTAATCAAAATTTTGTTCTAAAAATGAATTATAATTGTTTACAGATCGTTCACAAATCGCAAATTGAAGCTTAATTTTATCGATGTCCTCAGGCGAATGGGTAAAATCTGCAAGTTGTTTTGTAAAATTGTTAAACTGCGCTTCAAATATGCGCGTTTGTTTTTAAGACGTTTGAGAATTTCACTAATCGAGTCTGGAGTTATAGACATGTTTTGTGATTGAAGTGAAACTAAGGAAAAAATCAAAAGGAAACTAACCTTGTTTACTGTTGTCGAAGTAAGCTCGCAGGAGTTGTCGGTGAGCACGGCCGCTGGACTCTCGCTATGGAGCTGCTTAACTTCGTGCTTTGTTTACGGGTTAATAATATTGCTGCTGGTAGGACCCCTGAAGCACGGCTTCTTGGATGGCTTCGAGCTCGTATTAGCTGCAACACGTATTGAATAAGGCCGCGAACACCACACGTTACTGTAAATGTCCGGGTTGCTGTTAAAATCAGAATGCGACGGCAAACCGATCTAATTAATAACGTATATTATTCACTTTGCAATCACGTATTGCTCGGTAAGATTTTGATGAAAGTCGTGCACTTACAGAGAGCTTGGATGTTATGTAACCCAATTTTCTGGAATAATTGCTCGTTTACGACCAAAGTGATGCAATTTTCTGGAACATTCACTGGATTAAGACCGAAGTGGTGCAATTTTCTGGAACATTCGCGTGCAGCACAGAATGGAAATTCTCACTACAGGTGTGGTTGACTGATAAATAATATACACAACAAGTGTAAGAACTTATTTATTTATAATAGTAGTGGACTGTATCGTATAATAATGAGTTACAGTTATTACTACGCAGCAGTGTGCTTAAAGGTCTAAATGCTACTGAACTGTTCAAGCAAGGGCTTATAACACATGCGTACGCACAAGGTGCCACAAGGGCAACCAACATCCAGGAACCGTGAAGGTTGTAACAGCAGGTTTGAAAGTAATACACTGAAACTGATATTGGTAAACATAACATTGAAATTTTGATTTACAGAAATGCTTAGAATGTAGGAAAACTTGCATGTTCTTTCATTTAAATTTTGAGAATCTAAATCCATACATGTTTGATTGTTCTAGCAATTACTAACCATTTTACATTTCGCATAAAAAAATAAACAAGGATATTGAATTTTTGTATTCTTGATAAATTTTAAAGGTTTGTGATGGCTTGTATAGCCATGTCTAGATGTACTAAAACTTATAAACGCACTATAATTTCTTATCAAGTTATCATCAGATCAAGGTCAGATGCCAAGTCCATATTGTGGAGAGACTCTGTCTTGCTAACTAAAATAATATAAAATTACATAGATTCTAAATTTTTTGGCAAAAGGGATATTGTGGAAACATACCAATAGGCGATAAACACTTATCTAGTTTTTAGAATCATTTTTAAAAAACAAAACAAATATGTTGCAATTCTGCAACCATGTGCATTTAAGAGTTAATAAAAGTAAAGTCATTTATTATTTATTCAAAACATCTGAATTTCTCAAAAATATCCAAAACACTTAATTAACTTGTGTTTTCAATTTCTTTATGTTGATTAACATCTGGAAAACCAATAAATCTAAACAATTGAGAGATTATATTTAAAACTAAATAAGGTTGTTCATAATTCATTGTTCGTAGTCATATACTTCCATATTATAAGAACATATATCTAACAAGCTCTAGAATTCAATATGGCTTTGGATTATAACAAATCTATTAACATTAACATATGTAAATTTTGAACCGTACCAAATTGAAGTCAAATATCAATCAAAAAAATTATTCATATTAGTACAAGTATTATAAAGGCATTTTTTGCATTAACACAAAACGACCAAAAGCATAAATGAAGTTACAAACTATATGAACCAAAACTGTAGATAAATAATATCCACTCGGGCGAGTGTTATACCAGGGCGCTGTTAAAGCGTTTATAAACAACATATTGCGTTCTTACGTTTTTATATTTATGTATTTTAAGACCTTCATAAATTGCTGGGAAGGCGCACTCCGAACGCGCCTTATTTAACCCGGTCTGAAGCACGACCGTCTCATGCCAGTAACGCCGTGGCTGCAATGATAGGTTAGGTTACTGTTAGAACTAGATATTATTATTAAAAAACACAAATCACTTAACACGTATATCAGAACAGTTATTCTAAAACTATTGCATACTGTTCTGATATGCGCATTAAGTGATTTGTGTTTTGTGTTTTTTAATAATAATATATAATTTGTGTTTTGTAATAATAATATCTATTTCTAACAGTAACCTAACCTGTCATTGCAGCCACGGCATTACTGGCGTGGGACGGTCGTGTCTGAAGCTGGGATAAATTTTTACCCGATAAGTGCAATGCACTGTTTACTTTATTTCCACACCACACTTTCAATGTCATATTTTCACTGCTTTGTATTGATGCCACCACCATTAAAACAGTTTAAGGTTTATCGTCACTGTCTCCTGTATTATCATATTCGTAAAGGAATTGTAATAATTGATGAAAAATTACAATCAGATCAAACTCAAGGAAATTGTATGTATTTATTTAAATATTTATAATTTCTACTTTCTTAAAAGCGTTACCCACTGCTAAGGTCCTAAGGACAAACAATTAACTGGAACAACTTTTTGCCTGGAAATATTCTCGTAAATTCAAAAAGTAAGGTTACAAGAATATAAACAAATAATACATAAACACGCCGCTGTGTTCCTAAACCGTTTATCAAACAATCGGGCATTGTAGGCACTCCAGATATTCATTACCTTTACCTGGGGTATTCTTTATGAATGCACCCCAGCAAGAGGAAACTTACCCTTCTATAACTAGCTGATTCTATAACGGTGAAATTAATAGCGCACAAGTATAAGGTGACTTTAGATTATACAATTTTGATACATGCAATTCAATGCAACCTACTGAGCATGCCTTCGAGCAAGTTTTCAATCAACTGTTGCAACTTTAAAGAAATAGAACGTATTATATTTTCTAGCAATTTTTAATGCAATTCTGATAATTTATTGTAATGATAAATGAGATGACAAATTAAAAATAAAATTATCATAAGCATAAGATAACCTATATTTTATTATCTGAGTATTGATCAAGATAAACAGCCAAAATGCAACAATGTGAGGAAAGCAAACTTTATGGTATTTAATTTGAGTAATAACTTCAATTTTTTTTCACAAATTGTTATTTTCATTCATTGGTAGCACGCTCATTTTGCAAACAAACTGCACAAATGTAAAAAAGAAATGGCTTGTAGGTGACATACAACGCAATACCTTGTATTGCGTCGAAATTGCATAATGTAAAGCCACTTTAACATATATTACATTACAGTTGTGTTGTTTTCCTATGTATTGCGATGAGTTACAAGCATGTTTGTTTGCTTCCAACTGTATAACTGTTTACACTATTTTATGTTCAATTACGTTTCAGCTAATTCCTCTTCCAAAATATTATAAAAGTAGGGTATATGTACAAAAATTATAAAATGGGTGTAAGATAAAACAGACAAGAAATGTTAGGGATATTCTTATGGTATGCATTTCATTAATAGTGCCATATTTTTACTTGGAGTACTTCGTGTTATAGAAACAGCAATGTAGAATTTATAGTGTTCTTTAGTCAGTTTTGTTTCTGTGTATTATTTTTTTTTGGGCTCCGTACACATGCGCACAAGTGTCATCTATTGTCAGGTGTGCTAATAAGCACGCACGTGACATCATGTGAATACAGGTTTCATTATTTCATTCATTTCAATTGAGATTGCTCAGTTTCAGTTCATGAAAGGTTTGTGAGCGTTTATGAAAATGTCTTCTGTAGCCACTATGAATGCTAGGGCGGCTGCTAAGGAACATGTTTTAGCAGTCTCCAGAGATTTTATTTCACAGCCCCGACTGAGTAAGTAGAGAAGTTTGCTGGTAAATGTATTACATGCATCTTAAGTGGGCGGGTCGATATCAATGGTTGTCTTTCTAAGATCATATGATTTAAATTAAATTCAAAATAGTTTATCTGGACATTAATTTTAACTCTATTAGTTTTCTAATTATTAGAATGTCTTAAAAACTAGATTTGTATTAACCATTCATTTATACCTTATCATGTGATCTAACCTTATGACTGCCACTCCTTTATAATTTTACTAATATAATATTTTGTTTTATAGTTTACAGAACAGTTTCTGGCGTAAATGGCCCCTTAGTTATTATGGACGATGTTAAATTTCCTAAATATGCAGAAATTGTCCAGTTACGTTTAGCCGATGGAACAATTCGATCTGGACAAGTTTTGGAAGTTGTTGGCTCAAAGGCCGTGGTTCAAGTATTTGAGGGAACATCTGGAATTGACGCGAAAAATACTTTGTGTGAGTTTACCGGTGACATCCTCAGGACGCCTGTTTCTGAAGATATGTTAGGACGTGTTTTTAATGGTTCTGGAAAACCTATTGATAAAGGTTGGTATATTGATGTTAATTTTGTATTTGATGCCCAGATGCATTATTCACTTGAATAAACATACAGGAGGAGGTATTGGTAGCCAGCCATAGAAGTTTGGTCTAAATATTGATAGGTTTTTATTTTAAACTTCTTATTTATTACTTTTCTCTTACGTGTATCCATTGTCTAGCATTAGTTCATTATTATACAAGCAGGGTTGTTGATAAGAGCACTTTTTAATTTTGGATATGCCGGTGACTGATTTTAGTCGTCCAAAATGTATCGAATTGGTTAACATGGATTTAAAATGGTTATCTATAATATCATTTGATGTTCAATATTCAAATTTTTATAAAACCAAAAGTGTGTAATTTTATTTTACAAAATACTGTCAAGATTACAATTGAAAAATCATTTCATATTATCTCATAGTGACTAATTTTTAGAATGAAAAAACTGCAAGTGTGTGCATCTTGCTTCTACTGTTACATAAACTGAAATGACTCATTTTCGAGAATTTATTTATTTATTAATTAGCTTTTGTCACTGTAATTTTCACATGTTTAATGATATGTGTTCCTTATAGTTACGATGACAAATAAATGCTCCGACATGGCTCAGAAATGACTCTTTATGCCGTGTATTCAGGTAAACCATAAATAATCTACAAGGAACGACTTAGGATCTTGAAAAAGTCAATGCTACGAAGGATATAAGGACGTCAGGAACAGGAAGCAGAAAGAAACAAGAATGGTTCCATTTTTTTTCGCTTAAACTCTAAGTAACTCACTATACCAACAAATAAAGTTTAGTAATAAAACATTTAAAATATCTCAAAATTATCTGGATACAAGCCAGGCAAAATAAAGCCAGTAAAATTATAGTCAGACCAAAAGTAACGATTGAATACCAAAATGTGCACTGTTTTTATGGCTAGAAAACCACGGTACTATTCAGATAGATATGCCTGTGGATTGCACAAACAAATGTTCATCATTATTAAGTCCTAAAACTGGTTAGACATGTATCTCTATTGTTTCCTATTCTGAGCTAACCTACACATTTCTTGAACTGCCCTGTCTGCACCTTTCACTATCTGCGTGCAATAGTCTCATCTAAGTCTACATCTACCTCTCTTTTTTTCTATATCTGCTTGTAATATAGCCCACACTATTCCCCAAAAATGCCCTAGAACGTATCCTGCTTTTCTATTTCTTCTATTTTTTTCCCACATATCTGTATTCTCCTACTATTTCCATAACATCTTTGTTATTAACTTTCTCTGTCCATGCAATTATCATCATACATCTGAAGCATAACATTCCAAAGGTTTCTTCCTTTTCCTGTGTGCTTCTCCTACTGTCACTATTTCTTAGGCATACAGTGCTGTGCTTCACACATATGCTTCCAACAAATTTTTCCTTGTTTTTGTTCATGGTCTTCGAATATAGCCGCTGCTCTTTCTTGTTAGATACAGTTCTATTGTTTTGTAAATATATACCCTATTTTACCAATATTCAGTGGTATGTGAAGTGGGTATGTGTGTGACTACTACGCCCAAGGTACCAGGTTCGAATCCCGACACGGTCCGCTTGAAAAATGTTAGGCGAGCATTTTTCACAAAAATACATCCTTGTTCGGTTGAGAGGTAAAATGCAGGTTCCTAGTGTGAGTTGTCACGCACGTTAAAGATCTCTACCTTGCTTGGAACAGCAAGGGTTCGGCAAAATTCAAAATTTTCCAGGTGAAAAAAAACTCGCTTCCTGTCCGATGTAGTACCTTTGGGTGGAGCATTGGAAAATCACATGTAAGGTATGTGAAGAAGGTTAAGCAGAAATGTTACTTGGCATTGAGTCAAGAATGAGATACGAAATTGCTTTCTGGAGTAACTCATTTCCCAGTTAACACATCCATAATATTTAAATTAAGAATGATGATACCTGATAATTTTCGTACCCGGGTACCCGAAATTAATACCCGGGAATTACCCGAAACCTGATAGTTACCCGATACGCGATAATTACCCGCTAACTACCCGATACCCGATAATTACCTGTTAGCAGATGATTACCCGATAATTACCTGATACCCGATAAATACCCGAAACCTGATACACGATAATTACACGATACCCAATAATTACCTGTTATCCAAGAATTACCAGTTACATGTAAATTCCTTTTTGTATATTGTTTGCATGTGCATAACATAGAACTCATAATGTCGTATAGACATAGACATAACATTAAAAATAAAACTATTACAAATTTTTATTTATATTTTATTTTTGTAATCATAATTTCTATTAACAAATATAATGGCTTCCGATGTTTCGGGACTAAGCCGAGCTCGGTGTTTCGATATTATATGCCCAGCTGCCGAAAATTGTCTTTCACTTGCCACAGATGTGGCTGGAATTGTCAAATATTTCATTGACAAGACGACCACACTGGGGGTATTTTGATTTGTGGTCCTTCCGCCACTTTAGTGGGTCCTTACTAGGAGCTAAAGTTGGTTCCCTCAAAAATGAATTGTATTCGTGCATGGTTGCTTCATTTTGGTTATGATTACAATGCTATTCCGACCCTGAAATGGTAATTAAATATTAATTGTATAAAAGGGCTGTACTTTTTAAACGATTTTGTTTAAACGTTTAACTCAACCACAGATAATAAAATATCATAATTCTTCACTAGTGTTCAAAGTGCATATAAAATAAATCACGTAGTATTTATCGGTTTTCGAATATTTATTGAGTAACGGGTATTTATTGGGTTCCGAGTGTTTATCCGGTAACGGGTATTTAAAGGGTATCGGGTATTTATCCGGTAATGTATAACTTTTCAACAACTAATGTAAGTTGAACCCTCAACACCATTTTCGTCTCAACACAATCTTCACATATGTACCCAATAAATTATTTTGTCTTGGCAGTAAAACATTTTGACTACTAACCTAAGGTGAAACTTGAACACTATTTTTGCTTCAACAAACATTTCGACAACTCTCCTAAGTTGTAGCCTAAACACAAGTTTCTCCTGAATACTGTTTTTGTTTTAACCCAATTTTTGCATTGGCGCAATTTTCGTACATGTACCCTTTCGATTATTTTGTCTTGGTAGTAAAACATTTTAACTATTAATCAAAGTTGAAACCTTAACATTATTTTTGCACATGCTCACTTTCGGTTATTTTGTCTTAGTAGAAAACATTTCTGCAACTAATGTAAGTTGAAACTTCAATACTATTTTTGCCACAACACAAATTTTTGTCTCAACACAGTTGTTGCACACGTACTCAATTGATTATTAGTAGTAAAACCTAATATCACCATTCTTCTTGCATTAAATACAAAATTTGATATACACAAACAACTATAAATTTTATTTACTTTTTATTTTCTTTCGAAATTGATTGATGAGAGCTAGCACTATTCTGAAACATAAACAGTACCAACGAAGATATAGTTTGTACCTTATAACATTGTACAAACACAAAATCTTTTAAAGAGAAATATTATTTGTCGTTTTATATTTATGTGAAGTTATAGCAAATTGCGTAATTCAGATACCTTGTTAGTTTAGACGAATGTGAAAAACATCTAATAATCGATTAAAGCCAAAATAATCTTATATTCTTTCTTCAATCTCCTCCATATCGATTATTGCAGTTGGTTCACAGTGACATTTGTGGGCCAATGTCACTTTACGCATTAAATAAATGAATAATTTACAATCACAAAAATAATCCAGTATTCAAGAATAATTTTATAATATGTAAGCATTTATAGGTTGGAGTAGCGATACGAAACACTTCACATATTTTATAACTCAACATTCAATAAATTATTAAATATTTCAGTATTTGCATAACCAACTAATGTTTTTAGACACCTGAGTATAATTATTTTTGACATAAAATATTATCAAAATACATAATGTTTTTTTTAAATAGAAATGTCATAAATGAGGATTGAATTTAATTCTACAAATTAACATCTGGCACTAAATGTATGGGCCATATTGGTTTGTATAACACAAAAATAAGGATAAATTTTAATAACAAAAATACATATTTATCAAACAAATTTTCACAAACAATATGAAAATTATGCTTTTATATCAAACTAAATCACTATATTTTATATAAAATGTAGTTCTTTTAAGGAAGTACACCTTAAAATATTTCAGGAATGAAATTGTTGGCTTAATCTGACAATAATTTATAACTTGTCAACAATATACTGAATCTATTTTACTTATCACACATTCAACAGAAGTACAACAATAATAAGAAATGAAACAATCTTACCAAGCGATGACAAATTAGTAAACCTGTTGACATTGATCTTACATAGGTCACACATCTGCTAAACTAACAACATGCGGCATCCTTGAATTAAGACACGAATCCATTTTAATAAAATATAACCTCTTCAAAATTATAACATGAATCACATAAGTTGCATACATCCAACATGCATAAGTTGCGTAAAAGTTTAAGAGTTACATACTAGTTGCTCGATGCAAAGATGAAATTATAACCATCACATTTAAGAGGCGCCGTTATCAGCTGATATTCTTCAAGGTATTAAAAACCTTTCATTTCAAATGAACAATCAGAACTGTATTGTGATCCGCTACAATGAAATTATCTTTTTCGTCCAACACATTTAAGAGGCACGCTATCAGCTGATATTCTTCAAGGTATTAACAACTGTTCATTTAAAACCAACAATTAGAACTGTCTTGTGACCCGTTAAACAATAAAATTATCTTTTTCATCAACAACGCCAGAAAAACTTCTTTTCCAGCATCATGATAAAACGTCTAATACAATAGACCGACCTTTCACCTTCAAATTCGAAGTGAAAAGTGACCACTTGCTCTCATGATGAACAACAGAATAAATACACTCAGATTACAAAGCTTGGGAGTTAGGTGGCATAAAGATCGTTCATAAATTGTATCAGTTGGAACCACAGCATATGTGACGGAAATTTGAAGTGGCAATATTTTTTAATAAAATTGCAGAAATTTATAAACATTGCAACCTCGACACTATTTTTGCCTTTAGCTGGAATAACTCAGTGGGGCAGGTGGTGTAAGAGTTTGAAGAGGGTTTCAAAATTCTATCCGGTATGAAATATAGCCTTGATCGGGAAAAGCCCTAGAAAGAGTAACAAGAGGGTGCCAAAATCTGAAATGAGAAGAGTGATTCTGTCTTAAAAATATACCTGAAAATTCATTAAAGGCGATTTTACTTTAAACCTAAAATAAACATGAAACCTAAAACCACAGGCCTATTTAAAACTGCTAATTACAAAGAAGGTTTCTAAGAGCAAATGTTAAATTACCTGAAGTACTCAATCATGCTTCTATGTAATCACAACAATTTATTACAGCAAAACTGTAACTATACCATTACAATGGAAAAACAAAACCAATTATCTACATATTTTTACACGATTATATACGACATGTTTCTATTTATATATCACACTTACGTTTCCATTACAAATACACAATGCAGTCTTAAGCAAGCATTAAAAATCAAATATATCGCACAGCTACTTAAACTCATGACAATCTAAACACAGACATACTATTGGTACGCGCAAGTCAGTTCATGCATTGACTTATAATTGTTAATTTACAAACCTTCATTCTGGCATAGTTTCAGAATTTTCTTCTATTTAAACATCTGACGGGTGATTGACTTATCGTTCCATACTATGTTGTTATTGGCTTCGTCCACCTCAACATGGTTACTTCCAATACAAAAGTTCATTAAATGCGAACCAATGTGCCTCTAAAATTGGTAATTGAACTACCGAAGCGGCATGTTGATGGTTTGAATGTTAGGTACGAAGTGCCCTATGAAAAATGAATGCACCGTTTCTAGATCTTTGCAAGGAATCCTCGACAAACTTTGGACGGATGAATTAAGTGTATAAAATGCACATACCTCGTGTTGTTTTCTCCTATCAACATATACAGGGTGTCTCAAAAAAACCTACTAACACTTTGAATGATGAGATAAACTTTATTTATGAACATAGAGAGAAGTTGCAAGGCTTCAAGTACAGAAGACAAATGTAATTAAAGAATCATGTTTGCAAATGTTCAAATTGATTACCATAATTGTCCAGGCAATGCTGATAATGCACAGCAAGAGATTCACAAATGTCATGAAACAGGTCATTTGGGATATCGCGACATTGTCTTTGAATTTCCAATTTCAATGCATCAATTGTTCTTGGTTTGTGCCATAAACTCTGTCCTTGAGGTATCCCCAGAAAATGAAGTTCAGGGGCGTGAGGTCTGGGGAACACACAGGGTATTCAATGATATCCCTTTGTCCAATCCATGTGTCTCGAAAAGATGCATCAGGTGAGCTCGCATATTGCGATGGTAGTGACGAGGTGCTCTACCTTGCTGAAAGTAACTCCCGTTGTCATTACCAAACATGTCTGTAATGTGTGGACCGACAAAATCCTGCAGCAAGGTGAGGCAACTCTCGCCAGTGACAGTTCCGTTAAAAAATCCTATGATGCCCAATGCGGATATCCCATACCACACTGTTACTCCTGATAAGTTTGAATGGCATTCAGCTGTTATATGAGGATTTACAGGACCCTGGTATATGCAGTTATGGCGATTAATGGAGCCATTTAATTGAAAGGAGTCCTCATTGCTCCACACTATTTTGTGTGGAAACCCTGCATTTTCTACACATTTTGCCAGTTATCATTCGCAGAATTGAACTCTCCGGTTAGGATCGTCTTCGTTGAGAGTATGGATTAGTGTTGGAATATAGCATTTCCAATGCAGATGCCTCGGTGATGCTATCTTTTGAGATGGGGATCGAACGAGCGTTTCCTGCACCTGCTCTTCTTTTCCATTGCTCGCGGATGTCCGTGGTCGTCCAGAACGTTTCTTCTTGACGCTGTGAACGGTTCTGTCTGCTTCAAATTTATCTCTGATGTGAGCAATGGTCTGGTGCGTTGGTAGCAGTTTCTCCAATTCCCTACTAAACTATCTTTGAACTTTCGCGGCATTTTTGGTCTTCCAATAACATTTCAGGACAAACTTCCTCTCTTCTAAGTTAAGTTGATTTCATGCCATGCTGTACCATTAATTGCACCTGCAAAAATACAAAAGGCAGCATGTTAACGACGTTCAAAGTGTTAGTATATTTTTTTGAGACCCTGCATATTTGTACTTAATTTTATGTATCGTAGACCTAGTTAGAAATAGGGATTTTACATTTATTTGAGTCAGCACAAAACTGTATATGACCTGTCTTTGTGCTCGGACGATGAGATCATCTGTTGCCAACATAATTCCTTGAGAATCAAAACAACTGAATCATGACTGTACTAATTACAAGAATGATATCATCTCTAATCTTTAAAAACTGACATATGAATTTGACAACTTTTGAATATTGATCATATATGATACAAAATAATTTTACTTTAGATCAAAATTATAGTACACTGTATCATGGTGTATGTGGTGATCCTTGCAATGATACCAGTCAATTAGGAAAAAGATAATCGTGTGGTGTTTTAGTAGAGCAGTTGGGCTTTTTACTGCTTCAAATACTGGAGTTGTCTGAAAACATCCAAAATGCCTACTTTGTTGACGAATGGCGAATGCTTCCTCAAGGAGTTCGTTCTATCATAAGTAATTTGAGCATTATTATGCAAACTCTTTCTTGTTCTACTGTAAACGTTGTCTTGAGCAAGGCAGAAAAGAAATAAATTGCTCTAATTTGAATATTCGCTTGTTAACTGGTCATACACAGAAACAATGTTGTCGATTTTATGTATCTGACACTTCTTTGTTCTGTTCTTCAGCTAATCAATAAAACTTTTTACATACGTCATGGTTTTTACCAAACGTGTCCATTTTGAAAAGCGGTTAGGGTACACTACTGGGGAAAGTTCTGTCTATATGGCAGACACGAAAATTCTGATCCTAGGAACCAGTCACTTTCACTGCCAAATACATATTTGTTTCTTCATTTTGTAGCAGCATCTGCAGCATTTAGTTTTGTGGGTACATATTTCCATTTGCTTATATTCGTGTTCTTTTGTGTTTCAGCCACATGATACATAACAAATTGTTTGTATTTACGTGGTCAGATTGTATTCACAGCAAAACAGTTGTAGAGTCCGACCATGGAACGTGGATTTTCATGTCCACGATAATATAGAAATGGACATTCTGAGATAATTGTTTAAGATGGAATGACGGTTCACTTGCTGTTGGGAAGAACTCTGAGAGTATAGACCTAAAGGTATCGGGCAAAAGTACAAAGTGTATACAATCAACAAATTAGATTTGGGTCTCACAAACTTTACTTATGCAGAAGCTGACTGAACAATGCGTTTCTAACGGTGTTACCAATTGGTTCATACAGAAACATAGCACAACAGATTATAATTGACTTAAGCAACAGACATTTGGGAATGCTTATTAACTTTCACAAAGGAAAGATTAATGAACCCACGGCTACTAAGACAGAGCTAGGATGGATTATTTACAGGGGTCTTACAAAACGTGACACTAATTTAGCAAATACTAACGCAAACCTTCAATTGCACATTTGTAAATATGATGACAAAATGGCGCTTCATAGACTAATGAGTGAGCATTGAGACCCAATGCGATTGGCTTCAAAAGTGTTGTGCAAGAACAAGCCATTGTAGCAGTCAATATTTGGCAGTTTTGACTGTTAATGTAGCTGTCCCAGTGAAATCACGTCTCGTCACTAAACTAAACATGATCCAACACTTCAATACTATTTTCACGAACAAGGAAATTAAACCAACACCATAAACATTTTTTATTGTGTTTTTCAGTTTATGAACAAAACATACACTAGATGCACAAATGTTATTTTTTAGTAGCCTTGAAAACAGTAAATAGTGAAAGGCCAACCTGTAAAAATAAATGTTCATCAATTTTCTGGTTGAACAAGTCAAATGTTCTTTCACATCTTTCAGAACTTCCACGTTTAACAGTGACAGTCGGCATGCGCTTTTTCAATATATACACTCCCAGATTCAATAAATGTATTAATCAAATGCGTTATTGTCGATTTACTGGGAACTGTAGAATTGAGAAATTTTAACGAAACGTCTTCTTCGTTTGTTTGCAAGATTTATACATGTAATGTCTCAATAATAAACACCTTCATACGTGTAAAACATCATAGTTGACACAAAGAGGTGGATGGGTACTGGAATAACACACGTTATGAAAAAGACTTTTGAACTGTTACATGATGTTAATCTTGCATACAGTGTACCACCCAACAGATATATGGGAGAAATAAAAATTTAGCTATGCATAATTAACTTCTTTTTTTTGAAACGCCTGTTATGTGTCAGTTGTAGAAATTGAAACAATTTTGTGTAATTTGAAAGTTGTTTGCCATCTTGCATATGTCCAACAAAAATATCTATTTGTAAGGTTATTTTATTCTCTTTAATAAAAGTATCTTCATTTTTTTGGATAACTTTTTACTCTCAAAAACATTTAAAATTTAACTTAACATTTTGTTATTTTGTAGGTCCTCCTATTTTAGCTGAAGATTTTTTGGATATTCAAGGACAACCTATAAATCCATGGTCACGTATTTATCCTGAAGAAATGATTCAAACTGGTATAAGTGCAATTGATGTAATGAATTCTATTGCTAGAGGTCAAAAAATCCCTATATTTTCTGCAGCTGGTCTCCCTCATAATGAAATAGCTGCACAAATTTGTAGACAAGCTGGTCTTGTTAAAATTCCGGGAAAATCTGTATTAGATGATCATGAAGATAATTTTGCTATTGTTTTTGCTGCTATGGGTGTTAATATGGAAACTGCTCGGTTTTTCAAGCAAGATTTTGAAGAGAATGGTTCTATGGAGAACGTTTGTTTATTTTTGAACCTCGCCAATGACCCAACAATTGAAAGAATTATTACACCACGATTGGCCCTTACTGCAGCTGAATTTATGGCATATCAATGTGAAAAACACGTTTTAGTTATTTTAACTGATATGTCTTCATATGCAGAGGCATTGCGAGAAGTATCAGCTGCTCGTGAAGAAGTACCTGGTAGACGAGGTTTCCCAGGTTACATGTACACCGATTTGGCAACAATTTATGAAAGAGCTGGTCGTGTTGAGGGTAGAAATGGTTCGATTACGCAAATTCCAATTCTTACTATGCCTAACGATGATATTACTCACCCGATTCCTGATTTAACAGGTTATATTACAGAGGGGCAGATATACGTAGATCGTCAGCTTCATAACAGACAAATTTATCCACCTATTAATGTCTTGCCATCACTATCACGTTTGATGAAGTCAGCTATTGGTGAGGGTATGACTAGAAAAGATCATTCTGATGTTTCGAATCAGTTATATGCCTGTTATGCCATTGGTAAAGATGTACAAGCCATGAAAGCGGTAGTAGGAGAGGAAGCTCTTACTCCCGATGATCTTTTGTATCTAGAGTTTCTTAGCAAATTTGAAAAGAATTTTATTTCTCAAGGTAATTATGAAAATCGTACAGTATTTGAGTCATTGGATATTGGCTGGCAGCTATTGCGTATCTTCCCCAAAGAAATGTTGAAACGTATTCCAGCCAGCATACTTGCCGAATTCTATCCAAGAGATTCGCGCCATTAGCTTGTTATTTGTTAATACCCAGTATAGTTTAGTTTGTTATTGTTTGAGTAATAATTGTATAAATAATGTTCTTACTCAATATTTTTAGTGCAATTGTGTAATTAAAATGAGTGTTGTTCTAAATCTTTGTCACAAAGGTTACGTCCAAATAATTCCAATTATGGTATAAATTGCATTTTTTGCGTTACATTTGTATATAGAATATACATTAAATCTTTCATGTACCCTTACTGTTCATAGTTTTAAAGTGTTTGCCAGCTCTATACGTTTTCAGTGTATGTATTATCCAGTTATCGATTAGTGTTATGCCTTCTGTGATATGTAAAACTGTGATAAAATGATTACGGATGTATAAATTATTACAGATTTTATGGATATTATCAGAACATTCGAAATTATCCATATGTCATGTACAAACGAATAAATTTGATACTTTTAAAGTTTAGCATTGGCTCGAACTTGTCGCATAGTCCCATAATGTGAAATCGCATGGAGCTGTATTCCATGGCCTTCATGGTTGTTGGAACATGTTGTGTCTTCAAAGTCATTGCATTCTGCAAAGTGATGATAACTTCTTTGTCACCTCTAAAAAATTGTTTGTTGGTCCTATGAGAAGGTTTTGTCTACATCATTACTCATGGTTTATTACTTCCTATTCAATGGTTGTGGGTGGACATTTAACAACTAATAATAAGAGTTCACATTTTATTTTTCTATTCCAATTTATTTTATTATTTAAAAAACAACTTCAGTTTCATGCTTATTAATGTTTCACTTTGTGAATTCCGATTTACCTTTCAAAGCTTTTAAGAATTTTGGCAATTGGGGACGTGGCTGCTCTGAGGGCATTACTTTATTATTCTGTGTAGAGGAGAACAATTGTGATAATTTTAATTACGTTGCCGCAAATCTAACAAATAACTGGGAGTTCAACACTCGAGTCTATGTAATGTGCATTTTGTTAATGTTTTAATGTATAACTGCAAATACTCCACCTTGTTTCAAAATGGGTCTTTTGTGGAAAATGCTGTAAGAACATGTTTTCCTATGGGTTGTTTTTCACTCTGCAGCTCAGATTATATACATATAAAACAGAACTTAGCCCCAATGGTTGGCTAAATTCCACTCTAGTTATATGGCAACCACAAATACTAGGAAATACACTATACAGTGATAGTGATGAGATATTCATGTTGTAATAACGTCAATTGACTTTTGCTCATACTGTTATTCACATATTGTGCGTTCTTTTTTGGGCAAAAACTAAGTAGTGTAATACAAAGTGAAATTCTAGTCTGTTTTACAATTTTAGATAAAGACATTTCTATTTTCTTTTGACTTTAAAACTCTCCTCATTATTGGTTTTATGTCATTCAAATTGATCCCTATTTAATGTAAACTGTTAAAGTATTTCACATTACAATTAATTACAACTGATCTGTCCATTCTGTTAAATTAAAAAACTATGTATAATACACGGTTAGTGCTTCTTTAATCAATGAATAAAATGAAAATTAAGCAAGAAATGTTGAATCTAGTACAAACAAATTCAAGATAGCGTGTTTATTTCAACTAGTACGTTGGTACCTTTACAAACATATTTTTGGTATCACCCAATCTCTGATATTTTTGCTTAGCTAGGAAATTTTTAATTTGGCAAGCGTAATGCTATGTATTTATTAAAATTTATTTTCTTTAACCATACATGCATTTACCTTTTATTAAAAGAGCATGCAAACACTTTATTTTTGCAATTGTATAAACTAATGTCATTGTTTTATAACATTAAAATCCTAATTACCTGTTATGTATAAAATATTCTACTTTACTCTTATTAATAAGTACGAAAATGGACAATATTTGTAAATTAGGCTTCTAGTAATGTAATTTACTTCCCTACTCATTGTTTACTTTTTGAAGTGCTTTTAAAACATTCCACTTTATAGTAATTGAGCAACATTCTTTGCTTATTCTTAACTATTCCAACAGTTTTACAAAATTTAAAAACCTATTACAATTGTATGTTACAGTTATACTTTTAAAAAGTAGTAATAGATGATGTTCAAAGTTGTGCATTATTTTACGTATCAAGTGAAGACAATTTTTCAAAATGGGAAATTATTACAAAGTTGACTGTAATTAAATTTTATGATAAAATTGTTTAAGGAGAAAAACTAAATATTGCAAATTTTTTCAAATCTATGTGTATGCTTTATTATTGACATTAGAGAAATAATCTAACTAGAAAATTTGCAGATATTTTATACTGAATAAGAGCGAGTGGTTCAAAAAATTTTATTTTCTTTAGTTTCATAGATATGAACATAACCTCAATTTTTTTAAATGGAAAGCATAGTTTGCTATTGGTTTATTTAATAGCTTATATTTTGCTGATTTCATTGATATATAGCACATGATGCAGTTATTTTTGCAAATGACCAAACTATAGGTTTTTGCTTTTTCTTAATGAAATCGAACAAACACAAACTATATAAATACTGTATATATAAACTACAAATGCTCAAAAAGTTCCCCATTCTGTGCAATACATAGCCGACACCTTTTAACATGTGCTCTTCTTAACGAAAGATTAGTAATGCTTCTATAACCGTTTATTACAGCTACACGTAATTGCATTTCTGTGTGATATTTTTAATATACATTTGATTGCTATATTTTAGTATTTCTTATTCCAGAACAATATGTATTTACAACTAGAAAGATATGTCTTTTAAATGTTTAGGCCCAATAAATAGAAATTCAGTTTTAGACAGATTCATGCTAAGAGAATGCTTTGATGAATAATCAACTAAAGCTGCCAAATCTCAATTAAAACAATTTGCTGAAGTTTCGAATTTATTTTCCCCAACTGAAATATACAGTCGAGTATCATCAGCATAGCAATGTATGTTGCTATAGGTACAAGTACTTGCAATTGAAAAGTTATACGGTGTGTATAACAGGGAGGCGGCTCCGTGGCATAGTGGTATGTGTGTGACTACTACGCCCTAGGTCCCGGGTTCGAATCCCGACACGGTCCGCTTGAAAAATGTTAGGCGAGCATTTTTCGCAAAAATACACCCTCGTTCGGATGAGAGGTAAAATGGAGGTCCCGTGTGTGAGTGTTGTCACGCACGTCCTTGCTTGGAACAGCAAGGATTCGGCAAAATTCAAAATTTTCCAGGTAAAAAAAACTCGTTTCCTGGCCGATGTAGTACCTTCGGGTGGAGCATTGGAAAATCACATGTAATGTGTATAACAGGGACCTCAGGATCCCTGCGGAACACCTGCAAGCAAGGGTTGAGAAGTGGATAAAGCATTATCAATTTTAATATTTTACATTTGGCCTTGTAAATACTTTGCAAAAAAATAGCATACTACAGAATCCACACCAAATGTATTTTGGGATCGCCAACACTAGAGAATGATTCATTCTGTCAAACACTTTGGAAAAATCAATAAGCATCAAAATTGTTTTAGAGTCGTCTATAGCAGCAATTATGTTGATAACACGTCAATGCTGTTTCACAACAGTCATTGGACCTAAACACTGATAGAGTTAATGGGAGTATATTATCATTCAAATAAGCACGAATTTGTCTAGACACAGCTTTTTCAAGTATTTTTAATATAGCTGGGAAAATGTTTATGGGACGAAGTATTTTAATATCAGTTGGATTAGCACATTTGACTAATGGAGTAACAACAGTGTTTCCACTGTGCAGGAAATTCACCTTCTAACAAACATGTATTCACTATGTTGGTAATATAAGGAATGCTGTATGGAAAAGACAACTTCATCACATTAATACTAATACCATCGCTCCCAACTGACTTGGAAGATATTGATTTGATAATGTCACCGACTTCAGTATGAGAAAGAAGTGACAATGAAAATCGATTATCGAATAGCGAGTTTGTTTAATAAAAATGTAGCATTTCAAGCACATCAAAATCATTACTGGTGTTATTACAACAAAATAGTTAGTTAGTTTTTCCGGAAATGCAGGTATTTTTACTTTTACTATATGGTACCGTTTGACATATCTGTTAGGGTTTTATGTCGCTTCTGCGAATTTATAAATCTGTCTTCACCTGGGTTAAACTGTTCAAGCGGATAGAATCTACGAATATGCCAACGCATCCCACTTTATTGGACTAGCCCGCATAGGGATAGCATCGTTCGTTAAGGTGAACTTGAGTACTGTGTAAAATGCGGTCGAGAGCGGTCACGTAATATTATTGTTATTAGCATTGTTCCCTATGAGGAATCATTCTAATCGAATATGTAATTGTTTCTATTGTTTAAAAATGCATCGCTTTGTGCGGCTGTTGTACTATTCCAATTAAACCAATTAATAAAGTAAATGTACATACGTTAGCCGAGCACGCGTTGTTTTTATTCTACATAGATGTCCAATCGAAGTGTTTCTTTTGCTAAAATAACTAGTGTTAATAAACTAAACCCTAAATCAATATCAGAAAGAGTCAACTTCCAATCCTATATGTGAAATAATAAACCCTTTCATGTTCATGGTCCTTCAATCGAGATTCTATCAGTGTTAAATAATGGATAATTATTACTTCAAACATTAATTCTAATGTGTTCTATAAACGCGGGAAGTGTGTTCGACTGCAATAAACACTATCGTATGTGCACCCTCTTCTAACTAAACGTATTGCCATCACATTCCACTAATGGTTGATATGCATCTTTACTGATACCTGTATTTGCTTGTAACAGCCCGTCAATGTTTCAAGGATAAACAGCTTTATGCTACGCTTTCAGCTATAAGGTCAGTTGCATCTTTCTACCTTTAAATGATAAGCGACCGACTCACTCCTTTATATAAAATACCTGAAACTAACATTATTGTTTACCTTGAGTTTGACTTAGCTTTACTAAAGAAATAGCTTTTCAATTTATTCAAGTTCCATGAGTGAGAGCTAGTCGTTTTTATACATAAAATTTATCTACTATTATTTAAATTAATGCTTGTTGGTGATGTTTGCGTATTTAAACAAACAATGCTGATCAGTAGTTACTAAAGGCTTGGAACTTTCATTATGTTGAAGTTGTAACTTGTTAATACGTGTACTAAGCGTAATTTAATTGCAGACTAAGCGTAATTTTGTATTTACTAAATATATTTATTCGTTTGAGTTTTAAATAAAAGTAATATAAATTATTTGTTTATTTATTAATGATCTTTATTATGATTATTGAGTTTTTACTTATATTTTATTTTATTATAAGTTTTAAAAAGTCAATGGCCTTTATAGCATACAGTTATTTAAATCTTAATTTCAAGCTTCAAAAGGACGTAACCCGTTCGCCTTTATACGACTGAATAAAACTCAAAAAGCCTAACCCACAGATCTCGAGTTATAAAAGGGCGTAACCCAAGGAATTGACATTCTAAAACGTCGTATCCCACTTTTTAAATTCAAAGCATTTTATAATAATAAATAATGTTTAAATCCAAGATTTCCCATAACATTTAGTAGTTATATCTACCTAACTACACATCTTTTAAGTATTTTACTATACACTACGAAGTTTTTTGTGTCTCCTGTAAAATTTGCCTCACAGGGGGATACGACCTATTAGAACTTAGCCATCGATATAAAAATCTAACGGAATCTCAAAATGGTATTTTATAATTTAATGCAGTTGCTTAGCAACCAGGTGACTTTTACAATGTTGTCAAACGTTGCTGGTGCCTTAAAGTTCGTTTAGTTAACTGTAGCAGTAATTTTTTTCTTAACCATCCTCCCGAGTCTTTACGCTCGAACGAGTCTTCGTTTAGATTACTGTTAAAAATAGATATTATTAAAAAACACAAATCACTTAACACGCATATCAGAACAGTGCAATAGTTCTAGCAACAAAAAAACAAGACTGTTCTGATATGCGTGTTAAATGATTTGTGTTTTTTAATAATAATATCTATTTCTAACAGTAATCTAAACGGGGACTCGTTCGAGCGTAAAGACTCTGGAGGACAGTTAAGAAAGAAATCAAGCACATCTAATCATAAGCTAAAATAAAATCTAGATTAGTTAAACGTCGTTTAAAGTAAACACGGTGCAAGTGGCCCTTAAAAGCAAAATATATCGTTTGGCCTCATATGCACGAACTTGCTACTATAGAAGCTCAATTTAGACACCGTGTCTGGTATAATATACTAACGGCCATGAAATTAGAAGCATTAGAAATACACAGCTATATTTAAAATATGCTCAGGGTAAAAATATAGAAGTAAATAAAATATATTGTTAATTAATGACTTTGCAATATTGTCGAATTATATCCTAACAAATACTTTTTTAAAGAATAACAAATCACATTCGTCATCTGCTATTAAATATTTTCAATCTTGGTATTCTACCGATGGTGCTATCATAGTCATGTGGCAATAGGATTTTGGTAGTGGCACCGTTGCTACCATTTGACGTTACAAATGGTAATGACGCAGGTCTATTTAGAAATTGGCGACTAATGAGATTTTCACCGCAGTCCCGTCCATGAAGTCACAAAATAGATATTTATAGTAAATCAGATAATACCAAACCTTTATCTACATCATAAGTAAATGTAAATATGATAGTTTTTATTTATCATTTTCCAACCTACCAAAATAGGTAGAATGCTTAAATTCTAAAATTTATAACCCTCACCAAACTGAAGTGGTTTCCATATTTCCATAATTTTGATATTATATTTAAATTATTCCCTAGTTAAAATAGAAACTGTTTCAAATACCGTTTATAATTGCATTATCCAGGCATCACTCTTAATTATAAGTAGGGGTGGGCGATACGGGATTTTGCGTATCGAATATCGATACATATTCTATATCGATATATATCGATACGTATCGATACGATTAATATTTTGTGACGTCATGGACGGGACTCGGTGAACATTTCAAAACTATAATTCTTGCAATTTATAAACCGACGTAGTCATCAATATTTGTGATGTCATATATTGACGCCCTTGCCACCATCAAAACAGCAATTCCTCGTAACTACAATGATACTATCGGTACAATATAGATTCTGCACTTATTTTGTAATTGGTGGTTTGTTACTTTTTAAAAGGTAACCTGTAAAATTATTTTATACTGACAAAATTGCACTCTAAGCTGTTTAGCTTAATAATAAATGTTATTATGTGGAATTTGTACTAGTGAACATATTTTACATATTTTAATTGAATGTTTTTAATGTGTTATATATTCTTAATTAAATAGCCATACACATGTTATACCTGGCACGGTATAATAGCCTCCAATAATCAAGACTTCCAGAGGTTATGTTTATTAAACTAAAGTAAGAGGAAGGACGAACAGTTATGAAAATTTGTTTTAAGGTTTGCCCTCTGCTTCCTAAACGTGAACCGGACATGGTTTATTCACCCAAACAAAAATAACGCTCGTCTGTTCTGAAAAGAACAATTTTAAATGCAAGCAAGAATAACACAAAATGCGGGACAAAAACTAAGCAAGAGGTTAATGACATGAAATAAAAACGCCAACGAAAATTTAACATAATCTATACAGGTAATATTAGTTGTCAACAAATGTCTCAAATGAAGGCGGCAACATTGCAAAATTTGCAAACCGAGAAGGAATTTTTTTCTGGAGTTAGAATTAGACAAGTTGAAATGGCGTGACGATGTGTGTCGAAGGTCGGTTTAGAAATTGCGAGAACTATATAGTTCTTGCAATTTCTAAACCGACTTTTGTCATCAATATTTGTGATGTGATATATTGGAGCCGTTGCCACTATAGTCGAAACCATGAAAGAAGTCGTCTGCGTCATCACTTGTATTCGTACGAATTAAGTTGAAAAGTTTAAGTCAATGTAGCATCTAAGTTCGTAAATACCCAATAAACATTCCGATTCGGAAGTTTCCGTCAAGCTTCGCGCATCTGCAAACCGTAATGAAGCATGGTTGCCAATAATATTTTATTTTCATAGTGACAGTTACTGTAACTATTTTTAAATTGGCGTCTATTATTTTACGAGTTTAATGAATTCAATTAAAATAAAAGGCATTTTCATAATATGAGTTCCATATATTGATCTGAATAGAAATGTACAATAACTGCAGTATAAACTATTTACGGTAGCTGCATTGAAATCTTTCTCCGTACGATAACTTTGGAAACCGTGCTTTATGAAAAAATTAACATTTTATCTTGTCGACATTCTAATAATATGACTAATGACATCTTCACATCAAACACTTAATTTTCATTAATTCTTTTAAAACTTTCAAAAGTATATTCCTTTTACAAAAAAAACTAAGAAAGATATCCTATTCTAAAGAAAAGGCAGAATTTTATCAAAACTTAGCCTTCTATTTAATAAAGTGGGACTTGTGAAATGTATTTGTCGTATATTGATAGACTCACATCGAGGAAAAATTCATCTTGACTTGAAGTATGTTTGTAATCCTGACACTGCAATGTACTAACTGAGATACCTCGAAAAACTTGTTCAATGGGTAATAGTAACTCAGAAGCCTGTTGTTAGTAGAATTTTATTATTTTCTGTATATCAGCTTCAACTGGTGATGTATCTAGTTTGTGATTGAGTCCTAATTTTTGTATGATTGCTATTTCATACTTTTTAAAATCTGCTTTGTGCACTATTTCTAAAAGCTCTCTTAAAAATTTGTAAACTGTAGCATTTTTTGTGTAAAACTTGGAAATAGCTTATTAGTGTTATATGCTTCTGGTCTACCGTTTTGTAATTCTTGTAATGTTTGTGCTAAATTACGCGAGTTATATATCCCCCAAATTATGTATGTATTATAAAATAGAACCTAATAGGAAATTATTAAGAAATTACAAAGTGAAGTGCAACAATGTAATACAAGGACAATTAATAAAGTTTATTAACTGTTCATGAGAATGGAAGCAATACTTTGTATCCAGACGATAGTGACACTACAGGTGGCAGGTCACAGACGGTCAAGATATCGCAATTAGCTAGAAAGTAAGATTATAACATTGTAACAATGAATAGAATTAAGAATACGCAGACATGAGCTCTGCAAGTTGCCACAGCCATTTGAGGGAGTAGGGGCGTTATAAATAACCCGGGAGTCCCAAGACCCGGCAGTCAGTCAAAGTATTCAGCTTTAATATTGCAGTTGCTTAGTCTACTCAAAATAGTACAATTAATTCTTTTTTTGACTTAGAGTAATTTTAATTCGAGTTTGTCAATTTCCACATTAATATCTGTTTAATCAAATAAATTTGTTAAGAAGCTTGGGAGTGTTTTGTAAAAACGCAGTTCCCAAGGCCCGAACCTTAACTCGCGTTAATTGTCGTCATTCTACAAAGATTCCATGTAGTGGATCAAATACTAATGAGTCTTTATCATTTGGGTTTATCGTGCAAACCAGGTAGATCAAAGTATTGTCGAAATTTTGAATTTTTGTGAAGTAGTTGTCCGAGAACTTATATAATTGAAAAAAACAAGTATTTCCTAAGTTTGTTTTATGTATGTAATCAATGTGAATTGTATCTATTATCTTAGTATCCTTGGCCTCTTGTGTATCCTTCTTTACTTTATTGCAATTGGTAAATTTTTTTAAATATTCAACATTCTAGTAACTTTTTTTTGCTGGTGACATTTATTACGACATTACATTAGAAGCATCATACTAACCAAGTAGTTGTGTTAACATATAACTGGTGACAATCAGAACGAGAAATGTATGAATAGTGTAAAACATGCTTATTCTTAGAATGACCAAGAGCTTGGTGTCCGTATTTAAGGCACAACCATGAGAGGGCGTTTAGTTTGTGATTACCGGGCGTTTCGGGATCATTTACTGGATTTGAATTTAGGTTATCCTGATTAAATGTTGAAAATAAATACTTTTTGGTTTTTCATGGTCATTTAGTTAGCTTCTCTTTAAACACTTCCGCTTTCTTAATATTTTGCTTCCGTAAATTATACATATTTACTTTATTATCAAAGACTGTATCGTTATCGTAATTAATTGACAAATGAAAATAAACCTTAGCGTCATTAGTAATGGAGTCTGTTTGTTGAGTATTCTCATTAAAACTATATGGAAATGAAATATATGAAATATTGTTTTCATTTAGCTGTGGAAAAAGTGGTTTAATGTTTATTTCGGAATTTGTCTTTTCTTAATCTTTTTAATTTTAAAAATTTTATTGTTAATATCGTCGTTTGGGAAATGATTGTTATCAGTATATTTGATCTTGTTTTTTATTTTAGTCTGTCGACAAATTCGTTTATTAAAAACAAGAACGGCATCAATGCTATAAACATTATAATATTGGCATCCAAATAACATATATGAAAAATAGAAATCTAAAATAAATACTGTACACACCAGGTTAGAATTATATTGACTAAGGCGCCTCTTGCCAGTGAGAAGAATCTAAAATATGAACCTAGGTCACGTTATTATAGATATTTATCTACTTGTTTTTGTTTATGCAGGTATGTAAGAAATATAAAGTAATAACAAAAAATGAATAAACAATTATAAGCGTCAAACATCCAGAGACTACTTGATTAAAGATCTAACTTGATAAAATTATTAAATTGGTTATAAATTCTAAACAGTCAAGTTAAGTACAGAAACAGTATACATAGAAAATAACAAAGTTCAACAGCTTTTTAAATTGTAAACAAAATATAGGACGTCCATTAAAAACCAGAATATTAAAATGTTTCAATTATCAAAAACAATTTTTCTGAATCGCCCTGTATATTTACAGTAAGATTTAGTTCCTTTCTTAACTAACCTTAACCCTTACTTGGATTCCTTACAGTTTATCACCATCATTAGGTTTTCAGTCCTGGAACTGGTTAGACACGTACCCTCATTGTTTCCTATTCTGAACTAACCTACACATTTCCCTGAAATTTGCACAGTCTGCATCTATCACTATCTGATTTAGGTCTACATCTGCCTCGTTTTTCTTATCTCTGCTTGTAATATATCCCATACTATTCCCCAAAAATGCCTTAGAACGCATTCTGCTCTTCTATTTCTTCTATTTTTTTTCCACATATATCCTTGTCTCCTACTATTTCTATAACCTATTTGTTATTAACTTTGCCTGTCCATGCTATCATCCTCATACATCTAAAGCACAACGTTTCAAAAAGCTGCTACCGTTTTTCGGTCTACTTTTTCTACTGCACGTATTCTATAGGCATACTGTGCTGTGCTCCACACATATACTTTTAACTATTTTCTTTTTGTTTCTCTATGTTTTTAAAGTTTATAAGCATAGATATATCAAAAATAATTTAAGTACTGTTCCTCTATTCAAAAACAAAAAATATTTAAAATCTCAAAAACGAGGAAAGATATGCATCCGACGGTACTAAAAAAAGTTGATTAGAAATAAAAAAAAATCGAAAATTAGTAGAGGCAAATCACTTTAATCACACTCACAGATTGCACAGAAATGTAGTAACAGTGGCGTAGTTGAGTTATTACGGTGATGTTAGAGGGATGCGTTTTATAAATACTCCCAGAATTTAGTTCTAGAAAGAACTGTGTTATAGTAAGGAATGAAATAATATACAAAGGATAAAAAAGCTGATGAAAGTTGTAAAATATCAAACCAACAGAAAACAAAACACCCTTGACACTTGGATAGTGTTCTACAACACAAGACTAGGCGGGCACAAGGAAGTTCTGATTAATTGATTATACAAAATTTCACGCCACTGAAACCTGAATACCGCAATCCCTAATTACATATAAGGAATTTTCAGAAACCTATTTTTGCTTTGTGCGCATATGACAGTGAGTTGTTTTTAAAGTGATTTGCCTCTATAAGATACAAGGTGTTTTACTTAAAGCAACAAAGCTACCACTACCCTTTAATGGAATTAGTAACACTGCAGAGATAAAAATATTTTAAAATAAAACGTGTGTTTACTTACATAAGTAACCAAATATTCTAAATCTTTGCTAGGCAGTTCTTCGTGCTTGGCTAAAAAGCGACTTGTATATTCCTTGCGAGGCTTTTTGGATGGATTTTTATATAATGATTTAATACTTATTAATTATTCGACTAAATTAAAAGAATATCAAAATTTGCTTAAAGTTAAAAAGTATACAGATTAAGGTCCAATATATTCTAACCTACTTTGGCAAAATAGATTTTTCCCTTTAGTACCGTATACGTACTTGTAGATACCGTGTTACACCAACAACAAATCCTGTAAAGCGGTTCCTTGTATTTTGAATTCATTTTTAAATGTGATTTATGTGAATCTGAGTAGTGCTACTTGTACGTATTTTAATAAATTAAGAAACTATCGAGTCTATATAAAAGGTGAGTCTTGTTAAGGTTTTTAAGTTGGCTTTATCCTAGCAAAGTACTTATAACCCTAGATTTAACTTTAGGTTTTAAACGTTTTATTAGTTTTGTTAATTTCTTGATTATTGAATGACCAGTAGAGTAATTTATTTTGGTAGTAGTACTTGATTTAGGGGTTATAGTCCCAGGGATAATTTTTCTGTCTAAATACCTAGCGGTTGTTTTCCAGTACTCCTGGGTCGACACAACAAAATTAGGTCACCACCTTTATCGGTTTCAATTCTTCTTAAATCATCTTTACACAAAGGCAGAACTCAATCTTGCCACTGATTTATAGGACCTTGTTCCTAAAGGTACGACTAACCGTTACCGTTCTTTTCTACTTTCTTACTATTATCTTTTGTGTAGTGGAAAGAAGCATGCTTAGTTTTGTTACTCTGCCTAAATAGCCATTTATTATAATTTTTGAAGATTCCCAAATTTGTTTAAGCACAGTTTCTCAACTATTATTTTATAATAAATATTGAAAACAAAACATAGATGTGCTTTTTTATATTTGTACCTAATTTTATTCTGGACATGCAAAATATAATAAGTAATAATAAAATTCCTTGGTATCAAGCAAGCAACAATACAACATAACTAAAATCACATACAATTTATAGAACGTTTTTGTTTTTAAATTAACATTTATCAAGGACACTCATGTTTGTGCTTTAGTCACCATAACCAATCATTTTTAAGCAAGTGGCCATGATAAATCACTGTACATGAAGCTATGTATGTATTTCATTTGAATCAATAATTCAATATGCTAATATCTTTCCCTTATAAATTTTATAATGTACTACATTTGTCACTCAAATTAGAATTAGTTTGTATAAATGTATATGTGCGTATAACAATACATGAAATGAATTTTAAATTGCAGCTCGGAGACCTCGAAAATTGTAATTTAAAAATTCTTCTGAATAGTAGCAACGACTTCATAGCTAAACTAGTGATGTCTATTTAAAAAGTGAGAGTGACTTTGAGATTATTATTTTGTTAGGCAATTTATTGTACAGCATAGTCCAGCCATATATTGAAAAGGTTTTTGAATGGTTGTAGATGATACTATACATTTATTAATGTGGTGCTCTGGTTTGTATGGGGTCATCTTGTTAATGCTTCGTTGCAACAAAGATAACATTTATACACAAGGTTAAGGATTTCTGCTATCTAGGAAGCCAAATACTGCAAGATGCGAAAGGTGTAAAAGATATAAGATGAAGATTAGCATGCCGTGCTGCATTTAACAAGAAAAAGCAACTACTACATTCAAAGACAACAACCATAAAAACAAGGAAAAGATGTTGAAAGCAATAGTGTGGAGCACATCACTGTACGGCTGTGAAACTTGGACAGTAGGAGAAGCAGACAGGAAAAAGATACAAGTGAAATATGGTCTACAGACAAAGTTATGAACAAAGAGATTCTAGAAATGGTAGGGCAAAAAAAGAAATATGTGGAAAACATTAAAAAATAGGACAGATAGGATGATAGGCCACATACTAAGGCATGAGGGAGTACTGCGGAATATATTAGAAACAGAGATAGGAAAAAGATAGGTAAAGGTAGACCTACGTTAGACTATTGCACACAGATAGTGAAAGATGTAGGCTGTGGCAATTTCAGAGAAATGTGTAGGTTAGCTCAAAATAGAAATCAATGTAGGTACTAATCCTGCCAGTTCCAATACCAAAAAACCTAGCAATAAAAAAGTAATTGTACCTAAACCTGATGATTATTGTAAACAACTACAGGTGTTGGTTTTGCAAAATTTTCAATAAATGTTGATTGTGCGAAAGGATTAGTTGAAAAACTATTAACAAATAATAATAATAATAATATGTGGGGGTTGGATCCAGATTCAGCACCCAATAATTATTAATAAAAGGGTAAAAGTTAATAATAATGTTAATAATAACAATATTTGGCAAATTTAAGTGTTGGGGATCTTGATAGTTGTCAGGTTGCTTAACCCTCTTCGCGTACTGTGCTTTTACATTTCCAATGCTCCACCTGAAGGTAGTACATTGGCCAGGAGGCGAGTTTTTTTTGTTGCCTGAAAATTTAGAATTTTGCCGAATCCTTGCCGTTGCAGGCAAGGTAGGGATCTTTAACGTGCGTGACAACACTCACACACTGGGCCTCCATTTAACCTCTCATCTGAACGAGAGCGTAATTTTTGTGAAAAATGCGCACCTGCCATTTTTCAAGCAGTTGGCCGTGTCGGGATTCGAACCCAGGACCTTGGGATCAGTAGTCTTACGGCTATGTTAGAAGACAACTGTAGAAACAAGGAAATAATTGTTGAAAGCATATGTGTGAAGCACAGTACTGTACGGCTATGTAATGGGGACAGTAGAAGAAGCAGACAGGAAATAAATAGAGACTTTTGAATGTCGTGTTTTAGATGTATGATGATAGCATTGACAGACAAAGTTAAAAACAAAGAGGTTCTACAAATAGTAGGGCGGAAAACGAAAAAAAAAAACCAGGAAAAATAGAAGGATAGGACAGGTTCTAAGGCATTGGGGATAGCGCGGGATATATTACTAGCAGAGATAGGAAAAAGAAGAGGTAGACATAGACCTACATTAAACTATTGCATGCAGTTAGAGAAAGATGTAAGCTGTCGGAATTTCGGGGAAATGTGTAAGTTAGTTCACAATAGGAAACAATAGATGTATGCATCTAACCAGTTCTGGGACTGAAGACCTAATGATTGTGATGATGAGGATGATAGGACACACATTAAGGCATGAAGGAATAGTGTGGTATATATTAGAAAGTAGAGAAAAGGAGAGGCAGAGGTAAATCTGAATTGGACTATCACATATACAGGGTGTCCGGAAAATACATGTACAACGTAAGAACAGAGATTCTTTGGCTCGAAATAGATCGATTTGAACCAACTTACTTATTATACAAGTTGCTTCATTTAGCCGCTAGAGGGCTTCAAAAATTGTTAAAAATATTTGATATTTTAAAATAACACGAAAACGCGTCGATAGATTTTGACGATTTTTGGGGTGCGAGTTTCTACTTTCAATTGACATCTTTTGGTGGTGTACGCAATAATTTTAAAAGCATACGAGTGTCCCAAAAATGATGTACTGTATAAATATCTGACCATTACTTTTTTCCTGTTTATGCAATGACTACCAATTTCTTTTATTTGCCCCGTTTTACAGTTAATGCAGCAATGATGACGAAAGTATGCAGACATTTGAAATTACTTTTTTTCTGTCAAACCGCTCGTCTAATCAAAATTTTACAAGGGACAAAAAAGTTTCCAAATTAAGTCGGCTACTCATAAAAAAAATTGGTAGTCATGGCATAAACAGGAAAAAAGTAATGGTCAGATATTTATACAGTACATCATTTTTGGGACACTCGTATGCTTTTAAAATTATTGCGTACACCACCACAAGATATCAATTGAAAGTGGAAACTCGCACCCCAAAAATGGTTAAAATCTATCGACGCGTTTTCGAGTTATTTTAAAATTTCAAATATTTTTCACGATTTTTGAAGCCCTCTAGCGGCTAAATGAAGCAACTTGTATAATAGGTAAGTTGGCTCAAATCGATCTATTTCGAGCCAAAGAATCTCTTCTTACATTGTACACGTATTTTCCGGACACCCTGTAGATATTAAAAGATGTAGACTGTAGGAATTTCAGGAAAATGTGTAGATTAGCTCAGAATGAGAAACAATGGAAGCACACGTCTAATCAGTTCTAGGACTGAAGACCTAATGATGATGACAAGTAAACAATTAAAGATTTAAATATGCAAACATATGAAATATATTACATTTGGCCTTTGCTCAGCACCCTAAAGCTTTGTGAAAATGAATTACGGACTATTTGGCGACATTAAGCGAGTGGGCATTTATTTTGATGACTTAATTGTGACAGGACATACAGAAGAAGAACATGATGAAATTCTAAGATGGGAAATGGACCGGACCTTAACGTTAAATGTAAAGTTTAACAAGTCAAAAATACTATTCAAGTCTAATTAAGTAAAATTTCTGGGTCACATATTTTCCAAAGGTGGCGTGAAACACAGCAAGCCGTATAATAAGGAAATTATAGATGTATCAACCCTTCAGAACAAAAGTGCATTGCTTAGAATGTTGGGAATGACCAAGTTTTTAAGCAAATTATTTGTCCCCACCATGTCTATAATTACAGCACCTTTAAGAAATCTTACTAAACAAAACGCAGAAATATATATATATATATATATATATATATATATATATATATATATATAAATATATAAATATTTTAGGTAGTTAATTACACAAGGTAAGTTGATAAATACTATCGTATTATAGTGAATAAGATGAAATAATAACTTTGACTTTTATGCAAAGCCCAAATGATCATTTCAAATCGAGCTAGTAATTGAAAGATGGAAAATATAAGGTCTTGGACAGGACTTGAACCTGTATCTTGGTTTTGCCGGAACCAATTGAATAAAAGACAACATTGTACGATACAGTGATTCCTTTTATCAAGGAAACATTTGGAACGTTTAATAATTAACATGGTAGGAATTCATGTCTAGAAAATGAGTTGATTTTATATTAATCAAAGCGTTTAGACGAATAAAATGTCTGTTATGAACTGATACGATTCTTATAGGTTTGAAGTACATACCTGTTTGCGGATTGTAATACTTTGATAGAATGAAATCCTGAACAAAATGGTTGTTTATAATCGTAATTGGACGTTATATATATATATGATTAGAACTACTTTGAAGGGAGTATTCTGTTCTGCGAACTAGTGAAGCAATTTTCAATACTGTATTCAATAAAATTTGGTGCAAGTACAAATATTGTAATTGAAACTGTTTGCAGTTGGTTTATGTTTACTCCGATTTTGAGAAATCCAAGTGGGCCCGCATATTTTAAATTAATCTAGCTAATGGTGTAGTTTTAAGGTTTTAATTATTACTTCAAATACCCTCTTAATTATTACCTCTATTAGTACTTCCAATATTTCTTCGAATATTAGTTCTGCTCAAATACTATTTCACTCTCTGTTAAAATATATTTGTTTTAATTCTGCTGAAATTGAATTCATTACAGATTAGCTTTCGTTGACTCAGACCTGGTGAGGGTCTTGTATAATTTTATTTAAGAAGCATTCCTACTGAAAGAATTTAAAAGCATTAAGCTATGTTGGGTCTGGGAATAATTCAAGGCTCTTGAGTCTAAGGTTGGATTAGCTTTTAAGATTTGTGTTTTTCTGTAAAGGACTGTATGAAAATACTTAAATGAGCATTTTGTATTTAATAATGTGATTGCGAGACGTTGTAGCTTTAAGGTTTAATTGATTGAAAGATTCGTTTAAGAAACGCTGTATAACTACGGTCATTTTACACGTATCTTTGATAAAATGTGCATTTTTAAAGAAGTAAGATATGTTATGAGAGTACTTGACACTGGAAGTTCTATGTAACTTTACCCAGAGTGTAGGTTGAAACTTTGGTCATTTTTTAATATTGTTATGTGATTTATATACTGCACTAATTTTCATTTTTCTCTGTATTATTATTATTTGAAAATATTTCTACTCTACAAATTTTAGCACAGGTTAATATACTAATTAATTCGAGCAAGAGAGTCTATGTTCTACCAACTGAAATAGTCTAGGAAGTGGATTCTTAAATTAAGAGTTGAGTTTCTGCGTTTGTTGTATACGGAAGTGAGTCTCAGCTTCAATGTCATAGCTATATTTACATATGTATTGATGGAGGTGGACGGTGGTGGTTGTGGTGGTGTGTGACACTCGGCCAAAAACACCTACTCGCGAAATTAGATAAAAACACAAAAGTGGTTGATTAAAAATTAATTAAGAATTACAACCAATCAAAAGAAGAGTTTATAAACAAAAAATCGGAAACCGCCGAAAAAAGTGGAAGTGAAATTTTCCGGCAGTTTGCAAAACTGAAAGACCGAACGAATTCAGTAATACAAGCACCAACGCTCACAGCTCCAGTGATATACCAATAGACCCCAGAACTAAAAGTGTGGAGGAAAGTAAGCCGCCGTAGACTTCCAGATTGAAACTACCTACATTAAGTGGGAAATCAGCGTGGCAAAGATATTTCAAGTAATTTGAGGCTCCACGACAGCTAGTGCCTGGCACGATGGCGAAAAGGCAACCGTATTGATTGTTGTGTTATGAGATAAGGCTTTAAATATTTTACAGGAAAGCATAATGAAAGCGATTCGACGGGTACTTTGTGACCAACAATCGAGAAGAAAGGAACCAAGATGCTTTGGGATTGCGGTGAATTTGGGCTCATTCAATATCCGTATAAACAACCTAAAAATGAACAAGAAAAGCACTAAAATTGGAAAGGGAGAAGGCGAAATTTGATTGAACGCATTCTGTTCTGAAGACCATCCTTCGCATCGCGTTATCTAAATGTGTGAACAGTATTTACACATATGGACACTCTAATGGCGAGAACGCTAAGTTCTTAGTTGACATCATAGCCACTAGAACAATTACTAATCCGAATGTAGTGCATGACCGCGGTAAAGTGTCGTTTTTATAATAATAATAATAATAAGATCAGTTTCTTAAATAATAATTACAATTTTCAAACTGTATGCTAGATCTTAAAGTACTGCTAAGGGCATGTATTTAGTTAATATATACGACATATACACATACATACATATATACATAATTATTATTTAAAGGTATTACGTCAGCAAAGCTGATTTTCACTTTCAACGGCGTGTTTTCGAACCGTGGCTAATGAGGAAATTCAAACACGGATTGTTAAACGTAAAATTCGGAGTTGTTAGCAGGATAGACGGTAATAGCGGACATTACCGAAGAAGTTATTTTGGGAATAAATATATTTAAAAAGTACAAATTTGATGTAAATATGAAAGTGAAAGTCCTGATTGTAGGGAACGAAGAGGTACCGTTTTGCAAGTGCTGAAATTGAACGGGAAATTTCAGCACTTATCAAATCCTCTAATATTCCCAAAACTATCCAAAAACGCATAATACCTCGCGAATCTAAACCACCTCGCTTGTACGGCCTTACTAAAGTCCATAAACCTGATGTACCTCTGCGTCCGATAGTTAGCACAATTGACTCGCCAACCTACCATCTGGCAAAATACCTGGCAAATTTCTTAAAACCTTATTCTGGTAACACCCCTACTAATGTTTTAAACTCCACTCATTTTATAGAACTAATTGCAAATATTGAGCTAGGCCCTAATGATATACTAGTCAGTTTTGACATAACATCCCTATTTACAAACGTACCTGTCATAGACACTGTCTCCATTATTAAACAACTCCTACCTCAAGAAAACGAATTTGAGTACCTGGCCACGCTCATTGAAAAATGCTTAACTTCTACCTATTTTGTCTTCGACGGACAATTTTACAAACAAACTTCGGGCACACCAATGGGCTCACCTCTATCCCCTATTGTGGCCAATATATTCATGGAGTCTTTGGAATCCATGGCTCTAGAATCCACAGACCTTAAACCAAAAACTTGGCTCCGTTATGTAGATGACACTTTTGTAATCTGGCCCCATGGACATCAAACGCTCAATAATTTTCTACACCACATAAACAATCAACATAAAGATATTAAGTTCACTATAGAAATTGAAAAGAACGGAACTCTGCCATTCCTTGATGTTCTGGTGGAGCGCCAACCTAACGGACGACTAGGTCATTCCGTATATCGAAAACCCACACACACAGACAGATACCTACATGTGTCGTCACATCATCATCCCTCACAAAAATCATCGGTAATCAACTCTCTAGTCCACCGTGCAATTAAGATTTCACAACCAGAACGCTTATCTAATGAACTGACCCATCTTAAAACCAGTCTTATAAAAACGGCTATCGTAACTCAGATATCGACAGAGTAATAAACCGGCATCTGCATACTACACGAACCACCAAACCACGCTGTAATCCCGATACACGTTCTTTAGCAATCCTTCCTTATATACACAGAGTAACAGACCGAATTGGCAAAATTCTACATAAACACAACATCAAAACAATCTATAAACCCACCAATAAAATTTCACAAATATTACCTATCCCAAAAGATTCCGAAAATAGTCTTAAAGCCCCAGGCGTATATAGTATACCCTGCAGTTGCGGTTTAGTATACATAGGAGAAACAGGACGGTCAGTGCAGACTAGACTAAACGAGCATAAGCGATGCTTAAGAAAAAGCCAGTACAATCGCTCAGCGGTGGCCGAACACCAACATGAAACAGGCCATACCATTAACTTTGACAAGACGAAACTAATTGCCAGAATTCCATTTTTCTACAATAGAAAAATTAGAGAATCCATAGAAATCAATAAAAATTCTAATAACCTAAACAAAGACGATGGCTACTACTTTTCCCCCATTTGGAAAACAAGCTTATGTTCACAACAGCGGAACCATGACGTTCACTGATCCGCTACGACACACCTCTCTATTCATGATCGCTCATGCATCAAGTTCTCGCTCTATATAAACTACCACTTTCGCTACTTTCACCAGTTACTTCACCACAAGACACCTGTTGGCTTTGAATGGGCTAGTGAGTCTGCTAGTTCAGGAGTAACTCTTCTCTTTACACTTTAACTTGTCTACTTAATATTATCTTTTTATTATTTTATTACTTATTTATTTTCTTGTCCTGATGAAGCCCCTTACAAAAGTGTGCGAAACGTCGACCTTAATTTATAAAATGACACGGTCCCAACCTGGAACCATAAATATTTATAATGACTCCGGCCGTGAAAGCCTCCGACAAAATCATTGGGTGGTGTTCTTCAGTTATTCATATAGTGAAAGGTTATAGTGTCGCGAAAGAGCCACCCACCAAGCACCGTTTTTCGAAGTTATTCGACCATTTAACAAAACCAGCATCTTGAACAGCAACGACTGGCGGAGTTTAGAATCTGATATTCAGATATGTTTGCAGTCGGTTGGGAAATATTGCTTTAATCAAGCATAAAAACAATATAGGAGATGGTCGACCAATAAGACAGACGAGAAGGCTTCCATTGGCCAAACGCAAGGATTGGCATCATCCTAGTGTATTTGAAGAGTGGCTACTGGCAAGTGGATAAACAGTTTTCCTTATCGGTACTAGTCTATGGTAATTTACTGTCATGTCATTTGGACACAATTTCCTTGCTACCTTCAAGCGCTTGATGGATAACATTCTATGGGTTATAAAATCGCGCCTCGCATATTTGGACAACGCGATTGTGTTTGGAAACACTTAAGAAATTTGATGGTGGGGTTTTGAAAGTTGAAGGAAGCCAATCTAAAATTGAGCCCAAAGAAGTGACATATACTTGACGAAGAGCTGAAGTACCTACGGCACGTATTTTCAGGATACGGAGTTACTCCATATCCGAAAAAGCTTAAGGCGATGCAAGAATGACCGACGCTATACAGCTACAAAATTACGAAGAGAATAACCAAGATCTAGGTGTTTTCCTGGATTAGGCGGCTCCGTGGCGTAGTGGTATGTGTGTGACTACTACGCCCAAGGTCCCGGGTTCGAATCCCGACACGGTCCGCTTGAAAAATGTTAGGCGAGCATTTTTCGCAAAAATACACCCTCGTTCGGATGAGAGGTAAAATGGAGGTCCCGTGTGTGAGTGTTGTCACGCACGTTAAAGATCCCTACCTTGCTTGGAACAGCAAGGATTCGGCAAAATTCAAAATTTTCCAGGTAAAAAAAAAAAACTCGCTTCCTGGCCAATGTAGTACCTTTGGGTGGAGCATTGGAAAATCACATGTAATGTTTTCCTGGATTGAGAAACCAAAGGAGAATGGCCATCGTTGTACGTTGAGTAGTATATTGAAGTTGTACTAGGTATGGTAGGATTCCTTGAAGGGGATTGTTTCTTGGTGCTATCCCTGGAAAATGAAGATGGATCCGTAAGTACGCTTCAAGTGTTGATTCCCAAAAGCCGGATATCGGAGGTTTTAGAACATTATAATTTGAGTAAGGGCCGCTATACTTGCGGCCATGTTCCCAATGCTCCATCCGAAGGTACTACATTGGGTTTAAACGCGAAAATATAAACGTGCATCAAATTAAATCTAACTTCAAAATTAATCCATCCTAAATAAAAATCGAATAAACTGAAACAAAAACTAAAAATAGGGTTTGAATAATGGTATCCCTAGTGTTGATTTTGGAGCGTGTCCGTTCAACAAGACACACGCGAAAGTAAAAGGGGAAGGATCCGTAATACCGGATAGCAGTCGCCTGCTCTGCTTACCGGTGCGACCTGAAAGGCCGACTTAAAACTATCCAAAGCTAGCTAACTACTTTTAAAAATGGATTCAAATTTGCTAAGCATTCGCCAAATATTTTTAATAGTGAATCCAGCTATTTTACGTGCTCTATAAATTTGATACCAAATCCCTGGTCTAAGTATTTATTCTAATTTCATCCTAAATTTGTCCCTAGCGTTCCCTATCATTTCCTAACTGACATATTACAAGTACAATCTTCTTTCGTATATATACTGCCACCAAAAATTGGCGGCAAAACGTCAAGCAAATAAAATCAAGCCACAGAACAAAAATACAGGCAAAAATATAAATATAAAATAAGTATTAATATAATGTATGTATATAAATAAACATAAAATAATATATAAATAAATAAATCTCTAAATAAGCAAAAGCATGTAACAATGAATAAATTGGCAAAAGCATCACCCAAATTATCAGTTGCACTCGCAAAAGCATTATGATGGCTAGCGCATTACACGCAAAAAGAAGTGCTCGTTAAATTATTTCAAAATCTTCGTATTAATACAAGTCTATACTTATGCAAGTACAGCCACCACAATTTTCCTACCTCGTATATAAATTTCTCCAGCATCTGAAGATCTGGTCGTCTTCTTATGTCTATTGATATCTTACAGCTAAGGGGATATTCCCGATTCCGATTTTCCGCGCATATAAGGTGGAACAGTGATTGTTTTAGTGGTGTTGGGGGTTAGTCGTGCATATTAGACTGGTTAATTATCATTATAATTTTTTTTTAATTATTAATATACAGGTTTCGGTTAAATCATGCTCATCATATCATTTTTCACGCCAAGTCGAAATAAATTTTTCAATCCCCCCACCCCCTTCACCCAGCGATTTACACGCGGTTATCGCCGTCCAATCTCGCGACCCTTCCCGCAAATTCTTTAAAGGCTGTTAAGAACGCCTTCTGGTTAGCCACTTCCCCGACTTCCTCTAGGCTCTTTGGCCATGCGAGTCCTACGATAGCTAATTTCACATCAGCTAACCCTCGATTTTCCACCTCGAGTGGACAGTCGAAGAGCACGTGCTCTGCGCCCGAATCTTTGCAAATACGCTTTCAGGGCGCCGTGCCCTGTTAACAGTTGCACCATTTTATAATCGAGCTTCACCTCGATCTTATCTCTAGCTACAATGCTCGGTATGAATTTCTGGGCCAACCTGCCTGTGGCAGCGTTGTTTCACCTCTCTTCCCATTGTCGGATTGACCTTTCGCGCAGCTTTCTTTTAATCAGAGACCGGTATCGAGGAATGAGATATCCGAAAGTCGCCCGTCGCGGCCTCTTTAGCTAATTCATCAGCCCTATCGTTTCCTACGTTACCATCGTGTGACTTACCCTAACAGAACTTTAAACGTCGCAACTCGAGCGCCGTATGCGCTATCCTCCAGACGTCCGCTTGGAGGTCCGTCGAGGTGTTCATATTTGTTAAAGCTGTCAGCGCCGATTTACTATTACTGATTATATGATACTCGTCTCTACCCGTATGGTTTATTACGTAATCGATGGCCTCTCGTATGGCTACCAATTCGCATTGGAAGATAGTGATCCAGTTCGCGAGTTTGTTTTGAAACCGAAACACCTCCCTTTCCTGCTTATATACGACAAACGCCACGCCTGCTTGCCCATCGTCCATGCGTGAACCATTCGTGTAAATTCTAATACCCGTCGCATCTCTATCACCTTCGATAAATTCGATTCCTCCAATATCGGCTGGATGCCCTAACTCTGATAAAACGATCTTTCTCGCAACCTCCCTATTACCAAGATTAATATCTTCGATTATTTCGCGCCTTTTCCCTATATCTATTAATCTCCTATTCCTAATCTCCCTAACGGCATAATCGATAGGGAGAGTCCTACTGATCACCAGGACCACCTCCATGGAGGTGGTCCTGTACGCCCTCGCCGCTTTTACAGCGCTTATTCGTTGTACGCTCGTCAATTGACGCATCTCCCGGACTTTACAACCTTCCGCCCATACAGATGCTGCGTACAGCATTGCCGGCTCAATTGCTCCGGCATAAATTGTCTTCAGCGATTCGCCCCTGAAACCCAAGTTTATTTTCGCCGCCGCCATCATTTTGTTCGATATTCCGCTGCCTTTGCTTTTAACGTACTGCACGTGAACTTTCCAATTTAACTTATCGCCAATCTTTACCCCGAGGTATGTAATTGCCTCCTTAAACGGCATTTTCTCCCCTCCTAGCTCTAGGGGGTCCCTGTCCCGCTCTCTATCCGAAATAAAGCGCCTTTGACTTCGCCGTGTTCAATTTTAATCGGTTTTTATACAAAGCTTTAATGACTGGACTAGATTTGTCCCGTATATTAGCAAGGTGGTGATTCGTTCACTCTGGTAGTTTGGTATGCATGTGTAATGCAATAAACAACATCAAGTTTAAAGAAAGGTTTATTTAAATATAAATCAAGCTAAGCGACTACACATCTTGAGAGCTTCTTACGTTCTAAACAACAAGTTACAGTAACCCCTTACTTACTCCCCCTACTACCCTTAGGTCTATAGACGCACGCAGAAGGCCTGTAATATTTTACACATCCTCCGGCGCGGCGGTACAACTTAACTTATCACTTCTTATTTCTAAAGGATACAATAATTGTATTGGGCGCCTAATTACGGTGCCATTCGCAATCTTAACGTAACAGACACGCACTTTGCCATCACGGCCGTTTTTAACGTCGTTCACCAACCCTAATTTTCACAATAACCGTCGCTTATCATTTCCATGTATTAATACGACATCCCCTTGCTTAATCGCACACTCACGCACATTCACGATATGATGAGCTCCTCTTAATAATTGTAAATATTCTGCGCTCCATCTTTTCCAAAAGTAGTCGATAACGTTTGTTCTCTGCTTCCATAGCCTACGAATCTCATCTCCATTAATAACACGGTCAACAAAAGGAATAGTAGCTAAAGCGGGTCCCAATAAAAAATGCGAAGGGGTTAACGGCATTAAATCCATAGGTTCACTACCTAAGTATGTGAGCGGGCGGGCGTTTATTGTTGCTTCAACCTCGGTACTGAGTGTATTTAGTTGATCTAAATTTAGTAAAGAACGTCCTATCGTAGCCCTAAGGGCGTCTTTTACACTTTTTACAAGTCGCTCGTAAAATCCTCCGTGCCAAGCGGCTCGCTCTATTATAAATTTCCACTTAATTTGGTGACTGTTTACAAACTCGATCAATTCTGTACTCGCCATCACTTCGTTTAAAGTCGATATTTCACGTGATATTCTTTTAAATGTTTTAGCGTTATCAGAGTAAATGACCTTAGGAATCCCTCTACGGGCAAAGAACCGTTTACATGCACTGATTGTAGACGCAACATCCATTTTCAAAACAATCTCTAGATGAAGTGCTCGTATAACCGCACAGGTAAATAAAAGCACATAACATGACTTTGAGTGATAACCCTCTTTAAAATACAACGGTCCGGCGAAGTCTAAACCTGTCACTTCAAAGGGCTTTGTTTGCTGTATTCGATCTCTAGGTAACGGCGCGAAGGAATGCGACCCTGATTTTCCACGATGTCGTTTACAGATAACGCATCTTGCTAAAACGGACTTTATTAATTGCCGTCCTCGTACAATCCAAAATCGTTTACGTACTTCATAAAGTGTCGCATTAACACCACTATGATGAAAAGTTTTATGAAACTTTATTATTAGTAGTTTACTTAAATGTGCATTTTTCGGTAGAATAACGGGATGCTTGAGGTCGAAATCTTCTCTTAAATTATGAAGACGTCCACCCAAATGCAGCAATTCATGTTTATCTAAGAAAGGACTTAAAGTTGAAATACTCGATTTTCGTTCAATGCCCTGACCCTTATGTAAGCTGTTAATCTTCGAATAATAAATGTCCCGCTGAGCTTGCAGCAGTAAACATATTTCTACCCTTTCAAATTCGTTTACGGTTAAGCTCTTCATTTCTTTATTATTTCTGGGTTTTAAATTTCCTATAAATCGTAAAACATATGCCGTTATCCGCACTAAACGATCAAAATCACTGTATCTGGAGGAATCTATAAATTGATTGCTACCTTTTATAGTGTCGTTAATTAGTAAAGACATTTTCGGTACTATATCTATCGTTGACGTAGCTGTCTCTATTGTATTATCTGGCCACGTTTGTTCACTTTCTAAGATTTCAATAAATTCAGGGTTTTGTTTTCGATTATTGATTAAATGTGTTCGTATCACGGAATTTACAAGAAACGGGCTACATGTAACTCCGAATGTTCCTCTATTCATACGATACGTTTCCAGTTCATTGTCGTTATTGTACCATAAAAATCGATGTGCGTCTTTATCGTCGGAATGTAAATAAATTTGTAGAAATGCTTTCTCAATGTCAGCCGTAATTCCGATCTCGCCTACACGAAAATTAAGCAAAATCTTAATTAAATCTGGACTTAAATTAGGCCCCTTTTCTAATAAGTCATTCAACGATTTTTGTCCCGGGGCATGTGAAGACGCATCGAAAACCACTCGTAAACGCGTTGTTTGTTTATCTTCTCTAAAAACCGGCCTGTGTGGCATGTAGTAAACACGATCGCCATTTGTTTTTTCAGCATCACCGCGGGAAATTAACTCGGCATAATTATTATCGAACATTCCTTTGATAGCTGCGTTATATTCACATATTTTGTTAATATTGGTCAATTTAAACTTTAACCTTTGAGCACGAATTCGGGCACTAATTAAATTATCATTTTCAATCACTGCATCCTCATTCTTCCACGGTAACGCTACTAAATATCGATCATCACATTTATGAACGTTATTTTTCAAAAAATTATCGAAAAATTTCTTATCGTCGTCTGCTTCTTTGGTTATACCTATTGTTTCTAAACGCCACATACTTTCGATCTCAGCTTCTGTTTTTATAACTGTCGCATGTAACACTGTTTGCAGATTTACTCCTATGGTTGTAGCATCAACTGGTATGGGGCCATGCAAAGCATAACCAAATTTCGTGTCCACCGCTACTAAACCTTTGTTTAGACGAATATTTTTTCCTGTCACTACTGTCCAGTAACTGTCTGCCCCAATAAGGATACTAATTCCATCAACAATTAACGCTCGATCTATATTAAACGGGATATTGTCAGCAAGCTGCAAGTTTTGATACTCTATCACGCTTTCTTTAGGTACATGTAAATCATCCATGCAAATTTCTGGAACTTCCATAGCCTCAATCGTTAAAATTTCATCTGTATATTGTCCCTTCAAAGTAATTAAAACGCGACGTTGTAAAGCTTAGAGGGAATCGATGCACTATCTCCAAACGCGGCAATACGAACCCTATGTTGTCCAACTACAGGTAAATTTAATACCCTTGATAGATTCTCCTTAATAAATGAAAGTTGACTGCCGCCGTCCATAACTAATCTGATTAACTTCTTTGAATTTTCGCCAAAGGCATAAACACAAGCCGTTTGCAATAGCACATTTTTGTTTACGTTTGTCATCAAACTGGACACCGACGGTGCCGAAGTGTTCATTGAACTCTCGCCTTTCGTTAATTTCATTGCAATACCTGTCTTCTCAGCGTTGTGTCTATCTTTACCTGGCTTAAAGTTTGGGTCGCACATTGTTGTAGCATGCCTACCGCTGCATTCCTTACATTTTAAGAATCTATTTTTACAATATTTAGCACTATGGTTATTTCTCGTACAACGGTAACAATTTCCTGCTGCTTTTAGAATTTCTTTCTTTCTTGCCAAAGGTACATCTGAGTCACACATTTCGGTTTTATGGTCTTTCTTGCAGAAAGCACAGCATTCAAGACGTTTGTTCGGCGTGACTAATAAACTAGACGCAGTTCCTTTGTAATGCGTTCTCTTTTCTGTTGGGAGCATCTTTTCTTTACAATTTGCATCCGGTATTAAAGCTTGTTCTAACGACTCGAGTTCATTTTTAAGAAACCGCAATAAATCCTTTACCTGGCGATCTGAATCTTCCTCTGACCTTAATGATGAACTTTCTAAATTATTCGTAATAATTTCTAGATGATTGGATGATTTCATTTTCATTTGTCGATAAAATCCTAAACGCAATTCCGTTGGCAATGACTTAATGAGAGTCGACTTTACGATTATGTTATATTGAGAACTAGATACTTCTAATATTTCAAGAGCACGCATAGCTGAAGTAATTAGATTGTAATTCTTCCTTAAAGTGCTTACGTCATTTTTAGATTTTACAGGTTCGATTTTCATAATGCTATCAATATATTGTTCAATTAGCCGTTCCCCATTTCCAAATTGATCCTTTAATATATTTAAAGCTTCTTCATAGAATGCTCCAGATGGAGGAAATCCCTCAATTGCTTCAGCGGCCCTTCCCGTGACATACATTCGCAGGTAGTTGAATCGATCTCCGTTCGTTAATTGTTGATTGTCGTGGATCATACTTATGAATTGTTCCCAGAAAGGAAGCCAGCCCTTTGCAGTACCATCATACTTCGCTAACTGTACACGTTGAAGCTTCACTGACGTAAAGGATGGCTTACTTGTTTCGTTACTTACTGGTACCGTATTCGTTAAATTCGAGTCAACCTCTATCTGCGATTTTTCTGGACATTTTAATCTAAATTCCAACTTAGACATCGTAGTTACAGCAACCTCTTCATATTCATACCTTTTCATTAACTCGTCCTCTAGATTTTCTTTAAGCAGAGGTTCAATTTGCTTATCAATTTCTTTCAGATTGTCACTCGCAAGCTTTAACTTTGACATAGCTGTATAAATGTCTTCAACACTGAAACTACTTCCTAGCATAGAATTTATATTATTAACTGTTTTAGTTAAGTGCGTTCTACAAATCGTCCGTTTTACTTGTTCCATCACGAAGCCTCGATAGTATAGCCGTCTGTTAAATATTCGCGTTCGCGTTCCGTTATTCCGAATATTTACGTTAAAGCTCGTTTATATTTATCACCAGATCGTTCCCGTGTTTCGGCCCAAAGCTGATGTAATGCAATAAACAACATCAAGTTTAAAGAAAGGTTTATTTAAATATAAATCAAGCTAAGCGACTACACATCTTGAGAGCTTCTTACGTTCTAAACAACAAGTTACAGTAACCCCTTACTTACTCCCTCTACTACCCTTAGGTCTATAGACGCACGCAGAAGACCTGTAATATTTTACACAGCATGAAAGTAATCTAATGCCGTTGTACCTACAAAAAAATAATAATCAGGCTGGAAATAAATCCACAAATAATCGTAACACAATTTCTTAAGATTAATTATTGTTATGTTAACAATAGTAATAAGTATTTTAAGTATGTATTTTTTTTCAGTTCAGATTTAATAACCATGACTTGACTCGCACAATATATATGAATTAACAAAATAGTTATGTAAACAACTGGAACTTCAAAAATGGTTTTTAAATTGTGTATTAACAAAATTATTTTATAGTATTTAGATCCCGAAGGATACGATTCCTCCCCGTACCTTTCACTAATTCTCTGATTTGTGATAAATTCATACCTTTGGTAAACCACGCATTACATAAGATGATTTTAGGGTGCATCAATTTGAATAGGCATACACTAAATTCACGATGATGTTGGGTTGAATTGTGGTTAAAATATTGTGAAGTACTTGGTATATTTAAGCATGCCTTCTGTAGATTTTTAAAATTTACCTTTTTAAATTAACCATTTAAACTGCAATTTTGTCAGCAGATCAATATTGTCGCTATTTGTGCACGTGATCCTTTACAATACGAATAAAGTTGTGTTGAATTGTGGTCGTTGTGGACACGCCCTGGGAGCCTTTACGACCGTAAACAGCCGTATACCTAATGCTAGGACCAAATAATTATTAATTTAGGTTTTAAATTTAAGATGAAGCGTTTAGAATTGTTCTTATTTTTCTATAATTAATGTATTAAAAAAGTTAATTTTCATTGTACAAATTGCTTGACATTGATCATTTGATAAGGGAGAGAATTTATTATTAGTTAGATATTGTTCAGTGACTTGTATTCATACACGCTTTTAAGCACTGGCTTATTACTTAATACGTTTGCTCGTGAACTGGTGCGTAGTTAAATAAATAAGAAAATTGCTTTTAGTTTAAGGCAATATGGAAGAAATATTTGAGTTGGTGTTCTTTGTAGGTTTATTATACTGGTTTTGGCCGTACTTATTTTTAGGAATATTTACAAGGTATGTTCAAAATTACATTTGTTTGGAATTTAGATTTGTCATGGTTGAACTTTTTAATTTATCATTTTTTAAGCAATAGATAAATTCGGTATAATGAGGATAACTAGCGGTTATTGTTATTTAACACTACCAATTTGATTAATTAGTGGATTAATTTGTATAATTTATTTTGCGTCCTGCGCAACGAGTGTATGAATTAAACTGCTTTAAAGTTTTCGATATAAAATACGTTTTTATTAGTGATTTAAATCAAATAATTTTTCTTCAATTTAAAGGTTTAAATAAAATTTTGCGTTTAAAATATGTATAAAAATCTACTAAACGTTTCGTAGATCTGTACATTACCGTTTTTATAAAAAATATATAAAAAGGTGTTCTAACCAGTATAAAAAATATAGAATATCAATAAAAACGTATTTTTTGTTGTGTGTGTGTCAAGTTAGCAACGCGCGACTCGGCAACGAACTATAACATATCTTGTGCTATAAAACAATATCTAAGCAACTAATTGGAATTAAACATTCCTTGTTGCAGGGTATAATAACAATATGATAAACTAACCTTGAGAAAAGATTCAGCCTTGTACGTTCTACCAAAAACTCAAAAACTGACAATTAACTTTTAAGTATACCTACTAGCAGCAGTGCGCCTTACAATAAAATATACATATCTCCGAAAAAAATGGTACTCCCGCCTTTTGACATATATACAAGGTGAACCACATAGTAAGCTAACTTTTTGAAAAATTTCGGCCTCCTGCGTTTCGCCAAAAATTCGGCAACGGACAATTAACTTTTGCTATACGTATTAAAAGCGGTGCACCGTCACATTAAAAAATTCATATCTCAGAAAAAAATTGGTACTCCCGCGTTTTGACTTATATACAAAGTGTACCACATAGTAAGCTAACTTTATGAAAAATTTTGGCCACCTGCGTTTCTTCAAAAACTCGGCAACGGACAATTAACTTTTGCTTTACGTACTAAAAGCGGTGCGCCGTCACATTAAAAAAATCATCTCTCAAAAAAATGGGTACTCCCGCTTATTATGCGGTACACCTTGTATATATGGCAAAACGCGGGAGTACCAATTTTTTTCAGAGATATAAATTTTTTAATGTGACGGCGCACCTTTTAGTACGTAAAGCAAAAGTTAATTGTCCGTTGCCGAGTTTTTGGCGAAACGCATGAGGCCGAAATATTTTAAAAAGTTAGCGTACTATGTGGTACACCTTTTATATATGTCAAAATGCGGGAGTACCAATTTTTTTTCAGAGATATGAATTTTGTAATGTGACGGCGGGATGCACCGCTTTGAATACGTATAGCAAAAGTTAATTGTCCGTTACCGAGTTTTTGGCGAAACGCAGGAGGCCGAAATATTTTAGAAAGTTAGCTTACTATGTGGTACACCTTGTATATATGTCAAAACGCGGGAGTACCAATTGTTTTTAGAGATATGGAATTTTTAATGTGACGGCGCTCTGTTTTTAGTACATAAAGCAAAAGTTAATTGTCCGTTGCCGAGTATTTGGCGAAGCGCAGGAGACTGAAATTTTTGAAAAAGTTAGCTTATTATGCGGTACACCTTGTATATATGTCAAAACGCGGGAGTACCAATTTTTTTCTGAGATGAATATTTTAATGTGACGGCGCACTGCTTTTAGTACGTATAGTAAAAGTTAATTGTCCGTTGCCGAGTTTTTGAAGAAACGCAGGAGGCTGAAATTTTTCAAAAAGTTAGCTTAATATGTGGTACACCTTGTATATATGTCAAAACGCGGGAGTACCAATTTTTTTCAGAGATATGGAATTTTTAATGTGACGGCGCACTGTTTTTAGTACGTAAAGCAAAAGTAAATTGTCCGTTGCTGAGTTTTTGGCGAAACCCAGGAGGCTGAAATTTTTCAAAAAGTTATCTTACTATGTGGTACACCTTGTATATATGGCAAAACGCGGGAGTACAAATATTTTTCAGAGATATAAATTTTTTAATGTGACGGCGTACCTTTTAGTACGTAAAGCAAAAGTTAATTGTCCGTTGCCGAGTTTTTGGCGAAACGCATGAGGCCGAAATATTTAAAAAAGTTAGCGTACTATGTGGTACACCTTTTATATATGTCAAAACGCGGGTGTACCAATTTTGTAATGTGACGGCGGGGCGCACCGCTTTGAATACGTATAGCAAAAGTTAATTGTCCGTTACCGAGTTTTTGACGAAACGCAGGAGGCCGAAATATTTTAGAAAGTTAGCTTACTATGTGGTACACCTTGTATATATGTCAAAACGCGCGAGTACCAATTGTTTTTAGAGTTATGGAATTTTTAATGTGACGGCGCACTGTTTTTAGTACGTAAAGCAAAAGTTAATTGTCCGTTGCCGAGTATTTGGCGAAGCGCAGGAGGCTGAAATTTTTTAAAAAGTTAGCTTATTATGCGGTACACCTTGTATATATGTCAAAACGCGGGAGTACCAATTTTTTTGAGAGATATGAATTTTTTAATGTGACGGAGCACCGCTTTTAATACGCATAGCAAAAGTTAATTGTCCATTGCCGGTTTTTAGTAAAACGCAGGAGGCCGAAATGTTTTAAAAGTTAGCTTATGTGGTACACCTTCTATGTATGTCAAAACGCGGGAGTACCAATTTTATTCCGAGATGAATTTTTTAATGTGACGGCGCACTGCTTTTAGTACGTATAGCAAAAGTTAATTCTCCGTTGCCGAGTTTTTGGCGAAACGCAGGAGACTGAAATTTTTCAAAAAGTTAGCTTACATGTGGTACGCTTTGTACATATGTCAAAACGCGGGAGTACCAATTTTTTTCGGATATATATATATATATATATATATATATATATTTGTATACCACCCCCTCAATTCTTACTTTATTACTTTATTTTTGTCGCCGCGCGCCCCTTCTTACAATGCTTTTTTGTATAATGTGCAAACACCTATTGCACGCCACGTACTTTTGCAACGTTTGGTTGGTTATCTAATCAAAATGTTTATTACTATGCCTCGACTATATGAACTCTTTTCTCAGGGTGTCCACCTACTTACCGTGGGTTCGGTGGTAAGTAGATGTGCAATGCCCAACCAAACTGCACTATCTTTTGTTTTACTACTTTTATATAAATTTACCACTGTATATGCCAAAATTTAATGATCAACGTAGCCTTGTGCCAAATTAATTAATAATACACAATTTCTGACTTTGTCGTTTTAAGATATTTCACAGCACTCACCTGGATTATACTTCGTTGCTGGCCTTTTTACTGCTGGCTCAAGATCTTTGTCGCCGTATGCGTCTTTACATGGATTCACTATCGTTGGAAACTTTCGTATCGCCTCCAGGTATCTTAGTATAATTTTGTTGATCCCCAATCTGAAATAAATAACCCGAATTTTAGAATTTAGAATAACCGTTTTGTTTACTTCCCTGCGCTAATTCTTCCGTATTACTTTCTTCGTAGCCTTTAATTCTTCCAATTGCTGCTCTCAAATCGCTCAATCCAAATCTATTCTCGTTCCGCTCAATCCAAATCTATTCCACGTTCAGCTCAATCCAAACCTATTCTCCTTTCAGCTCAATCCAAATCTATTCCCGTTCCTTATCTTAAAAACCACTCAATGACCCGCTATACATAAATCTCTATCCAAATCAATCCAATCAATGCCCCATTAACCATAAATCCGTAACCAAATCAATCCAAATCTTATTCACGCTTACAATTCTTCACCGATGTCTTCTGCCTTTATCAAATCCGTTCCTAAACAATCTTACTTTTCGCCGCTTCGCTATTTCACTAACACCAATCTTCTCTTTAATTCGTCGTCGCTATTCTTTACTAACCACTGATGCTTCTCGTTACTCCACTTTAATAAATTAAACTCTTCAAATTCAAACACATTTATTTCTTTTTCAAAATATTTAAACAATTTTAGCGCAGGTTTACAAAATACGTCTTTACACAAAATTAAATCGAAAAAGATCTCTGTTATTTACTTTCCAAGGCGATTACTACAACAAATCCAGCTTACTTAATCACGTTTTACATAAATAAAAACATCCAATAACATTTTATCCCTTATTTTGTGTCACAAATACCTTCACTATTGTCCTTTTACACTTTCCTAGTTTGTACATAATTCTATCATTGGTCCTAAATAATTCACAATTCTCCAATCACATTTGACACTGCTATAACTTATAATTTTGAGATTACATATTCGTCCAAAAGTTGATTCTATTTAAATAAAAAGCCAAAATAATTCACACATGACCTGGATGCGTGGTTGATAGTAGACATCCGTAGACGCATCCGGTTTTCGGATGGCAAATGTACTTTCAATGGCCTATTAAATTGTAACTCAGTATAAAACCTTGAGCACTGTGTATTTTATCAACGTCATTAAGTCATTATAATTTACCTTTTGGCACATACATTTCAAATTAACATTGTAAATACTTTAGCATATGTAAAGTACGGCAAAACATAATTTTTGAATTACGGGATCTGATATATGGATCATTCGATTTGGCATACACCCCCTTTAACCCAAAACTACCCTTAGAACCCTCGTAGCTCCCACCTGACACTACAATATATATATATATATATATATATATATATATATATATATATTAATGTGAGGCGCACTGCTCCTAGTAGGTATACTTAAAAGTTAATTATACGTTTTTGAATTTTTGGTAGAACGTACAAGGCAGAGTCTTTTCTCAAGGTTAGTTTATCATATTATTATTATACTCCCAACAAGGAATGTTTAATTCCAATTAGTTGCTTAGATTTAATTGTTTTATAACATAAGATATGTTATAGTCCGGTCCAGTATAGTAGGTGTGCGGTTGTGATTATAGTTCGTTGCCGAGTCGCGCATTGCTAACTTGACACACATTTTTTTGTTTTGATTCTTACTAATTCTTACTAATTAAAAATTGAAATCTGGGAACTTCTTTACATATTACTATAAAAAAGTTACACAGCTATGATGTTGATTGACCTTAAATTACATAACAAACGAATTAGTTTCAGAATAAAATTAATGTAAAATAGTAAATAAAGAAACCTCTGAATATTTTTATTAATAATTTGTACTGGTCTTTTATAAGTTTGTATCCCATGCTTCCATTAGTTACAATAAAAACCTTAGATAAATAAACAAAACTAACCTTCCTATCGGTCGGCGGCTTTTTCTTTCTAAAATTTAATGCAGTGTTTTCTTATGGTTCGATAGGGAATATCTCATGTTTGTGCTTTTCAATTTGTATTGCAATATTTATACATCGATTTTTTAATTAACTCTAGAGGAAGCCATGTTTCACGATATTTGCACACAGTAATCTTTTAAACCGTTGGTTCATTTATCACCTATATGAGTGATAGACAACATATATATTTTTTAATTAACCCTAGAGTAAGCCATGGTGCACAATTTTTGCACAAAGTATTTTTTTAAACCCTGCAAATAACATATACCACTATGAATTATTTTTACAAATTAGACGTACAATGTGTTGCTTATAGGTACCAAGACTCTCTAATTTTATATGGTATATTTGCCAACACTTACTTTTTATAGAAACGAGTTCAATGTATTTTGCAATTTATGGATGACGTCACACTATTTGCAGACAATGTTTTTATCCACTTCCCTAGACCTGTTTAATAGTTTGAAAATTTTAGATACTAAAACCAGGGCGTTTAATTCAATGCATAAATAACATACTTGTTAGATACAGTAAAAAAATATATTTTTAATTATTAATATATCTACGTCTTGCATATATTTGCATTCATTCTCCATAGTTATATGGTATACTTGCCAACATTTAATTTCTGTTGGACATCTAACTAACCACATGTCACTAATTGTAAGTACCAACTTATAATTAAGACAGGTCAGACACTTGGTAATAAAATTTAACCCTATACAAGTACGTTGCCTGCAACTTAGACGAATATATTATACATTTTTACATATTTTTAGCTACAGTATGCAATCTATAGTACAGAAAAACAATTTTTAAAATACACAACCATCTGACCATTGTTTCTTGTAACCTACCATTAGTTTCAAATTCTACTCGCTGCTTTATTTTAGCTGTATTTTCTTCGTTTCCTAGAGCACAATGGGAATTGCAACTATTGGATTTACAGTCATGTCTAATTTGTAGTGGACTTGTCACTCTTGATTCAAATTTCCAGCATTCAAATAATTGAAAGTACTGCTAGAATAAATGTAAAATTATGAATAAACCATTTGTAACTAAAAATCGCTCAAAACGTTTTCAATCACGTTAGAAATATTTAATTAATAGCTATGTAGGAAATCATTGATATAATAAATAAAAATATGTAATGCAGAATACGTTAAATATACATAACCAGAGGCAATCTATATATTGCATCAACTAATTAGTCAAGTTCATGTGTTATGATGGTGTTAGCGTTTTAAAGACAATTATGTCAATAGTTGTTTATGCACTGTTTCAAACGTTTTCAGTATTTCTGTGACTGGAAAAAATTTGACATTTCATACTTCTTGACAGGTAACAAAATGTCACTTTTTATGAATTTACTTTTTTCCCCGGGAAAAAATGAGTACTTTTTTCCCGGGTATGTGCAAATAAGTAAGAACACGAAGATATTTAATTTAAAGCCGGGCGCAACACCTGTGTGGACATGAAGCGCAAAACTGTTGATTTCTGATTTCTGAATATTCAAAACAACCGATATAAACAACTTAAGTAAGCAATTTTTGAAACCACTCGCAGAATTAAATTGACAGATATTTGATTACTTGTTTGAAACTTCAAATTTGACATTCATTGATTTTTGACTTTTATATATTGAAATATTTTTTTCAATATTAAATCACGTTTTGCATGTCACAGAAAAAAATAATGTATTATACACGGGTAAAAATGTAAGATTTTAGCTCTCGGTGTTTTGTCTCCCGACGCGAAACGGAGGGAGACAAACACACCTCGAGCTAAAATCTAGTACTTTTCTCATGTTTAATAAATAACTATTTTATCATAAATAGAAAAAACAAAACGCACTTACCATGTTACCGAAAAACGAGTTGGAAAGCACGAATAATTAGTTTTATTAAATTCAAAATGCGGAAAAGGTTCCACAACACCTAATGCAGTATTTATATTCAAACACTCAAGGATGAAATCATTGAAAATACATAACTTCTAACAAACCTTCTGCTTTACCGTAAATATTCAAGCAATGAACTGTTGAAATGAAGGGTATATTTCACTAGATTATTAAAAATTGTGCGACTTTCCCATTTTTAAATTATCGTTGGACTTTGAATTCTATAATTATACAGATAATTTTATATAGAATAAATTAAAATATTATATTAATATTATTTTTTAAACTTCCTAATTTCGAAAAATGAGCATTAAACACTAGCAAAATATGGACCTACATTAGTGTATCATATCATTCACACTACAATTTCCACAAGTCTTTTATCCAAGTTAATTCTAATTTGTATTTAAGGAAATATAAAGTGTAGTTGTCAAGTAATTTTATTTTTATGCCGTAACTTGGTAGGCACTAATCCATTTATTTTTCTGAAAAATTCTAAATCAGATACTTGTTTTAAGTGTATAAAGAAATCCCAGAAAGCGAGATAACCTTCATGTGCAAAATCTCGCGATCGCCTTAAAAGAGCTGTAACTCGGTAAGGGTTAGTCCGATTTATGATAAATACGTTACTAGTCTTAGAGCAGTATTATAAGTATTTATAGTTATAAACAGTAATGGCAAAGTAAGTGTAATTAAAAGGGCAACGTTTATTAATATCCTTATTAAATGAAATGGTTTAGTTAGTTATGGAATATATACATTGTTGCAGAAATAAATTCCGCTCATTGTAGGGCCCTATAATTTGCTTGGATGATGCAATCTGAGCTTGTGTTTTGCTTTACAAGAAATAATTCACCGTAATATTATTCCATTAGTTTTAATACACTAGCGTATTTATTCTTATTTTTATAATTGTAGGTTGATTTGAAAACTATAAAGTTTAATAAGTATGTCCATTAATATTATTTATATAGTATAAGAACTGGTCATTTGTCTCACGCACAGGTAACGCGCTTGATAACGTTAGATTCGGAAAAGCAAGGCACTTTCCTCGCTATCTTCAAAAAGGACAATATGTCCACCGATAATAAATCAATTGCATGGAAGCAGAGGTTCGGTTATTTTGTAGTAGAACACTGATGTAGTCCACATCGTGTTTGTTAGAAAGAAATTTCTCAATGGTATGTTAGTTTTTCATTATTTGATATAAAATTAATTATTTATTATTAGTGCAATTTCGATAACTTCTTTGATGATAACTTCGATGAATTGTTTGAGTTTAACAAAATGAAACTTCGCATTTATATATAAAGAAGATAATTCAGAACGAGCTGTATGACGCAATATTAGCGCTGTACAGGAAGGTAGTTGACACTTACTTATCTTGGTTGCTTTGCCTTGTGAAACAGACAGTTTATAAAGAAAAACTCGTTTTGACTTAGGATAACTACTTAAAATGAAAATTTTAACAAGGCTGAAGTTACATATGGATTTAAAACGAATGCATTCAAATTTAGCAGTGCTGCCAACATGATGTAACCTCACAATTTTCAGTATGTGCACATGCAGTCAAAAGTAGTTGAATATTATTAACTGAACATTCTAAGCTTATAATACAACCTTTTTGAAACATTTTGGTGCATATTCAGTCATACATTAACAGATAAACGTAATATTAAAAATAATAAAATGCTATTTACCACCAACGTAGAATATATAATATTTAAAGTGAATTATTTACAAGAGATTTCTGCTGGTATAAAAATTCCAGCATTGCTATCTTCAAATTCATTTAAAAGAACGTCAACTAGATCTTCTTTACTCGAAAACTGTAGATCTTCCTCTAAAGTAGCTGCTGACTTCAACCTAGGGCTACCCCTGCCTCTTTTTGCTTTAACAGAAGTGCAACCAGTATCTGAAAATTGCTGAGGTCCTTGAACATCAATGTAATGATAATCTTGCATGTGACCTCTAAAATATGGATTATCTGGCGAACTAGCAAGACTCATTTGGTCTGGTTCAGCTATACTATAATTTTCTTCGTCGACAATAAGCCACGTGTGGTCATCATCTTGGTAGGCTTGATCTGAAGCTAAAGCAATTTTTGCTTCTAACTGAGTTAGATGTTCATCATGCTCAGATAATGTAAACTTACAGATGTTTACTAGTTTCCGCTTTTTGAGTAATTGGTGAATCTTTACCATTATACGAAACGCAATTTTCTAAAATTTGTTGTACATCATTTAAAACTCATGTCGGCTATGGTATTTATGCATGGATACTTTTTTAGATATCGTCTGCAAATCCATTGGCCTTCTAATCACTGTATAATAATCTTTCACTAACTTTTTGTTTACGGGTTTTAGGAAAGGCCATGACTCCGACATTGCTTTCAATTTATAATTAAGTACATTATCCAAAATATATGTTAACGCAACTTGATCACTATCTAACAAAAGATTGATTGCTTTTTCCAGTCGTATTAGTCTATCCTTTTTTTCTTCTAATCTTTTGATACATTTATTCAACATATGCTGTGCGGCTACAGTTACACTACTATTTTTACCGTTATAGCAGGCAAAATTTTTAAAAATTTGATCTATATCAACCAAAAATTCCTCACGACTATGGTATTTCTTTTGGTGCAAGTTATCTCGAATCGATTGTAAATCCATGGGTCGTTGGATAATATTTTGATAGAGTTTGACTAAATTCGCATTAACAGGAAATAAGAATGGTTGTACATCTGGCATATCATGAAGTTTATTTAAGATTTCTTCAAGAATACTAGATAGTATAACAATTGGATCGGTTGTTCGTCTATTGGCAGGTTTATTATGTCTTTTCAGATAATCTTAATGTAGTTCAGAATTATGCCGATACCGGTTTCTTGCATGCATTGTATCTCTAGGAACTTTCGAAACTAAGGTACGTCGTTTCATTTCTTCGGAATGCATTTCGTAGAATAGAATATATGCTTCTACTTTTACTAGTGTTTTAGGGGATATACTGCACACCTTGGAATCGTTATATTCATGCCTACAAATGAGTACGGATGTTGACAGTATGCGATGTAATGGCCTCTCAATGTAGTCCCACTGTGTTTCGATATTGCATACAGGTTATAATGACAATTTCCAAGATTTGTTTCTGCAGCGTAGTGTTGCATATCTAGACCTTCTAATGGAAAATCTATAGGCGTAGATAGCTTTCTTTGATATGTACCTGTAGGTGAAAAGGACTCTTACCCTAAATAACGTGTTTTGCCATTTTTCAAAAAGTGTCGTCGTTTAAAAAATATTTGCTTTTGCCGAAAACACTGCAAACCCGGAAAAAGTCCAGACTTCAAAATTAATTTTCTCAAATTCGGTGAGCAATAACGGCCAGATGGTAGTACTGTTTGAAGAGTGGTGGTAACAGATGGTTCCATAGACTGCATACTGTAGCTAATAATTTGTAATAGGATTAAATTTCGCCCAGGTACAGGTAGATTAGTCATAGTGTCTGAACATTCTGTCAGGAGTGGATGCCGTAGGATGGTAGAGCATCCTACACAGTAAGAAATAAAAAAGAAAAGCTCTTCTCTTATACCAGATAAAAGCATTTTTATGTTAGCGAACCCGGTCTAACCTCTTACAAGGTGCACGTTTTAATCAATAAAATGTTATTTTTGCACTTATCTTTTATATTGGCGTTTGTGGTCCCTTGATCAGGTTTACAATATTTATTAAATTAACGCTAGTCATGTTTATCTTCATCATCATCATTAAGTCTTCAGTCCTGGAACTGGTTAGACGCGTACCTCCATTGCTTCCTATTCTGAACTAACCTACACATTTCCCTAAAATTTCCAGTGTGCATCTTTCATTATCTACGTGCAGTAGTCTGATTTAGATCTACATCTACCTCTCCTTTTTCCCATATCTGATGTAATATAGCCGACATTATTCCCCAAAAAGTCTTAGAAAATATCCTGTCCTTCTATGTCTCCTATTTTTTTTTTGTTTTTCACAGATATCTTTATTCTTCTATTATTTCTATAATCTCTTTGTAATTAACTATATCTGTCCATGCTATCATCATCATACATCTGAAGCATAACATTTCAAAAAGCTTCCTCCTTTTCCTGTCAGGCTTCTCTTACTGATCCTATTTCATAGACGTACAGTGCTGTGCTCCACACATATACTTTCAACACTTGTGTCCTTGTTTCTATGTTTGTTGTCTTCGAACATAGCCGCTGCTCTTTCTTATTAATACAGTTAGGTTCCCCTTGTATTGTTTTGTAAATATATAGCTTATTTCACTGGTATTCAGTGGTATGTGAAGGGGAGGCGGCTCTGTGGTGTAGTGGTATGTGTGTGACAACTACGCCTAAGGTCACGGGTTCGAATCCTGACACGGTCTGCTTGAAAAATGTTAGGCGAGCATTTTTCACAAAAATACACCCTCGTTAAAGATCTCTACCTTGCTTGGAACAGCAAGGGTTCGGCAAAATTCCAAATTTTCCAGGTAAAAAAAAGTCGCTTCCTGGTCAATGTAGTACCTTCGGGTGGAACATCGGAAAAACACATGTAAGGTATGTGAAGGGGGTTATGCAACCTGTGGCTACCAAGATTCCCCAGCACCTGAATATTTGCCTAATTAATAGTTTTCCAAATAATCCTTTGCACAATCAAGATTAGTTGAAAATATTGCAAAACCAACACCTGTATTTGTTTCTAATACTCGACAGATTTAAGTGCAATTAGCTTTTTGTCATAAGCTTTCCTCCACTGATTTCTTTTCTAGCTTTGTTTTTCTTAAATTTTATTATTACCATATTATTTGCTCACGTATATTATTCGAAGACATTTGCAATATGGACAATTAAAACTGTGAAAATGCAATTTTTTAATGGGTACAATATAATACTGTAGATTACAGAATTCTTTTATTTGAATGCTTGTAATTAATTTGGATAGCAGAAAGTAGAACTTTATATTCTGGCAATGCACTTTTTGAGACTTTTAACAATCAATACAGGATTCTATTTGATTTGCCAATTATTTACGAGAGTTTTGTAGTTTTTTTTAAATAAAAGAGATGTGTTTAGTAGTTGCTATTTAGTGATCACAGAAGAATACATCGAATGGATTAAACTCCTTAAGTTATGTAAATCTCAAATACAATCTTGATACTCTATTTTAGTATAATTACTTATTATCAGATTATTCCAGACATGTAATATAAATTAGCCTCTTCATTGTGTATTACAAAACAAATGATTGCATTTAACAACTTCTATGCTTGAAAGTTTTAAACGTATAAACTTCATGCAACTTTGCATGTTTTGCTTCGAATATAATTGTTACATATTACTTGGTTGGCGTGAATTAGTCAATGAATGAATACTCTCAAATAAAGTTCACGCTTATATACAAATTATCTAATTACGTTATGATTCTCCGGAGTTTTCGGGTTTTAATTTGAAACTTAGTCGCATGTGATGTGTAATATTTCCCAGAATTCCACAGTTTTAATGGTCTAGTTAGTGTCAAACCACCTCGACCGATTTGATTTACGAGCATCGCAATCTTTATCTTTGTCGAACGCACAAAGTAATGGTTCGCGGTTTTTTTCACTAATATGTAAGGGTATTAAACCGCGTTATTATTTATCTTTTTTATTACTTTTTAATGTTCGCGCTCCTAGAATCGAGCATTCATTGATTTAATGGCTTTTAAAAACATTTCTTGATAAGGAATGACGTATCGGTTTCCGAATAAAGAAAATTCTAAAGTTTGTTTCACTTAAAATTCATAAAGTGAATTAAAATGATATTTTGTTCACACGGAAGTCAATTTATATGATTAATAAAAGCTTTAATTGCTTTAAAATGCAAAAGATTTGCATCTTAATAATTGCAACAAAGGAGGTGTCTTAACGCATATGAAGTGAATGGTTTTTCATTCTACGTCATTCAACTAATTTGTATTATAATAAAGTTCTTATCTTTAAAAATGTATGTAATGCGTTATAAAGTATCTCAAGAGTAATTAGTTGTACATTACGGCTTAAATTTGTACACACGGCTGTATTATGGTTTTAAAATTGGGGCTTTTAAATACACGGGAAGTGTGTTTTGCTTTGCATTTTAAAAGCAGAAGTACGTTTGTATTATACAGGGTGGAACAATGAATCTTCTGAAATTTCAATGTTTCCAGTTTCTTTGTAATTGAGTGGGTTTTATTTATAAAATTTGGATTTCCAAGACCTCTTGTGACGTCTTTATCACGTCAATATATGTATAAACTGTAATTACTTTAACACCAATTACCATCAAGTGCGTATTCAAACCATTTTGCTCGTTTTTATGTTTTGATACAAATTTGATCATTACGGTAAAGTTGTTATTTTTTCAATAGTAAGGTTGTTACTCGCTTACCTAAACAGAGGACATGCTAGATTACACAGAATTTACAAATGAAATAATATAATTTACGTTTCGAATTAAACAAAATAGATAAATTATTCGCATTGCTTACCTTCTAGTTTAATACATATTAGCAAACTGTGTATCAGTTAAGATATATAGATAAATCAAAGTTCATCGTGGATGCAGTTTGCCACTCTAGTCCCTACTCTTGTAACGAAGTTTGTTGCTTTTTCCTACAACAAAAACGGGAACACAAAACAGATAAAGGTAATGAAATTAGATAAGGAAATCAATGGATTCACTTCATCACAGGTCTATAATGCACCTTTGCACCAGTAGTTGATAGCAGGGTCACGTTAAGAATGAGTTGTGGTGGCGCTTTCTTACAACTTGTAAACCATCATTGCTTGTTCATTACGTGTCCTAATTGGTCGGAAAACATCATGTCCCTATTGGAGCTGTGATCCCGATTCACCGATTGTAAAACAAGCCGTTGGCTAGACTCAGCTGAAGGAGAAAGTGGGTTGCTAGCTTCCGAAAATGGAAACCTATAATTCACAGAAGTACAAAAGGGCACCAGGGTCAGAGCCGCTACTAAAATTCTAGAACCCAGACCCAAGGGCAAGCACAAGGTAAAACACTAGTTTCCTGAATCTCCAATAACTGTAGAGCGTTTCACTAAAATTATAAATTCCACAAAGACAAGCTCGAATGAATCATATAATCGTATACATAATTTAATACCAAAAGCAAAAATAAATACATAAACTAGGTACAATCCCAAAATAATTATGCCCAACACCTGTAACATAATGTAAAGTTAAAACAAGTAAATAAGATAAGAAATGGCAAACATAGTTACTAAAAAAAAAGTTTGCATAAATTAAGTAAGTAACGTAAATAAATAGTACTAAAGCCTTGTTGCGGTATTCCGCGCAAACACAAAAGAAAACAGTAAGAGTAAGTAAAGAAATCGTTTACACCGAATACCGCAACAAAACGGGGACAGAAAGGTAGAATTTGGGCTAGCCCAAAACGTCGTACAGGGGCGTGGGTGATATAGAAAGAATACATTGGAAACCTCTGTAAAACTATATTGTTAACATACAATCTTGAAAGACTATTTACAAAACAACAAAATCCAATAAGTTGCATAATAGTTTCTTACGTCCTGGTAAGCAAAGCATCATAACATAAGCATATAAAATTGGTAATCAAAATAAATATAACATCTTATAATCTAAATACTTAATTAATGGTTCACTTTAAATATATACAAAAGAAAATAAGACATAAACTATACAGTACTTCAGGAAAAGAAATATACATAAGTTATATATACATGCTGCTATATGAAGTGCACCTCTGCAGAAATAGTATAAGATTAAAATTAGACACCCTAACATAAATTAATCAAATATTAACTACTTTTAAATTAAAGGACAAAAGAAACAGTAAAACGGACTCTACCACAAACATTGAATAATTAATTTTTAATTTGAAGAATGATTATTACATCGTCGCTCGTGCATTGTGAATGTGTTTGGTAACGTCGTGTTGGTAGTTTAATGGATAATCATGAGTAGCAGCAAATAAAATGTCTATACTCCACAGCAGCATAAAAGAATTGCGAAAATAGAAAACTGTACCTTGAGCTAGTTGGCTTCGTATCATGTTGTGGATGGAAAAATGTGACTGCATTTCTTTATTGGCTGCATGCTGGAACCACCAACTTCACTTATACTAAGAAAGCACTTTAGTAGTGCGACTTTACAACATGTATCTTTTGTACGAAGATGTTGTATTCAATCTTTAAACTTGTCTTTCAAAGCACGGTCTCTATTTTATAACAACAGAATCATGTATGGGGGTAGGGTATTTGGCTTTCAAAGATATCGCCGAAGAATCATGTGTGCAGAATTTCCAGACAACAGCTGCCGAAATACAAACTGTAACAGCTTGCCAACAAGCAGATAACGCAATTATCAAAGGCTTTTACACAAAGGAAAACAATCTTATTACTTTGTAACATCTTAGCAGCTGCAGAATACCAGATAACAAGTCCATTGTAAGCAGATGTGGGCAGGTGGTAATTGGTCTTATCTTTTAGGAGAAAGCTGCGCATTTACATGCAGCTTTTAATTAAAATGTAATCACTGCAGGTGCTAGGAAATATTGCAACTACTTTGTAACGTAATGTTTCCTAAGCAGCTGTTTGATTTTATAGAGCAAACTTTTTCATAGAGTAATTACTTGACAAATTTTATTAAATAACACTAATTCAAATGGCGAGAAATCGAGCTTGTTGAGGAATTTTAGGGCGTTATAAAAATGAATGCAGAAAAAATTGTTTACCGGGTTTTGAACGTAACAGCCTAGGGCGGGCCTCAATTCGCTACATCCTGGCCTAAGTTTTATGTGAAGATAGTTATCATGAGCGAGGCATAAAATAACGCCGTAAAATACATATTGGGAAAGATGCATGTTGATAGTTTTGGTATACCAACAAGGACCTTGTTTTGTAAATAATATACGATAATAGTAATATGCGGGGGTGTAATAAGTCATAGCGGAGAGCGATCCATACCCGGTAAATAATGTAAAGTACTGAATTAAGTGAATGTAACAAAATCATAAATGGGTATGCAGTATGTCATATAAATTTACAAAAATATAAATATTACTCTAATATAAATACATATTATGAATATTAAATGTGGGAAATCCTTAAATAAAGAAGACCCAAAAAGGTTAAATGCAAAATAAATAAATTAAGGGAAAGAGAAACAGACACAAAACTAATAGGTGACGGCAGTGTGGAACTCAGACCGCTTTTCATACATTTATAAGCAAAACTTGCATAAATATAAATTTCAGTACTTTCAGTGTCAACGGCATAAATGGTAGAAATAAATAATTTGGCAAAAAGCTGGTGTACCACTATTTTAAACACTTGTAGTGAATAAATAGAAAGCATTACTCACCCTGTATAGTTATCGGACAATATCATACACAAATTTAAGTAGGGCCAACAACACCTGGGCCTTGTTATCTTCTATAAACATGCTTTAATGACCATCAACAAGAGCACTCTTTACAAGTTGTATAGAAAATAGATGTTTGGTTTCCACCGAGGACCAACCATCAGTTGATGGTAGTTCCATTGTTGAAAATGCAATTTTAAGGCCTATAATATCCAGCTCAAGTCCAAAATGCCAGCCATAAGAGCAACAAAAATTGAGCAGATCTGTTTATGCCAAAATACTCCTCTTAAAAAATGTCCTAATAGTGTACACCTCTGGCAAAGATACCTTTTATGGTTCGTATTTTATTAAAAAAACAAAATCCAAAATTTTTGTTTTTTCGGATATCTCAAAAACCAAACAACTTATGTCAGTTTTGTAAAAAGCTTAAACATGGCACAGTTTTCGCCAAACTTTTCATCCATTTAACCTAATCTCTTTTTCTTAATACAACCAAAATCACAATGTAGTTACTTGAAATTTGGACAGGGAATAAGTGCAGTAAAATCTGTTAACAAATTGCAAATTTATACATTTATATTAGTCATCTATTATTTGATTTATAAATAATTTCAAACAGCATATAAATGTGTTTATTTTAAATTGAAATCAATGTGGTTGACCTTTCTGGGTCATTGGAGTTTGCAACAGTCTTGGCGATGAAGCACTATTTATTTTTTCTTTTTTGGATATTTTAGATAATAACCTGGAAGTAAGTATGTTAACATTGTGATCAAAGTACAAAGTTTCATTTTATCTTTGTCAGAAATGTGTATAGATAATTCCCTATCAGTATTAATTCTTTTATTTAAGTACTTAACATTTGCTTTTAGTATTTTAACCTGTAATGATATTTAAAACATTTCGTTTTTGAAAATATGATATGTGCTTGTTTCTAAGCCCAGTTCAGTTTTGCATTTCCTATTGCACTTGATATTATAAAACGTTTTTTGATTTCCATTTGTCATATTTTTAAAATTTGGTAAATATTGCATAATTAATACACACTTGTAATTATTTTATTTATACATATTAATTTCTCTATACAATTTCCATGCATTTTAATGATTGTCCCAAATTATTGAACCTTATTGTTCAAAAAAGTACTGCATACATGTATTATCAGAGAACTATTGTAGTCACCACAAAATGTATACTAATTTGAAGATATACTTGTTCCATGTGAAACATTACGTATTATTGAAGGTACTGAACGAAGCTGAATATTAACTTGAACTTTAATTATGTTCAGATAAATATTATAGGCAAATTAAATGTTTTATTCAATTTTTTGACTTTGACTCTAAGTTTGGTGACTTTTAAGAGTAAGGGTTTGCTTCAGTGATCTTTGTGTACAAAAGTGGTTGTATTTAATTAGCGAGGACATTAGCAGTCACTTTATAAAATATCTAATTGCACCATCTATTTGAAGGACTTATTGTGTAGTGTCATTGTATGTACAGTTTGAACTAAAATTATTTGGAATTTAGATAAGATACAATAGTCAGAAATAATTTAGAAGAAAAAGAAGCAGCCAAGAATTTTTATTTGAAAAGCAAATATATACAAATAATAGGCAAGAAACGTAAATTGCACAAGGCAACCTGATTTTAATGTTATATTAGTTAAAAAGATTGTAATGATTTCATTTTCCTATACCAATATTATTAAGTATTTTCTTATATATGCAAAATCACTGTTCATTTTTGAATGCACCTTTATATTATACATTGGTATTTAGCAATATTAAATTGTGCCCTCTGCTGTTGGTGCAGCTTAAAGACTCGTTTAGTGGTTATCACTGGTCATTCTTGACTTGGGGACCAGTTACGAAGTACGTGTCAGCTGCGGTTTCACCCACGATGCATTGCCTTGTCTGGTCTTGATTTTAAGAATCACATCGAAAAGTGTTGGTGATTAGAGTTCTTTTACCCTAATTAATGTTTAGTTGGTTTTGAAATGATTACAATGGTAAAGTAATCCTACATTTGTATTTTGAGACACATTTTACTGTTATCGGTAGCACAAATTATGATGCTGGCAGTGTTACAATTAATAATGTTTATAGTTTTAGAAATAAACATTAAATTCAAGAAATTTATGTATTTGACAACTTATAATGCTCGCAGTTTAACAAACCAGTTTATCTATGAAGTTAAGTTTAGTTAATTCATCTGTTCAATTTAATTTGGAAATAATATTCTTCACCTCATAATTCAACAATTTAATTACTTTTGAAGGATTTCTAGCATACTCAGAGGCCCGCCGTTTTTGTAAATACGTGTGTTGAACATGTGTTGCAGTGTGTTTCCTGCAGCCGTTTGTTTTGCAATGTTGGTTCAAGGACATGTACTCAACCTTCTTTAGTAATGTCGCCTACTTCTGGACAACTTGAGTATATGAATATATGAGTATCTAAATTAAGCTTCTGAATCTAACTTATAGATTAGTAACAGATCATAACTAATAAATCAAAATATATTTAGTAAACCTTTTAAACTGTACAACTTTGCAAACAATTTTTTTTAGTTTATGAGTATGTTAATTATCTGCATGCATTGTGCACGTATTGTGGAGGTTTTTACTAGATATCTCTAAGTCTAAACTTTAAAATGAACTTAACAAAATATAAAAATATTTGGCGTTTTGATTTATATGAGCCTTTTATTTATGTAAATTATCTTTTTATCACAGGTGCAGATTATAGTAATTTGTGTTCAATGTTTAGGTTAATTTTTAGGTTACTAACCTTAAATCTACTTACCTGCTCATGTTAAGTGTCCATAGGTGTTTATAGTTGTCAATTACGTTTTATATATTCTTAGCTTTTGAGTTTTTGAGCTCTTTTTTATGGTGTGCTCGCCTAGCGTCATTCGCTAGTTTGCTTCTGTTTATTTTCCTTCCAGGCTAGGTGGCGCTCATTTACTTTCTGTTTATCTTACCCATTCCCGCCTTATCACCCCACAGGGTTGATCATCACTCTAGCTTAACCGCTTAGAGTTTTTTATTTCTTTTAGCCATCATTTTCATCTATTTCTTACCCTGGGTTACTCGCTTCATTGGAATTACTCAACTTCGATTAGGTGCGCCCGTTTTCAAGTGCCATAAGATGAAATAGTAACTTACACTTTCATATAACATTAAATTCAGTTTGCTTTGTGCAATTACTAATATTTGTAATTACTAATTGGCTTAAGCCATGCATTTGAGCGTAGCTTCCCTGTTTATAGTGAACATGAGTAAAAAAATTGGACACTGTCAGATATGATTGACAAAAATGCCAAGCGTAATTGAAAGATAGGTTGATGTATGGTTATGTACATGATGTAGATTTGTATATCTGTGGCGGTGCAATTGGTAAGCACATCGACCACGAAAGCCGAAGATGCAGATTCGTGTTCACTCTGGGATTATATATATTTTTTTCTTTCAAGTACTAGCATGATTTGAAATGATCAATTTAGACTTTGCCTAAAGGTCAAGTTATTTGTAATGTACTACACTGAAGCAATGGATGGGAATTTGGAAAAATTACTCAATGAACACTTACAAGATTGTTTTCTGACAAATCTACAAATGAGAATAATATTACTGAATTATTCATTTTTTGTACCCTTAGTTTTTCAATGTTGACTAGAGATAAAGATATGTACAGATGCTTCAAAAGTTTTATTCAAAACTGAATTTTTGATTCACAAATTAGTGGGTATCACGTCAGAAAGAGCACAAGCTATTTTAAGTTTTACCAGCTGTCACTTGTAACGTTTTGTTTAATTTATTATAATTAATTCATTTAGTAGGTAGAAGTTTTTCTAAGCCAGCCCCTGTACATATTTTATAATTTAATAAACATTCAAATTTCACAGTTAGCCGAACTCTCCATAATATTTAAATTTAAATAATAAATGTTTAAACGTCCTTGAGGCACAGCGCACTCCCCCCCCCCTCTTTTGTACGTTGGGTTTTTGGAAAAATTTGTAGAAACACATTGGCCTTTTTCGTGATGTAGCTCTTTGAATCAAGTTGTTGATGTTCTTTAGTTATCGCTAATTAGCGGATTTGTATTGTGTTATTTCAATTTATACCGTTTATGAATCTTGAGTTGTTCTAGATGTTCTAAATGTATTTCGTAAAATGTAATTCCAAGTTATGCATTTAAGAAATTGATAATGCTTGTGGCGAATTAGTATTTATTTTATCGATCCGTGTATCGGAAGAGTTTTTGCAAGTCGTTCCACATGTGCTTAATTGGTTTGTTGTAGGTTATTGTACCCGCCACCCTTGTTTACGTATATCAATTGGTTTTGGAATTTATGCAGGTTGGGGCACAAGAAAACTTAAAAAGTACAGTTGCCGTTCGTATGTACGAATCCATTACTTGGGGAATAGAAACTACAATTATCACATACGTGTATGGAAGCACTTTAATTAGGCTCAACACCTCTTGCTTTGTGTAGTGGCAAGACCCATCTCGCAAGGTAAAATTTTGTAAATAGACTTTACTGTGATACCATCGTCATCCAAGGACACTGTGCGCTAACATTTTATGTCATAATCCAAAGGTATAAATATTGTGTTTAGGAATATTGATAACTATTGTATGGTGTGAAAAGGATTGAAAGGGTGTGTAGAAAAAGAAAAGAGAAAAGAAAAAAAATAATAAAAAAAAATAAATAAACTGTTAGGAATTATTATTATTTATAGAATATAAAAGAGAATAAACTGCACTTAGATGCTGAGTGTCTTTCCATTAAGGACATTAGTTTGTTGTTGAATATGTAACGCTTCAGGAAATAAACGATTTTTGTATTTAGGTTCTATTTCTAGAATTTTTGTGTCAGTGTAATTCGGTATATGATTCGTATTATTTACATGCTGTGCTAAGGTGCAGGTGGTCTTTTGTAACTTGCCATCACTTTTGTGTTAGGTGATGCGATTTTTAAGTCGACTTGTGTGGCCCTCATAAGTGGCACTGCAACTACAAGTAATTTGGTATACTACATTACTCAGTGATATTTTTTTAGCTGGGTCTTTTATATTTATATATATATATATATATATATATATATATATATATAGCAATTAATAAGATGAAATAATAACTTAGACTTTGTATGCAAAGCCCAAATGATTATTTCAAATCGAGCTAGTAATTGAAAAAAGGAAATTATAAGGTCTTGGACAGGATTTGAACCTGGATCTCAGTTTTGCCGGAACTGTGCGTTTACTAATTACGCCACCGAGACCGATGACTATAATTGGAAATTTTACAAATCTAAACCGTTCCAAAAAATTTTTGATCAATTCTTTTCTAACGCTGCACCATTTAAAAAAAAATTCATTATACGTTATTTCAGAAATTTTATTTACACTGTAAAATACAGATTGATTTTCATATTCTAATATACCACTTAAGGGTGGACGGTTAGGTTCAAACATTCCGTTACCTGCAGCAACAATAACAGCCTTACATTTTACCTCTGTACCTGTGTTAGTTATGATAGTAAAGCTTTGATCACAGTTATTTGAAATCTTTTTCACTTTTTGACTTAAATGGTAAACAGGATCAAATGGTGAAGCTTGCTCCGTTAATTGCTCAATTAATTTTTGGGAGTAATTACAGGATAACCAGGTATATAATATATTGGCTTTTCTGGGTAAAGAGCTGTGCATTGTCCTCCTGCTTGATCCAAAACATCTATTATATGACATCTCATATCAAGCATTCCCGCTTGAAAAGCAGTGAATATTCCAATAGGCCCTGCACCTATTATTACTATATCGGGTTTCATATTCAGATGGTAATCTATTTATAGATATTAGTTTTCTTCGCTAATAAGGTCAATTTACAAAGGGATGTATTTTTAAAAGATGTGGCTAGATTAGATAAGATTTCCAGCGTTATGAACCACTTAGTCCAAATAAGCTCTAAAAAATCAGCTAACATAGTGGGATGCTAAAAGTAGCATACGGAGGGAATGGGATTCGAACCCATGGTACACTCATCACGTACGTCAGTTTTCAAGACTGGTGCCTTAAACCGCTCGGCCATCCGTCCATTTCTTGTCTATCACAACATTTGGTTTTAAGCAATCTATAAAAGCTTTACTTGCCCACGCAAAAGTTGCTAAACACACTACTCAATATTTCCTCAACATTAATAATTCCAATCACCGCACCAAGTTCAAGTGTATCTGAAGAGATATCAACTCAATTGGATTATCAATATTAAAACGTTGTAAATGTTCCAGTGCTTTCTTCATGTGATTCCTATGTCTTTGCCGAGTAATCACAGGAGTGTCTCTATCACGCCCAAATTTTTCCTTTGTCTTCTTTTTATGAGTGATCAACTTATTTGTGCCTATTCCTTTAAAATAGAAATAGGTAGAAAATCTACACCGCCAATCAGTATATTTCTGTCATTAATTGCATCGTCAGCTTTGCTAATACATAAATAGTATCGCTAGTTACAACGTTGCAATTGATATTATAACGTTGTTCAAAAGGAAATAGTTCTATTCTTAAATCAGCTTCAAAAGACCTCTTTTTTGCTCGACTTATGCTATTTTAGGATTTTTTTTCCTTTTTCTATAGCTTTATCAATTTCAATCATTTTCAATCTCTTTTAACATTACCGAATTAATTGACAAAAAATATAGGCGAATACATTGATTACTTGCTTCCGTAGCTAAGCATAAAGTTTAAAACTTAACTAAAGCAACCACTAGATGTGGGTGTAAAATTTTATTCCCTTCGGAAATATTTTTGAAACTCTTACAATCCTGTGTTTAAAGAGTTTTATGTATAGTAAGCATAACTTGCTACTATGGCCCTACTGCCGTTTTCTCTGGCTTCTGCTAATGTCTTGGGTTAGATATAACATGTTTGGTTATAGAAGCGCCTTTATGCTCTTAATACATAAATAACTAATAAATTTGGATATATGCATTTAATTTGCTTTATAAATTCTTACAAAGGACATCATAATGGATTATAATTGTAGGAAGCTTTGTCATTGTTAATACATTTATGTGAATTGACATCTAACATAAGATATTCAAACATGAACTTATTTTTATATCTTTATGCACAGCTGTTTAGTTTATGAGAGTTGAGGTTAAAGGTTAAAATGTTATATTTTCAAAAAAATTACGCAAAATGAGATTTGATAATTTCAATATAATATAGCTCTGTTTCATAATTATAATCTATAATTAACTAATCATTTTATTCCATTGTTTAGTAGAACATGCTATTCTGTTAAAAATTCATACAAAAATGAAATTACCAATAGATAAATATTTTCTACATCCGAGAAAATATTTTATCCATAAATAAAGCTTAAAAGTTGATGAAGTACTATTTATAAGAGAGATTTAATCCTACCTCAATTCCTTTCAAAATTATTTTCTGGAAAATTTATCACTGATTTGATTTGACTAAGCTTTATTTAATGTTGGCTGGTAGATGTGATAGTTGTAATAATAATTTGTTTTGGACATATTATTGTTCAAGTTGTTTTGTTTCAGGAATAAATTTGAGACATTTTAAACTAATCTATAATGCGGGAACTTTATCGATATTTTAATATGCTGTCGGTTTTAAACTAAAATAATTCTAGTTTTAATATTACAATAATTAGCTTGGTTTGTATCGTTTGTTAATATGTAAGTTGCTGTAGAGATTACTTATGGGACTGATTTATTTCAATAGAATCTGTTTTAGATAGAGGTAGTGATTAATTGTATTGGCATACACAATATGTTAATTGTTAAAAAATTCCATGTGCAATTGAATGTTCAGCTGATAATTCAGTTAAAACTTTTAATCATAACTTGATTAAATTGTAGTATTATGCTTTCTTTTAGTATATTAGTCAGTATTTTAAGTGTGCTTTGTAATGGAGGTGTTAAGCGTAATTGAAGGATCTGCTATTCTGACTGCCATTTTAGTTACTGCTTATCTTTTTATATTTTTGCAATGGTTTGTATTTTTAAAAATATATATAACATAAATTAGATATAATTGAATAGAATTATCAACTAGTTCTTTAAATCATATCTAGGTCATCTTAGCAACTTTAAACATCTACAGACTACGTGATTGCCTTTATTAAAATCAATGTTTCAAAACAAACATTGATTTTTATACATCTAAGATAATGAGATGGTGGTATTAACGTCAACGAAGAAATAATGTGATAGTTCTCTTGCTGGCTTTGTTGTTCACAAATTTCCTTAACAATAGTTGTCTGTTCCGTCAGAAATAAATTTTCCAAATGCTTTCAGTAGCACTTAGAAGGAATTCATTTTATTTTCTTACTATATTTTTTTATATACGTGCTAAGTTATTGTTTTATACAATAATAATTTGATTTGTTTCTTAATAACTACAGTTTAAATATATATTTATAAATTGCATTATCATGAAAGTTTTGTTATTGGATTTTTATAGAATGTTGCGGAGCTATTGTTTATTGTGGAAATTGTGCTTCATCTCATTGTAAATGTGACTAACTATCATAGTCTCAACTATCGATTTGTATCTTACTGCCTGCTTTGAGTATTCAAAAATGAATTTTTTTAAAGTTAATTTAGGTTTTCGTCTACAAGACTTTCCATAAACACTATAAAACCAACATTTCAAAGAAACACTTTACTATGGTTCATGACATCGTGTAGTTTTGTGTTAATTATTCTGAAGTTGCATATGCTAATGGTTGCTTTTGGTACCGTTATCTATATGCAGATGATACTGTTTAGTACAGCTTAACATAAATATTTTTTACAATTATTTTAAGCTTTACATATTAGGAGTTTCACATATTATTAGATTAGTACTAATTGCTGTAATTAATCATTACTACTGATTTATATGTACAAAAGAAAAACAAATATTCTGCACAATCTTTCAAAAAGTTGCTTGTGAATATTTACCAGCTTATATGAAAGTATGCAAATTAATTCAATAGAGGTATATAAATACATTTATTAGGATGTCAAATACAGTGCAAATTCGATCATTTGAACTAATTATTGCAAGTATTTATTTCTATAACTAAAAATTTGGATAGTAAAATTTTAAAAAAATATGTCTGAAGCAGAAAAATATTTCACTTTTCAAAAATATAATTAAATAAAATAAGATAATCCCAATTATCATTATGAAGACTATTATTTGAAGTTTATTCGTTTTAGTACGTTCATTATGTATTGCTCCATGTGTTGGATCAAAGATGTAGTCTTTAGTCGTCACTGATTATTTTTGTTAGTGACCGCGTGCATGTCCTATAATTAAAATTGCTTTTGAGTCCAATTACATTGTTTTTGAATCAACAGCGCGAATCAAAGCATTTATGAACTCATTCGGTAAAGGTCTCATTATATTATACTTTTCACCATACGTTTTTTTTTCTTATAAATGATCGTAATTGAATGGTTTCTGAATGAACGATGCATATGTGATTATTAAATATGAATAATGTTAACTTGTGGTTTAAAAAACGATTGAAAATGACAAATATGATATATTTTTTTATTTTATTATTATTAGTGTCATTATTTTATTATTATCAGAACTTACAGAAAAGCAAATAGATGCAAACGAACAGAAATAAATAACAAACACATTAAACTGCAGAAATTAAATATTTATTCTACACAGATTAATGGTAAATCCGAGCTTTAAATTCATGAGAGAACCTGTGCAAGAGCCTAAAACTGCTGATAATTATTATGATTGGGCGCCAAAAGTAAGAGAAAAAATGTAACGATACAATTGGAACGTTGCCCCCAAAAGTATTGTATAGAAATGCTAAGAAGGAAAACAGATACATGACAGTGTCAGAACAGCAGATGGCAAAGCAAAGTTGCTCAGTTAGTTGCTTATTGAGTGTGGTGGGTGGTTGAATGCTACCTGCAAAATATGAAATAGAGGCCGGGGTGCAGGAATGGCCTTAGAAAAGGAACCTACTTTGTGTTTCCACATGCAAAGCGAAAGCACTGAAACAAAACCACTGCAGGCAGAGAAAGAGGCACTAAGAAACAGTAATAACTGAATTAAATTACCTGAGAACTGCTGAAAAATAACATAAACAGTTGTCACAGTTCCAATTGGAATTCTGATGAAAGCCAATTAAACTAATCATCTCCTTTGTGAGAACTGATGACAAATAACAAACCACTGCTATGGTAGTATAGGTAGGGATTCGAACGACTTTGGGGAAGTAAAAGCTCTGCAAAGAGGAAAATCCAGAACTTTGAAGGGCGCCAAGGTCCAAGGGAATGATAAAAATAAAGGTACCGATGAGCCCGGGGGCCTAACGGACTCCGATAGTTCTCCCAGCGCGAATAACAAGAGCTGCTGCTACTAATAAAATAATGGAAATAATAACACAGTATTTATTGCAACTTTACATTGACAAAATAACAGGATGACAACCAGTAACATATATGTGCCTGATCAGTAGATGGAGCTTGGTTCTAATCCAACATGAATAGTCAATGAACAAATTAAAGCAAACAACCCAAGCCCTCATACGAGTAATTATTAACTAAATTTAAATAAACCACGTGCACACGAAGGCGTCAATTTATTAATACTGAAGCTTGCCAACGCGAGATGCGCAAAATGATTAGTTGAAGAGAATGATAAGGTGCATAACACGCGAAGTGGATCTGCTCCAACACGAAAGCGATTCTTATCCGAACAATAATAAATAAAACTGGTGTTAACCAGTTTAACCAAAATTCAATGATGCGATCAGCGTGTGTTGACAAAAGTGTTATAGCTATCGGTTCGATAATACAAATATATAACAAGCCAACATTTAATCATATACATCTTTTTATAACAAAAAAATGTGCGAATGTAAATTCTGATGTGTGCCTGTTCGCTTCACTTCGAATAGAATTTTATACTAAGTAAACCACTGGAGGACTTCCCTCAAGCGGTGGAAAGAAACGGGGAGTAAACAGGAACCAGTTTAGTACGACAGCAATAACGTTGTAAAAAGTAAACATTAACAAACAACAACATTTATTTATTTATTTACATCTGTGTGTATATACAGATAATTCCAAATTGATACACACTAATAAAAATAAAACAAATGAAAATATGCACACTTAAAGCCTTAGATTAATGTAATTCTAAAATTTTATTTCTAAATTCAGTGTAATTACACCTGAAGATGTCGACTTCTACAAAAAATCTATTGTAAGTCCTACATAGCCTTGAAACACAATCAGTTGAACCATAATTAGTTCTATGCCTACTTTCACTAAATACAGCACTATACCTTGTATTCTTACGAGTTATCCTTAGACCAATCATGTTCAATAAGTCTACACTATCAACCATGTTATTCCAAAGCTTATACATAAAGAAAGCCATATTATTCCTACGTCTCTGTTCTAAGCTTAGCATTCCTACTAACTTTCTTCTGATTACATGGTCAAGGTTGTCATAAGGAAACTTAAGTTTCCACAGTAGATACTTAATAAATTTATCTTGTACACGCTCTAATCTATCTATGAGACATTTGTAATAAGGCGACCAGATAAGAGAATTATATTTTAGAATACTTAAAACTAATGCGTTATACAGCAACTTCAAAGAACATATATCAAATAGATCTATGCTGTTTCTTTTGATGAAACCTAACATTCTGAATGATTTAAACAGTATATGGTCTATATGATCAGAAAAAGACAATTCCCGATCAAATACAACACCTAGATCAGAAATACTGTTAACAAATTCCAGAGGAATACTGTTGATATGATAGATGAATCTGATCGGATTCTTACATCTGTAAAAACTAATTGATTTACACTTGGCAACATTAAGACTTAGTAAATTATGTTCACAATAAGAAACTAAATTATCAAGGTCATGCTGAATACGTAAACAATCTGTGTAAGAATTAGCATAAGTAAAAAATTTGAGGTCATCCGCATAAAGTAAGCACTGAGTAGATGTGAACATATTAATTGAGTGGAAAAATGGGTACATGAAATGTACCCCAGGTAGCGAAATAAGATTCCTGCGGGTTAAAAAAAGGAAATCTACTATAATCGGAACCAATTCACAATCAAAAGAAATCACTAAAACAAAGTAGAAATTAAGGATGGGCAAAGTACAAACACAAATGACGTACCTGCAGTATTGGCAAAGCTATACAAATCTGCACAACGCGAAATACTTTATACTATGGGGATCAACAAATCTCACTACCATAAACACACTACCCCAATAGTATTGTAACATGTTTAATTTGATCAGTATTTATTCGCTTTGAATTACGAGGATAATGCGCTAAGCGTGCTTTACTCTTTAATAATGTTCCATATAGTACCTAATGGAATGCTTCGTTTTAATAATCTTCTTGCAGTAAAATATCTGTGTCACATAAAGTTATTTTGGCGAGCACCTCTAGCAATCCTGCATCTTACGTATTTCCCCACCTTTAACCGCAAGTTTTTAATACCGTCGCGATCATTCGTTTCTAGCTTGGTTCGTTAGTCGCTCCCTAGCAATCAAATCATCAAGATGTTTTCTAGGCTAGAGGCATGCGACCTTCGGTTGAATGATTTGTGTGAGTGGTTCAAGTCATGCTAGACTTGGATCAATTTCAGTAACTTCTACTAACGCGCGCCTACGAAAAACAATAGAAAAGGACAAGTGAAGATTTTGGTTTTGTAAGTTGTATGGGTTTGTACAAGAACATGAGATTGCAGACATGTGTTTGTGAATGCTGTCGTCCCAAGTTTGAAATGGCTTATAGTATTGTTTGGAACTGATGGAATTTCTGTTTGGATTTGTCTAGGAGAATCAGATGCAGTTTGGTTCGTTATTACATTTAAGAAATTTTTGCATGTGGTTAGAATGTCGTTAGATTTTGACAAACAGACGGTCATATAAAAAGCACGAAAGTTGCTATCATGTTTATGAACATATGATCTGTTTCATTTTCGATTATTGTTGAACTGGTTTTACAAACCGTAGAAAGAAATTTTTGTCAGGTTAGGTTTATATAATTGTAAGCTTTGTTCCATTTGAACTTCAGATAAATATCAAGGTATATTTTTGACGTTATACTTTTTTGTGATGTATAGCAACATTTGATGATGTTTGCCGTGAAAGCAGATGTTTCGAGCAGCTTTCTTAAAATTCAAATTAAACATTTTTCAATCTAGAAATTAGCTTTTATTCACAGATAAATTATAAAAACTAAGTATCAAAATTTAAATACACGCTGCGTACTAATTATGAACCTGTAATCCACCTGATAAGATCTGCCCAGGATAGAAATGATAATTCAATGCATTGTGTTTACGAATTATTTTGATCAAATATTTAAAACAAGCTTATGTTTAGTGAGCTGTCTTTTGCTTTAAAAAGACAAAATTTTGATTTTGTTATAAAAATTATTGTTGAGAATTTTTTACCTGTTAAAAAGTTTTGAAATTTTTAAAGAAAGTTTTTTTTACTTCAGTAAACAATTAGTTAAACTTTGGGACTTTTATTTTGGTCAAATGCGATCAAATCTGATAACATAAAGGTAGAATTTTTGAGTAATAATTTTGTGCCAATACCATATTGGATATACATTTTTTTATTTTTAATACTTTTATATAATGTTCTACATTTTCTTTATTTAATCTTTGTAATTTATTACAGAAGATGCGTCTTATTTTTATAAGACAGGTTTTTGTTAACGAAGGCGATCGTTTTATCTTTGGGTTTCCACGTCCGCCCTTAGAATTGTGCTTTGCTCTTATCGTGATTATCTCAGGACTTGGTGGCGCCTATTTAACTTAGTTTAGCTTTGGTTTGCAAACAAAATTCGACCTCCCCCCCACTTTTTATTGCTCTACCCAGGAATAGACCCCTAGCTATGTCGGAAGATTTTTGTGCGCAGGCGCCCATTTAGAAAATTAAGTTTCACTAGCGCCCATTAAACTACACTGTAAAAAATTCGTATCAGTATTATAAAATAATAGTCGGAATGTTAAATCTGCAAACACATAATAAGAGCAGTGACGACTTTGCCTTGCCCATAATTGAAACCAAAAAGGACAGGAAATTCTATGGATGAAATTAAATATGTGATTCATCAAAAGTAACAAACGTGTTTCTCGGTTCAATGCCATCCATCGCCTATCAAATTAGCCTTTAAACATAATAACAATACATGCATGGAAGATTTAATTATTACTGCTTACTATCTGTATTAATCTGCTTCTTTACTAACATTTGTGAAATATCTTTTTATTAAATTACTTTATAGCGTCTCTCGTAACATTTTACAATTTTACTTTAAAGATGGGTAAACTAATAAGCCTACGTATTTAAATGAAAGAAATGGATAAACTTACAACCTAAGAAAATGACATTGCACAGTTAAGTACATGAAGAGTCAAAGAATGGCTACAGTTTGTATAATTTATATATGAGATCAAATTAAATAAAGTTGTCTTTAGTATAGAACTGATTTATAACACTTTACTTGAAAAAGTAACAAATTAAATAGCTTGAGGTATTTTGTAGAACATTGTCGTTGTAGCACTTACATAAACATACCTTAAACAGCAAAAGTGCAGCAAATATAATTGTTAACATGTTAGGCACATAGAGATTGAAAGTAAAATTTTAAACTAATTAAGGAGTCAAATTAATATTACGAATTTTATAAGGGTCCGTTGGTCGAGTGTAATGCAATTAAGTAGTTAAAACTAGGATTACCAAGATCTCAGAGTTTAACGCTGACGTGGAGTCCACCAACCATACATGGAAATGCATCATAGCAAGCAATATGGAGTGTGGAAAAATCAATAGATATCGAGTAATAGAACCATAGTGAAACTGGTAGCAAATCGATCAGATGCAAAGAGGAATGTGAGCTAGAAAATGAGCAGCAACACACGTAGGTAAGCCATCAAATCCATACATTTCATATAAACTACTCAAGAAACAGCAATTATTATTCATTAATAGAAATCAAAGTTCGAGGTGTGGCAACAAAACCCTAAAGTAAAGAGATGCAAATTTAGCATAACCATCTGAACCACGTCAAGTTTTAAAACAAAGAGCGGTTTTTTACAGAATAAATAACTATTCAAAAGAATATCTATTAGAATAGGAAAGTATGCAAATTTCCTATTATTACAAATACTAACAATTAAATAGCTTGGAAACCTAATAAAATAGATAAGTGTATAAACTCTTACTGGGAGAACGTGTTTAATAATAAACTTAAAATTATCGAAATTTCTAAATTATATACAGTTATACAATTAGTGCGTTACATAGTTCCACTGAAGAAAAACCACTAAACAAATAAAAAATCATACAGACTTAAAATTCTGTAACACTCTTGAAATAGTCTAAAAATTTTCGTTGTTGCAGATTAAAAATATTTAGCTTGTTCATAAATAAGCTTATTGGATACTAGAGTACTTCCAAAATATACCATATAACATTAGATTCATTAAAAAATTTCTATTGTGAATGCGAGCACAAACACAGCCCATTGTAAATTTCTAAGTCAGGTTGAACATTTAATTTAAACTTTTTTTATCGCTAATACTACTGTCTTAAAATAAAACATAGTAGTTTTGCTGTAATGGTTTTATATCACATACCGTTGATGTTTACACCTTCTATTTTACTATTTAACTTGTTCCACAATTACCTAATTTTGAGCATAATTTTTAACCATATACCTTATTTGCAAACATTACATTTAATATTTTATATATTTTTCTGTGTTATATGAATAAATATTCACATATAAATACTACTGTGTCTATGAATATTAATACTTTGAGAAATAAACATTAATATATTCTGCATCACATAATATGCAAATAAGCACTAACAACCAACCCAACCAGAATAGGAAATGGATCTTTGAAATATGACTGTTGCTATTAAATTAATGAGCAAAGATCTATTGCATCTATAGTGATAGTGGAAAATTAACAATATATTTTATTCCTTACTTTGTATAATTGCCGACAAATTCAAATAATCATTGAGGTTTTTGTCCGTTTTCATGTAATAATTATTCATTTACAAAATAAATTATAAAGCTTTTAAAGTACTGATGAAATAAATTGTAGCCATTTCTGGTAATATAATGACATTCTTGGATGTTATTATAATGTAATAGTCGCAGTTGCAGTGTATAAAATCAGTAAAACTCTGAAATTATTGTATAGCTATTTGTAAACATATTTGGTGTTTTCACAAAGAAGTTGCCAGACATTTTAAAATAAAACTTCGTATAGAATTACCTGAATCGAGTTTTATTTTAAATCTTAACCATGGTTACTTATTTTTAACAAGATGCTTCTTTTTGATATTTTTGTTTACTAAATAAAAAATATATACATATAAATATACTTTAATGCCTATGGACAATAATGCTTTAAAAAAATGAAAAGTAAACATTTTAATAGAGATGAAATTGTACTATATACAATAAGCGTTAACAGCCCTAGCTGAATAGGGAACTAATTATATTGATCCGTTGGAATTTTGACTCTATTGCTAGTAACAGGCTAAGATATGTGGCATATCTGTAGTGCCAGTAGGAAATTAATTATATTTGATGCAATTGCTTGCAAAAACAAACATTAATATTTTGTATTGCGCGTATTTTTCAATGAAATTAAAACAGTTATTGAGGATTGCCTCTTTTTATATAATAATTAATTATTTACAGTTGGTAGCTGTATATATGTAAATATCATCAACTTATTCTCTATTCACATTTTTACATTTTTTCATGTTCTAGTTTTCTTTTACAAATTAGTATTTAATTAACATTGCCATGTTATATGAAATTTGTGACAATATTTATTTTAAAATAAAAATCTTAAAGTTTTTTAAGTACCAAAGAAATGAGTGATAGCCCTTGGTGGTAATTTAATGCCAATATCTGATTTTATATGACCATGAAATAAGCATGATATTTTTATTTAGTAATGCATGTTTTGAACTTTTGACTAAAAACTATATATAAGTAGATCTATGGACAAGAAATTAATAGTGTTATTAAAGCAAGGTTAGACTAACTACTTTTTTGTCAGTAGAAGTATCGCGTGTATAAGAAATGGACCTCAGAGATCAGAATTAATTTGAATTTAAACATGGTTAATGTCTTGAATTAAGCAACATTGCAAAAACTTTAAGCATAATGTTTGAGTTTCATAAATCAAACTCACCCATCTTTAGAATGGTATTTTATATTAGTCAATGCAAAATGATATTTATGAAAATGATGCTTTTAATAATTTATCATTTTCTATGCTGTTTACAATTATGGTATTTTAGGATAAAGAAAATGGTGGATGTAGTGACAGCTCGCATGTTTGATGTGGTTGGCAAGTTAGCACAAAGTGAAAAACAGCAAAATGACACTTTATCGACAGTTGGCGAGTTGAAAAGATTTTCAGCAGAACAGCGTCTTCGAAGAACTATAACTATTGAAGCAGAAGTGAAGGTAATTACTTTAAAATTTAATTAATTCATAAATATAATAATAGTTATCAAACAATATTTAATTTTATTGTATAGTCTTGAAACACTTATACACCTAATCACACACAAATTCATTGGTCAAAATTTAATTGGTTAAAAAGCTATTATTGTTATTCTCATAAATATATAGTTCATTCTACAATTTAATAAAGAAATAAAATTTCTAGAAACATTGCCGCAAGTACAAATTTGGTAATTGAGATATTGAAGTTACTACCAATAACTTTAAAACTTTTATGTAGCAGAACCATATTAAGTATATTATGAAAATTATGTAAAATTCCAAAGGTCTTATTTGACAATGAAATTGATCTTATATGCGAGTCATGTAACTATTAATAATTTGCCAACTCTAAGTGATTAAATTTATCATATGTATTTACTTACAGTCTTAGTTCAATAAGCAGTTATGGTCTATGAGAGAATTGAGTTATTAGATGTACTATTTGAATCGCCTTTACTACTATTGTTGACATTAATAATAATAATAATTGGTATTGTACATTGCTTGTAGTTGTTTTCATGTTTTTCACTGCAGTTACGTGTTCAGTCTAACATTTACAATGTTTTGGTATTAAGCTGTTAGCACAATGTCTAATTAACAGCAGTAAGTCAACTTCTACTTAAAGATTTTCAAATACTAATATGACCATGCAGTTGTAAACAATACTGTGGAGGAGTTTGTAAGGGAATTCAAGAAATGCCCTTCTGTGAATTTATTTTATCTGAATATTCAATCAATTTCTAACAAGAACAATGAACTCCAGGCTTTTTTTTAAAACTTAAAGCAATTTAGAATATGCTTTTTTGTGTTTTAATGAAATTAATTTAAATGAAAATGAAGTAAAATTCGTACACATTAACAGTTTTATGCCGGTTTTAAATTTACTTGCTGCTAAATATGTTAAAAACTTAAATATAGCTATAATTACTGTTTACAGATGTTCTAATAAGGGTAGTTTGGAATTTTTTTGTCAAACATTCGCTAAAATATTCAGGGCTATGCATAATTTGATTCATAATAATTTGTTTGTTTGTGGAGATTTCAATTTTCCTTTTTGTGACCAATCATAAAGTTGCTAACTTATTGATAGATTTTTTTGCTGTTTATATTCCACTAATTCTAATGCTACTCGTCTTTATAATTGTCGTGATACTGGTTTATTTGACAATTATGGAGTTTTTTTACAAATCAAACACAATTATCGGCTAAATATAACAAATCAAACAAAGAACATAGCAAATGCTGTAGCACTAAATTTTCCTATAAGATCATGTAAAGTTACATCTAATCCACAACAAAACATTGTCACGTGGTTTAATAAAAATTGAAAATTATACGGGATAATTATTTATTATAGTGTCTGGTATAAATCAAAACTCAGCGAAAAACAAATCCTATATAAAAAACACTTAGATTATGAATACAGATCTGCTATAAAAGATGCAAAATTAGAACCTACGAAAACTTTGTAGATAAAGCAGATAATAATAGTAAAGCTAAATGGAAAATTATTAATCAGAATAGAGGTAATAGAAGTCGATTGTTACTTGGCAAATTTTATGGCAAGGGAATTTAAAAACCTCTTTATTAATTCGGTCCACAACACTATTGATAAAATTGCTGATGATGAAGAGGACATATTGTATGTTCTTATGTTAAATTTTTCAGAATAAACATCACAATACAACTATTTTTAAATTTGTTATTTTCACTTTCCTACATTAAAATATTTCAGTCTCTTCTTTATATAATGAAATATCACGGTACCACTATTGTCATTTATGCTAAACCTGTAGTATGTTTAAATTAGGCAACCCATTTTGCAATGTCCTAATTTCTTATATAAAAAAGGGAAACATTATATTTTGCTACGCCCTAATCTAGTGGAAGTTCTTGTTTTTGTTTATCTAAACATATGCTTTATATTTGAGTTGAAAATGTGGCTATTTAAATAAAATATACTTCACTCTTTGAACTATATTATTATTTTGATTTTGTTCTCGCACACTTACTTTTTAGTGAGGTGTTCTATTAATAAAGTGAGTAATTACATAAATATTCCTTTTTTTACTATTGATCCGTCAGGGTAATTAGGTGTCTTTTTGACAATGATTTACTAATCTTTTATCTGTTTTAACTTGTTTTGGGTTCATCATTTTGTTTCGACCTTATTTAAGGTCGGTTTGACGCAGCTCTAACTTCTTTTCTATTCTGTGCTAATCTAAAAAGTTCTACATACCCTTCACAACCTAAATTTCTAATAATTTGACTAATATAGCTTGGCCTAGGTCTTCCTATACTCTTCTATCTTTTTCCTATCTACCTGGCTCTACATAGATATTAGCAACCTGATGGTTGTTAAAGAATTCCAACGTGTTTACATGATTCCCATTTATAAGGAAATGAAATATTACCTGGTTATCCCCTCCAAACTGTTAAATTATATGTTATGGTAAGGCTTAAGCAACGAATCGCTGCCAACATGCCAGACCGCTAACTAATTGTGAGATGTCATGGAGACGTTTATTAAATTATGTGTTATGGTAAGGCTTAAGCAGTGAGTCGCTGCCAACATGCCAGACCGCTAACTAATTGTGAGTTATGTCATGGTGATGTTTATTAAATTATATGTTATGGTAAGGCTTAAGCAACGAATCGCTACCAACATGCCAGACCGCTAACTAATTGTGAGTTATGTTATGGTGACATTTAGTTAACTGATTTTTATTTATTTTTTTTTGTTTTGTTTTCGAACTTACTTAAGGTCGGTGCGACGCAGCTCTAAATTTTTTTCTATTCTGAGCTAGTCTAAAAGATCTACATACTCTTCACAACCTATATCTGTAATAATTTGATTTATATATCTTTGTCTAGGTCTTCCTACTCTATTTTTATTTGGTAGTCTATAATCTAAGACCCTACTAAATAGTCCCTCATGTTTTAACTGATGCCCTACCATTCTATCTCTGCTGACCTTTAATTGTTTCCACATACAGGGTTCCTCACCTATCCTTCTATAAACTTCCTGATTTTTTACTCTATCTGTCTAACTAATCTTTAACATTCTCCTATAACACCAAGTTTCAAAAGCTTCTATCTTTTTCTTATCTACCTCTTTAATTGTCCACGTTTCACTACTGTATAATACAATGCTCCATACGTACGGCTTTAAGAAAATTTTTCTATTATCTAAACTAATACTATTAGCTATTAGTAAGTCTTAATTTTTAAAAACATTGTTCTAGCTTGAGCTATTCTAGCTACTATATCCCTTCTACTACGTCCGCCCTTTGTAATTATACTACCTAAATAGCAAAATTCATCTACCTGCTCTAACTGGGTATTAAGTACCTATTTTTAATTTTGGTTTCGAACTAGGCTGTAACTCACTTGTCATTAGCTTTGTGTTTTCTGAGTTAATTCTCATATTATAGTTACTCTGTAGTATCTCATCTAAAATATTTAAAAACTCTACTAACTCTTTTCTAGACTCAGCTATAATGGCTATATCATCTGCAAAACGTAACATGTTTATTTTCTGTTCCTGTACACTAATACCTATCTCTTATCTCTCTAGCTAAGTTTAAAGCTTCATCAATATAAACATTAAAAATCAAGGGAGACAGTACACAGCCTTGTCTAATGCCATTTCTAATCTTAGCTTCCTTTTCTATTTCATTAAATCTAATTACTACGCTTTGGCTTTTATATAGACTGTAAATAATTTTTCTATCCCCATGAGAGATTCCTATTTTTTTGCAAAATCCTGAACATAACAATCCAATTAACCATTCAAATGCTTTTTCTAAATCTACAAATGCGAAATGAGTCTTTTTATTTTTTTATAACCTGTTTTCGATAATTACCCTAATCGTTAGTATCTGTTCTCTAGTCCCTCTGTCTTTACGAAAACCATATTGGTCTTCGCCTAAATAAATCTCAGTTAAAGATTCTACTCTATTTTTAATTATTATTGTTAGTATTTTGGAAGCGTGGGAAGTTAAACTAACCGTTCTAAAATTGTCACACCTATCAGCTTCTGACTTTTTAGGGATTGGGATAATAATATTTTTTTCGAAATCTATTGGGACCTCACCTGTGTCATATATTACTTTTACTAGTTCATATAATCTGTCTAAAGTTTTATTAATTCTGCGGGTATATTGTCTATATCCGGCACTTTATTTAGTTTTAGATCCCTAACAGCTCTATCAAATTCCTCTCTTAATATTGAGAACCCTATTTCTACATCCTCTTCTTGGCCGTTCTCTAACTGATCCATATCGTCTGCCTTATATAAAACTTCTAAATATCTTTTCCATCTATCTGCTACCTCAACTTTATTTATTAGAAGCTTATTGTTCTCATCTTTAATACCATTACATTTTTTCCTATCTTCCCCAAAAAACTTTTTAACTGCCCTATAAGTCCTGTCTGTCTTACCTACTCTCAAATCATCTTGTATTCTGTTACAATTCTCCTACATCCATTCATTTCTACCTTTTCTACACTCACGTACTTATTTCACGTTCTTATTTCTAACTCTATTATATTTTTGCTTACTTTCACTATCCAATTCTTTGAAAGGTTTAAGCTTTCTTCTATTCTCTATTAAATCTAATATCTCCTTTGTTACCCAAGGTTTTCTCTCTTCTATTTTTTTCTTATCTATAGTCTGTCTTGCTGTATCATGTACAGCCCTTTTTATTTCTTTCTATCTATTTTCTACGTTCTCTTTTATAGCTATCTCTTTGATCTTATTATATAATACTTGTTTATATTCCTTTTTTACCTCACTATCGTTAAGCATACCTAGATCCTATCCCTCTCTTTTAACCTTTCTCAGTTTTTTGAATTTTAGATTACACTTCATTTTAACTAAGTTATGATCGCTATCTATGTCAGCCCCTGGATAACTACGACAGTTTTTAATTTGATTTCTAAATCTTTGTTTAACTAAAATATAATCTATTTGGTATCTAGCTCTATCACCTGGCGCTTTCCAGGTATGTCGTCTTCTAACATGTTGTTCGAATAGGGTGTTTACAGTTACTAATCTATGTTCCTGGCAAAACTCAACTAATCTTTCTCTTCTATCATTTCGTCTACCATACCCAAATTTTCCTACCATTTTTCCCTCACTACCTTCTCCCACTGACGCATTAAAATCGCTCATAACTATTAAATTCTCATCTACCTTTACTTTTCTCACTATACTATTTATATCCTCGTATACCTTTTCCACTTACTCATCCTCGTACCGAGTTGTTGGCATGTAAACCTGTACTAAAACAGTGTCTGTGGGTTTCGTACTCAATATAACCATAATTATTCTATCACTAAATTGTAAGTACTCTTTAACTTTACGTGCTAATCTTTTACCTAACACTATACCTACCCCTGTCTGTCCATTAGTTGAAGAAGTTGTAATTATTCTATAATTATCTTTCCAAAAGTCATTACTGTCTGGCCATCTCACCTCACTAATACCTAAAATGTCCAGCTTTCCTTTTCTCATTTCGACTAATAAATTCGTTAACTTATCTACTCTAAGTAATGACCTTACATTCCTAGTCCCTATTACTAAATCCAACTGTTGTTTTAAATTCTTACGATGACGAGCCCCAAATACCTTCTCCCGGACATCCGAATGAGGGGTATTTTACCTCCGGACAAGAATTTTACTTGTGAGCTCTCCATCATACATAGTTCGTGTTTTAGGCCACGCATATCTGGGAAATATTGTGGTAGGTTCCCATATCTTTCCACAACGCAGTTTTTAAAGATTTTAGCAAAAAACCGTATCATGGCCAACCCCCAACAACCTTGTAGATTATTGAGGATCGCCTGACACCAACCGACTCTCTGATATCGTTTAGCCAGCAAGGCTGCTGCCCCTTGCTGCACCTTTTAATCGCCTTTTACGATAAGCAGGTTTGCTATAGCAGTATTCCTTGTCCCCTACTATAGAGGTTAGATTTTATATTCTTGCATACGATTTCTCTGAATTCTACACACTATACATTGAATTTCTGAGAGTTGATGATTGCCTCATAGTGAAACCACAGATAAGTATTTAAAGATATCACATTTGTTAACTTACGTGGATTTCTAAAGTTTTTGTGACTTCAGTGAAATTAGGACATTCCAATTGGGTTGCTTACCATAGGTTTAAAATAAACGACAATGGTGGTGTCGTGATATTTAATTATTTAAAGAAGATGCTGAAATATTTTATAGTAAGAAAATGAACATAACAAATTCGAAAATAGTGGTACCATGATATTTAGTTGTTTATAGTAGAGAAATACATGCAACAAATTCCGAAAATAGTGGTAACATGATATTTAATTATTTAAAGAAGACTAAAATAATTTAAAATAGGAAAATGAATGTAACAACTGAATCTGTAAATGCAGCACAAAATTGATGTCAATAAAATTAATTATTTTTGAATAAGCATAAAACCAAACAAATGTTTTTTCCTTAAAAACAGGATTATTTGAAAAGGAATTTTCATTTTTACATTAATCACCACACTTCGGTATAACATCAAACAAAACTAGATTTTTTTTATGAACTAAGAACGCGAAGTTATTTAATTTACTCCAAACTAGTCTTTATAACCTTAAATTCTTGGAAGAAGCGAAAACAGGAAAGACGATCTTTAAACTATAAAATAACCCGTAGATATATTGTTATACAAAACGTTGCTATTTAATACTATTATAAAGATGTGGTATAAAAACGTGGTTGTTGTTTAAACTTTGTTGCGCTGTAAAATGGAAAATTAAAAATATATTTAAGTAGATCAAAATTATTACCATTTTTAGTTGACTACTCCAACTTGCCGTGTCTGTCCATTCAGACACCCACGCAAGTATATTTTAGAGCGTGTCTCCAGTCGCTCGTGGCCAACTTCATTCCCATGTTGCTTAGATTAAGGGCAGCGAATAACTGTCGGATTTGGATGACAATTCTAGCAACGCAAGTTTGGGAAAGAACGAACATGCGCCAGATGTTGCTTATCCAGTTTTATCACTGTATAACGAAACAACAACGGCTAAATATAGCTGGAAATGCAACATTTTGCTTCAAGGTTAAAGTTTATGTATGTTTTCGATGAGTTCAACTACGGAAGCTAACACTTGTTTTGCAATGAACTTTAACTTATAACTTTGACTTGATAGGAAACAACAAAATATAGTACAGGATATGTCATGTATAATATGACTTAAAACCAAACCCATTTACAATTTGTATGCCTATGGAAAATAAAAACGTACAATGTGCATATTGCTTTTGTTTTTAATCATCACTTTTAATATTAATTTCAATTTTATTTATTTGCTTGGTAAATATTGTTAATTTGGATTTAATGGATTCACGTTTACACTTTAATTCTTCCATGATTGTATCATAGTTGTATGAATTTGAAGTGAGCTTTTCAAAACAAATAAGTAAGAATCAACAACATACTGCTACAAATTGAACAACAGTGCATGCAGATAGGAATAAAATGGAACGAACTCACTGGCTGTCATGTATAGCTTCAGTTGTAGTTAGCAATAAGGATGGTTAATTAGTTGTGCACATAAGTATTCGAACGAATTGGCCTGTCCAGAAGTTTGTTGCAGTGGCCAACTTTGTGATAGTTGAAATAGACCAGTTATTACATTGTATACTCACAGAACCTTATGCGGAATCACCTTGAGGGATTGATTGCTCGGCTTGCTGCTTTATACATTGTAATTTCTTACCAACGAAATTTTGTAGAGGCCTTGCTGCAATTTGAAACTGGTAATTACAGCATTTTTTCTGTTAATTTGATATCCATAAGTGTCCAAGAAGGACCTCTACTTTTGATTTTACAATGCTTCACCCAAAGGTATTACATTGGTTAGAAAGTGGATTTTTTTACCTGGAAACTTTGATTTATCTGAACCCTTGCTGTTCCAAGTAAGGTAGATATCTTCAATGTGCTTGACAACACACATACAGGATCTACATTTTTATAATGTTTCCTTAATATTTTTCTAGAGGTCTGTGTTGGGAATTGAACTCGGGGTTTTGGGATCAGCAGTCATAAAGAAACCTGTCTGATCCATGGAGCTGCCAACAGAGAAGGACCTTACATGTGATTTTCCAATGCTCCACCCGAAGGTACTACATTGGCCAGGAAGCGAGTTTTTTTACCTGGAAAATTTGGATTTTGCCGAACCCTTGCTGTTTCAAGCAAGGTAGGGATCTTTAACGTGCGTGACAACACTCACACACGGGACCTCCATTTTACCTCTCATTCGAACGAGGGTGTATTTTTGTGAGAATGCTCGCCTAACATTTTTCAAGCGGACCATGTCTGGATTTGAACCCAGGACCTTGAGCGTAGTAGTCACACACATACCACTATGCCATGGAGCCGCCTTAACAGAGAAGGACCACGGTTTGACTTAAAACCTATTATTCTAAATTAATTCCAGTACAACAACGAAAACTACTATTGTAAACAGCGTTTATTTTGAATGGTTACATTAGTAGAGAATGTATTTTTCATAGGCTACAAAACAGACTATCTTAAATTCTGATTTGAGGGTGCAGATGACGCCTCAAGTATTTAGAACGTTTAAGGATATTTTGAGTGTATACAAAGTGTGTGAACTATAACATAGCTATAGCAGTGTTATATGTAGTAAAATCGTAACAAATACAAATAAATGCAATATATGCGTGAACACTGATTACTCTGGCAAAGCGGTATACCAGTGATTGTTTTCTACACTAAATTAACTTGAACATATTGCACATGATTGACCAGCTGTGTGTGTGTGTGCATGTGTGCATGTGTGTGTGCGCATGTGTGTGTGCATGCGTGCATGCATGCATGCATGCATGTATGTGTGTGTGCACGTGCACGCTTCCAGGATTTGTCCTTTTGACGGCTCTTATGACATTGAGTGAAATGTTGACTTCGTTATTTTCTAATATGACACGATCCAAACGTAGTACACATATTAATACTAATCACGGCTCTGGCTTTCAAAGCCTTGGGAAATATTACAGTAAAATTAATAACTGTGTGGGGATGGAAAAAGTTTAAGATACAATGTAATGGGTGATATTATATTTGTAGGTATGAAACCCAAGTTGCACTTAACAAACTTTATAAGCGTCATAGAAACGCAAACCTGAACGCCCTGTAATAATAGACTCGCCTACCAACACATCTTAAAACCGAATAGACTCGCCCGGAATTTCCGATTATTAGAATACAAACATTAATCATAATGATCAAACAGGCAAACTTTTGTTTGTTTTTGGATGTATATTGACATGCAATAGCCAGGAGCAGGCAATGACTTCTGATTTTCTGAGTTTAACCTATTATCACGGTGCATCAAAGGTCCTTTAGACACCGGAGGGTGACCTGATTTAGTACCTGTTAAAAATTATATTGTGCTTTAGGATATAGATAGATGGGCGTGGGAGATCTAAATCAAACCTTTTGTGTATTTCCATTCTCAACTGTGACTAATTTTTTTGGGTTAGTATTTCATGTTACTTGAAGAAAGTTTCAGTTAGTAGTATGTCATATGTGTGTATGAAATAGTATGACTCAAGTACTGCAACTTACAGGGCACAGGAGCGTTCTGGTCTGTAATAAAAACACATCAGTGGTAGTGATATGATAAAAGAAGGGATTATCTTAGTAACGAAATTATATTATATACAAATTAACGAAATAACAGTAGTGTTAGTTCGTAGTGTATAATAGATACAAATAATAAATTTTAAATTAGGTAGCAAAAGTGATACAGCAATAGTTTAGTAGTTTGCGATTAATGATAATAACAAGCTTAAAACCGCGATAATAAGTATTTTGATACATGATTTAATTTACCTTTTAAATAATTACCTACCTTAATTAGTGAAAATAAAAATTTAGAAGTGTTTTGCTGTTGTGTAGGTATAGCGTTAAAAATGAGTACTCTCAGCAAAAAGTGAGTAAAGTTATCAGGAGCGCAATGTAAAAAAATTAGGAAATCTAAAACTAGAGAAGCCGAAAAACTTAGTGGAACTTTATTGTCATTCTTAAAAAACGAAGAACATTTATCAACTCCGTCATTATTAACCACATTAACTGGACTTGGACAATCAACATCTGTGACTACCGAAATCTGATTTACTACAGCCAACTATTCCTCAGTTTCTATTTTCTATGGTATCGACAACTACTGAAGAAGAAAATGCGATAAGATATACATCAGAATCAGACAAACCTATAACTACATTAGGCTCGACAATACCTAGAACTCGTAGAAGTAATAGTGACACTGAAATTTGTTGGAAAAATCTTGACTTTAATAACCCTGTTACGGGGTACAGTTATTAGTAGGGGTATAAAAGTGAGAGATCTAATTGTAGAAAAAGGGCTTATCTCTTGTGAATTAGAAAATGATTTATATCCTTTTGATATAAATAACAGGAGATTTACAAATACACATTTCTACAAAATAATACTAAATGTGGAAAACGTTAAAGAACTTGGTTGACAAAACCTAAGACACAAAATTGTATATATTGCTTTTGTTACAAACTATTTACTACAGTAAATAATAGATTTACATCTGGATACAGTAATTGGAGAAACATAAGCCAATCTTTGTCCCATCATGAATAAGTGGAGTACATGTAAAGGTATTTTCGCAGTGGGTACAATGTTCAAAAACGTTATCCATGCATACCTCAATAAATGCTAAACATGAGACAATAATTAATAAAGAAAAATTGTACTGGCATAATGTCCTACACAGAATTGCAAACGTTTGCAAAACAATAGCTCAACTAAATTTACCTTTTAGAGGAACATCTGATGTGATAAATACTCCTAATAATGGAATATTTCTGAAAATCATTGTGCTATTTAGTGGGTGTGACTCAATTTTGAAAGAGCATGTAAATAGAATAACAAATGGAAAAACACAAGTGTATTATTTAGGAAAAAACATTCAAAATGAAGTAATCCATTTACTAGCAGAAAAGCCAAAGAATTAATCATAAATAAAATTAAATCTGCATTGTATTATTCCGTAATTTTGGACTGTACTCCTGACATAGGCCACGTAGAGCAACTTTCTATTATAATAAGGTTTGTTTCCGTTGAAGAAAAAGTTCAGGTAGAAGAACATTTTATTCAGTTTTCACCAGTTGAAGACACCACTGGCAAAGGGTTAAGAGATTCACTTTTCCCTGAACTTTTGAATAAGAATTTATCCTTGTATAATTGCCGAAGACAAGGTTATGATAATGGTGCAAACATGAAGGGAAAAAATATTGGCCTTATGAAACTTATTATAAATTAAAATCTTCGAGCATTTTATGTTCCTTGTAGTAATCATACCTTGAATCTGGTTTCGAATGATGCTGCAATGCAAGCTGCAACACTGAAGATGTTATATTTTTTGACACTATTCAGTTACTTTATACATTTTTTTTAACTTCAAAATCCCAATGGTCTTGTTTTCAAAACACATCTGAAAGGTCCAACTTTAAAGCCTTCAAGCTCAACGAGGTGGGCGAGTAGAATAGAAGCTGTGCGCCCTCTACGATTTAATTTGGAAAAAAAATTTATGATATTTTAATAGAAATAATTAAAGATGAAATTCTAATTGGCACTCATGGTGCCACAACAAGAAGTGAAGCAACAGGGAATGCTACACAACTGAAATCCTATACATTTATATGCTCGCTGCTTACATGGTACAATGTGCTCAATAAGATTAATTTTGCTAGCATAATGTTACAAAGTGTAACATGCCATTTAGAAGATACTACCAAAACAGTTGAAAATGTTGTTTTCAGTCTAAGAAAGATAAGAAACGATGAAGAGTTTAAATTGATGCTCAGTCAAGCTACAGACATTGTAAGATTGTTAGAAATTGAACCACAGTTTAAGCTAGAATTTAAAATTGTGAAGCGAAGAAAAAAAGGTGTTTTGAGTACGAAGGCCATGACGATCCAACATTGAACCAAAAACATAAATTTAAAGTGGATGTGTATTTTTTCATATTAGATGTTTCCCTCCAATCAGCAACAGAACGTTTTAAACAACTCTAGGAACATAAAAAGCATTTTGGGTTTCTCTATAATATAGCACAACTTAAAGATTTGAATAAGGAAGAACTACACTCGACTTGTAATAATTTAGAGACTATCTTAACACACAATGATTCAAAAGATGTGGCTGGCAAAGAACTTTATGAAGAAATTGACTTTATCTCAACTCAGCTTAAGAACAGTGATGGTCCAGTTGAAGTGCTGGATTATATAATTCGTAACCACGCCCAATGTTTGTATCCAAATTGTTTTGTGACTCTTCGTATTTTGTTAACTTTACCCATGTCAGTGGCTAGTGCTGAACGTAGTTTTTCTAGATTAAAACTGATTAAAACTTATATGCGCCCATCTATGACTCAAACACGCCTAACGGATTTGGCGATGCTATCCATTGAACATGATATTGTTTCTTGTACAGACATTGACAAAATTGATATCGATTTCGCGTCAACAAAAGCAAGAAAAGCTGCTTTCTAATAATTTACGCCAATTGTGTATACTGAAGAACAGAAGAACAAGAGTTTAGACTTTTTTGGAAATAATTTTGGTGTTTTTACATAGGTAGTGTTATATACTGTACGTACATAAAATACACAATATTTAAACTTTTTCTTGAACTCAACAAGTATATGAACATTGTCAGCAACAACTTATATGGTAAGTTTGATATTTATATGTATAGAAAGATGTTATGTTGAGGACATTTATGTAGTAAAAAACTGAAATTGTGTTATTGAAGAAAATATTCATATTCACCATTTAAGATTAACTATAATCAATCAGTTAAAAATCTATTATTCTTATTTTTCCTATTTTAAATATTTACTAAAATTGCAATCCTTAGGTTTTACTGTTTTAATTAGTAGAGTATCACATATTATTTGAAGTTGAAATCTTTAACGTTTAATGGAAAATTATTTAGTAAAATAAATAACGTGTGAATGTATACACGAGTAGTTTGCCTATAGACAAGAGGAGCAACAAGGTTACTGAATAATATACAGCGGTTGTGTGGCCATATAATTACTGTGTGTGTGTGGGTGTTAAGCCCTGATATATATTTACAGTTCTTGTTTATTGATAATATCGTTGGCTTGATTTGGCCATGCTCGTGTAAAGATGTAGCAGTCAGTCACTTGTAATGATAGTTATTGTACATATTGGAACTTGAATTATTTAATCTCAGTACTAGTGTTTAGGGGTATTACTGTTGTCTTACTGGGTTACGTTACGTGCACCTTTTTGTAGAGTACCTTAATGTATATTTCTGTGTGTTATAACTTGGGATCATACTTTTTTGATTATATGTAATGCATTAGTCTCTAGTTATTATTATTATTTTTCCGGTATAGTGGGTTACCTTGGGGATCTTCCGAGAACGTGGAACAATTCTCGTGGTTGTTGCTATTGCTCCAGTTCCTGGCGCCCTTATTCTTCTTTCAAGCTCCAACTATTACGACTATTTTCCGTCCCTTGTGGTTCACCTACTATTCTAACGGACCTGCGACCTATCAAGTTTCTTGCGAGCTATCCCCGGGGCACCTAATGTCATCGTACCCCTTAAGGGACATACCTTACCTACTAATTCATCGATATTACCGTGACATAAATTGACGATCCAACGTTTGGGCCTCGAATTACATTACTGGATATTTTGATGTGCGAAGCTTTTTTCTTCTTCAAAGAAGTATGATTCTTGTTGGAGATCTTGATTTTGTTCTACTTATCTCCTGTATTTAAAGTGATTAGTGTACAAATTATTGTGTATTTAAAAGTGTTTGGTGGAAGTACAAATGACAATTAATTTTACTTAATTATACCGTTCTACTGTACTTGTTTCCTTTTTGGATGTGTTGTTTAATTGGAAAGTGATTAATATTCTTGAACTGTATGGTATATATTAGTGCACTATAAATTCATGTATAACACATTACACTAAGATTTTGTTTTAATAAAAATATTTACCCTGAAAACCTTGGAACTTTTTTGTGGAAACCATGTATTTAGATGTTCTACATTTGATTTTTTAATGCTTACCCGGAGATACTACATTGGTCAGGAAGCGAGTTTGTTTTTTTTTTACTTGGAAATTTTGAATTTTGCCAAATCCTTGCTGTTCCAAGCAAGGTAGGGATCTTTAATGTGCGTGGTAACACTCACACACGGGACCTACATTGTACTACTCATCCAAACGAGGGCCTATTTTTTTGAAAAATACGTGCCCTACATTTTTCCAGCGGACCGTGTCAGGATTCGAACCCAGGACCTTGGGCTTAGTAGTCACATGCATAACACCTGAACCACAGAGCTGCCTATATTTAGATACCACTGCATTGTTGTTTTAAATTATGGATTCTAATTAAATTAATTTTAGGTCGCTGATGATAACTATTTTAATTGATGAAAGAAGTGTCGCAAATATAATTAGTAATCATTATATTTCTTGCACGTCAATCGTCCCACAATTATTTTATTATAAGTATTGCACATGCATGTGCTTCTAAGTCATACTTAACACAATTAACATCTTATTGAAGGATTTTTTTCCTCTATGATTAACAATCCTATTTTTGTAGGCTAGAGAAAGTCAATTCTTGGAAATTAAAGAAAGTTTACCTCCAGTTAATGTACCTAAACAGAGACCATTAGTGGGACTTACTTGCTATGGGTGTGTTCCAGTTAGCAGGGTAAGTTTTGACTGACTCCTTGAACCTTGATACTAGATATTTTGTGCTCTTTACTTTTATTTTTAATTGCAATAAAATAGCCACAAAACTATCAAGTTTAAGGAAAATTCTATAAACTAAATATGTTGTATTCTTTCTTCAGATTGTATTTTAATGTATTTTGTGTAGCATGCAGTTTATTTTATAGGTATATAGCTACTCATATTAAATATTATGTTATTGCAAAAATGAGACTTACTCTTTTCTTATCAGTTCACAATTAGATTTCAATATAATAACATAACTAATAGTTGTAACTATTAAGTGATCGTTCTCTACTTTCGGTTACCACAATAACGACAAAAATAATACAACATTAATACTATTGTATTTTTTTTTGGGCTGATTTGCTTAAACATTTCCTTTCCAGCTATGGTTAACATCTGCAGTGGGATAGTTGAGTTTTTATTCATTGAGATCTTCTTTGTTGCTGGTTGTGTTGAATTATGTACTGAAAATACTGCAGTTTTTATAGGTATTGGTTGGTCGCTCACATATGCTCTTAAGTAGTTTCCTCTTTGTTCTTATACAGATGCCTTTTTCATTTCTGTTGATGTTTGGCATGTTCTTGTGAATATCAATGGCTTCAATGTTTATTCCTGTATAGTAATGCGTTGCTGTTGCGAGAACTTCCGTTTCACTATATTGAATCTTGTGATCATCTGGCAATTGTGAATGTTCAGCAACCGCAGCCTTAGCAGATTAAAGAAGACGGCAGTGTTGTTTGTGTTCCTTTATTTGTTTGTTGATGCAGCTCTTCGTTCTACCTATGTGTTCCACATGAGCAAGGAGTCTGTAACACTTTGCATTATGCTAACAATAAATTAGATGTAAAGGAAAGAAAATTAATCTGGAATGGACAAAGTTGTTATCGAAGCATCCTGTATAATTTTAATTTCATGTGTAATAGTATTCAAAAACAAGACCTCAATCAAATCCATTTTTTATTCGAATAACAAACTTAAAACCACAAATATAATCGTTTTATCTCTGTTAAATACATTTTGGATCTCAAATTGAGGATTGTAAATTATTTTAAACCACAAAAATGGAAACAAAATATAACTGTAAACGTTGGTAGGGAAATCGTTTCATTTTTAAGTAAAGTTTAGATTTATGAAATAACAGTGAATTTGTTAATGTATACATCCCAAATACGTGCTTTAGAAATGTTACTTGAATAAATTAAATTTAATATTACATACTTGCAAATACAAAGGGAACCCACAGATATACTTTAATATACTGTACTAAACCAGATGCTGTGCAATGAGAATACATAAGTGTAGGATTACAGTAATGACTTAATCTTTTTAGACAATAGATTACAATGTATGCATTTATATGGTTTCAAATGAAGAAATAAAAATATAAACTTACGCAAATTGTATGGTAACATGTACTTCCCGCATGTTATTTGTCATTAAACTCAATAGCTTGTTTGTGCAATGACATGAAAACTACCAACAACATATGAAATAGAAAGGGAATTAAAGGACAATAATTACATCCGACCGAGATTTGATTTTAATTAATTGTAAACCAGTGATGCATCATCATCAAGATATAGAGATACGTGCGAATAGACGGGCGTGGATGTGACCCCGGGATTGGGGGTTGATAGAAGTGAGTTTTTATATGGGGATTTGATATAATGTAAATGTAAAAGTGAGGTTGTATGGACAGAGCTTCAAGAAAAAGTAGGCTGCATTCCGTAGAAAATAGACAGCAATCGACATGCAAATGTGATATGCATCTGCAAGTGGCAGGGTAGTTTCATAAACAGATGCATACAGATATGTCATGATAACTGTTTGAAAATAAAGAGGTAGCACCTGATTGATCATCCCTCCATTCATTTGGAACTTTGTGGCATGTTCTGAGTTGGGGAGTTGCTGTGTTTGGATATATAAGAAATAAAGGAAAAATACTGATGGTTGTTGTAAATTCTGGAATTATAAAGTGAGTACTATTATGAGCCTTTATTAACGTTTTAAAATCAAGGTTATGAATTTTTAAATGTCAATTGTGTGTATTTTGGTAATAAGACATTAATAAAGTGAAAATAATTATTTGGTTGGACTAATTAGTGATCGAAACTGACGGATTTATTAGTGAAATTTATGTTAGTAACAGTATAGCGACTTAGTAACTTTGGAATGGACAATCAAAAGATACAGAAAAAGTAGGTATTAACCGTTTTTGATTTTTATGTATGACATTTCCAATAAATGGGGATTTATGAATGTCGTATAATTAAATATGAAATCAGGAAAAGTTTGGAGTGACGAATAGTTTTGTTGATGGCTTAGATTTAATGTTTTTCTCTTTAGGATTAATTTAACAATACCTTTCCAGATTTGAGGTTAGGGATTTGTTTTTAGGAAAATATATTTGTATGTGTACTGAAATAATTTTATATTAATAGTATTATACAGTATTTCGTGCAGACAAGAAACAAAAGTAAAGTAAGCAAAGAAAATCGCCCACACCGAATATGGCAACAAAAAAGAGAAAAGGAATCTAAATAAGTAAAGCTGTGCTAGCTAAAACGTCATAGAGTGGGGCGAGTCACACAGAAAGAAAAAGGAACTCTCAAGAAAGAAAGTTTATTTACAAAATCTTTAAAAAACATTTACACGAAAGGAGAATCAACCCGTGGAAAAAAACATAATTTATTCATCTTATCCCGGGGATTTACACAGTAGACAAAATCTATGCAAAACAATTAGTACACTCAACTACCTCAAATTAATATTTAACCTATAACAAGAATTAGAGCAAGAAAGTAGAGAAGTAAATATTAGGAAAGGGGTGAGACAGGAATGTGCCCTATCCCCATTGATTTTAACTTGTACATAGAAGAGGCAATGAATACTGTCAAATGCAGGAAGACATTTGGAATTACTATTCAGGGACAAAAAATTGATATGCTTAGATTTGGAGATGATATAGCGGTATTAGCATCTAGCAAGGAAGAGTTACAAGCTGCTCTTAATGAAATGGAAACGGTTCTAACAGAGATATACGGTATGAAAATTAACAAAACTAAAACTAAAGTACTAGTATGCAAAGGAGGGGAAAATAAACCAAAAACAAGAATAAAAATATGTAACACGAACTTACAAGAGGTTAAGGATTTCTGCTACCTACGAAGCCAAATAACGCAAGATGGGAAATGCACAAAAGATATAAAACAAAGATTAGCACAAGGCCGTGCTACATTTAACAAGAAAAAGCAACTACTGTGTTCAAAGACATCAAACATAGAAACAAGGAAAAGATTGCTTAAAACATATGTGTGGAACATAGCACTGTACGGCTGTGAAGCCTGGACAGTAGGAGAAGCGGATAACAAAAAGGTAGAAGCCTTTAAAATGTGGTGCTACAGACGTATGATGAAGATATCATGGACAGACAAAGTTAAGAACGAAGAGGTACTAAAAATGGTAGGGGAAGAAAGAAATATGTGGAAAACGGTAAAAAATAGGAGAGATAGGATGATAGGCCACATACTACGACATGAGGGAACAGTGCGGAATATATTAGAAGTAGAAATAGGAAAAAAGAGAAGAAGAGGTAGACCTAGGTTAGACTACTGCACACAGATAGTAAAAGATGTGGGCTGTAGGAGTTTTAGGGAGATGTGTAGGCTAGCCCAGAATAGAAATCAATGGAGGTACGCATCCCACCACTCCCAAGATGGATAAACTAATGACAAAAAATAACTGTGTCTAAACATGATGATTATTATAAGCAACTACAAGAATTGGTTGGGCAATATTCACGAATAATGTTAATTGTGTGAAAGGATTTACGGGAAAATCATTATTTCGGCAAATGTCTAAGCGTGGGGGATCTTGGCAGCCACAGGTTGCTTAACCCCCTTCACTGAATCTCGGTGAAATAGGGCATAAAATTAGAAAGCAATAGAAGGGAAACGAGCTGTATACATGCTGTGTGAGAATTTCAGAGAACTATGTAGGCTAGCTCAGAATATAAATAAGTGCAGGTACGTGTCCAACCAGTTTTGAGACGGAAAACGTAATGACGAAAAAATAAGCGCAGATAAATCCGATGATTAGTATAAAAAACTAAAGGTGTTGGTTGTGAAATATCTGCAACCAATGTCGACTGTGCGAAAAGATATATTGGAAAAAATATTAAATCGGTAAATGTTTAAGTGTTGGGGGAACTTGGCAGCCACATGCTGCTTACATCCTTTCACAACCACTGAATGTAGGAGAAATAGGGATATATAATTGTAAAACAATAGAAGGTGACCGAACTGCATCTAACAAGAAAGAACAGCTCCTATGATGAAAGATAACAAATATAGAACAAGAAGAAAATTGTTGAAAGCATATGTGTGGAGCACAGCACAGTATGCCTATGAAATACGAGCAGTCTGAAAAGCAGACAGAAAAACGGTAGCAGCCTTTTGAAATGCTGTGCTTCAGATGTATGAGGACAATAGCATGGACAGACAAAGATAATAACAAATAGGTTATAGAAATAGTAGGGGAACAAGGATATCTGGGGAAAAAGATAAGAGAAATAAAAGGGCAGAATACGTTCTAAGGCATTTCTGGGGAATAGTATGGGATATATTACAAGCAGAGATAGGAAAAAGTGGTAGATGTAGACCTAGATCAGATAGTGATAGATGCACACTGTGCAAATTTCAGGGAAATCTGTAGGTTAGTTCAGAATAGGAAACAATGATGGTACGTGTCTAACCAGTTCCAGGACTGAAGACCTAATGATGATGATGATTATGATGAACAAGAATTTTAAAAAAATCTTTTATGGGTTGTTCTTAGTAGCTCGCTTACTAACAAAATAAATAATTCTTTCAAAGAACAATTTAAATAACTAAATACTTACTTTGTGTTCACTTCCTAAAGTAACTAAAATAAATTTATGTAATAGTGGACACAGCAATTAAGGAAGACCCTCCACAAACGGAAATACATTTTTGCTGCAGCGGTGCAGAATTATGTATTAGTATCCCACCTGAACAGTAGAATAACTCTAAAAATTTATATAGAATAGTCAATGCTGAACTATTATCTAATAAATACTCAACTAATAACATTGTCATCATAACGTTTCTGACCATTGGAGTGAAGTAAGTTCAACTTTGACACCGGAATAACCTCAGTTGTGTGATGAGTTACCTAAAACTATAAGAAAATTTAGGCCTAATTTTCCATGAGGGTGTCATCAAGCGATGCAGAGGATAAAAGCAGCAACTTTTATAGATTGGCGTGATGTTCTGCACCTTGATACTAGTAGAAAGATGAGTTGGCTATTGTTGTTCGGGCACACAAGCGATTCATGCAATTTTCTGATTCATTTGTAGAACTTTCAGATTCGTAACCTGCTCTGCTGTTCTCTTCCGGCGACTTTTTGTTAAAATGCATATTTGATTTAACAGAGACTCACTTTTATAGTCAATTATTTCTCTATTAACAACCATATATCAGAATAAATTTTACATATGCTTTCAACCGATTAAGGAAAACGTATGGCTTAGTAGGAACTCTCAAAAAGGAAATATCCTCACACAAATTTATATATCTTCAATCAAGATGTGTTAAGTGTTCACTTATGAAATGACAGAATGTTTTGAATCTTGCCCAAATGAGTTAATGTTTCTAAAAATTATTGAATTTATTTGAAATTACCAATAAAAACTAATCAGCTGATTTCACGTTAAGCATATTGGCTACCTAAAAAGTCGGTCCCAGACCACAACACAAATTGAAGGCAATCATTCTTTTAAAATTCAAAATTTTCATCTAATGTACTCAAACCAAATATATCGAACATCAATAAATCAAAGTCACCTTCAATTTATGTCTTAAATGTCAAACTTGAAGTTTTTATTATTTTGATAATGACCCTAGGTCATGGATCGAAACGTACATAAAGATGATTTTAAAAACTATGAGTGGTTTAATTCCAAAAGAAGATTAAGAAAAATACTAAACAAACCACAACAAACATACCGGGAGTATTTATTTATTTATCCAGGATCACTCTACTAACACAAGAAATTCATTTGAACTTAGCAATTTGACTTCGTACACCTGTCTGATCACAAAATCCATTTTTTTAAATAACGATCACCTAATATAACAGGTAGACAATCATCATCCGAAGCGCAGCATTAGAAAACTTAATCTTAAGCAAGGAATCGACACTATCAGAATGCTTGCATTCTACACCTATTCAAAACCCATTATCTTCCTTCACAAACAAGCTCTAATCAATAATCGAAAAACCACATTTACCTTTTAATCCGTAGAACAGGTTGTAAACGTTCTAAAACAACACAAAATACATTGACCCAAGGACTTATGCATGGTGTGTATGAAAAGTTGCCTATATTTTTGTATAAAATTACTTAATAATTAATATTAAAGAAAACATAGAGATAAGCTAAACGGGAATTGTAACATCTCCGAAAACAAATGTTTTAATAATCGAAAACCACGTTTTAAACTTATTTTAATCTTTAAGGAAAATAATATGTTTTAAGGCTATATCGAAATAGAGTAGATTTGCAGTATTTAAATTATAATCACATGTACTGATAAAATCTACAGCGTGTTGAATAGGCAATCATTTCAGTTGAGAAAGCTGTTGAAAATGTTAATGAAAATTTGCAAATGACCGCGAATACAGTAAGGAATATGAAGCTTAATTACATAAGAACGAAAATATTTGCATGCAGGGATGGTACATAATAAGAGTTTAAGTTTAGGTTGATTTTTACTTCAATTTATTTAGAAAATAGATAAAGTCTGTGATTTGTAAAGGATATTTATTTAGCCACCCCAGTGATGGTATTTTATTTGGAAGAAGTATTTTAGGTTAAAATTTTATTTTATTATAACCAAAGCAAGGAAGTTTTATGTGGAAAAACCATTTCCCGTATAAAAATAACATCATAATTGCTATGACTGACGGTTTCGTGCCCCTCGATTTTGACAAAAGTAAAATAGTCCTTCAGGTTAAGTGCTAACGTAACATAGAATTTTTGTATTAAAGCCATGTTATTTGTTATTTTTGTATTTTTTAATTTTCTTTATTATTTTTTTCTCGTTTTTCTATAGAAACCTACTCCTACACCACTGCAATTAGTTGACAGTCCCTTATATTGTTACGGGGTCCCTGCCTCTTCAGGGTAAAACAAAATTTAATTTATTTAATGCTTATTTTATCCGTAACAAATCCTGTAAACTGTGGCAGCGAAAAGAAGCGGTCGTTTATCTTTTGTAGATCCTAGTACCTGTTTAAGCTGACATCTAGGCTTGAACAATGTGTTGACTTTGTGTTTCTGAAGAATCTTTGCCATGTTTTTGGTTACTATAGCAGGACCCAATGACAAGAATATTAAGGAAAACAAACCAGTTTGTTAAAGAGTTATCTATTCCAATTGAGGAGTAACGTATACTAAAGAAGCCTGAAGCGCTGCCACCACGTCTGTATGTGCTGCTAAAAATACATTGAATGTACCACTTGGGCTCATTGTCAGTACCATAGAATTTCCAACTTATAACCAGGCCAAATACTTGATAAGACTTTTTGAACCATACGTTGGAACATCGAACTACACCAGAGGCTCGACACATCTCATTGAAAAACTAGAAGACCTACACCTACAAACAGGAGACACTGTTCAGCTTTGACATAATATTAATGTTCATGATGGTTCCTGTTAATGAGGCTGTAGTATACTGTAATTTCTTCCTAAATGACATAATAAATCTGTACCAACATGTATTGACTACCACATATTTTCAGTGAGACAAAAGATTCTCCAAGCAGAAGAGCCGAGTAGCAACGGGAAGCCCATTGAGCCTAGTTATCGCCAACTTCTACATGGAATTATGTGAGAAAGAAGCAAGTAGAACATCAGACTACAAGACTATCTTTACTAAGCATTTATAACTGCAGTTTTGACATTTGTAATTTGTCAATCACATGTGAGCATTTTGTAAAAAATTAAAACATACACTACTAGGTTATTTTTTTCCATTACAGCTAGTTTATATTCTACATATTGTGAATTGATAGGATTGAATCTGTATTTTGCTCAATTTGGTAGAGATATTGTTCTTGACTATTTTTCTTATGGCGATGTGGCTGCGTGTGACATGTTAAGTATTCTTTGCAGATTGACAAAAACTTAAAGACAATGCCTGATAATGACAAGATATATTAAAACTTTAGACCAAGTGTATCATAAGTCAAAAGTAAATTATGATTTGTATGTACATGGTGTTTATATTTCACAAGGAAATCGTCAGACACAAAAATTGAGTTACCGGATGCTTCAAAATTGTTCAATGCTAAATTAATTCTACACAATGTTTACATTAACCATTGTATACTTGCTACAATCAGAGTATCTAGATTTTTGCAATTTCTTTATTGTTGTTTTCATTATCGTTGATGTTGCCGTATATTTATTGTACATCTTTTAGTAATAGTTGCTTTTTGGAAAACTGTAAAAGATTTTTAAAAGAGTAGCTTTTTAAATTGTTTTACATTCATATTTTGTTACTTACATAAAGTTTTCAAGAATTCTTTTTACCACTTGAGTTCCTCATATTACATTTCTTATTAATGCAAATGCCAAATATTTATTATTTTTATCACTGTTTAGTAGTTGATTTAATTATTGAAAGAGCACTTGAAATAAAATTTTTAGAATGTCCACGATGAACAACTAAGCTTCCAACCCTTAGTAAATGACGCTTTTACATAATTTTTATTGTATCATTTAGTATAGTGCAAGAATGTTATGAATATTATTCTAAATTGTGGACAAGCTGTACATTTTTAGTACCAATAGTTACTTTTTTGCAAGTATTTTACACTATCCATATTTGTAGTAATAAACTTGTGAGTAAATGCACAATTTGTTAATAAATATTAAAGATTTTCTTACGTTGTAATATGTGGTTTGCTAGTAAACTGTCTACAATAACGTTGGATATTGTTCACTGCTAACTTGATCGGGTTAATATATTTTGTCAAACTCATAAGATTAATGTAAAATTATTTTTTGGAATCTGCACACTGTAACTGTGCTGGAAGAATTAAATTTAGTAAATATATTGACATTGAATGCTCAAGGGTAACAGTTCATAATGAATCGTCACATTATGTGAGAGCCGGGTGGCGGAGAGTTGCATCCTTAAGACATCCTAACGAAAAATACTGGACGAATTTTTGGTCGTGCTGGGAAGGAAATTTTGATTGAAGGCAGATTCTGTTGATTGTCTTGGTAGGCCACAAAAAAATTCTGCGGCAGACGCCAAGTGACTCATGGACCGCTATTTGCCCACCCTTGTGTTATTTTTATTTACTTTTTTCTACTCTTATTATATAGTTATGGTTTAAGTTGAACTTCTAAGTGCATGTGTTTTAGGTCAAGGTGGTACAATGCATACTAGTAGAACAATGCATTTTAAATAATAATTATGCCGATCATAATAATACTATTTTTGCTTTTTAAAAACATTTAGTCAATATTATGAAGCACACGAAAATTACTGCTACCTTATTAATTTTCTTTTGTAGGAATCGTTAGTAAACACAATCACTAAGAATTTGCCTATACTAAATATTCTCAACGAATATCCTGCTATTCCAACTAAGCATGGAATATTAACAAAAGCATTCTCTCATCTGTCTCAGTGTTACTTGGCAAATTCTTACAACTATGTTCAAGTTTCCAGGTTTGTTTTGAAAGATGCACATGTACAAAATGCTATTGAAAAAACATCTATGCAACAGTTTCAAGAATCAGGTGATTCAGATGAAGAACATTATCAAAAGTTGTGGAAATATAATGAAAAGCGTGCCCTAAACTTATTACATGACATGCGATCAACATTATCTCATATTCTTTTAACGTATATATATTTTTTGTATTGATTCATTAATTTACATTTTGAATTTTAGGATTACATCGTACGTTTTATATAAGTTATTGCCGTGCTTTCTAAGAGCTGTTGTTGTTCATTCAGGTCAGGTAGAAATGCTTAAAAAAGCCTCAAAGACTGGTTTACCACTTATTTTTTTACCACTGCATAGATCTCATTTAGATTATGTGATGATTTCGTTTATATTATATAATAATAATATACGGTGCCCCTTGATTGCATCTGGTGATAATTTAAAAATGCCGATTTTTGGGTATGTTTTTAAATTAATTTATTGGTTCTAAATTTACTTTAACTAGAACTTTGCTGCGTGGCTTGGGTGCATTTTATATCAAACGCAGAGTAGATCCAATTATGGGACAAAAAGACTATATTTACAAAGCCATACTTCATTCTTATATGAAAGCCTGCTTAAAAAATGGACATAATATTGAATTTTTCTTAGAAGGTGGTCGAACTCGAACTGGTAAACCTTTAATACCAAAATATGGAATATTTAGTGTTGTAATGGATGCTGTTATTAATGGAACAATTGATGATGCATACCTTGTGCCAATTAGTATAAATTATGAAAAATTAGTTGATGGAAATTTTGCGAGGGAATTATTAGGAAAACCCAAGCAAATGGAATCTTTTGGTTCTGCCGTAAGAAGTATTTGGCAAGTACTTAGAAATGACTATGGTATGGTGAGAATTGATTTAAATCAACCAATATCAATTAAGGTGAGTCAGAATTTTATGCTATTTAACTATTAATACTTTGCATTTCTAGGAAATGGTTAGTACATTCAATACCATTGTTAATAAGAATCCGATAAAGAAATTGAGGTCAAACCCGTCTACCACTAGTTTGTACGGAACAGATATTGTATCTGAAGAACATAAAGATTTAGTAGAAAAGATATCCAAGCATGTTATATATGGTAAGTAATTTTTTGTATTAGGTCTGGAACACTTGACTAGAGTAACAAAAGTGTATTATTCGTGATACTTTAGAGTGAATATTTGTTGTAGCATTCTTCATTCACATCAAATTTATGTTTATTAATCTCTTCTTAACTGAAATTTTGGCAAAATTAAAAAAAATCGTGCTGAAAATACGTGCTAACATTTTATACAATTTAAACAATAAATTTTCGAATCTCTAAAAATCAAGTAAGTTTCTATTACTGTAGATACTTTGAATTATATAAATTAGAATTTAGAAGTAATATTTAGATGCACCATTATAAATTAATTACTGTAGAGGACTGCTGTGTCAAGTATCTCTGGTGCTTATGCCTTTCCCCATCCCTCTATGTGATTTTTAATTCTGAAGTGAATATAATATTTCAAATTTTTTTAGAGAATCTATAACTATAAAATAAATTTTACCTGGATTTTAATATTAAAAAATAAACACTGGACATTTTACTAAACACTTTTTAGTACATATTTTAAAGAGCACAAGCAATTATTAAAATAAAGGTATAATAAAATAATACATTCAAAATATAATAATAAAAATGATGCACACATGTCAAGTTAAAAAATTATTTTCTTCAAACATTAAAATATTATGTCATTACTTAACTGAGTCTGCTTGCGTAAAGTGTCACTCTTTCTCCGGCGACAGTTTTACTTTTCCAGCTGCCGGAGGTAAAAGTGTTGTTATGACAACAACCCAGTGTAGTACCTTCGGGTGGAGCATTGGGGACGTGGCCGCAAGCATAGCGGCTCCTTAATTAAATTATAATGTCATGGCAACATCAAATAAGTGACACAAAATAAATACGAATAAGGATAAATAACAACTAAACGTCATTTTTATTTTGCAAGGTAATATTAAATGTACAATTTTTAAGGGTAGCGTTTTGAAAATTAATACTGTGCATTATCGAGCCAGTCTCTTGATGTGCATTGGTAATAGTAGACTGCGCTGCCACAAGTCCTTCTGACATATAATCGTTGGTTTTTCCAGATACAACTACTAATTCACTTAAATTTAAAATCTTTTGGCATTATCACTTTTGTTTCTCAAAGATTCTTCAATATACGCTTCTGCAACACTGCTCGATTTCCACCCTCCGTGCCGCTTAAGAGATTTCAAATTTCCTCCTCCATCAATTAACAATGTTGCCAAGGTGCGTCTCAATGAGTGGCCCGTATATTCTTTCGAATTAGTTAATTTCAAAAATCTGCAACTTTCCCAGGTACAGAACTTATGGTGTGAATTTCCATTACACTTCTGCAACATTTTCCATTTTGATATATTAGAAAAAATATTAATTCGATTTTTAAATACATTGTTTATGAGATACGGTGGATAATTGTTTTCCAACAAAGCTTTTTTTGCCTTATTAATAGCATTAGGCCTGAATTCTGGGCTGGACAGTTCAATTGCCCTATCAGCAAGACTAATTATAACACATTTTTTCTGTGTGCTTGGATGTTGTGATAGATAATTTAAATAAAAGCATATGGTCTGGAAGATATTTAAATTATCTATCACAACATCCAAGCGCACAGAAAAAAAGTGTTATAATTAGTCTTGCTGATAGAATTAGACTGTCCAGTCCATAATTCAGGCCTAATGCTATTAATAAGGCAGAAAAGGCTTTGTTGGAAAAATATTATCCACCGTATCTCATAAACAATGTATTTAAAAATCGAATTAATATATTATACAATAATTATGTTAATAATAATGATAAAATTAAAATGGGAAACAAGGTATACGTATCAGTGCCATATGTGACAGGTCTATCCGAAAAATTACAAAGTTTGTTTAAAAAGCACGACGTTACTATAGCACACTAGGGATATAATTTAATACAGAATTTATTCAACGATTTAAAGGATAAAACGGAAAGATCCAAAAAACACACACAGTATATAAAATACCTTGTCAAGAAGGGTGTAATGGCATTTATATTGGCCAAAGTATACAGCATTTGGAAAAGAGGCTCAGAAGTCATAAATATGATAAGGGTAATTGTACAGCCTTAACAAAACATTCAAATCAAACCGGGCATAAGTTTAATTTTGATAAAACTGTGATAATAAAAACGGAAATTAATTTAAAAAAACGGGAATTACTTGAAATGATTTTTATTGCCAAACATCCAGAAGCGGTTAATGATAAAACTGACATTAAAAATCTAAGCAAAATTTATCACAATTTAATACAAAAGGAATAATATATATAATATATTAATATATAATATATAATATATAATATATAATATATAATATATAATATATAATATATAATATATAATATATAATATATAATATATAATATATATAATATATAATATATAATATATAATATATATATAATATATAATATATAATATATAATATATAATATATTAATATATAATATATTATATCATGTTCATTGTTTTCTTTGTTAAAATATTTTCAAGTGCATAATTTCAACTGCTCACTTTCTAAGCACAGAAGGAAAATTTGGAATGTTGTACAAAAAAATTTAAATTATTTCGATAAGTTGATACTAAATTTTTCTTTTAGGGATTGTATGGTTATATCTACTTTACTATTAAAGCGGTTAACTTTAAATTTTAGTTCTTCCCTTGCAAGTGTTTTATTCCTATGTTTATAACTGAATTGCTTTTTTATTTAATTTGTTTTTTAAGAATCACTAGTTTCTAAAAAATTATTTAGTAGTTTCAAAAATGGTTACTTCTGTATCGTAACTTTGTCCGATATTAATTTTTTTAACAGAAAAGTCACCCTTTGTTGTTTCTGTTATCTGATTGAAAGTTAAAAATTTTTTGTACAAAAGATGTCATTTAGTTTGCTTTTAAATTCATAAATCGAATGTAAACTGAGGGCTTGGTTTTGGTGACTATTATTGCGGATATGATCAAGTATAATAGGAATATTTAATTGTTTAGCAGCATTTAAAAAATGCTTTTTAAAATTTAGTGTGTATTAAGTTAATTATTTTATTTTGGATTTGATTTCTGAGATAATTAAGACATTTTTGTTCAGTATGATCAAATTCAACTATCATTTGTAGGTATTTTAAAATTTTTCATTGTATTTTTAGAATAGTCGATTATTTTTACCTCGAAACACTACTTTTGTTTAGACAAAAACTGCATGTTATAAAAAATCCTTTCAACAATGGCATTTTAATATTTAGTTTTAAAGTGCAATACATTTTGGGTAACAATGTATGCTTATATTAGATTTTAAATAACCAAGTATTTCAGACCTTATTTTGCAGTTGCAGCATATATAGGATATTTATTTTGTAAGTGTATCATATTATTATCCTCTGTAATATCTCATTAGTAATCCTTATTTATATAACGTTGATCTCATTGATTAATTCTTTAAAAAAAGTAATTAAATTAACAAATTTTATTGGGCTTGTTGTAAGCAAAATTTTCATTTTAAGTATATATGTTCAATTTGTAAGTAAACGAATTTCAAATACTGAATTTTAATATAATGTTTCTACTATAGATTGTTCGCGATCTACGTCCGTCATGTCAACAAATGCTGTTGCGTTTCTTCTATTGCACAAGTTTAGAAATGGTACAATCATAAATCAGCTAGAAAAAGAACTCGATTATTTAAAAGATGAATTATTAAAAAGAGGAAAAGATGTTGGTTTTTCTGGTGAATCTAGTGAGGTTGTAAACTATGCAGTAAGTATCTATCAATACTCAAAATAGGGTTGAATTATAGATTTGTAAATCAAGACTAGGCAATAGTGATGTGTTTGCATATTCTGTTGAAGAAAAATATTTTACCACATATTTTCTTATACTTGAAATAATTCTTGAAACCTAGACTTTCATCAATTATTAATCCCAAATACTTTACTACTCTAACAATCCCAATTTTATAATTATTTATGAGTATATTACAAGATGCTAAGTCAACACTATTGGATTTGTTCCTATAAGTAATGAACACTGCCTTAGTTTTTTAACATGAATTTTAAGTTTATTTGTTTGTAAGTATATGTCGACATTATTTAACACCACATTAATCTTAGATATAGCTGTTTGTAAATCATAGTCACTAACTGCAAGTAATGTATCATCTGCAAACAGATTCATAAATTCACATTCCACTTTGAGATAGAAATCATTAATATATATTAAGAAAAGGATTGAACCTAGTACACTTCCTTGTGGCACCCCATGTACAACCATCCTTTCTGATGAGCAGTGATTATTGTATTTGGTTCTTTGTCGTTTATTACTTAGATAGTTAGCGAACCATTTTAAAACTCTGTCTCTTATTCCATAGTACCTAAGTTTTTCCAATAATATTGATCGATCAATAGTTTCAAAAGCCCTCTTTATTTTCATCAAGTAAGATTTTCCATTTACATGCGGTAAATTGCAGAGCTGTTTCACATGAATGGACATTCCTAAATCCTGATTGGTTTACATATAGTAATTTTTTATCTTCAAAATACTTTTTTAATTGATTACATACTGCTATTTCAAGAATTTTTTCCAGTGCTGGTAATGTATTAGCCGGTCGGAAAATTTCTGCATTATTTGAGTTAAACACCTTTGGCATCGGCACCACTGTACTGATTTTTATTTTCAGGAAATAGCCCAGTTTCCAATGAAACATTTATCAAGAGCAGTAGTATGTGACCAATAGAGTTACTGATACACTTAAGTATCTTTCCACTTACTGGTTGCCAAATATTAGTTTTGTTCTTATGTAATTATTTTTCTCAAATCAGTCCTCCACAGCAGTTCTATTTAGGTGCCCAACCAATCATATCCTCTATTGATTCAATACTAATATTAAAGAATTCATTAAATATTTCAGTAATTTCACTATCTAATTTGCTTTCTATTGTGAGCCTTCATTAAATCTAATATTATTCGTAATTGCTTTCATTTGACTTAGTAAACTTTTTATTGTTCTCCACATTTTCTTTGGGTCATTCTTACACAAGTCAATTTGTTGTTAATAGTATTTAATTTTCTTTTCTTTTGGTAAGTTCACTAGTCGATTTCTTTTGACTTTATAGTTTTCTCAATGCATTGCCTTATCTTTTGCCCAACTATCAATAAAATTAATAAATGCGTTGTCCCTCAATTTTGCCATCTTCTTAACTACCTCATCATACCATGGTAACTCTCCTTCTTCATTATATTTCTATCTTATTGGACATACCTTATCTATTCTATTTTCACATTTAGTTGTTATCCTTTTGGGATAATATTGACATCGACACTTTCTAAAGGCCAGTTACAACTAAATAACTTGTCATTAATATTTTGTAATTTTTCTTCATTTATATTTCTGAAATACGAATAATGATTTTGCATATTATATTTTCTATTATTTAAACTGATCTTTAATATTGAATGGTCTGTTATCTTAGGTGTATGAAGTACATTTATTTTAAACATTTCTGTATTTGAAATAACAAAATCTATCAATTCTTACATTCGCGCCGTGGTTATATTTACAAAGTTTGATAAATACAACACCGGTAGCGTGGTTTAATAGACACTATCGGCAGTTGGCAACGCTAATCTTATACAGATCTGGGCGTGGTCCTCTACCGATGACGTCTTCAGTATTGCACAATACTACGAAAATTTCCGTAATTCTAACACAAAGAATAAAGCACACAAAATAAGTAAAGGATTACTTACATCAGAAATCCTGCTTTCGCCCGAAATTGCGCTCGGGTAGGCCTCTAGCCAAGTCCAGTCGGGGCTCCTCCCGGAGGAATTAGAGATGACACGTCGACGCTCTCAAATGCGTACGGATCAGCTCCGGCCAGCTAAGGTAGACATGAGGCCTTCATCCACAGACGTGAAGATCGGTATGCCTAGGTGGCGGCAGATTCTTACCTATGTAGGGATTTGACAGGAAAATAAGGTATGAGGTAGACAAACAAAAGATAATTAGGCAGGGAACTACATAGGTAACCCTAACGATACGTTACCAGAGACAAAAACCAGCACTTCATTCGACGATACCCGGTAAAAAGCCACGTTATAGCGAGAGAGCCGGAAAACTCCCCCACTCCTTTTCTAGTATTGCTCTACCCTTCTAGGGATAAGTACACTGCGCAAATGCACTACTCTGACGTACGGAAGTACCGCCTAGTCCATTTAAAATTCCCGCGCACCGCGTATTTGAATTTATGCCGCGAAACTTCCATACATAAAAACTTAACCTAAAAACACTGTTTAAGTGCAATGGCACGTAACAATCGCGACAAAGCCACAAAAGAAAAAACTTAAAAAAAGAAAAAGTCTGTTAGCACAGTAACAGCTTAAAATCTAAGTCCTAACTACCCTATATAAAACCTAACTTAAAACCTACAAAATGTTTATATAAGGCGCCACCTGGTTTTTTGACCGATAACACGTCTACCGAAGTACCAGGAAACGGAATAGGTAGCCCCATAGTCTTTGACTACACTAATTATCGACAGCACAAATTTGTCGGGGAGCATGAAACACTACTTAAACTAACATGGGTGCGACAAGTCGCCTAAACTATCTAAACCTATCTAACTAAAGCTAACATAAAAGTTGTTATGTGCAAACACACATGAGTGTTGCATCAAAACTATTCTTCTTTTTGGCAAGAAGTGCCCAAATTTAAAAATGTTCATAGAGTGAGTCACTTTGCACTCTAGCAAATTTTGTTACTGGTACTTTGGTTTTCTACGATGCACATTTAAAACTTGTCCATGACATAGTTGTGGATCAACAAATTTACCAAAGGTACCACCTACTAAATCCTTATATGCTAACCTGACAAATTACATTTCTAAATCGGGTTAGCTTTTTCACTTAAATTTCAGAAAAAAAATAATTCCCACGTCTGGTCATATATACCACACGTTAGGACGATAAAAAGATAAGGCAAGATCTCAAATTGTTGTTAAAGATGAGAGACAAGATAATGATATTAAGCTTAAGTTGTTATCCTCAAAGGTAATAAATAAGATAACGGTATTGAGCTTTAGTTGTTATTTGAGATACTAGATAAGATAATGCGATATTAAGCTAAAGTGATTATAAGAGATAGTAGGTAAGGTAACATGAAGTTAAAAAAGTTATTACTAAAGATAACCGGTAAGATAACGCGAAATAACTCGAAGTTATTCCTAACGGTAGTCGGTAAGATAACGAGAAATTAAACCAAAATTATTACTAACGGTAGTCAGTAAGATAACGATATTAAACTAAAATTATTACTAACGGTAGTCGGTAAGATAACGATATTAAAACTAAGGGTATTGTCAAAGATAATAAAGAAGACAAAAATATTGGCCTGGTTATTACCCAAGACAATGAATAACAACAAATAGAGTGGCTCCAGTAGAGCCGTTTAAATGGGATTGACTCGTGCCCTCTAAAAAGAGAAACCTGTGAAGCAGATCCGTTTGCAATAAACGGCACGAGAGACCGGCAAAGACATTTGGGTGCATTCCTGCACCCGGCGTTGATCGATATCGGTGATACAATCACCCGATACCCACGATATATCGACATATAAATATAAACACATGCACTCACACATTCACACACTCATACATACCTTCGCTGCCAGAGCCCATGCACTGACAGCGGCACCGCATGACCCCACGAAAGATTCGCAGAGACATGGTCCAGGTGTCTGTGAAAACCTCCCGCGCAACCACACGGTGACTAACAGAAATGAAAAGGCAGTAGAAATAGGAAAGGTAAAAAGAAGGAGGTTGGTTTTGGGTGCATAAGAGACACTTCCAGGTAGAAGAAAGTAGAGGAAGGGCTCGCATTGAGCAAAAGCGACAGAGGGAAAGGTGGATAGCAAAGCGCTACTCAACCAACCAGTGTGGTCAGTAGCTCGGAATGAGGGAACATCATTCTTATGTGGCAGACGGGTGTTCCGGGACAAGAACAGGTCCACCGAAAGAAGAATAAGGCATAGCGGAGATAGCGGGTTAAGAAAAAAGTATAGTTTTTGGACAAGCGTCCAAGAGAAGGTAGAGAGTTGTCCCTATTAAACACAGCGCAGTCTGAAGGACCACCTGTGATATTAATCCGACAAGATAAGGTATACACATTTTTAAAATTCACTAGGCTCCTAAGAGAACTAGTACGATCATTTTCACAACGAATGCTTCGACTACGATAAGAAAATCAGACAAAGGTAGACACGACAACTTAAAGGTATCATTACAGATACAAACACACAAAACAAACTGTTTTAAGGTAGTATTTCAAATCGGTAGCACCCTAAACACACACAAAAGCCCAATTATAAGCAGTTAAATACAGATACACTGTCCCCATATGTTAAAACAACCGAGAATTTAATAAGATAACATTAAGAAGCAATAGCACCTCACCACAAAGTTCAATAAAAACAATGAAAAAAAGTTTATAAGTTATGTTGATTTAATAGAAAAGAAAGAAATGATGATGTAGTATAATGTGGGCGACTGCAATAATTCAGAGGAAAAACACACGGAATAGGTAGTCCTAGTTTTTGCAACTGCGAATATGAACTATTTCTTACAAAGGCATAGGTCATGACTCCTATGTTGGCCCAAAGAAAAAAATCATCCACTCAACATCAGCTAAAACCAATCATAAAAATTCAATGAGTTATTTCAACCAAAGTTACGACAATTACCACACAATTAAACCATATAAGAGAAATACTAAAGACCGAACAATATGTAGTAGGAAAAGTTGAAGGGTTAATTAAATGAAACGACAGAGTTATATTGGGGGGGTGTAGAGAATGAAGTGATATATAAGTAACGGTATGGTCAAGGAAAAGTCAACCAGAAGCAAAGGGTTTAAGGTAAATGAGTTAAACGTATAAAACGTAGGTGTATAAGAGAAGGAATAAGTAATTAAAGTTAACTAATTGATGGTGAGAACAGAAAAATATTAGGTAAATAGTGAGGAGCATTGAACATGAAAAACCTAAGTAGCATTTGGGTCAGCAGAGAATGGCTTAAGGTCTTTAATATGCCACCTGCCTTGGCGTTTTCCTTCAGCATCCTGAAGTTCGTAGATAAGGGGACTAATGACACGAGTGACCTTACAAAGAATGAATTTAGGGGCTAATTTTGAAGAAAATTTCTTAGATGCATCCGATAAGACATAATTCTTTTTCCAAACTTGTTCGCCCAAGGCGAAGGAAATATTTCGTTTACGTAAGTTATAATAGTCCTTGCTCTTTTCGTAAGCTTTTAACAAATTTTTTCTAACGTCGTTAAAGATAGAAGGCAATGACTGTTGGTCTTTGTCCCAACGCACTTTATCGTCAAATTCAATTACGTTAGTATCGTCAGGCACTAAACCATAGTAACTCCCATCGATTGGGGTATATCTTCCAAAAACAAGAAATGACGGAGTGAATTGGGTTGCTTCGTGTTTAGATGTACGCAAAGCTTGAGCAATTTCAAAGATATGTTCATCCCATGTAGTATGGTCTGAATTAATATAGGAAGAGATAGCGGTAATTAAAACTCTATTTACTCTCTCGGTAGGGTTTACTTGGCGGTGATATTTTGCGTTAAACCAAATTTTTTGTACTTTATAACTTTTAACGAAATTCTGAAAATCTTTAGAGATAAATTGTGCACCATTGTCACAAAGAATAATCTGTGGGACACCAAAGATAAGAAAGACGTTTTGTTCTAGGAATTTAATTATAGCAGCGGAAGTAGCTTTACGTAAGGGTTGCACCATAACAAATTTAGAAAACCAATCGGTAACGACTAAAAGATATTGATAACCTCTTTTCGATCGGGGAAGAGGTCCTAATAAGTCAAGCGATATTAATTGAAAGGGATAAGATACACGCTTAAAGTTACCCATTAAACCGGGGTGAGCATCTTGTGAACTCTTATGGGAACCACAAATTTTACAACTCTTAATGTAGCGACAAACAGATTGCTTAAGTGTGGGCCAGTAATACAGTTCAGATATTTTAGCGAGAGTTTTTGTAACACCATGGTGTGCAGCTATGGGATCATCGTGACATAATTTGAGCACCTCACTGCGATTTGCAGTGGGCACGACCAGTTTCCATTCAGGTATATTCGATATTTTATGTGGGGATGAAGATACAAATTTATATAGTCTATTATTAGTTACACGAAAGGTAGGGAATTTGCCGGGATTATCGGAAACTTTTTTAATCATATTGAGGTACCAGGTATCCAGAATTAAATTTGGAAGGTTAAGAGAAACGACATCACGAGATAAGGCATCAGGTACGATATTTAATTTGCCAGGCCTATGCCTAACGTCAAAAGTGAATTGAGATATACGCAAGTTCCATCTTGCCAAACGACCTGCGGGCTGTTTCAAGTTATTAAGCCAAGTGAGAGCTGCACAATCAGTGATTACGGTAAAGTGTGTACCTTCGACATATCCTCTAAATTTCTCGATGCCAAAGATAACGCCCAATAATTCTCGTTCGGTAGCAGAGTATTTTTGTTCGGCAGAAGTTAAGGCACGACTCGCATAAGCGATTGGATGTTCTAAACCATTGTTTACCTGGAATAACATTGCACCTAAACCAGTAAGTGAGGTATCGGTTTGTATAAAAAACTTTTCATCGAAATTTGGAGAGATTAAGATAGGTGCTGAAGTGATTAATGTTTTAATTTGTTTGAAAGCCTGTTGGGATTCTAAATTCCACTCGATAGTTTGGGATTTCTTTTTATTTTTAATTAAAGCGGTAATGGGTGCGGATATAGTTGAAAGATTGGGTAGAAAGATGCGATAATAGCTAATCATTCCAATTAAACGTTTGATTTCGGTAACAGTTTTAGGTGTTTTAAATTTAGTAATAGCATCGACTTTAGCAGGATCTGCTCGTAGGCCAGTCCCATCGATAATAAAACCAAGAAATGTGAGGGACGAACAACAAAATTGACACTTTTACCAGTTTATCTTAAAACCTGCTGCATTTAAACGTTCTGCAACCTCATTTAGTGTGGCGATATGTTCATCGAAAGAACTTGAGATAACTAAGATATCATCCAAAAACACAAAGGCACGTTCTTGATGTAAGATAGGACCTAACGTTTGATCCATGGTACGTTGTAGGGTTTGTGGAGCGTTACAAAGACCAAATGGCAAAAAATTATATTCGAAAAGACCTCGGCCTGGGACACAAAAAGCAGTTTTTTGACGAGAAGATAGGTCGAGAGGTATCTGATAAAAAGCTTGTCTAAGGTCGATAGATGAGATAAATTTTGCGTTTCGAAGCCGGCTTAGAATCGAGTCAGTTCTAGGTAGAGGGTAAGCGTCTGAAACAGTCACAGAATTCAACTTTCTGCCATCGAAACAGACACGCCATTCGTCATTCTTTTTCCGAACTAGTAATACGGGAGACGTCCACGGTGAATTTGAAGGAGAGATAACACCAGATTCTAACATTTTGTCTATTTCAGCATGTAAATGCTTTTGTAATGCAGGCGATAAGGGATATTGACGTTGCTTAAAAGGGAGGGCATCACCTGTAGAGATAACGTGTGTTGCAGTCGTAACGCAACCAAGTTCGGAGGTATTAAGTTTGCGAAATTTGTCAATTGTAGCGTTAAGAGTTACATTTTGGGAGTCAGTAAGAGAAATTTTGTTAGATATTCCTGTAGATGCACAGGAGTTCGTTTTAAGAGAGGTTTGCCATGAAAAATCCTGGAAATAAAGTGACAGATTAAAAAGTTTACAGAAATCAACGCCTAGTAGAAAGGGATAAGCTAATGCAGGCACAATCAAAAATAAAACATCACGTTCAAGAGATTCTACTCGAATTTTTAACTTAAGGGAACCGGTTACATGTATTTGATTATCGGCAGCCAAATTTATGGAAGTTTTTTCGGGAATAATTTGAATTTTAATATTTTGTTGAGATAATTGATGTAAACCTTTGTTATTTATAAGGGAGCATGAAGAACCTGTATCCAATAACGCAACTACATTTAAGGAACCAATTGAGATAGATAAGTGTGGACGATTATCGAAGGGTTTTTTAACAAGTTGTGAAACGGCAGCAGTTTTTTTATGATAAAAGGAATTAACGGTTTGTAGCCAATTAGACCATTCGGACGGGGCAGTATAACATAATTCTTCTAATGAAGGTAAGGCATTTTGTACATTGACAGTAGCGATATTATTGTTAGATAAATTTAATAACGGTACAGCGTTAGAAGTAGTTTTATGATATGAGTTTATTGGCGTCTGGGTCCGTTGAATGATTGGTGATGAGGGCGATTTTGGATCCTTGAGATATTCACGCCCTGATTTGAAATATCTCGACGGGAGTTTCCCGATACATTAGGATTACAGTTGGTGCAGTTAGATTTGTAGATATTTGAGCGACCACAACCATTACAAAAAATATTTCTAGGGTATGTGCAGACATTATAGATATGTCCACTTCGCTTACAGTTCCAACAGGTAAGTGCGTTATTAGTAACGGTAGAAGGAACGTTAAGGGTAGATACTTTATGGGAAGCTCGAACTTGGCAAGCTAAATCAGGTTCTAAAAGACCAGATAGTTTCTCGGGGGGTGGCCGATATTTGTTAATTCTTGACTTCACTTCCTGGAGGGAACGACATAGGTCTTTAAAGTGGACTAACGAAGAGATTTGTTGCAATGCCAAACGTTCAGAGAAATAGGGGTTTAAATTTTTAAGTAACTGATCGATAATTTCGGGTTCTGAAGGTTTTTTGTCGAGTCTGCTATATAAAGCTTCTAGTGAGGTAATAAAAGAAACAACATTTTCGTCAGGACCTTGGGTTCGGTTACGTATTTCGTTCCAAAGGTCGTTAATATAACCATAAGGTAGGAAGTCTCGTTTTAAACACGCAACTAACTCCTCCCAGGTAGAAATTTGGTGTCGTATGTTTCTGTACCATATTAACGCAGAGTCCGAAAACAAGTCACCTGCTGAGACAAATAGGTCCTGGTCTGTACACCCGCGAGAGATTTTGAAATCATTAATCCGGTCAAGAAAAGACGATAAAGAGACCTGCGAATCAAACCCTTCGAAAGTGAGACCCCATTTGTATACAGGTATAGATTTTCCTACAGGTTTGGGTGAAGCGAGAGCGAGATTTGAAAAGGGTAACGATATATCTACGTCTGCATTTGGATTAAGTCTTTCAAGAATAGTCCCTTCAAGTAATAATACTTCGGACAACAAACTTTGTTTAGCTTGGCTTGCTTGGTCGTCGTCATATAAGGATAATAATTCGACACGTTGTTTGACGTGCGTTATTCTCGAAGGTAATCTCCCTAACTCGATATCACTAGCACCAGGATCTGTTCTATTTATTATACCAGATATATCGTCCAAAGACAATCTAATTTCCGATACGTTATGAGGCCAGTCGCCAACGGGTTTCTTTAAGATAGCAATGCCTTTCGTTTCCTGGGCTAAAATGGCCCTGAGCTGAGATTTCCTATCGTTTTGGTTACTAACTGCATTAATATTCCTACACTCAAGCTCGTAAATTAATTCCAGCGATTTTAAATGTGAAACATTCATCCTGAATAGAATATTCGAGACACGATATATATATATATATATATATATATATATATATAAAATATGCGATTCTGACACAGATCAGAAAGTAAAAAAAACGTTACAGCTACTTTAAGTTAGTACGATACGGTATTTAACAGTGAAAACTTGTTAGGAACGTCACCGGTAAAGAATAATATGCAAATGTTAAAACGTTAATTAATCAACACACTAAAGAAACACATTTAAAACTATATGCGAACAAGGTTAGTATTTAACAAGGGATATCTCCTTGATAAGTTACAAAAAAAAAACCTCCAAAATAGAGAAACACATAGGTAAGGTATTATTTTAACAGATAACACGAGGCTATTAATGTAGCATCTTCAAAAGATATTCTAGAGGTCAAATCGTCACGTTAAACTTTTTTTTTTTAAACATAAGGTTTCTTTAAAAAGCGAGTTTAAATATTTGTTAACAGGTGATTGATTAAAACACTTTTTTTTATAAACAAACTAGAGAATTTTAGATACAGTTTTTTTATTATTACAGCAAGGGTTATATTTTAACTGATATAAGGTAAATAATTATTATAATAAACGGTATTTAAGACGTGCAATTACTTAAAATATTTATTTATTGTACTTACTTGGAAAAAGTAAGGTTACCCATAAATCCTTGTAAAACTTGGAGTTTATTTAGACACTAACACATATTTCAGATAACTGCAGTTGTGAGTTTCATTACAGTAAGATAAATAGATTGGCGTTTTTTTTTTTAGATAAAAGGTATATATCACAATAACAAAGTGACCGTTTTCAATTACAAACGCTATCTGTCAATTCCGGAAAATTTCTGGGGAATTTTCGCAAGATACCAACATGAAATTAAAAATTCACAGATATTTTAGTGAACATAGATAATGAAATTTATTGAAATGATTTAGATGAAAAAGCTTGTTTAAACATTAATTTATACATTCCATAGGTATACAGGAATCATACCACCTAAAAAACACACGTTGGACAGCCAAATTCTTACATTCGCGCCGTGGTTACATTTACAAAGTTTGATAAATACAACACCGGTAGCGTGGTTTAATAGACACTATCGGCAGTTGGCAACGCTAATCTTATACAGATCTGGGCGTGGTCCTCTACCGATGACGCCTTCAGTATTGCACAATACTACGAAAATTTCCGTAATTCTAACACAAAGAATAAAGCACACAAAATAAGTAAAGGATTACTTACATCAGAAATCCTGCTTTCACCCGAAATTGCGCTCGGGTAGGCCTCTAGCCAAGTCCAGTCGGGCTCCTCCCGGAGGAATTAGAGATGACACGTCGACGCTCTCAAATGCGTACGGATCAGCTCCGGCCAGCTAAGGTAAACATGAGGCCTTCATCCACAGACGTGAAGATCGGTATGCCTAGGTGGCGGCAGATTCTTACCCATGTAGGGATTTGACAGGAAAATAAGGTATGAGGTAGACAAACAAAAGATAATTAGGCAGGGAACTACATAGGTAACCCTAACGATACGTTACCAGAGACAAAAACCAGCACTTCACTCGACGATACCCGGTAAAAAGCCACGTTATAGCGAGAGAGCCGGAAAACTCCCCCACTCCTTTTCTAGTATTGCTGTACCCTTCTAGGGATAAGCACACAGCGCAAATGCACTACTCTGACGTACAGAAGTACCGCCTAGTCCATTTAAAATTCCCGCGCACCGCGTATTTGAATTTATGCCGCGAAACTTCCATACATAAAAACTTAACCTAAAAACACTGTTTAAGTGCAATGGCACGTAACACAATGTTGAACTATCATTTGTTAGTCGAGTATTTACCTTAACTAATTACTTTAATCCATTAAGACTCAGACAATTTTGCAAACGTTTAACATAACCGTCTTCTTGTTTATTATAATCTAAATTAAAGTCCCCTACCAAAACACATTTATTACCACTATCTCTTCAAAAACATTTAAAAAACTTCCAATGTAGATTTGCTGTGATTTATATATAATCAACCATCTATCAAGTCTTGGGAATTAATCCTCACATTAACTTAATACACCAATAACTACTATAAACCTTGTATTCACTAATTATTTTACATGAAATAGCTTGTTTTATATAAATTAACACACCCCCTGTTTTTCGTGAATTCGAATCACACCTCACTAAATTATAATTTCGGATCATTAGTTCACTGTCCAATATATTTGCAGTTATTACCTTTTTCCTGACCTTTGTACAATTATATTTATTTCTGCTGTTGTTTCTTGCACCTGAGGTCGATAAATAACCATTATAAATCAAAATACCAAGTATTAATATCTAGACGGTTCGGCCATAATTTACTGGTCTTTCTCAATGGTAGTTTTTTCTTAGCACAAGTACATTTTAGTTTAATAGTTTGGAAGTGCATCTTCCATAGAAAATTAATACTGCTCAACGTTTAAACATGCTAAAGAGCGATTACTGTAAAGAGCACTGTTTGTTGGTTGCTGTTTGATGACATAAGTGTACAGTCATATATACAGGGTGTTTTTTTTAAGTGGGAGGTCACCTGTATATGGAAGACCAATGGTAGAAGAAAGCTGAAAATTTGCACTAGGAGGTTATCGAATGTGCCCTACACGTCTAAAATAATTTCGATACGATAGAACTTCCGGTTATACCGGAAGTCGGTATTACTATCGTTATTTTAAATAGAACACCCTGTATATTTATGTATTTTTGAATTCCTTGTCGAATTTTATGTAAACTTTTATAACACAACCATACCTCTATCTAATGCCGTTTTCGAGATATTTTGATTTTTAGTAGATTTTTGACATTTGCACGCTGTCACATAAATTGGAATAACTAGAAAGTGAACGAACTTACAAAATTGTTTTTTGCAATCACATTCATAATACTTGATATTATTTCTACGTGCAAAGAAAATCTGATTACAATGTACATGGTGCTAGAAAATTCATTTTATAATTTGACTAATCAAATGTCAAATATTCCGTTTTTTTTTAAATGGAACCTACCATATTTTGTTATATTAATCGATTCTATGGAAAAAAATACCTTAGGTAGGTAATTACAACCATCCATTTATTGTAAGCCGTTTTTGAGTTATTTGCATTAAAAGAGAAAATGCACTAGTTCAGTAACATAATAACATTTGCTACTATCAAGTAGCTTTTGTCCGATACATTAACAAAAGAATAATTGGTTATTTTACGAAACTTCAAATGTAGATAATTCTCATGAGATTGCAATTCCGTACTGTAGTTATTTATGAGAGATAATCGAAACTTTACAAATCAAGATTATCTCGAAATGATAATTATTTATGGCGAATGCAACAGAATTCTTCAAAGAACTTGCGATGTCTTTCATCAAAAATTTCCTGAAAAGCCAGCGCCGAATGTTAGGCTTCTTGAAAACTGTGCGAATAATGGATCATTTATTACAAAGAAGAACAGGACCAGCACCGTGACGGAGGAAGTAATTGGAGTTACTAATGTATTGGCATATTTTCATGCAGCAGAGCTTAACTAAATAATGCTGTACAGGATATAGGAATGAGCCGTAGTTCCATATACAATATTTTGAAAGCAAATAATTTTAAAAGTTGGTCACTTTATCCTGTTCAGCACCTTAAGGAAACCGATTTCGAAAAAAGGATGTTGTTTTGCGAATTTGTATTACTTAGAACGCAAGAGGATAAACAGTTTTGAAAAATATTATTTGGAGCGATGAAGCAAAGTTTACGAAAAACAGAGTGTTTAACCGACATAATTCACACCATTGTTCCACAGAAAATCCTCACCAAGCATACATAACAAATTTTCAGGAAAGATGGTCTTTTAACGTTTATTGTGCTATTAGAGATTCGCGAATTGTATGTGTAGTGTTTTACCAGGAAAATTTAAACGATAAAGTACATATTGTTTTAGTTATTCTTTTTCTTCTCGATGAACACTTTTTACAGGGGAACGATATTTAGAAATTGGATTTTTTTTTATGGGGTATGTAAAAAATACGGTCTTCTCCTACGCTCCTACTACTGAGGAATATTACAAAAGACGAGTATTAAATGCTCTAAATTCTTTAACTCCAGAGCAAATACAAAAGGCAACAAATGAAGAGTTTAAAAGACGCATTTTAAAATGCTTGGATCAAAATGGCGCCAAATAGAACATTTATAAACAACCTCTTATGTTTTATTTATTTTCTTTAGGTAAAATATTGTTAGATGAAATACATTGTTCCATGTTTGTGTAGCTTTTATACATTATTTTTCAAAAAATGTTTTTGCGCTGCAATTTTTGGCAACTAAAATGTGCAAAAGCATTTCCTGCTTTCTAAGAACTAAGATATTAATTCCATAGAATTGATTAATATAACAAAATATTTGATGAAAAATATCGCCAGTTCTTCGAAGAAATCTATTACATTCGCCATAAATAATTATCATTTCGAGATAATCTTGATTTGTAAAGTTTCGATTATCTCTCATAAATAACTACAGTACGGGAATTGCAATCTGCGTAGAATTATCTACATTTGACGTTTCGTAAAAATAACCAATTATTCTTTTGTTAATGTATCGGACAAAAGCTACTTGATAGTAGCAAATGTTATTATGTTACTGAACTAGTGCATTTTCTCTTTTAATGCAAATAACTCAAAAACGGCTTACAATAAATGGATTGTTGTAATTACATACCTAAGGTATTTTTTTCCATAGAATCGATTAATATAACAAAATATGGTAGGTTCCATTTAAAAAAAAACGGAATATTTGACATTTGATTAGTCAAATTATAAAATGAATTTTCTAGCACCCTGTACATTTTAATCAGATTTTCTTTGCACGTAGAAATAATATCAAGTATTATGAATGTGATCGCAAAAAAAACAATTTTGTAAGTTCGTTCAATTTCTAATTATTCCAATTTATGTGACAGCGTGCAAATGTCAAAAATCTACTAAAAGTCAAAATATCTCGAAAACGGCATTAGATAGAGGTATAGTTGTGTTATAAAAGTTTACATAAAATTTGACAAGGAATTCGAAAATGCATAAATATACAGGGTGTTCTATTTAAAATAACGATAGTAATACCTACTTCCGGTATAACCGGAAGTGCTAACGTATCGAAACTATTTTAGACGTGTAGGGCACATTGGATAACCTCCTAGTGCAAATTTTCAGCTTTCTTCTACCATTGGTCTTCCATATACAGGTGACCTCCCACTTAAAAAAAAACACCCTGTATAGCTTCTTTTTATTTAGAATTACGAACAGCAACATTTCCATGTTCTCTTAGCTGCTTGTCAGACACCTTAAAATTATTTTTCAATTTATACAACCAAGCAATTTCTTTTCTGCTGCCATTTTATAAAATTTTTATTTAATTAAACCAAATATATTTATTATTTCAATTGATTTCCCATGGCTTAACATTATTTGAATAAAGACAACAACTAGGCCACAGCAGCCAGCTGCTGAAATGTCAAAAACATATCTTAAATAAATTGAAAGTGAAAGTATTGCAGTGCTAAACAGAAGTGATACACATTAAGAAATAAAAAATTATTAAAGTATTATAATAATAAGTGAATGTGTTTGGTGTGTGATAAAGTGCTCTGTAAATAAAATCAGTTTGGAAGTGAAATATCAGCTTAAAATAGCTCAAACTGTGCAAGATTGTGCAACTAAATGAAAAGAACATTAATAACTACAATTCACAACCAGTCCTCCAACAGTACAGCTGAAAATCTGTAGTAAACCCTTGATTTACCTATTTTATTTCATCTTACATTATGATTGTGATATCAGTTGACCTTTAGCAGTTGGTTATCTATTACCTTTAAAGAACTTTAGTGTGGTTATCTGCTATTCCTTGTTTACACTAAACACAATCTCAAGAACAATTTAATTATAAATTGTTGACCATTTTGTTAAGGAGATACAGTTTATATTGGTTGCATTCATCTGTAAAACAAAACAACTATCTGAAACAGTTAATATTTGCTATACATAATATCATATCTGCTACAGTGAAGTCTCCTTTAGTGCTCTTACTTTTATAATCATGTCTATTTGTACAGCTTGTAAAATTCCATTCAATGCTTCTTCATATATTGTACCATGCTCTGTTTGTTCAAATTTATTTCATGCCACATTGGATTGTGCAGGTCTATCTGCTTCTGAATCAAAAGTTTTGGACCTTAAGAAGAAGCAGATGATGGTCTATAAATGTATAGATTGCCATTCTAATGGCAGAGGAAACAATTTTGTTGATGTTCACTCTCTGTCTGCTGACCTTAAAGATATTAAAGCATCTTGTGGAATTTTGTCAACACTCCAGACTGAATTAGCTGATGTCAAGTCTCATATTGATGGTATTGTGAAATCACTAGAAGAGCTGCCTCGTCTACAGGGCCAAGTTGATACCCTACAGCTGAGAATATCTGAACTGGAATCTGCAAATCCTTGCTCCACTAATAATACTGAGAAGATGTTCTCTGAATTTCAAGATCGTATCTCACGTTCATGTAATGTCATTCTTTTCAACCTTCAGGAGTCAAGTAATGGTAATGCAATTGATGACATTAATCTTGTGAAAACTGTATTGGAGCCCATTGGTATTGAACTTTGTGATATTAAAGTTAAGAGAATTGGGCGGTTTAATGTTAACAATAATAATAAGACTAGACCTGTTATTGTAACGCTTAACAGCTCTAGAGATGTTTCTATTGTTTTCAGGAACAGGTTTAAATTGAAGCACCCAATCAGAGTATCGTTTGATAAGACGAAATCTCAGCAGCAGCAATATGCTAATGCTCTCTGAACTTAGGACAAGATCGTCTGCTGGGGAAGTTGACCTTGTGGTCAAGTATTTGGATAACGTTCCCACTGTTGTTCAAAAGAGCAGTATTACTTCTCAGTCACAGACAAAAAACTAGTTCATGTTGATAAATCTAATCTAGTCATCTATTATCAGAACTGTAGGAGTCTGAAGAATAAGTTTCGTACTTTGCAAGTAAATTTAAGTCAGCTGACTATTTCGCCTGATGTTATAGTTTTCACCGAGACCTGGTTGGATAGTGCTGTACTGGATAGTGAAATTGGCCTGGATAATTATGTGCTATATAGAACTGATAGGTCTGTTCAACATAGTAACCTTACGCAGGGTGGAGGTGTGCTTGTTGCTGTAAGCAAATCTTTTCTTTCTGCTTTATGTGAAGTTGATGATAGTTGCTGTGAGCAGGTCTTTGTAAAGATTAATCTAAATTTCAAGAAATTGATTATTGAGCAGCCTATATACCTCCGATGTCCTCTATACAAGTATATCAGTCTCATTCTGCTGCTTTGGAGTCTCTACTTAATTCTTTTACTAATGATGAAATGGATGTTATCTTGCTGGGAGATTATAATTTGTCGCAGGTCATATGGACAAATGAAGAGGATTGCTCGTTCAAGATTTTAGGTTATCTTAATCCTAGTTCTGCGTCTGCCGTTGAAGTAGTGAGTGATATGGTGAATACCTTTGGTTTAAAGCAGTACTTTCCTTTACCTAATAATAAGCCATATTCTTTGGATTTACTATTTACTACTTTGGCTAAAATCAGTGTAATTTCTTCTGATGAGTATATATTACCGGTTGATATTCACCATGTCCCTTGCTACTTTGGTATTGATATTTTGCCAGGCTCTTTTGTTAATTTGCGTAGCGTAATTAAAAGTTTTGATTTCTACAATGCGGATTGTGATAAATTAAGTCTTGAATTTGATAATGTTGACTGGGACTCTCTCTTAAATTCTAATGATGTAAATTTAGATGTTGCTTGCTTTGAAGATCTAGTCCATAATATTATAAGTCGAAATGTGCCTTTGAAAACTAGACGTATTTCTTCCTATCCAAGTTGGTTTTCTGCTGAACTTTGTAAATATTTAGTATCTAAGAAGATTGCACATAGGCGCTGGAAAACCTCTGGTAAACTTCATGACTTTATCGAATTTAAGATGTTAAGAGCAAAATGTCTAAGACTGTCTAGGTTAAATTACAATGATTTTATACTAAAGGTTGAGAATAGTTCTATAAGTAATGTTAAGTCATTCTGGTCATTTGTCAATAAAAAAAGATGTTCTACTAGTTTTCCAGCTGTTATGCGACTTAATAGTTGTTATGGTCGTACTGAGTCTGAGATTGCTCAGCTGTTCTCTGATTGTTTCAGTTCTGTTTATAGGGTAACGCCGAATCTTAATGCTCCATTCTTGAATAGTTGTCCTGAACTTGATGTGCCTGTGATTAGTTCTGAAGATATTGACTATTGTATTAAGAGTATGAATGAAAGTGACAGTACAGGTCCTGGTTTATTACCAACTAGGTTATTGAAGAAATGTATTGCCTCATTGAAGAAGCCTCTTCTTGTATTATTTAATAAGTCTATCAAATTGGGTGTCTTTCCTACTTCTTGGAAACTTGCATATTACTCCGATTTTTAAGTCTGGCAATAGACAAGATATTTCGAATTATAGGCCTATTTCACTGCTTGGCTCTTTCTCTAAGCTTTTGAGTCAATAATCGTTAGTAAATTAACTAATCTAGTTTATCCTTTGATTAATAGCAGTCAACATGGTTTTATTGCGGGAAGATCTACTCTGACTAACTCTCTTCAGTTTACCACAAATATATGTGTGTCTCTTGAATTGGAAGGACAGGTTGATGCTTTGTTTCTAGATTTTGCCAAAGCTTTCGATACCGTTAATCATGGTCTTCTTATTCACAAATTATTTTGTTTTGGTATTAGAAATGAATTTCTCTCTTGGTTTAAATCTTACTTAGAAAATAGGGTTCAAGTAGTGAAGATTGGTGGGTGTTTATCAAGTCCTATTCGTGCTATTTCTGGGGTTCCGCAGGGTTCGAATTTAGGTCCGCTTTTGTTCATACTATTCATAAATGATGTCTGCAATGTAGTAAAATTCTCTAAAATCCTTTTATATGCGGATGATCTCAAGTTATATTGTAATATAAGTAATACCACTGACTGTATTAATTTGCAGTCAGATCTTAATGAAGTTGTTAGATGGTCAGTCGAAAATGATTTGTTGTTAAACATTGCGAAATGTAAAACTATGTCCTTTACTAGGCGTTCTGCTCTTACTTTCGATTACAGTATATTGGGTATTGATTTAGAAAACACTAATTCTATAAAAGATCTTGGGATCTTTCTGCAATACAATTTTAGTTTTAATATGCATTTAGATTATGTTATAGCTCGATCTCTTAGGATGCTAGGCTTTATTATACGATCTACTAAGGACTTTAAATCTACAAACTCTGTTATTTCTTTGTATAGAGCTTTGGTCATGCCTATTCTTATGTATGCCTCTGTTATTTGGACGCCATATACTGCTTGTGATACAGTAAAACTTGATAAAGTTCAACATTTGTTACTCAGATATCTGGCATTCAAGAGTGGATCTCCTATGTTACCATTTGATCATAATTATGGTCCTGTGGCTTCTAAATTTAATTTGCCCACCATAAAATCAATGCATGATATTTCTGATGTTATCTTTGTTTATAAGGTTCTAAATGGTTTCTTAAATTGTGAATTTACAGTGGGGCATTTTGCCATTAGTCTTAATTCATATCCGACTAGACATCATCGTTTACTGCGGGAGCAAACGCATAAATTTAATTTTGCTTTCTATTCTGCCTGTCCTAGACTGCGTAGGAAGTGGAATTCTCTTGATGAGACTGTGCGAAATTCTGATCGCTTAAGTTGCTTTAAACCTATTATTCGTAAATTACTGCATAGGTACTGAGTCCTATATTCATTTTGTTATAGTTTATAACTAAGTTATATTTTATAGTCCTTTATTTTGTTATTCTTTATTAATTTTGTATAAGGACCTTTGTGTCCGTGGATTTATCAATAAATAAATAAATAAATAAATAAATAAATAAAGAATATTGTTTTGGGAAAATACCAAAAGTTTTGATATTTGTAAGCAGAAAATAGCAGTTATATCTAAAATTCTTTTACATTTTTTTGCTGGTTTCATTTGATCCGTTGTTTTTAAATGACAAATATTTGTTCAATTTGGTTATGGAGATTTTAAAAAATTTGTACAATTTGTACAATTTCCACAAATAGTTTTGGAGCTGAGTAGGGACCTTTCTTGATACCATTACAAAACAAGCAATTCAGATATAAAATAGAAGTTGTAAAAAGTTGGCAACAAATATGATATGGTTCAACCACAGGTGAACTAAGCACAAAAATAATTAAAACTTTAATTTAAAACAAATAGTTTAAAATACCGTTTCGAATGGACCTGCACCTTGCCGAAGTTCTAAATTACTAGAACAGGTGAAATGGCTGCGTGTTCTTATGAGCTAAAGAGCCAAACTACAGGTTCAACCAAAGTAGTAGGGTCGTTAGTGAGGAACCAGACTAAGACAGGTTCCCGAAAGAGGGCAGCGGCTCTTTTGGTACTTAGATTGACAGAGACCATAGGGGTCGGTATGTCAGTCTAAGACACACACCGCGATGTGGAAGGCAACGGGAAACCACCACATTATCTCCCAAGTATACAGCATACTTAAATTGTTACAAGCATGATGGCATTCTCTGGGGTAAAAGATTCCGGAGTTAAAATAGTCCCCCATTCGGGGACTACTTCGGAGGATGCGATCGGAAAGTTAAAAATAAGAGTCGGGAACATTCTGCGAGTCGGAGCGTGGAATGTTAGAAGTATGAAGCAAGTAGGTAAGCTAGAGAACCTAAAAATCGAAATGAATAGGTTATCACTAGACATAGTAGGGATCAGCGAAGTTCGGTGGCCAGAGGCGGGGGATTTTTGGAATGGAGACTTCAGGGTAATTCATACAGGAGCCGAGGAAGGAAATTTGTGTGTGGGGATAGTTATGCGGAAAAAGATAGGACACTGTGTAGAAAATTACTTACAAAAGAACGAAAGAGTACTCATGGTTAGATTAGAATCTAAACCGGTAAACACAGTAATAATACAAGTATACATGCCCACCTCTAGCTACAGTGACGAAGAGGTAGAAGCCATCTACAAAGATATCGAAGACATATTAAGATACGTAAAAGGGCATGAAAATTTAATAATTACGGGGGATTTTAATGCCGTGGTAGGTGAGGGTAGGGAAGGAGCGGTAGTAGGTTTATTTGGTTTAGGCATGAGAAACGACAGGGGAAATAGGCTGGTAGAATTTTGCGACAAGAACAACTTGATCATCACAAACACATTATTTCAACATCATGCTAGAAGACGATAAACGTGGAAGATGGCAGGAGATATAGGAAGATATCAAATAGATTACATTCTTGTTAGACAACGGTTTAGGAATCAAGTAAAAGACTGTAGAAGCTACCCAGAAGCAGATATAGATACTGACCACAACATCGTAATTATGAAGGCCGCACTTAAATTTAAAAATCTGAAAAAAAGGAACGGAAAAAGGCACTTGGACTTTGGATATTCAAGAAAGATTCGAAAAAAAGTCAAATGAATTGCTCAAAGATATGGGGAAAATATCTGCTACTAAGAAAGTAAAAACAGAATGGAATAACATTAAATCCAGCCTAGACATGGCGGCCAGAGATATTCTGGGATATACACAAAAAGAAAATAAGCAACCATGGATAACAAAGGATATCCTGAATTTAATAGAAGAAAGACGAAAATACAAAAATAAATCAAACGAAACAGGAAAACAGAGATACAAAACCATAAAATGGGAAATTATTCGAAAATGCAGGAAAGCTGAAGAACAATGGATTGATGAAAAGTGCAAAGAGGTACAAACAAAGATGGAAATAGGAAAGACAGACGAAGCATACAAATTAATTAGAATGAATTTTAGGGATATAAAACCGTATAACAAAAATATAAGGGACGTACAAGGAAACTTCATCATAGAAAACATAGAGAAAGTGGATAGATGGCAAGAATATATGGGAATTTATATGCAGGAGAAGAACTAACTGTATTAGAACAGGAATCAAACATTGAAAATGATGACTTGGGATATCCTATACTTAGAGACGAGTTTGAATTAGCATTAAAGAGTCTGAAAAATGGTAAGGCGCCGGGTACAGATAAGGTGCAAGCAGAAACTCTAAAAGCAGTTGGACAAGTAGTAACAGAACGTCTCTTCCAACTTGTAAGCTATATGTATGAGACAGGCGAGATACCCAAAGATTTCAAACGTAGCATCATAGTAACTATACCAAAAAAGAAAGGCGCGGATAGATGTGAAAATTTTTGAACAATAAGTTTGACAGCACACGTGTCAAAAATATTAACTAGAATTGTGCAAAGACGAATGGAAAACGGGCGGAAGAAATACTAGGAGAATACCAATTTGGGTTTAGGCGAAACAGGGGAACACGGGAGGCTATTTTAGCTCTGAGAGCGATAATAGAGAAAACAATAGAAAAAGGGGAAAGTGTGTATATATGGTTTGCAGATCTGGAAAAAGCATTCGACAATGTGAAATGGAAAAAAATGTTTGAAATACTCAAAAAGATTGGAATGAGTTATAGGGTTACACGAATAGTACATAGCTCATACAAAGAGCAAACAGCAGTAATAGAATTAGAGCAGGAACGTAGAGAAGTAAACATTAGGAAAGGGGTGAGACAGGGATGTGCCCTATCCCCATTGATTTTTAACTTGTACATAGAAGAGGCAATGAATACTGTCAAATGCAGGAAGACATTTGGAATTACTATGCAGGGACAAAAAATTGATATGCTTAGATTTGCAGATGATATAGCGGTATTAGCGTCTAGCAAGGAAGAGTTAGAAGCTGCTCTTAATGAAATGGAAACGGTTCTAACAGAGAGATACTGTATGAAAATTAACAAAACTAAAACTAAAGTTTTAGTATGCAAAGGTGGGGAAAATAAATCAAAAACAAGAATACAGTATGTAACACGAACTTACAAGAGGTTACGGACTTCTGCTACTTAGGAAGCCAAATAACGCAAGATGGAAAAAGCACAAAAGATATAAAACAAAGATTAGCACAAGGTCTTGCTACATTTAACAAGAAAAAGCAACTACTGTGCTCAAAGACCACAAATATAGAAACAAGGAAAAGATTGCTTAAAACATATGTGTGGAGCACAGCACTGTACGGCTGTGAAGCCTGGACAGTAGGAGAAGCGGACAAGAAAACGGTAGAAGCCTTTGAAATGTGGTGCTACAGACGTATGATGAAGACATCATGGACAGACAAAATTAAGAACGAAGAGGTACTAAAAATGGTAGGGGAAGAAAGAAATATGTGGAAAACGGTAAAAAATAGGAGAGATAGGATGATAGGCCACATACTACTGCATGAAGGAATAGTGCGGAATATATTAGAAGCAGAGATAGGAAAAAGAGAAGAAGAGGCAGACCTAGGTTAGACTACTGCACACAGATAGTAAAAGATGTAGGCTGTAGGGATTTCAGGGAGATGTGTAGGCTAGCCCAGAATAGAAATCAATGGAGGTACGCATCCAACCAATCCCAAGATGGATAAACTAATAACGAAAAAATAACTCTGCTTAAACATGATGATTATGATAAGTAACTACAAGAATTGGTTGGGCAATATTCTCGAATAATGTTAAGTGTGTGAAAGGATTTACTGGAAAACCATTACTTCGGCAAATGTCTAAGTGTTGGGGGATCTTGGTAGCCACAGGTTGCTTAACCCCCTTCACTGAATCTCGGTTAAATAGGGCATAAAATTAGAAAACAATAGAAGGGGAACGAGCTGTATACACATGCTGTGTGAGAATTTCAGTGAACTATGTAGGCTAGCTCAGAATATAAATAAGTGCAGGTACGTGTCCAACCAGCTTTGAGACGGAAAACCTAATGACGAAAAAATAAGCGCAGATAAATCTGTATAAATCTGTATAAATCTTGTATAAACAACTAGTTGTTGGTTGCAAAATATCTGCAACTAATGTTGGCTGTGCGAAAAGATAAATGGGAAAATATATTAAATCGCTAAATGGTTAAGTGTTGGGGGAACTTGGCAACCACAGGTTGCTTACCTCCCTCCACAACCACTGAAGGTCGGAGAAATAGGGCATATAACTGTAAAACAATAGAAGGTGATCGAACTGCATCTAACAAGAAAGAACAGCGCCTATGAGGAAAGGCAACAAACATAGAACAAGAAGAAAATTGTTGAAAGCATATGTGTGGAGCAAAGCACAGTATGCCTATGAAATACGGGCAGTCTGAAACGCAGACAGAAAAACGGTAGCAGCCTTTTGAAATGCTGTGCTTCAGATGTATGAGGACGATAGCATGGACAGACAAAGATAACAAATAAGTTATAGAAATAGTAGGGGAACAAGGATATTGGGGGAAAAAGAGAAATAGAAGGGCGGAATACGTTCTAAGGCTTTTTGGGGAATAGTATGGGATATATTACAAGCAGAGATAGGAAAAAAGAGGTAGATGTAGACCTAGATGAGATAGTTATAGATACACACTGTGCAAATTTCAGGGAAATCTGTAGGTTAGTTCAGAATAGGAAACAATGATGGTACGCGTCTAACCAGTTCTAGGACTGAAGACCTAATGATGATGATGAGTTTAAAATTAAGGTATTTGATTTAAATTTACTTTTAGGTGAATATTTTGGGACCAAAATTGATTCATACACAAAATGTAAATGGCCAAATTACAATTAAACCTGTAATAGATGTGGCTAGTATAATAGAGCTCAATTATTACAGTAACACTCTTACAACATATTTTTGTTTGGAGGCTGTGATTGCTATTGCACTTTGTTCAATGGATAATGTAAGGTGTTTTGAAGAAGAAGAATTACTTAGTGAATGTTTAGAAATATGCAACATTTTAGCATATGAGTTTATTTTTTGTAAATCATGCCAAACAACAGAATCTGCACTATTAGATTGTATAGAAGAATTCTTCATCCAAAAAGAAATATTTATTACTGTAAGTGAATTTTGTATGTATTAATAAAGACAATATTTTAAAATTGTAGAAATGTGCAAATACAGTAGCATCTATACAAAGTAGAAAAATAGCCCAGTTATTTGATGATTTCGATGAAGAATATCAACCTTCTTCAAAACAATATCAGATTAATGATAATGAAGAAGCACAACAATATTTATCGATAATGAAGAGCTTGTTACTACCTGTTTTGGAATCTTATTCTGTGACTGCATTGTGTTTAGAAAAATTGGTTGGGCACACTCTTTTAGAGAATGAATTAATACAACTTATTATAAGTGACATGAGAACTCAATTAGATTTGGGAGCCACTACTTATGGTATGTATTCTTATCCATTGCATAATAAATAAACACTCTTTCATAATAATTTTTACCATATATGTGGAGTTGATGAATTAAATGGGTTTTAGAATTACTAACTTTGCAAGATCATTTTGTTTGTCATTAATTAAATTTAAATGTATGGCTAAACTAACGTTTCTGTCGGATATTCATCTTAAGATTTAATAAAAAATTGAATTATTAAGTGCCTGAAAGCATTTTAATATGATACCTCTAGACTTAACGTTCGGTTCGAAATTTTCTTAAAACAGTGATTTCAAAGAAAATATTTGTTTGCATTTTTATTTGTAATTTAATTTTAAAGTTTATATCTTTTATAACACAAAAGAGTTGTTAACTATCTGTCTTTGCAGTGAAATAGTATAAAAACGTGTAGGTAAATAAATTAACATAGGCTTCAAAAAATACTTTCAGGTATTTAAATTTGGATTTTGATAAAAAAAACTGTAGGGTTAATAATGGGAATAATAATAATAAATGAACAATTTTTGAGTGTACAGCTTTAATACATCAACTTGTCAGTGCAAGATTCCAAGTTTACATTTAACTGAACAGAATGTTGATCGCAAAAATGTAATAATAAAAAGGAAATACGCAACTTTTGCGGAACTGGAAGAAATAAAACAAGAAGTCAGATAACATTTAAATGTTGAAAATATCCTTAAAATTACAAACTTGTATTGAAGTTTGCACATGCCTTTAAAGGATTTTTAATTTTGTTTTTGTCACAATAGGTAGGATACCAAACCGTCTGTCTCAGCAACCTCCGTTACAACAAAAGGGGTGATGCGACTGGCTTCAATATTGTTGTTTTGCACGTGTGGTTTTATTTAATCAATTATAATCTGTGGTTTTGTTTATCACATGATTCAGTGTCTATTGCAATCATATTTGCATGGGTATTGCTGATTTGGTGTCTTTACTGTGAGATCCTTAATGTGTCACATTTGGTTACTAATTAATTATTGTCATGTCTTATAATTTATTGTAAAGAAAATAATGTTATTGCTTTTGAGGCTATAGTTTAATGTTGTGATCTAAATTACCTTTCTAGAAACAAAAGAAAAGAAGTATCATGTTTAATTAACATTAATTATTTGTAAAATCTTAATATACGGGTTATGACTACAGTTTTTCTGTCAATCCAAAATTAACATTATGATCTTTTGTTGGTACATTTAAAGTAACACAAACACGTTACAAATAGGATAGTGAAATTAATATACTATTTATTAAGGGACTCTTAAGTCTGCCATCAAATTTCTTTAAAATGACAATCTCTTTGTTAATGGTACTCACTTCCCCTGTTTCCTTGGTTTGTTTTAACCCTCATGCCGATTAATTGCTGCAATAAAATGATGCATGCCTAATTCTCACAACTCACCCCCATTGTCTATAACTTCTTCCCGGCAATGTCAAATCTAGTCACAACTTAACAATCATCAAATGATTCCCGGCTGCTTTTGGTTATCTCTTAATAATATATGCTACAATCTCTTGAATTTAACAAAATATTCTTTCACTTTCCTTCATCTCATGACCTAATGTTGGCGAGTATATCTCAATTACCATTAGGTCTGTTTTGTACCAAGGTTGCTGCTGTTATCCTCTCATGAACCTGTGAATATTGTTTTACTTTTCTGTCTATTCTTCCATTTATGATATAATCTGCATCTATATGACCATTATGTGAACTTGGTGAATAACTCTAAATAGTGTTGACCAAACATCTCTTCTGTTGTTTTCAAAGTAGATACACTCTATCGAGTCTATCATTTTAGCCATCAGATTGTTCCTTGTAAAAGTATTATTGAAGATTGCCGTAAAGGAACGTGGTTTTGATATTAAACTGATACATTTTCATACTCTTTGCAGCAACTATGCTTATGAGTGATTTGATTATGTCCATCCATGTTACTGGGCTAATACTTTCTTCATAATCAATGCCACGTTTCTGAGTTAAACTTTTTGTCACCAGTCGAGCTTTAGAATGATCATCACTTCCATCTGCTTTCACCTTGACTTTGTAAACCCATCGCTTTTGACAAATTTCTGAGTTTCTGGTAATTTAACCATTTTCCATGTTTGATTTTCATTCAGGCATTCTATCTCATCATTCATTTCAATTTCCATAGTGCTAACTTTTTAATCTGATTGCTTCATTAAACATGCTTGATTAATTATAGGTTTTTTACGCATTATTGGCTCCGCAAAGTTTTACGTTAACATATGGAATAGGGGATTCTTAATCTGAGAAGAGAAAGCTTTGTCCCATCATTAATTTAATTAGGTTACTATGTGTAAAGTTTGTGGTTTCTGGGTTCACACGAACTAAGGCCAGGAACCCATAATTTATCGATGTATTCTTTTAAACAGACATTCTCTCTTGACACAAAGATGCAAGGACTGCATTCCCATTCCTACCTGGTCCCTCATATTGTTCATATGAACGAGTACCGCTTCACGGAATTTCTCCTTTTGGAGAGCATGATTAAAAATCCCTTTTTAGGATCTTATGGGATCACCACTCTCTTAGATGTCTCTTTTTGTTATTATTATATTTTAGGAGGGGCAGGGTGCCTTGCCAAGCCTCCGAACTAAAATTAATTGTTACGTTATCTTTTCTTTAACATTCTTTTTAAAATGTTATCTTATTATAATAGGTTAAATCATAAATGTTTTGTGTCTTTTTCCTCGAAGTTATTTTGTAGTGATAGTATGGCCCTTAGTCCACAAATGTACGATGAACGATGTTGTTTTTTGAAAACACAAACTTTACAACTCGTTGTTGTTGTTTACTTCAATTTGCTGTAACTGTAAAAAGGACGTGACATTACGTTTATTTTGCTTATCTAACCTTTTATGTTATTGTGCATCTTCACTTAGGTTGACCTCTTATGTTACGGTCATTCTTGGAGGTTACACTTTTATTGCTAGTTTGTAAATTCCATTTACTCTCTTACTTGATGCCTTCTTTCTATCAGATTGTGTAATGGAGTACCCTCCATTATTAACATAGGCACACTGACAGCTTCGAACTATAACATCAACAAAGATAATGTTTATGATAATTTTTGGAACACACCAAACGCTGTAAACCCAGATAGCTTTCCACCTATTTCCGATTTTTGTTTAAATTTGAGTGTTATTATACCCCCGGCGGTAAGCTGCACGCGCCACTACAGTCAGTTGATAGCAATGTTAAATAATTGTAAAAATGACGTGCAAATAAAAGATTGCGTCATATCAATGTTCGAATTATTACAACATAATAAAAAAGTTATATTAATTTTAAAGAAAACCCCAAGGGGTACTTACGTAACCTGTAGGGCGACTCCAGCATTACTCCATGATGGCGGGCTCTGTTGATCTTTCGGGCGTGGGTATTCGTTGACCCGGTCGAATCCAAATTCAGATTTGTCTTCTTCTTTCTGTAGTGGAACACAGGAATAGGATGAGGGACGATAATTATGTAGAAGGCAGGAAACCTACATCTCAAGAAAAAGACACGATAAGACACCAAGGTAACTACATTTGTTGGCCTCTCGATCACCAGTCCCTATGCGTATGCCGGAAATTCACCACCCTTCTTCTAGGCACACCGCGTCGGCGCAATCTCGCACAAACGCACTGTTTAAAGTGACGGAAATACGTGCGCGTCTTTTTAAATCCTTGGCGCGAAATTCTTACAAATTAAAACTAAATTGAAAATGTTTAGTGCCGATTTCGGCACGTAACAGTGTCACCCTGCGCAAATGCGTAGATCCGCTTAGAATTACCTTCCCGAACAGCTCCAGGCACTTGTAATGCTTACCATTTTCGCCTGCTACATAGAAGACACGCGTTCCTAAATCTAGAATCCAGTCTTCAGGCACAGTAATTGTTTACTTAATCAGGTAAATCTGATCTATTCAGAGAGTATATGTTATAGATTCAGCTAAAATTCCATCTTCAACTAGCCTTTTGTTGGGTTTGTTGTTACTTGCACTGCTTATATTCTGCATACTTCTTTAGTGCTTTCTTGTCGGAGTAGTCCATTATGTGACCGAATTTCTTACATACAAAGCATTGTACTCAAAATTCTTTAGGTGTACCATTGTGTTGCATAGATTCATCGTTTCATTTTCATTTGCTTTCAGATACAGCATCGATAACAGACTCATCACCATTGCGATTTTTCAGAATCGCTTTCAGTCGTTTAAATAATTTTTGGATCGTTTGGTTTTCTTTTAGCATAAGCCAGGTATTCATAATTTCAAAGTCCTCTGTAGGTAGTGTTTTTAGGATGCGATTTATAACCATTGATTCGATTACTTTGTCTGCAGATATTTTGTTAAAAGAAAAATCATTTAAGTAAATTCCTATTTAAAATTTGTAAAAATTAGAACTTTCTTTTGTTTGGCCTTCTCATTTGTGAGAGGTGCGACTAAAGTCAATTTTCTTACGATTTCTTTTTGTAGTAACTGGCTACAGATATGTCTTGTGCAACATGTAAAATCCACCCAGTATTCTTATTTTATAATTTAAAATTTAGTGAATTTATTTTATGGTAAAATCTGTACATGTAAATGATATGCCAGATCTGACAAATCATGGTAGAGTTAACAAATTGGTAAATGTGTAAACTATTTAAAATTCTGTTTGAGTATTTAAAACAAAAACCTGTGATATTATTTGATAATGTTATCGAAAATCAATTTTATTGTTTTGTTACGATGAAAATATTTATTTCACAAAAATGAAATAGACGCGTCATTACGTTAACAATTTTTGTGTCTTTAAGAGTTACATATGTTCAACTATTTTTTGTTGGGAAATGTCTAAGTGATTGAGACAAGACCTACGCTATATATTGTCACACTATATTTATCCAAGAATTTTGATAAGAATAAGAATTAATAAACACGAAAGGGTTTTCTGTATCTGCCCCTCAAAATTGATTAATACTTGTTTGTTACAGCTGCGCCCAACTTAAAATTACGTTTTCTTTTATTCAGCTAAGAAAATTCATCTCTGACCCACTTCTAACTCACCCTCGGGTTAATAACCAAGTTAAGCCAATGGCATACCGTTTTTTTTAGACTTTACATCTTTCTTCTAAGTATAAAACTAGCAGTACCTCGAATACGCCCCCACTTGATTATGAAAGGACCTGCAAAGTCCACTCCTGCATGACTGAATGTTTTAAGCTGAGGTATTCTGGGAGACTGCAAATCTCCCATTAAAGGGGCAATGAAGGGAGGGTTAACTTTAATACAACGAATGTATCTGGCTAAAACATGGTTAATTGCATGTTTAGCTCCTAAAATTCATAATTGTTGTGAGATACAGTAAGTTAATAACTGGGGTCCAGGGTGAAGTAGTGCGCGAAGCATACTCTCAATTATCAATTCTTTAAGTTGATACTTTCGAGGAAGCAACATGGGATGCTTAGCATCATAGGAGAGTTTAGTATTATATAAACGACCCCCAACCCTAATTACTTTATTGGAGTTCAAAACGGAACTAATGTCTGAATAGATTTTTTATATACTTTACCACTTTGGATTCGATCAAGCTTGTCTGAGAACACATAACGTTGAACTACCCTTACAATACAAATTAAGGTGTTGTGCAACTCATCAGCTGTTAACAGACCACCTTGGCATTTAGGCTTTTTAAGTTTCTAATGAATCTCATGCAAGAAACTGCTACTCCTTGCAGTTTATGAAGGGAGGAGAAGCGAGTTAACAAACTATTAATCCAATTATATGGCACTGTATGTACTAAGACAATCTTTCTCTCTTCATATTAAACAGACGAATCGGATTCTGATCGATTAAATGGTTGGTATATGGCATTAGATGAATGAAGAAATTTTGGGCTTGACCACCAGTGGGCACGATATATAAGATTGGAAGGCAATAAACCTGTAGAGTCGCAATCAGCAAATCTTTGCCATTTATATTATGCCATAGGCCAGGAGGAGTTCTATCTTGGATGTGATTAATGTGGTTGCTACCAAAAGTTTTAAATCTATGTGGAGTGTACTTGATGTATGATAAAGTAACAGTAGAATCAGACCAGGTATGAATTGCATCAATAGTTATGAACAGTTCATAAACCTTATTTACAAATTATATCAAATCATATAAAAGGACAGCAACACACAATTCTAAACATACTTTGGATTTGGCATACACTAAATTTACAGAGATTGCTCCATCTTTAGAAGCACAACAAATATAAATAGTTGCAGCATATCCAGCTTCAGAAGTATCACAGTACCCATGAAGTTACAGTGTCACAATATCGCCGACTAAAATACGTGGTAAACACAAGGTAGCCAAGCAAGGTGCAGACCAAAAATCCACAACATTTGAAGGAGGCACCTCATCCCAATCTAAACCTAAACTTCATAACTGCTGCATTAAGTTTTTTTATAAGGAAGGTTACAGGTGTCAACAAACCAAGTGGGTCGAATATCTTTGCTGTCTGAGAGTATAACACGTTTGGTGTACAGACTTGAAGTAGCATCGAATTTGAACTGGAAGCAGTCTTTTGTGGGATACCACTGTAAGCCTAAGGTCTTTAAAGAAAATGAGTCAGCTTCATTAAAAGAAAAGGGCTGAAGTTCTTCGGAAGGGAAGGACAACAATTTGGGATGATTACTTGCCCCTTTTCTAAGGACAAAACCTACACTCGACAATAACAAAACAAGTTGGCGTTGGATTTCTAAGGCTTCTTTCAATAACGCGTAACCTGTTACCATATCATCAACGTAGGCATCAGATGTAAGAACCTATGCCGCCAATGGGTAAATTTGAATATAATCCTTTGATAATTGTAGAAGAACACGAATAGTCAAGTAAAGAGATGAAGACACCCTATATGTTACATTATTAAATTGATACTCTTGAATATATTCGATTTTTGAAAATCGCCAAAGAATGCGTTGATATGATCGAGCTGTGATCAGCCACTTCAATTTGCCGATACATTTGCTTTATATGACCTGTTACAACAAATTTGTGTAATCTAAACCCTAACAAAATACTTGACAAATTCTGTTGTAGTTTATGGCCGGTCAGTAAACCTTCATTTAAAGACAGGCCAGGCCGTTAGATGAATTTGCTGATGCATCGAATACAACTCTTAATTTAGTGGTACAGACAAATCATTTTAAGCAGAACCCAAGACATTTGACAGATTACGCAGAAATATAGTAACAGTGGCGTAGTTAAGTTATTACGGTGATGTTAGTGGGGTGCATTTTATAAATACTGCCACACACAAAAGAACTGTTTTATGACAGGAAATGAAATAATATACAAAGGATAAAAACAGCTGATGTAAGTTGCAATATGTCAAACCAACAGAAAACAAAACATCCCTGGCACTTGGGTTGTGTTATACAATGCAAGTGTAGGCAGACATAAGGTAATTTCTGATTGATTGAATATACAAAATTCCACGCCACTGAAACCAGAATACCGCTATTCCTAATTACATGTAATGAACTTTCTCAAACCGATTTTTGCTTTATGTGCATTATGACGGTGGAATTGGTGGAATCTTCTTAAAGTGATTTGTCTCTACAATCTGGTTATTGAATACAATGATGGGGAATGTAGTATTCCGCTGACGAATCTGAAAGAAATTCATGTACTGCAGACATATTTCCAGACTCTAAATAGCCTTTCATGAAGTATGAATAATCCCTATCTAGGTTGGGATTTTTCAATAAGCCATTTTCTAATAATTCAAAAGGACACAATGCCGTAGAATAAGAATCACCCAGTTCTACATGAGAATCTTTAAAAGGCAAATTAACAACAAATCTACCACTTTCCTTTAATGGGTTTCGAGAAAGATGGTCTCACATTGAGTATCTTCAGGCAAAAGTGTAGAAGGCGATGGAACTTGTTTGACCTACCAGAATTTTTAAAACAATGTCCAATGGAGTACTTCCAACAGATGTGCAAAATGAACTCGCATGAGCAAGTGACTGACAGTCTGTTTTATCCACAAGTACCCAACCAAACACTGTATTGAGTGCAGTATACTCTCCAACTTTGCCACGTCTATTGCCAGGCTGAACCACATTAGAATAAATATCGACTCCTAATAACAAATCCACCTCACGAGTATGTCAAAAGTAAGGATTTGATAATGTTAGAATGTCAAGGAAGTCGCAGCGATTTGATATAGGAGCAGAAGGCATAGCAATTGTAAGAATAACAATTGTATCAACAACATATGTAGAATTGTCATTTTTATATAGCTGCAACGAACATGTAACGAAACCATAGCTAGAGGTGCTCACTTGATTTAAACTATTTATGGATGTGGACGAGGATACCATTTTTAATCCAAAGAGTTTTCATACAAGATTGGGGCATGAAACTGGCTTCACTACCATTGTCAACTAATGCGCAACAAGTTTGAAATTTCCACGTGCATCTTGTACTTGTAACAAGACTGTGGACAACAAAACAATAGATTAATCTATAAATATTGATGGTTCCGAGTTGAGACCGTGTCATCTTATACACTAAGGTCGACGTTTCGCCCACTTTTGTAAGAGCCTTCATCAGGATAAGAAAAGAAAAGTATAATAAATAATACAATTAATAATAATAATACTAAGTAGCTTTCAGCTTTCAGCAGTTACTTTGCTACAAGACACCTTTTGGCTTAAATGGGCTGGTGAGTCTGCTAGTTCAGAAGTAACTTTCTTTACTGTTTACACTTTAACATGTCTACTTAATATTATCTTTTTATTATTAATTTTATTATTTATTTTTATTTTCCTTTCTTGTTCTGGGGAAGCCCCTTACAAAAGTGAGCGAAACGTCGACCTTAGTTTATAAGATGATACGGTCCCAACCCAGTACCATAAATATTTATAATGACTACGACCGTGAAAACCTCCGACAATATCACACAGATTAATCTGCTACCGTGCTTGTCATCACCGCAACTTTATTAGGGGATTCCAAATTTCAAGGAAATTTTGTATCCGATGATTCACTACTTTTGTCTGGAGCAACAGTTGGAGTAGGAAAATGCAACAGTGTGTGATGTTTTTTATCACAAGCATGGTAACCAAGTTTTGATGAACACTTGACAACAGAGTGGGTAGTTCCTTAACAATAATAACACCAGTTCGAAGTCTTTGCAGAATTATGCCCTGTCGAAGGTTCTAATCCTAAGAACTTGTCACATTCTTGGTGAATAACTTTGATTCAGTAATGAATCTCATCAAAGCACTCTTAGATCTCTTGTTGTTGATCTAAGTCAGCAACATCTACACAAGCAACAATTTCGTAATGAACTTTTTCAAATTAATCTACATCTTTGATAAACCAGCAAAACAAACATCAAAGTCAACAAAAGCATTTTCAGGATCAAATTGTGCTGCTACAGCACACTTTAGTAAGGCTTAAGCCTTCCGTAGTAATGTGTTTATTTTTCAATTTCCATTGTTACAAATACTGGAACAATGATAGAGTAAATTGCAAGGATATACAACTACAAAAATGTACATCACTAAAAGTTTCTGAACGGAGACGAGTAACAACAAAAAAAACCTCAACATATTAATAGTTATTTCAAATCATTAAACAAATGATGACAACTATCTACAGGAGATCATAAATAATGCGCAGTATGTGTCCACTCACCATGAAGTAAATATTTCTACACAAAAAATACAACATAAAATATTGATAAGCTCAAATACCAAAAAAAAAGAATACCTATTTCAAACTTAAACAAATATGCTAGTGGAATGCAATTAAATAACATCTGACAGGCAACCACATGTGGTTTCAAGGTACTTAGAAAGGGTCTACAATTATAGATTAAGCATTAGAGCAGGTAGCAACACACTAAAGGATGACTACTTCTTTATTCAGAAACTGCACATAGTTAAACACAAAGGTGTTTTATCTATTTGCAGTTAAAAGGAAAATACTTTTACCTACATCGATAAAAATTTACATTGAACGCTAATATGTAGTTAGTTCTATGTTTTGAAATCAATTAACACAATATAATAGGGTGATCACTGCAAATATTATTTAGTGAGCGGTAAAATCAATCAACCAATTGACATTTCTATAATTATAATTTGTAACGAAATTTGCAGTCATTCACGTAAATAATTACGCTAATGATTGCAGTACATTAGAACGCGGCACCAAAGAATAACAACCCGTAAAGGCCACAATCGCGCTTTGCGTTTATAAATGAGTTATAAATATACTGGGCTAATTTAAATATCTGGCTTGAAAGACCAGAAAATGAAGCTATTTAATCCAATAATGATAATAAATAATTAATTGAAGGACCAGTATAAATAAATATACGCAAACGTGACCAAGTATGTCAATTTAAAGCAATAAATAAGTATCACTCACCTGTGCTAACAGCACGCCTTTCATCAGAAAGGATGGCGACAAACTGTCCTGAGTACCCTTGTTCCAGCAACCAGGCAAAAAGGGTTGACAGCAGGTGGTTAGTCGTGATTTTACTTAATTGAAATAATGATCTAATCGCGGACAAGTTTATATGCACATGTTACTAAATTAACCCTTAAATCCTAAACAAAACCTATTTCTATACTCCGAGGAAGGGACTTCCCATTTTTTTAATCAGCACAATTTTGCATGTAAACGTTTTTGATCCCAGAGGATGAGGTCATAGGTTCCAGCGGAATACATTATTGATCAAAACAAATGACTCATAAAACTGTAATAATTGTAGAATACAAAGTAGCCGTGATATCATTTCTTAACCTTAAAACCGTCCATAATGGATTTGCCTTTGAGTATGAACAATATAATATACAGAAATAATTCTTCCTTAGATCAAGAATGCACATAAACTTAAAATTATATTTCTTAAATGAAATAACCTAATCCTATTAGTGAGATTTACTAATAGAAATACTATTAAAATGAAAAATGATTATAAACATTTCTAAGGAACGTCATATACGCTTACAATATATCATAAAAGCTTTCTTTGATCAAAATTCACCGTGTAGTTGATGCATAACTTGGGCCCATAATGTCTTTGTGGTTTGTACTTTACAAGGGATAGTTTTGCAGTGATTCAATGAAATGAAGAAGTAGTAAAATTGTATATAATTAAAGATACCAGCAACAGAGAAACTTGTATTTTACTTTTACATAACAAATAACAACTGCTAGAACTCTCAATTTCTTTTATCTACTATTCTAGGTTGCTGAGCATAGATTATGTACAAATACATAGCAAAGAATCCTAACAAGATACAAACAATTTATTCTCAACAATATTCATAACGATTAAAATATCCCCAGACCTTTCTCAAACTCCGTGGGTGTTAGATACAAATAGAACAACAGCTATAACTTTGCTCCTACGGGAAACGCCAGCATTGCAATGGTATCGTTTGTATAACTTTGCTTTATTTTTTGGCTCATTAAAAACTAGCTAGATAGATAAAGTAGTGCTTCAGCACATCATTTAATTGTGCACTTCTATGTACCACTATGATTCTAATCACCACAATAGCATGTTTTATTTTATCAAGATGGTCTATGAATGGTGTTTTATTAGCATCCCAACATTTCTGGGACCAATTACATTTTCATAATTTAGTAGGCATAGTATGATGTAGTTAACTACATGTTTCTTTCAGATAATTCTTGGTAGGTTGAACTACATTTACAATTTGATTGATATGCATTTTGCTTCTTCTTTTGAACAATGAATTGTGCTTCCTAGTTTAGTTTAAGACTAGAAAACTTTTTAATTACTACTTTTTGTGAACTATAAAATGTATCTCCTGGTAAATTTTTTAGCTCTAACATCATTGTGACCTCTGCAAACTTCTTAGAAAATACATCCTTGTAATTGGTAAAATAGGACAAGCTTTTTATAATAGGATTGATTTCGATAACAAAATAGATCTGGTGCATATTCGAGTGACTAAATTCTGCAAACGAGAAGAACGTTGTGATAACTAAAATAAAAAACTAAAGTAGTTACTTATTTTTTTAGCAATGTTAGTTTAATGTTATTTTGCTATCATGTTTTTTTTTAAATTAATGTTTCCATATTTTTATGATATAAAAATTATAAAAAGCTGTCTATAATAGTTTTGCCATTTAATTAATATAGTCATCACCAGCATTGGTAAAGGTGGATTTACCTACACAAATCGAACTAATATTTCCATAGCCATTAACAATTCAATTACCTTATTATTTTATAAAGGGAAGAAACATCTATTGACCAGTTTTGGCCCTTTGAGCCTTGTCATATTGGAGTAGTTTCTGAATTATTATGAATCCATCAAAGCAATTTTCAATATAAGCTCGAAGGAACCAGTGTACAATGGCAAAAGTAAAATTAAACAGCCATCTTTGGGGTAAAACCAGCACTAGACCGTGTAGGTACAGAAATTGATTCGAATCTATATCGTAATTTCATAGATGACCATACAAATACGATCTGCCATTTGGGATTTGGGTAATGTTACAAGTATAATTAAATACATAAAAGTAACATACATCCTGTGGAATCGCTTGTTTTCTGCCCTAATGCAATAGAGAACGCAATGCAAATTTTTTTGCCATCTATAAAATTACAATGTAGATTCGAATTTTGTATCTTCATCATCTAATGTTGGATTTAGTCATATGGCCACAGTTTAATTTTATTTTCACTATCGTACAGAGCTTATATTGATGGTTTTGATGGGTTCATAATGGTTAAGAAACTACTTCATTCTGAAGAAGCCCAAAATGCAGAAATGTGTGTTTCGTTAATAGCTATGCAAATATTAGTTCAATATGTGTAGGTAAATTCACCTTTATGATTTTCATAAGAGAGGTTTTACAAATACATCTTATTTGACTTTGTTTTACACAATTTAAATTCTGGACTTCAAAAAACATTTCTACATATAAACACAATTCTCAAAATAATTCTCAGGCAAAGTGAGCATTTTAATTTATCCCTCATTTACAAAATCAGAACATGTTGTTTAAAGCATGATGTTATTATCCTTCCTTACTCCGTAAGCATAAAATTTACAAACACTTAAATTATAAAGTCAAGGACAACCATTGCACAGTTAACAGTCTTTTTAGAAACAATTTGGGTTATTGATCTTTTTTAAAATAAGGCATATAACATAATTGGAAGTATTTGTATTTATAAATCTTACCTTGATAAAATATCCCGTAAAAACACTGAATTATTTATTCTTATGATATCTAAATTATAGTTGAAAAAAGATACTGTATCTTCTAAAAATTAACATGTCTTCGGTCTTCGGCTTTTGGACCGGCTGCTTTTGTCATTCAGGTATTTGCTTGATTTAAATTGTTTCCTCCAGCTGTTTAAATATCCAATGACATTAAAGTTTATTCCTCAATTCATACTGTAAAATCCATACGTTTGCCTATTTTTATAGATTGAAATATTGACGCCATAAACAGACACCTTTTGGTTTTTTAGAATTATTAATTTGTTATCTAATACCTGCATTGATGAAAATCCACCTCTATTTAAGCTTAATATATATAAATATTGCCGCAAATAAACTGTTATACAGCAATTGTGACTAAAAGAGATGGTTAACAACATATTTATCTTGGATCTATCGCCCATTAAAAATTATCTAGAATTAATATCCTTACTTGAACATAATTTTGCATAAGATGTACAAGCAGTGTTTTGTTTTATTTTGAAGATACTTGATATGTATGTATAGTAGTATTATTATCTCATGGCAGGTGACCTTGAAAAAACCTGCGCGAGGAGGAGCTATATTAATAATCAAAATAAAAAAGTGAGACTAGAAAACATCGACTGCTTGCACGTCCAGTGTTGCCAGAGCAAAAAATGTCGAGCAACCAAGGAATGTGTTTTAAATAGTTTTATGTTTATTTTTGCTCTTCTATAAAAATCATCTGAGCTTATTGTTAGATGTGATACCCCAGATTATTGATTGATTGGATCAGTGCACACAAGATATTTTATCACTTATAGTCACTAGTAGAACAAAAACAATTTGGTAGTACTACATATTCGTTTTTTTCAAATCAATAGACTTTTTGTTTTAAACACAAACTATAAACTATAAACACTATAAAAATGTCCAATGCCCACCTCGATAATATTACTAAGATTTATTACATAATCGTTTTAAGAATATGTGTACACAATGACACTCATGGTGTTGTAACTAACAAAAACAAAACAAAAACAATTTTTAATTAATACCAAAAGGTTTTTATATCATTTGTTATATTAATATTATTATAGTTTGCATATATATCTCGATAATCTAGATATAAAATAATTCCTTGAATAAGTAATAATCTTAACCTTTCTGACTAAGCAAAAGCAATATTACTTATACGACTGAAGTTAGATATACTACACCGGCCTGATCAGGTGCTGTTGATATTATAATCATAGATTATTTAAATCGTCAAGCCTGCATAATGTCGTCGAATGCGGAATCAGATCTGATCGAGTAGTACAATCCACTTGTTTTAATGGATTGACTGGAGACGCTGCATCGGATCGAAAACTGGTTTATGTTGCCAAACTGAAGCGGATTAATACGATCGGATAGAAGCGCCGAGATAAATACAGTCAATAAGAATCCCTTTTGGAGACAAAGAATGGACATGCTTTGATTATGATTGGATTAAAATGTAAAATGATTCAATCACTTTGAAAGCCAATCATTGATTGTTTCAGCTTTAAAAGTGATCGATTGTCACAGCACTACTTAACATAATTTGATATAAAGACTGCTTCCCTCTTTAAGCAAGTTTTATTTCAACACCTCAGTAATAAACAATAATGTACAAACAAATGTATTTATGACACATATTTTCTACAACGCTAAATAAAGACCATCATTCAACTATTTTACATAAATTATATTTTAAATGGGTTCACATCCTAAACTTTCATCCCCATCATCAGACTCATCGCCCGAGGATAAGTATCCATCTGAACTATCGCTATTATCATCAACCTGTATAATTAGGTCTTGAACCTCGTCTATTAAAGTTTCTTGTTCCATATAATCCTTTTCAATGTTCTCTACGTGCAGACATACTTTAGTCCACTCGTTGATTCCAATATTTTTTATATGTTCTTCTGCCAACTTCCATACATCATCTATTTTGAAGGTTACATTACATGCAGCGACACGGTTTTTAAGTAACACCCAAATCATCTCGATAGGATTTAGTTCTGGGTGATATGGAGGTAAACGCAATACTACATGACCATGTTCTACCAGTAGCTGGTCAATTACAAACAGCTGATGAACAGGTTTATGTGCCTTAATTTTGGAATATAATTCAGGCTTGGTTTCCTTACATTCAAAGAGGATATTTCATTCCTTCAACCATTTCTGCATATCTGTTTTCTTCCAACTTGAAGTAGGATTAGGATGCACAAGAACATTATGATATGACGCATTGTCTATCACAAACACTGAATTTGGTTGCAAATTTGGTATTAACTTTTCTTGCAGCCACTTTTTATAATTGCGATGATTCATGTCATCGTGATAATTCCCAGTTTTCAAACCAGACTTAAATATCAATTCTGCATTTGGAACAAACCCAGTTTTTCCACCTGCATGAACAATTATCAAACGCTTCCCTTTTGAAACTGACGATTTCAAACCCTTGGTGGTGCCGTCATCCCAACACTTTGATACACTGTGAGAACTGTGCAGATATGTTTCATCGTTATACACAATGCTTCTGCCCTCTTCTTTATACTTACTAAGATTTTTCAAAAATATGGTGCGCTTTGCCCTTATATTGCTTTGTTCAACAAGAATTTTCCTGTTATCTACACTTCTCTTCCAACGAAACCCTGCTCTTACAACAATTTTTCTGAACGAACCTAATTTTCTCGTGTAATGAGGGCAGTCATTTTTAAATTCGTCAAACACTAACTTCAAAGTCGGTCTACGTTTATGTTTTGCTGCAAACCGATACATAACGGTTCTTAGAATCTCTTCGTCAAATCCATTCACTGTTGACTTAGGGCTTGGTTTATTTACGGTTTTCCTTGGTGAACTGAACTTGCTGCAGGATGGTTTGTTTGTGCCTTCCTTTACAATTCTTTGCACCGTCCCCAATGACACGCCTGTTGCTTCAGCCACGCACTCTTGCAAATTGTTCAGGTTGGAGGCGCCCGAATCTTTTATGCGTTTCAAATATTGAAACACATTAAAAACAATCTGTCGTCCTTGACTATGAATCACCTCCTTCTTATTCATAATATTATTCTAAAAAATATCATAATTAATCATTGAACGAACATTCTTTTTAAATACTTACATTGCTGAAGAAATTAACTATCAGTTAGTTTTAAAAAAAACTGTTTTGATGACTATTACTTGATAGAAATATTAAAACGGAAAACTGGAAACAATAAGACCTTGATAAGAGCGAGAATGACAATGACAGTTACGGTTCACATTCGGTATATATTAGGATCCGCTGAGTATGTGCACTGTTGCCACAGCAAATATTTACGGATAAAGAAACTACGAACCTAGAATTGTTTATAAGTAAAAACAAGTAAAAGCTCCGATATTATATGGAGGTCTGGATTTATTTCATATATTTATGAATTTCTAGATACCGCCAGCATGAACGGGGTCCTTACAAACAATATTTTTCTTAACGTAATAAATGGGATATTCGTGACGACGTATTAAAGCCACATTGCTAGCAAGATGTTTGTGCGTTGTACTGTAGCGTTGTGAATCTTGAGGTTTAAGTTTAAATTGATCCTATTGCGCATGTGACGTCACCCACCATAAGATAATAATACTACTATATCTATGTGTTATGTATTGTATTTATGTTGTAGTCACATTGTCGCATGCTCAGTCACTAATCTGTCTGTCAACTCATGAACATATATATAGTGTGGGGGAAGAAAGGGGGCGGAAGCAATTTTTTAATTAAGATGGCTATGGTTTTGTCCTGAGCTGCATTGTCATGTTAAGCAATAGTTTTTTAACCTGGAATGCAATTGTATAGTGTTCTTTATTTATTACAAACAATGAATAAACAAGTATTTGTTATTGGTTAAACTTAATATATTGCACTGGCGACGAGGAAATCAAGAATAAATTGAAGGTTATACAATTGAACTGCTATATCACCACGTGTAGCCCGCCAAGAATATGGTGAGCTTGTTGCCGACTTCAGTGCTAAATTACTAAATTTAGCTACCAATTGCAAGTTCGGACAAAATCTTGATGAAAATCTACGGGATAAGTTTATAGTTGGTTTATGCCAAGGTCCTATTTTGGATAAATTACTCAGTCAAGGTGAAAACTTATCATTTAAGGAAGCTGTAAACTTAGCAACAGAAATGGAAGCTGTTAAATTACATTCATCTACACTTAATACAAATTATGTTCATGCTCTACATTCTAATACTATGTTGAATTCGTCATGACAGAGTACAGTCATACCAAACCTTAACGCAGGTAGTGATACGAGTAACCGAAAATTACCTACACAGGGTAATGTACGTTCCAAAATAAAATTTAATTGCTACATCTGCGGGGGAGGCAATAATCACGATTTTAAAAACTGCAAATTCAAGGGATACACATGTTCGTTCTGCAATAAACCAGGGCACATTAAGGCTGCATGTAAAAGCTTTAAAAGAACCAGGCATTATTTCATGGAATCTGTTGCATCGGACGAACAAGATTTGCATTCTCCTAATGGTATTTTCCAGATGAATTATCTATATTCTCAAGAAAATGCTGTCAATTTGGTTGCCGAAAATTCTAGTGCCATGCATTTGTCCATTTCTAAAGTTCCGCCGATGATAGTCCAATTGGAGGTCAACAACACCCGTCTAGAAATGGAGATAGATAGCAGTGCTGGTAAATCTGTTATATCCTTTCAACAATTTTCTACTTTATTTCCTAAATTCATGAATAATTTGGAACCAACATCTGTTTCTTTTTCGCCTTACTTTGGTGATGATTTTACTCCTAGAGGAAAAATTAAAGTTAACGTAAAATTCAAAAACTTAATAAAAAATTTAGACATATGTAATCGATTTACCAAGAAATTATGGTGAAAAACCGGCAATTATGGTAGAGATTGGATCTGGGCTCTGGATATTATTCCCAGAAAATGTATGGAATCATATTTTTCAAAAAAATTATTAATTTGCATAATACTTAAGTTACTTTCAATTTTTCTTCTGAATTAAAAAATTTACTTAAAACTTACGACACAGTTTTTACTGAGAATGTAGGTAGGTTTAACGGTGAACCTTTAAAATAAAATGATTAAGGATGTCGATCCTAAGTTTTGCAAACCCTATTACTCTACTGTTTTCACTAAAACAAAAAACAGAAAATGAACTTAGTCGTTTAGTTAACGAAAATATTCTCACTCCAGTACATACTAGTTGTTGGGCTATTCCTATAGTGCCAGTCTTAGAAAAAGATAATACAATTAGAATTTGTGGAAATTTTAAGATGTTAAACCCATATATAGAGGGCGATCATTATCCTCTCCCAAGGGTAGATCAGTTGTTCGCTAAATTAAGCGGTGGAGAAAAATTTTCCAAACTCGATTTACAATCAGCTTATAACCAGATGCCTGTTTGCGAAGAATCACAAAAGCTTCTGGTCATCAGTACTCATATTGGGCTCTTCGATTACAACAGAGCTCCTTATGGTATCAAATCGCTATCTTCTAAATTTCAAAGACCAATGGACAAATTATTTTACAGTTTGCCTTTTGTACTGGTGTTTCAAGACGATTTATTAGTTACCGGCAGAAATGACACTGATCATTTAGAAAATTTAAAATTAGTTCTAAGCATTTTACGAAATCATGGGTTAACCTTAAAAAAAAGAAAAATGTTGTTTTTTATGGACTCAATAGAATATCTTGGTCATGTTATAGACAAGTTTGGAATAAAAACTAGTGTTAGTTAGCAAAATTGAAGCGATAAATAACGTCCCTCTTCCTCAGAATATTACACAGCTTAGGTGCTTCTTAGGTATGGTTAATTTTTATGGAAAATTTATCCCTAATGTTTCTGAAATCTTGTCCCCATCATACCGTTTGTTGCAAAAGAATGTTACATATCAATTTAATAATGTGTGCATTAATGCTTTTAAAACAGCAAAAAGATTGCTCACTAATGCACCTGTTCTGGTTCACTATAACCTAGATCTCCCGTTGAAATTATATTGTGACAGTTCCAACTACGGACTCGGAGCCGTGCTAGTTCATGTTTTCCCTAATAAGGTAGAAAAACCCATTGCATACACTTCTCGTACTCTTAATAAAGCTGAACTGGCTTATTCCCAAATCGATAAAGAAACCCTCGCGTTGATATTTGGTATTACCAAATTCAATCAATATTTATATTTACAAAAATTTTCTTTAGTTACTGATCATAAACCTCTGTTGTCTATTTTTGGACAAAAAAAACATCTCCCTACTATGGTAGCAAATCGCTTACAAAGATATGCCCTTTTTCTCACTGGTTATGACTTTGATATAATATACATTAATGGATACAAAAATATTGGTGCTGATTGTCTTTCAAGATTACTACTTCAAGGTAATACTGCTTCGATTTCAGAAGATAATATTAACCTTAACTACATTCTTAACAGCGAATTGCCTCTAAATTTTGATGATATAAGAAAAGCTACCAGGAAAGACCCTATTTTGTCTAAAGTAATTCAGTTCATTTTAATAGGCTGGCCCTCTTCAAGTAGGGGTTTAACCATGAAACTACAAAATTTTTACCAAAAACGAGAGCAACTCTCTTTTCAGTCGAATTGTGTTTTCTGGGGTTACCGTTTAGTAATTCCTAGCTGTTGTAGACTATCAGTACTAGGTACTGCGCACGAAGGTAATTTAAGTATCGTAAAAATGAAGTCTTTATTACGTTGCTACATATGGTGGCCTAAAATAGACACACACATATCGAAGATTACTGCAATTCTTGCCGGTCATGTCAGTTAGAGAGAAACGAACCTCCAAAATCTGTAGGAATAACTTGGCCTACCACTAGTTCCGTCTGGGAACGGGTGCATCTGGATCACCTTGGTCCTATTATGAACAAAATTTATTTAGTTGTTACTGATTCATATTCGAAATGGGCTGAAGTCTTACCTGTTTCAAGCACTTCAGCTGATGCCACGATTAAAGCATTGCTTCCTACTTTTGCACGTTTTGGCCTTACCAAACTAGTTGTTAGCGATAACGGTCCACCATTCGACTCTTATGAATTCAAAAATTTTCTTCAATCCTTAGGAATACGTTCCACATTAATATCTCCATATCATCCAGAATCGAACCGCTTAGCAGAAAATAGTGTCAAATATTTCAAACACAAGCTACATGTATCTAGTCATGATGAAAATTTCAGATTCGATTATGCTATTTATAAAACCTTGTTTCAATATAGAAATACTGAACATTGCACCACTAATCAAACTCCCGCTTCATTAATGTTCGGTAGGTCACTTAGATCAAAATTAGATCTTTGACGGCCCACTTACGAGTCGAAAGTTGCAAATAAATCTCGTATATTACGGGAATTTTCTGTGAATGACTTAGTGTTAGCTAGAAGTTACAGGCCAGGAGAAAAATGGAAGAAAGCAAAAATTATAGAAATATTAGGTCCGGTTTCTTATTTAGTACTTTTAGATGGCGACAGTAGGGTGGTGTGGAAAAGACATGTTGATCAATTGATTAACAGAAGTGAAAATGATCTGCTACAATCCGCAATCCTACCTCCAAATGTAGAAACTGTTGTCGAAGTTTTGCCTACTCTACCTAATTTATCAACTGTACCAAACAATTTGTTAGCAATTCCTATCGAAGTTATCATTAATAACGAAATTATATCACCTACAGTATTATCAGTGCCAGAGAATGTCATTTCACCTTTTCATAGTCCTGCTACTAGCATCTCTCCGTCGAATACCTCGCCTACAGTGACACCCACTGAGTGTTCTGCGCCACCCCAGAGGTTGATTCCTATGGATAAGGATATGCCTCAACGGAGGTATCCCACCAGACTTCGCATACCACCAAAAAAGTTGGACTTATAATTAAATGGTGTTAATAAAAAAAAAAGTTAATTTTTTTTAATATGTTTGTTCACTCTTAAGGGTGAAGGTGTGTTATATATTGTATTTATGTTGTAGTCGCATTGTCGCATGCTCAGTCACTAATCTGTCTGTCAATTCATGAACATATACAGTGTGCACAGTATAAAATGCAGTACATGGGGATCTTGGAAACTGTAGGAGATACAATCTTGGTTAAATGGGACAAAAGTTGCATAATCATGAGGGTATCACAGATCGGTTTTCAAATTTCAAAAATTTTTCATAGGTTACTAGATAGAGGCAAAAAACACAAAATTGACGATTTCTTTATTTGTTCGTAGTTAGTCTACTAATTGAAATAGAATGTTCAAATTTGGTACATCATGGTAATTCCCCATTGCGCTTCACATTTTCAACTTAGATTTTGTCTAGGGCATCTAGATTTTGCGTGACGATGTTCAACTTTTTATTTTTAAATAGCCGCCATATTGGATTTTTACATTTTTGAAATGCTGACAAAAAACCCTTTCCAAAGAGGTATAACATGGCTATGTTCGATTGAATCAAAACACTAAAAATCACATAATTATGTTTTGGTCGTAGTAGGCTTTAATTTCCATTATGACAAAGAGAAATAATTGCTCAACATCTGAGAAACGTCAAAGTTTGTCCTTTATTTTATGTTTCAAGTAGTGCAGTTTAAAAAAACAGTTAATTAACTTACATAGAAATTTAAGAAAAGCATTTGCACTTGAAATGGATCGCTTTACTAACCGTGATAAATATCAAATGTTAGAATATTTTATTCTTTCTGGAAGGAATGATGTTAAAGCCGCTGAATTGTATTTAAATAAATACCCAGAAAAACATCAACCAAACAGATGTATGTTTCGGAGATTACAAAATAATTTAATAAATTATGGTAGTTTTGGCTTGTCTAAGAGAAATAGGCAAATTAAAAAAGATAATGAAAACAGCGTTTTACAAACAGTTGTCGAAAATCCTCGTACTTCTCTTAGACAAATTCAGAATATAACAGGTGTTGCTCATTCTACGGCAAGAGCTATTTTAAAACGTTTCAAGTACCATCCATATCATGAACGACCATGTCAGGGATTGCGTACTGAAGATCAAATTCGAAGAATGGAATTTTGTGCTTGGTACATCAGAAAGTGCAACGAAAATTCAAATTTTGCATATACAATTTTGTGGTCTGACGAAAGTCGATTTACGAATTGTGGTATGTTTAACCGCAAAAATACAATTTTTTGGTCAGATGAAAATCCACATTTGAACCGCCAAGTTAGACATCAAGTTAAGTGGGGATTCAACGTCTGGATTGGTATTATTGGAAGGTACATTATAGGTCTGTTTTTTATGATGCAAATTTAAACTCTGCGAGATACTTAGATTTATTGCAGGGAAATGTGACAGATAGACTAATGGAGCTTCCACTCGCTACTTTGCAAAATATGATTTTTCAAATTGATGGCGCTCCACCCCACAATGCTCTGATTATTAGAAATTTTTTCTAATTCTGAGTATAATGAAAACTGGATTGGAAATCGGGGACCAATTAAGTGGCCGGCGAGATCACCGGATTTAACTCCTCTAGATTTCTTTATATGGGACCATTTAAAAAATCGTGTGTACTCAAAAATGTATGATAATGTAGACCAATTACAACAAGCAGTCCAAGAGGCCAGGCCGTACATAAAATAACTCCAACTATGATAAGACCATCTTGTAAAGATGTTTATAAAAGGTGTGGGTTGTGTGTTCAAAAAAATGGGGGGTTATTTGAACATTTAAAATAAATAATGAATTCATGTGGCTGACTATTGTTATATTTTTTTTCCTTGATTGTTAATTTGCAATTGTCTGAGCATGAATGACAACTAAAAACAGCTTAAATAATATTTTGTATTGAATAGATGCTAGTTTGTATTTATTCTTTGTTAATGCATAGTTATGTAAGTTCTGATTAATACAGATTTATTTTCAATTTTCTACGTTTTTTACTGTTTTTATTATCACTGAAAATTGAGTTTAAAATTTAACATCATTCCTTCCAGAAAGAATAAAATATTCTAACATTTGATATTTATCACGGTTAGAAAAGCGATCCATTTCAAGTGCAAATGCTTTTCTTAAATTTCTATGTAAGTTAATTAACTGTTTTTTTAAACTGCACTACTTGAAACATAAAATAAAGGACAAACTTTGACGTTTCTCAGATGTTGAGCAATTATTTCTCTTTGTCATAATGGAAATTAAAGCCTACTACGACCAAAACATAATTATGTGATTTTTAGTGTTTTGATTCAATCGAACATAGCCATGTTATACCTCTTTGGAAAGGGTTTTTTGTCAGCATTTCAAAAATGTAAAAATCCAATATGGCGGCTATTTAAAAATAAAAAGTTTAACATCGTCACGCAAAATCTAGATGCCCTAGACAAAATTTAAGTTGAAAATGTGAAGCGCAATGGGGAATTACCATGATGTACCAAATTTGAACATTCTATTTCAATTAGTAGACTAACTACGAGCAAATAAAGAAAACGTCAATTTTGTGTTTTTTGCCTCTATCTAGTAACCTATGAAAAATTTTTAAAATTTGAAAACCAATCTGAGATACCCTCATGATTATGCAACTTTTGTCCCATTTAACCAAGATTGTATCTCCTACAGTTTCCAAGATCCCCATGTACTGCATTTTATACTGTACACACTGTATATAGTGTGGGGGAAGAAAGGGGGCAGAAGCAATTTTTAATTAAGATGGCTACGGTTTTGTCCTGAGCCGCATTGTCATGTTAAGCAATAGTTTTTTAACCTGGAATGCAATTGTATAGTGTTCTTTATTTATTACAAACAATGAATAAACAAGTATTTGTTATTGATTTACTTAATATATTGCACTATGTATATACGATTGCAGTAGATTTAGTAAGCTATTGCATGCACCTTATGTGCCATATAAATAATCCATAGGTTAAACTTTTGAAAATCTAATATCTATTACATTTGTTATTTGAAAATGGTATTTTTTTTTAGCTGAAAGTGTCTCAAGTGAATCAGTGAAGAACGCTTTGAAATTGTATCAGAAGTGGGATATAATAGATTCTCATAGTGAAGGAAAATTACGACTTTATTATTTACAAGAGAATCATGATAATCCAGAAAGCATAAGAAAATTGTGCAGTAGGATAGATAAATACAGGTTTCCGTATAATAATATTCGAAATGATTAAGAAATTTTGTACTACATTTAATAAATGTGCCTTTGATATTGTTATTTCAGAGTTAAGTATAATTTTTAATTATCGTGTTCATTTGTCAAGCATTAGTTGACTGTTTATCACAATAGTCACAAGTGTTAAAATTTAATATTTGTTATATTTGTTTAAATGTTTTTTTAGGGCGGAATAAACGCATTTTAATCTTTACTCAAGCTTTTGACCTGGTATTCAAATCCTTTATATGTAATAACTACTTCATTATTACTTGTAAAAGATATGCATGAACATTAGGAAAATTCTAACAACGAATTGGTAGAGATCTGTTCATTTGCTGAAATATAGTAATGAGAAAGGATTGTGGCTAGGTTATTATACAACATCCATAATGATAACGAAAAAACAGCACATGGTAAACTATTTAAAAAGTAACAAACTGACCGTACACAAACTACGACCCATTATCCAAGATAGTATTTGCTAACCCATACCTAGTAAAACCATCTCTAAGTTTTGTTAATTGTACTCGATCTATCTGTTTGATCATTTCATAGATATCTAGAATAAGAATCTGTAATGACCAAATTTCCCTTGAATAAGATCAAAGAAATCTATTTGAATGTAGTTAAATACATGTTTTCACACATCAAACTTTATTAATGAAGGCCTCAGAGAACTAAATGAATGCTCTTGGCAACTGGCGCATTGTTTAATCAATTTTTCAATTTCTGAGTCTAGCCCTGGTCGCCACAGATGTTGTGCTAACGATTTCATGTGCACTTCACCATTGTGTGCACTGTGTAATTCCAATAACATCTGCTGTTGTAATTTTGGAGGAGTCAATACTTTGTACTCCCACATGAGCACATCGTTCTCAATGCTTAGTTCTTATACTCTTTTCAAAAACATTTGAGATTGTCTCGCATTACTTGCAGCCAACCATCTCACACATACCAGTAAATTTTACGCAAGAGTCTTATCACTCCAAACCTTTTTCTTAATGTCACCTGTATGAATTGGTAATTTATCCTCAGCTAAAAATTGAAATAATCATAATCGTTTTCTAGCATAGCCATTGCGTTTAATGGAAAATGGGAACGTCAATTTGCTTTGAAATTCTCAAACACCTAAATGTATTTCAGAGTATTATCAAACCCACTTAAAAATAAAGAATATCTTTGCAAGCTACCTGCTGCCATTTGCGGCATACTCTTTGTTTATTTAGCAGGGTTTTTAGTGCCATGATTATAAACATGAATAAGCGCGGTCCCTATTCTTGTATTTGACACATCAAATACTAATTTTAAAGTAACTTTAGGATTAAAATGTGCCAGGTTAACATTCAATTGTACTCTGCTAAATATTTTCATTCGATTTATGATTATGTTTAAATATTTCCACGCTTTCACTTCGACTTCTGTGCAACTACTTGTTATAGGAGACGCCCCTGATCACGCTTCATAATTTAATAAATCGATTTGTTCCTATACAACTCATCCTAATACAATTGAAATAAGTGCTTGTTCAACACCCTGTGAAATGTTATTAGTGTATTAGTTCAAATCAAAGTACCTCAATCTATCTTTATTGGTTGATATAACTCGGTTATCTACAATCTTTGCGTTCTGAAAAAATATGTTCACTTTATTTAAAAGTAGTAATAGAAGTTTGAATAGAAGAGCTTTTCTACATGTGTGATTAACAAAGGCGATTGGATTCGCATTTGCTGGTTTTCCTTATTTATTCATGCATTAAAAAGACTTGATTGTTGTTTTAATATGTGTTACCCTAATATTTCAATCGATTATCATATCATTTCCTAAACTGGGTTCACTTTGATCCTACCTTTCGCCCTAGCATTTACTTTCTGTGTGGCTAATTGTATTACTCCAAGAGCGATGCACGTCTTTCACTAGAAGCGAATATCCCTGCTGCATCGGTAAGATTCTTATGTGCTTATTAATACTAGTAGGGTTTGCTTTTTTAGCTTTTTTACGTAGGTCCAATTGTTCTTCTGTGTAGGCCTATCGCTTCAGCTATGGTCCTGACTACCATGAAGACGACCCCTGAGCAAGGTCACGATGTCTTGCTGATACACCGTTGTGGATGATTAAGCATGCAAGATAAGACAAGAGCACGATGTTTACTGTTTTGCTTCAACGGATTTAGATACAAAATAGGTATGTGCCGATCTTTTCTCTTTGTCTTGTTTGTCCAGTTTTTGCTGTATGTGCGTAACACATGAACCGCGGATAAATTCAGGTCGCATAGCACTGCCAACCAGCTTACAAAACCCGTACAAAAACTAGCTTCACTAGTGTTTTTTTTGTGTACCCTAATTTACTTACTATGTTTGACTTAAAAAGGTTTGTCTAGAAGAAAGCATTTTCATTTCTTTCTGTGTATAACTGATAAATTTTATATGTAAGCGTACGAAATTCGCATTCGTATCGGAATTATAAAAAGTGTCCCTAAAATATCTTTTTTTTTAAAACAGAAATTTTTGTGTTAATTGGCAATAAAAAGTACGTTTTCTTGTCTATGTGAATCAACCCACTCTTCGCATTTGTAGTTGTGGCGGTATTTCTAAATTTTCTTTATCTTTTTATACATGACCGTCATTCGTGCAGGCTTTTATTTCGTGTTTCTTTGTTTTTCTGTCTGACCCATGCGTTTTACCGTTACAGTATGTTATATTCGTTTTTGTATATCAAGATAATATTCTTTATCAGCATTTGCTGTTTGCTCATAACAAATAAACTACAAATAAACTCAAGCCACATTACTCCGATAGACGGAACAAGTTTCAAAACACGTTTTGGAATTGGTTTCTCTAGTGTTTCCTTTTTTAAAAATTCTTACTAGAAATTGTTATAAATTTAATATTGTTAACTTAACACGTATGTTTATAAGAAAGTATAAACATTACCTTTTCTTTTTTACTACTGATCAGTTTTGCATGTTGCAAAACGAGATGCGCATTTTATATATACATTATTCTAAATTGTCAGTAGAAAATAATTTTTTTTAAATAGGATTTTTTTGTTTATTGTAAATAAAAATTCGATGGAGATGTCCTTTCTTTGTCCTTGAACCACCCCCTCCGCCTTTTTAGTTAGCATGGAATTTTTGTTTTTTATCTCTTTATACATCATCGTGATGCGTACGGGTCCTTACTTTACTTTTCTTCCAATTTCCGCATGACCCGTATGTTCTACGGTAACAGAAGTCGCTACAGGAACTAAAATTGCGCCCCTTATAATATGAAATACCTCTGAAAGGGACAGGGAATATTCAATGCGCAAGTGCAGATTTGATGTCGGAAAACCGTCTTCAAATAAACGGGTAGAAATCCCTATATTAAATTGCAACTTTGTGAGGTATGTTTTGGAGTCAGAGAACTGCTGTGTTTGGACCTTTATTAAATGATTAGGAAAAACGCTGATGGTGCAGGAACATTTGGAATTTAAAAGTGAGTACGTTAATGTAAGGTTTTAAAAACAATGTTATGAATTTTTAAACGTTAATTGTGTAATAAGATAGTAATTAAGTGAAAATAATTAATTCGAGATGTGAGAGTCATTGGTGAAGTTTAGGTTATTAAAAGTATTAAATGCAAAGTGTTTTGGAATGGACATTGTTATAGTGCAATATTGGTATTGAACTGTGTTCGTGTTTGATGAATGACATTTCCATTAATTTAGGATTCATTAATGTAATAATTAAACAGGAAAATATGGAATAGTAACAGTTTTTTGATGTTAGGTTAAGGTTTTCTTTAAGATCTTTCTTTAGGATTTAGTTCAATAATACCTGGTCAGATTGCAGATTGATTATTTTTAGAAAAGTATATTTATATGCGCATGTGTACTGAAATTGTGCTTGCATTAATAGAGGTTAAGTTAGGTTGATTTTTATTTCAATTATTTATGGAATAGGTGTAAAGTTAGTAATTTGTAAAGGATATTCAGCTACCTCAGTGCTAGCCATATCTAGAAGAAAAAATTAATTTTAGCAGAGAAACTTTACTACCTACCAACTGGTAGAAAATCAAAGCAAGGGATTTTTATGCGGAATACCAGTCTTCCACATAGAAAAGGGCATTACAAAGCTTGCTGTGATGGACTTTTTGGCACCCCTCGATATAGACAAAAAAGATACCTGTTAGGGTAAGTGTTGCTGTGATATAGACTTTTTAATTTGAATCCACGTTATTTATCAATTTGGTATTTCTTTATATTCTTTTCTGATTTATACATAGGAACATACTCCTGCACTACCGCAGTTAATCGACACTACGTTTATTTTTACAGGGCCTCCGTCCCTTCAGGGTAATTCAAAATTTAAATTGTTTTAAATGCCTAGTTCACATATAACAGTAAATATAGCACACATACCAAGTAGTCTCATTTTCACGTTTATTATCCGCTTTTCCTTAATACAACGATGCCTAGCAGTATCAATTGAAATTGTAAGGAAGTCCGAAGATTAATGAAATAAATAATGATGGTTAAATAAATAAACTTCACGTGAATAATAAGTGGTTCTATTTATTACAATCAGCATTCAACCATACAGATTTTAGATTGGGTATGATGCCCATGATTTTCCAAAAGTCTATCCCGAGAATTAATTTGTGGTGGAGCCCAGGAACAACTAAAATATTGAGCAAACGAGTTTTGCCTTTTAAGCTGATAGGAGTCGAAACGTAACCTACACTATAACATTTATCACCGTTGGCTACGCTTTACGAAGTTTTTTTTGGTATTAATGATAAATTTAAATCTTGAAATAGTTCCCAACCAGGAAGACCTATAACTGATTGTGTTGCTCCACTATCCAAGAGGGCTATTACTGACACACCTAGAATTTCTACACACACGTAAGTACGATCGTTGGTCACCTTCGGCATGGGATAATACAAACTCTAAAATAGCTTTATGAGAAAAAGTCCAGTTCGGTTTTTGTAATTTTTATATTTTTCTCAACGAATTGGTTTACACTCGAATTATCGTAGGTCGAATAAGGACTATAATCGTAGGATCCATGTCAACCTAATGATTCCTCCGACTGAAGCTTAAATTCTTTAAACAGTCTGGACATGTTCTTGAAGTGAAATTATTTTCGCCACACCCATAACAAAATATTTGTCTAGGTGGCGGACAATTTCGATTGTTGTGACCTAATTTCTGGCAATTCCAACAGGATGAACTACTACTAGATTCGGTTTTGTAACGGTTTAGGTTGAAATAATCTAATTTGAAATTCGCGTCAGCTTCTGCGGCGCAAGTGGAGGTTAACTGCACAAATGCAAAGTTAGGTTCTACACATTGATATGTTTTACGAGAAGACGGAACATAATTTATTTTTTATTTATTTATATTGATGCCTATTTGGTACATCAGTAGGTACATCAAGCCAAGTCAACATTATAAAAACACGTCATCAAGATCAAACAAAAGATACATCACAACACAAAATAAAAATACAAAGTATTAGTTAAATAATAAGGAACAACATATATTTAGAAATCCAACAGGGAATTTTGTAGCAAAACTAGCAGGAATAAGTAAGTAAATAAATATTGATCAACACTCTTGTAACTAAAATTGGTTAGCATTGATTAAAAATTCATGAATGGAATAGAAGCTTTTCTCAATTAAAAATTTTGTTATTACATTTTTAAACAACAAGGGGCAGTTACTGGACCCTGAAGTTTAAGGCATTGTAAAACTTAATATCATAAAGTTAGTTCCACCCTTCGATTTGGAGAGTCTGTGATAAGGCAATACCAGATTTAACTTCCCTCGAGTATCAAAATTTTAGAATGTATTATGAGAAGAGTAATCATTTAGATGTTTCGTAGTATATAAAAGACATTGAAGTGATAATAGCATCAGTAGTTGACCATTTTTTCCTGAACCCAAATTGTTTAGTACTTAATAACTTATTAGTTTCCAAATAATCAGCCATTTGAGTATTTAAAATTAATTCAAAAGAAATAGGCCGATAGTTTTGAATATCAAAAAGATTTCCTTTCTTGTGAATAGCAATAACTATGACATGCTTCAGCCCATTAGGGAACAAACATTTCTTGATGCACTAGTTAAAGAGTTTAGTAAGTGGTACGACAATAAGATTGCGTACTACCATAATTAGAGATGCATTTACTTTATAAATATCCCTAGCATGAGATTTGTTTAGAGAGTTAATAGCATTCCTTACTTGAATGTAGGAGATGTCAGAGAATTTAAATTGAGAATCGCTTGGTTTAATTGGGTTATTATGAGTGGATACACAACTACTCTCAAATGGCGGTGAAGGTATATTATTAATAATGTTTTCAACAGAGTTAATAAAATAATTATTGAGATCAGTTGAGTCAAGTCATCGCAGAGCCATTTTTACACGATTTTCTATTGTCATTAATTAACTTCCATTTCACCCTGTTATTGTTACCCGAATTACTTATAAATGTATCAAAAGCTTTGCGTTTAGCTGCTCTATACTGATATATCAATTTAATTTTCAAACGAATTAAAAGATTTTCATTTGGGTTTACAGTACAGACTTCACATAGAGAAAGATACTTTTCCCGCATTGCTTCCAAATCCTTTGTAAACCATTTTATTCTAAGATGTGAATTAGGTGTTATTCGTCTAAGTTTGGTAGGAAAACATAGTGACACAGCATTCTTAAAAATAGATATAAAAATGTTAAATTTCTCATGACCAGATAAGTTACTATCATCGCTAAAAGACATTTTGTTTCTCAATGTAGTAATAAAACTTAAATTTTCCATAGTTCGTAAAGGGTTGATATTCCGATATTTGAATACGTGCTTTAAATGAGTTAGAGAACGACCAAGAAGAGGATGTAGAAATAGGGTTCTCAATATTAAGAGAGGAATTTGATAGAGCTGTTTGGAATCTTAAACTAAATAAAGCGCCAGGGATAGACGATATTCCCGCAGAATTAATAAAATATGCAAGTCAGAAAACTTTAGACAGATTATATGAACTAGTAATAGTAATATATGATACAGGTGAGGTCCCAATAGATTTCGAAAAAAATATTATTATCCCAATCCCAAAAAAGTCAGGAGCTGATAGGTGTAAGAATTTTAGAACGGTCAGTTTGACTTCTCATGCTTCCAAAATACTAACAATAATAATTAACAAGTTGAAAATGCAAGGCATTGTCGCAACGAACTTCCAAATGTAGACTTACTTTAAAACAAATTAAAGAAATTAAAATTATTATGTTGTAATAATTATAAGTATTCAGATACAAAAATTTATAAACAGCAAAAGAGACATTTTAATATATTTTATTTTATTGAATAAATATTTTAAAAGCTATATATTAGTTCTCATCAATAAGATAAGAATTTTTTTTTTTTATATGAATCTAATTATTTTCGGTAATCAAAATTTAAGTTTAAACAATGTCTATAATATTGGAATAATTGGCATGAAATGCCATAAATTGTTCAAATATGTGTCGCATATTGATTTTAAACTTATTTAAAATTTTAATTATCCCTGTGGATTTTCCCGGGGGCTCGGCGTCCCCGTGGCCCGATTTTAACTGACATCAAAACTTAAGCTCTGGACACCGAGCTGAATCGATTGATGTATCACACATTGATGTCCGACCATTAAAAAGGCCTCGGACACACAGACAGACAGACACACAGACAAATAGACTTCATAAACGAACGAAGTTCGTTGAAAATAGAGTAGAAACTTTGACTGAGAATTATTTAGGCGAAGACCAATATGGTTTTTGTAAAGACAGAGGGACTAGAGAACCAATACTAATGATTAGGGTAATTATCGCAAAAAGGTTACAAAAGAATAAAAAGACTCATTTCGCGTTTGTAGATTTAGAAAAAGCATTTGATAGGGTTAATTGGATTGCTATGTTCAGGGTTTTGCGAAAAATAGGAATCTCTCATAGGGATAGAAAAATTATTTACAGTCTATATAAAAACCAAAGCGTAGTAATTAGATTTGATGAAATAGAAAAGGAAGCTAAGATTAGAAGTGGTGTTAGACAGTGTTGTATACTGTCTCCCTTGATTTTTAATGTTTATATTGAGGAAGCTTTAAACTTAGCTAGAGAGAGAAAAGAGATAGGTATTAGTGTACAGGGACAGAAAATAGACATGCTACGTTTTGCAGATGATTTAGCCATTATAGTGTGAGTTACAGCCTAGTTCTAAACCAAAATTAAAAATAGGTAATACCGAGTTAGAGGAGGTAGATGAATTTTGCTATTTAGGTAGTATAATTACAAAGGATCGACGTAGTAGAAGGGATATAGTAGCTAGAATAGCTCAAGCTAGAAAAAGTTTCTTAAAGTCATACGTATGGAGCGTTCTACTATACGATAGTGAGACTTGGACAATTAAAGAAGTAGATAAGAAAAATATAGAAGCTTTTGAAACTTGGTGTTTTAGGAGAATGTTAAAGATTAGTTGGACAGATAGAGTAACAAACGAGGAAGTTTATAGAAGGATAGGTGAGGAACCCTGTATGTGGAAACAATTAAAGGTCAGGAGAGATAGAATGATAGGGCACCAGTTAAGACATGAGGGACTATTTAGTAAAGTCTTAGATTATAAACTACCAAATAAAAATAGAGTAGGCAGGCCTAGACAAAGCTATATTAATCAAATTATTAGAGATTTAGGTTGTGAAGGGTATGTAGACTTTTTTAGACTAGCTCAGAATAGGAAAGAATTTAGAGCTGCATCAAACGGACTTTAAGTAAGTTCTAAAACAAAACAAAAAAAAAAATCAGTTAACTAAATGTCACCATGACATAACTCACAATTAGGTAGCGGTCTGGCATGTTGGTAGCGATTCGTTGCTTAAGCCTTACCATAACATATAATTTAATAAGCGTCACCATGACATAACTCACAATTACGTAGCGGTCTGGCATGTTGACAGCGATTCGTTGCTTAAGCCTTACCATAACATATAATTTAATAAACGTCACCATGACATAACTCACAATTAGGTAGCGATCTGGCATGTTGGTAGCGATTCGTTGCTTAAGCCTTACCATAACATATAATTGAATAAACGTCACCATGACATAACTCACAATTAGGTAGCGGTCTGGCATGTTGGCAGCGATTCGTTGCTTAAGCCTTACCATAACATATAATTTAACACTTTTCCTTTTTGAAGCGGATAACCAGGTTATATTTCATTTCCTTATAAATGATAATCATGTAAACATGTTAGAGTTCATTAACAACCATCAGGTTGCTAATATCTATGTAGTGCCAGGTGGATAGGAAAAAGATAGAAGGATATAGGTAGACCTAGACCAAGCTATATTAGTCAAATTATTAGAAATTTAGGTTGTGAAGGGTATGTAGAGCTTTTTAGATTAGCACAGAATAGAAAAGAAGTTAGAGCTGCGTCAAACCGACCTTAAATAAGGTCGAAAACAAAATGATGAATTACATTGCAAGGAAATACCATAATGATCAGAAAGACCCGTATTGACCACTTTACATCGACATGAATCGGCTACTAAGTTAGTAAAAATATAATCAAGACAATTATTTAGCCTGGTTGGTTCTCTGTTCAAACAATAAAGCCCAAAAGTTGCAAAACATCTATTAGATAAATAGCATTTTTATCCCCCGTGCCAAAGTGAACATTGAAATCGACACAGATTATAATGTTCTTCAATTTAGAAGATTTAATTAAATTAAGCACTTTATATAGTATTTCACAAAAAGTTTTATTACAACCTTTATTAGGAGATCTATAAGTATTTATAATAATAAGGTTCAGAACAGGGATGGAAATAGCAGCTAGTTCAGCATGTAAATCAATCAAGCATTTGTTTATATTATCCAAACATATTGGATTGAAGTTACCATTATACTCTGCAAAAATTGCTACACCTCCCCAGGACAAGGAAGATCTGCAATACCCAGAAATTGGATCAAAATTATTAAGTTTTAAGTATTGTAACTCGTCATCTCTTAAATTAATTTCATTAAGACAAAGTTTATCTATGCTGGAAATAAGAAAAACCTTCACTTCATTAGTCTTATTTTTTAAAGATTGAATATTAATTGATAATAGATTTAAATTAGGCATAAAACTCCTGTTAGATTCCTTATTTAGATTAACATCAGCATTTACTGTGAATTGTCATTAATTAATGAAAACCCCTATCATTATTATTATTATTATTATTATTATTATTTCGGCTCTGAATTTTTTTACTTCTAATTTGAGACATTCATCTTCTAGTTCTTGTAGCGAACGAACAATTGGTAATTGGGTAGAATAAAAGGGTGCCAGGTTTTGGTCGATGATACTTAGTTGTACCTCTTCGAACATTTTCCCGTGTCTGCGAAACATTGATGACATGCACGTTAAATAATCAATAATTGATTCGGAGAGTGCTTGAGTCCTTGCAAGGATATCTTTAAATAATCTGGTGCGGTAATCGGGCAGTTCAAAATGACGGCGGAGTAATTCTGATAATTCCGTCCAATCCCTAAACTTCGTATGATTGCTTCGGTACCACAACAATGCTTTTCTATCAAACAGGTCGACTGCCGATTCATACATCACACTTTCCGGGACATTCCTTGCTATCCTTAATTCAGAAGCACGTTCTAGGAAATTATGAATTGATAGTAAATTATTGTCACCTGAAAATTTCAGATTGTTTTTCAGTAATGGTTAAGGTTGGCTACATGAAGCGCTATGTTGAATATTGTGGTTAGTTTCAGAAGGATGTACGTCTTGATTATTACTTGATGTATTATTAATAAACGACTCCCCTAAATCGGGTTCTGGTGGAGATGCACTATCTTCGAGATTGTCTAACAGCGATAAAATACAAGTAAATAATTCCGTGCAAGTTTTACCTAGTTCCGAAGATATATTACTAATTGCTATAAAATCTATATGCCGTAATAAATGTGCCGTGCGAGCATGCAATGTAGAAACAGATAAATATTGTTTTTCTTTCGATACTAACAATTCTTTTAGTTTTGTTTTATAATTTTTAATTCCTCCTCAGCATTTACCTTATAAATAGGTTTTAATGTGGACTGACGGGAAGTTTCTAATTTAACTACGTGGCGAAACAACGATCCCATCTTTCTTATGTTTCGGTTGGGACTACTTCTACACCTCTAACCAACAATTCGAAGTTTACTTCACCTTTCTTTAAACGTTCTATTTTAATTTTATAGCTCGACATATTTGAGAATTTAATACATAAACCAATAATTATACAAAAGTTTCCTTAACACTAACTTGCGCTTAAAAAAAATTGTAACAAAATTTTTATTTTTACATTTGTTATTAATTTGGTTTTATTAAATTGAGAAAAAAATAACTTCTAATAATACAAAAAGTACCAACAAAACAACGCTTAATAAACCTAAGCGACTCCTGCATGAACAACAGGACAGCTCAAAAAAGCCGTTGGGCACCAACAATTATTTGTCACAGTTCAAATTGGTATTCTAAGGAAGCTAATTAACTAATCATCTCCTTTGGTAGAACTGATGGCAAATAACAAACCACGGCTATGGTACTATGGGTTGGGATTCGAACGACGTTGGGGAAGTATGAGCTCTGCAAAGGAAAGACAATCCAGAGCTTTGAAGGGCGCCAAGGGCCAAGGGAATGATAAAAATAAAGGTACTGATGAGCTCGGAGACCTAACAGATTCCGATAGTTCTCCCAGCGCAAATGACCAAAGCTGCAGCTACTAACAAAATAATGGAAATAATATGGTATTTATTGCAACTTTACATCGACAAAATAATAGGATGACAACCAGTAACTTACATGTACCTGATCAGTAGAGGGAACTTAATTCTAATCCTACATGAGTAACCAATGAACAAATTAAAGCAAACAACCCAAGTTCTTATAAGAGTAATTATTAACTAAATTTAAATAAACCACGCGTGCACGAAGGCGTCAATTTATTAATACTGAAGCTCGCCAACGCGAGATGTGCAAAATAATTTATTGAAGAAAATGATAGGGTGCGTTACACGCGAAGTGGATCCACCTCAGCACGAGAGCGATTGTTATCCGAACGATAATAAATTCAATGATGCGATCGGCGCGCGTTGACAAAAGTGTTAGAGCTATCGGTTCGATACTACAAATATAACAAGCTAACATTTAATCATCTACATCTATTTATAACAAAAAAACAAACGTGCGAATGTAAATTCTGATGTGTGCCTGTTTGCTTCACTTCGAACAGAATTCTATATTGAGTAAACCACTGGAGGATTTCCCTCAAGTGGTGGTATTCATACGGTTTCCAGTGTTTCACATTATTGCGCAATCGTTTATTATAACATGATTACGCAACAAATGTATCAAATACAAAACACGTTTAAAAGTGATACAATGATCAGATTTACTTTTAAAATATAAATAAAAGCAATGTACTCACTTAAATCGCACCTTACAGTTATATCCCAGAGCCATCTAGTTGTGAGTCACATTACGCCATTTGCTGAGTCCAAATTTATCCGTCCATCCTCTATTGCTCGTACATAGGTAGGACGAGAAGGAACAACCAGGTATAGGGACACGAAGATAAGGTAAAAGGGAACCTATATCCTAAAAAGAGAAAAGACAGACACACGACACAGGTAGCTGGTCTCGGCTTAAGGACTCGTAGTCTAATGGCGTCGTATCACACTGCGCGCACTTGCGCCATTCACTCACCACAGGCGCGACTCGGACACCACGGAAATTGACTAGTTTATTTAAAAATATTCGCGGGAATTTATTTACATATTTAGCAATGTACATTGCCAAATTTGGAATGTAACAGTATGAAACGGGGAATAAGCAGGAACCAGCTTAGTACGACAGCAATAAAGTTGTACAACTTAAACATTAACAAACAAAAAAAATAACCCTGTAATAAATTACATATTAATTGAGTGGAAAAACGGGATCATGAAACGTACCACAGGTAGCGAAATATGATTCTTACGTGTTAAAAAAAAGGGAATCTACTATAATCTGAACCAATTCACAATCAAAAGAAATCACTAAAATAAAGTAGAAATTAAGGATGGGCAAAGTACAAATAGAAATGACATACCTGCAGTATTGACAAAGCTATACAAATGCGCACAACGCGAAATACTTTATACTATGGGGATCAACAAATCTCACTACCATAAACACACTACCCCAATAGTATTGTAAAATAATATTCGAAATGCTAAATTCGCAAATGCACAACAAAAGCAGTGACGACTTTGCCTTGCCAATAATCGAAACCAAAAAGGACAGGAAATTCTATGGATGAAATTAAATGTGTGATTTATCAAAAATAACAAACTTGTTCCTCAGTCCAATGCCATCACCTATCAAATTAGCCGTTAAACATAATAACAATACATGCATGGAAAATTTAATTATTATTGCTTACTATCTGCACTTAATCTGCTCCTTTACTAACATTTGTGGAATATCTTTTATTAAATTACTTTATAGCGTCTCTCGTAACATTTTACAATTTTACTTTAAAGATGGATAGACTAATAAGCTTACATATTCAAATGAAAGAAATGAATAAACTTGCAACCTAAGAAAACGGCGTTGAAACAGACAGATGCAAAATATTACAGGTCTCCAGACCTGGCTAGCTTTATCCTTAATTGAGAATGGACCACAGTAGTCAGTACCTACGATTGCAAACGGAATTAAATACTTAACCTATTAGTTGGAGGTTAAGTTGGGTCGACTGCAAAAGCTTGGTATAAACCGAAATGTGGTCTGTTTGACAAGATTGTGGCCATTTATGGGCTGTCATGGCATTGAAAAGAAATGAAGGACCAGCATGGCATAATTGTATATGCTCTGCTTGAAACAATAGTGAAAGCATGTTTAGGTGAGATTAAGATTTAATGTTTTTTTATCATGAGTGAGGACAGAATTTCCAAATCTGTCTTCTATTCTCAATACTTTCAAAATAGTATCAAAAGAGGAATTAGTACAGGGGATTTCTTTTAGGTATTACCTTGCTGCTAGATAAAAGTTTGATTTCAATAGCTTTAGGTTCCCTTAGAGATAATTTGTCTAATTGAAATTCCAATTATCACACTCAACCCTTTCAGCAAATCCCCGGGTAAAATAAATACATTTAGTATAAGCACTTACCATGAAAGTTACTCGATGTTGATGATCTCAGAGGCGTTGTCCTTTCTTTCTGCCGTGTCCTGTTGTGGATCGTGGAGTCGCTGCACTGGTGCCTGCTGGTGTAGGACTGCATTGACTAAACGGTAGGATAGGTAAAAAAGGTGGGAATAGATCGCACTCGCGCCAGCGCTGCCTGGAAACGGTACAATAAGTCTATTGGTACGATAAAAATCTAACGGTCTAAGTGGCGGTCCTCGTCTTAAATGTCTTCCCCTTCCAACCAAGATTGACATATTCCGCCTACGTTCGTGGGAAGATGAACTTCTTCTCACGACTCAACCGTATGTCAGCGCTTACAATTGCAAAAATAAGCAACTGACGTCGAGATCCATGTGAACATTTCTAATCCGGAGGTTTCACGATGTCAACGAAATTGCACTATTTAACAGCGATTTTTACAAATTCTAAAAAGTCACTAACTTCTAAATTAATAGATCGAATTCCTAAAAGCTTTAAAATAAAGCGTAACACAATGCACTTAGGGATGTAAATAGTCTGTCTTGCAGAGAAGAGCAACAGTTACTTATGAATCTTAGGCAATAGGTAAACAGTCTTTGGAGTTCATACAAGCCTGAGTATCACTCAAACTGTATGCATAATGCAAATAAGATAACAGATATACATCTGAAACAATAAGATGTGGTTCTACCATAATCTTGTCAGACGAGAAAACAGTAAAAGCATATTCTCCATCAGATCTTGATAAAAGTTCAAGACCATTTCACCAAAGAGTGAGTTCAAACAGTTGATTTGTAAATATTCCATGGTAACTAAATCAGCAGGATTTAATTCGTTTGGGACATATTTCCATGAAAATACACAAGTGAGTGACTGAATTTGAGAAACTTGGATGCATGTTTCCAGAGTGTCACTCGGTATTGATCCTTGCTAAAGCAATAGTAGAATCAATCCAATAAGTAATTGGTGAATGTTAACGTCAAGAGCGACCTTTACCTTGTCTACTAATTAGCAATGCTCCACAAAGTTCTAATTTTGGAATCCTTATAGATATCAGAGATGCAACTCTTGTTTTAGAGCACAAAAGATTAACTAACCACGGATTGGTCAGCTCCATCAAATGATTGAAGATATAAACATGTGACCTCAGCAACGTGCTGCCATAAGAAAAGTCACGTATTTCAACAAATTTGAAGGAAGTACAAATGGCTTACCTTGGTTGGCAAAGGCTGTTTAGGGAGTACAAATTTTGACAGAAAGGTCATGGTAATTGTAGTTCAAATGATGGGGTGTAGGGTCTGGTCCCAATGTGAATTATTGAACCATAATTGCTGCATGAAGAATCTAGCAACCACTGTAACGACATAGCAGTCCTATGGGGTTAAAAGTTATAGATATGTAGGATAGTATTGTTCATTTTGTCATCATATTATAAATTTTTTCAAAGAGAATAATTTCAAAGAATAGTTTGAACAACTATTATACAGTAAACCTAGGGTTTTGTTTTTGTCAGGGCCAAATCCCAAGATAATATTAGGAATGTCAGGTGACAATTTACCAGCTAGAACATGGGGATGGTAAAAATTCCACTTATGGAGTTCAAAGCCGCCAGGACGCAGTATACTGGTCAGATTGTTAAATATATATTTAGCAACTTTAACGTCTTCACAGCTAGTGAGTAAATCATCACCGTACATATTGTTACGAATTATTTTTGAGATTTTGGGATGATCAATTTCACATTGATTTGCAAGTTCAAAGGGACCTTATTGCAAAAAAAATTGATGCTATTCCACCATAGATGGCAGTGCATAGTTCATAAATTTTTAACGGTTTGGATAATTTAGGCCTGCAAAAATTCTTTGCAACAAACGTTGGGATTTTTCGATCAAAACAGAGTGATACATTTTAGCACAATCACTGGTGAGTATGTATTAGAAACCCCGAAATCGTAATAAAATACAAAACAAGTTATCTTGAAGGACAAGGTCATTAAGCTGTATATCGTTGAAGTAGGACTGTTGGAGTTAAAAATAATTTTAAGTTTAGTCGTTCGACTTGACTCTTTATGAACGGCTGGTGCAGGATGAAATATGAAAGGGAGCATCATCGGAAAATCATGTGACCTAGTTTGTCATCCTCACTCATACAGACTAAGTGCATCAATTAGTTTGATTTGAGTCGTTTCTCCAGTGACAGGAATTGCTCAAGTGCATTTTGCCTAGATTCATCTAATACGCTTGGACAAGAGTTTAAGGGAATTGAAACATAAAGGTACCATCGGGATTGCAAGTATGAGTTTAAATAAAGTGTGATTCACATTGCTGTTCTTCAGGAGAGAGAGAGAGGCTTCAGCAAAGAGACATTTTCATTTTTCCAGAATTTTGTGAGCAGACGTGATAAATCAAGAGTTGTAAGAAGACATGAAGTATCAGATTGCTGAATGTTGAGTGGAAATTCTGCTGTAACAACATAACCCAGCCTGGTATTCCAGAGATAAGGATATGATGTAGCTAATGGTTGATAGTATTTGCCAGAAGATATCTACTCCAAGCAATATTGCGAGATTTGTATTTTTGGGTATCTTCAGAAAATTTTTGTCAGGGCAAAAATGGCAGGAAATTCACCAGAAATGTTTTGGATTATCAGAAATGCTAATGAAGCAGAGAACTTGGCGGTGGTTGATTTTTGCAAGTATTATTTCTGAAACATGACATTTAGATTGGTTGATGCGGGAATATTTGCCAGTGTTGTCAGTAGCTTTAATTTATTATATAGCAAAACCGTCTTGAAAGAGTGCAACACATTTTTATTTTCCAAAAATATCCTCAACATATACGAAAGCAATTGAAAAGATTTGTATAAAATTACGCATGATAGAAGTGCGAGTTAAAAGAGACAAACTTGTAGATTGTGAGGTAGAATTCATGAGTTGAGTGCCATGCATTGGCAAATTAGAATCAAGTGGTTGCGAGTAGAAATTATGTAGACACATGGAGTGTCTTTTATTGCAAGTTTTACAATTACTTGATTTGCAGTAAGTGTAAAATGACAGCTAAGTAAACATTTCGATAGAGGTTAAGTTCCTTTGCTTTGTTATAATGTAAATGTGGGAATAATTCCAAGAACGTAGGACATTGTATTAATCTGTGATTAGATTTTTGCAAAGAGGACAATTATGTTCTGAAGTAGACTTTTGTTTGGACACAACATGAGAACGAATGACCATTTGTTCAAATTATATTGTGGTTTACCTTGTTTAGGGCTATGTGCAAATTCAGCTGTATACTGGATTCTGCCTGCTTATATGGTTTATCTATCTTTTCTAGTAATCTAGCCTTTTTCTCCGAATAAGTCAATTAATATATTTGTCGAAGGTGCAACATCCCGTTTAGAAAATTCAGTTTACCATTCAAGCTTAGTGCTATAATCTAGTTTGTCAGTTGTGAGGTATTGAACGAAGCTAACACAAGAGTCGATTGGTTCACCTAACGAGTGAAGTGCTCTCATGTAAACCTGGTTCGTCACCTAGTTGTTGAATAGAGACAGATTCCTTTGTTATTTTAGGGAATTCAAAATATTCCTTTTATGTGCGAGTGAATAAGAAATCTCATGTTTTTGTGTCGCTTTCATATAAGCTTAATGCGACAAGGTAGTTAGCTGGAATTACATCTAGCAATTCTATTATTTTAGACGGTTCATTGCTTAAGACATTTAAGGTGCAGGACGCAGAGACGTCATCAAAAGTATCGTTGTTGTAAACTAGCGATTTAAAGCTTTGAAAGTAATTTGAGAAAGTTTGAGGATCACCATTGAAAGTTTTCGTTTGAAATTTTGGCAACTTAACCAAGCTTGAACAAGTTTCCAAGTTTTGCTGTGGCACATTATTTTGAATTTGCACTAATTCACTGTTGAAAGTGTTGAGTGTGATTTGTATTGGAAGGAGGTTGTGGTGATATTGGCATTGAGCGCTTGGAGAATCATTACTAGCGTTTGAATGTGCCCCAAAAGTCAGAGACCGATTAAGAATTTTAAGTAAAGATTTAGTCTTGGCAAGGCTTTCAAAGTAGTTATTTTTATACTCTGCATAGTCATCAAAGTGCAATCACAAGTTTGCTTCTGTGTCGACAACTATAATTTCCAAGTGAACAGCATTATATTTGGAAAGTAATTCTTCCATTGAAGCAATTCGAATTTCAAGTTGTAAAGTATTAGGTGAAGTATAATAAGCAGTCAGGTAATAATTTAAAAAAGTTCTGAAATGCAATGTTTGCTTTTAATACTGGTGCGTTTTTGTGTTAAAACTGCGAGTTTTTGTGACACTAAATAAAAATTGAAATTAATACGATTTTAAGTAATCGTGCATGCAAACATAATGTTGTTATGTAATTGTATAAAGCGTGCTTATGCTTATTAAATGAATTAAAATATAACACAATATAGTGTTTGTTTACAAGTAATCACAAATTTAATTGTGGAGGTCAAGTACCAAGGAATGCAATACATTATTCTCATCGTAAGGAAGGAAAGTGATGCTTACGTGATGCATGATGATCCAGTTGTACCATAATCGACTTCTGCGTCGTATGCTGCTTGTGATTTGACTGGTTGATTGTATCCTCGTGCTGAATAATAATTAATCAAAGTGTTTTAGCTGGTAGCAATGGATGAATTTCGTAAAGATGGTTATCAAATCCATGAACGAAGAACCAGAATTTGTTTGGAATTTTATCATAAGAGAACAATTATTGTGAACACTATATTGTAATATAAATTTATGTTTGAATACAAGATGCGAGTATCTACATGTTTGATACATGAATATTGCAGTTAAGTGTAAATACAGAATACAATTAAAGAAGGCACACGAGTGTAATAGTTAAGCATAATTTCAAATAAAGGGCAGATGAATATTTAACGTGAATGCATTCTTTCGTAATTTCGACTATATAAAATCATTTTAATGGTTGGCAATAGGGGAAGAGGGGGCACAGTGTTACACGGGGAACAGTGTTGCACTTCCAACAGACCGTCACCTAAACCACATACGTCACTCTTAACAAAACACGTTAACATATCAATTGCCACTTTCAAGTTCGTTGACGTTAGACACGTTTAAAAAATGCTTGAATCAAGATAGTGTTGTTTGAGTTCATTCACCAGCGAAAATTAAAATATAAGGATAGCAGAGAAGTTGTTTTATTCACACTCAGGTAAATGTTTTGGTATTTTTTTGAAATACGATTAAATATATTCTATTTAAACGACCATTTCCACTGCATAAACATAACCTAAAAATATTTCGTGGTATTGCATTTCTGTATAGTTTCAAAATATTCGCATGCGCGGCACAATGTTACAGAATGCAACAGGGCACAGTGTTACATGTAACACTGTACCCCCATATGCAATATTATAGTGTTTCATTTGTTTTTTGTTGTAGATATGGTGCGAAATAGAAAATTTGAAAGGAAAATTTCCAATTTTAATGAGGAAACGATGAAACGAGCCGTACTAGATGTAATTAATAATGGCAAGTCTATAAGAGCTGCAGCGAAAGATGAAAATTTAGTAAATGCGACAGTGAAAAGATACGTGGACAAGTATAAAAATTGTTCTGAAATGGAACCTCCATCTATACTTTTTCAACCAAACTATAAAGTTAATCGAGTATTTCCAAAGGGCTTAGAAAATCAGTTGAAAGAATATCTTATTACAGCATCCAAAATGCATCACGGACTAACTCGAAAAAGTGTTATGAACATAGCTTTTCGATTCGCTAAAAGAAACAATTTGAATTTCCTGATTCTTGGAATACAAAGCAACAAGCAGGTGTAGACTGGTTATATGGATATACGAAGTGTAATCCACAGCTTTCTATAAGATAGACTGAAGCTACAAGTTTAGGACGAGCTACAAGTTTTGACCGCACCACAGTTGACGAATTCTTTGAAAACATTTATTGCGTTCAGAAAATTTTCACATGGTTCCCTGCCACAGAACATATACAATCTAGATGAAACAGCTTTAACGACTGTACATAATCCACCCAAAATTGTAGGCCAGAAAGGTTTGAAACAAATTGGACAAGTGACTTCAGGAGAGTGAGAGAGAGAGAGTGGGGGTTAGTTACAGTGTGGTTTTATTAATGCCAGTGGAAATTCGATACTCCTTTCTTAGTATTTCCGAGAGTTCATTTTAAGGATCGAATGCTTACAGGTGCACCTCCAGGATCAACAGGTAGTGCTGTAAAGAGTGGCTGGGTTAATGGAGTTATTTCTATTGATACTTTAAAACATTTACATTGCTTTACTAAAAGCAGTTTGGAATCACCAGTATTATTATTAGATAATCATGATTCACATATAACCATTGCTTCTATAGATTTCTGTAAAAGCAATGGCATTGTTATTGACCTTACCACCTCATACTAGCGGAAAGTTGCAACCCCTGAATAAAACTGTGTACAATTCGCTTAAAACCAATTTTAATGTAGTATGTAATGACTGGACGATTATGAATCCAGGAAAGACAATCACCTTATATGAAATTGCTGGTTTATTGGGAAAGGCTTATCCATTAGCATTTACTCCAATTAATATTGTAACGAATATATATTCTATAGCACCATGTTTGCAAGAATCGCTTCAGCATAATTTTATTCTGTGGTATTTAATTCTCGTATTTGATGCTATAATATCTAAGAGAAACAATTCTATATGAAAACAGGAAATCATGTTCGCTTAAATAACTTAAATGCTTTGCACGGAGATATTTAATAATATTATAGATTCAAGGAACGTATTTATATGGGGGCTAGTCGTTTGTGTTGCCTACTTTACAGGCGGATTCTTCCTTTTCATTCGTTAGAATTAGAATAGCGCGTGCGTGTACTGGTCACGAGGTAATGCTCCAGGCAAATAAGGTGTCGTACTAGAACGGAACGAAGTCGGCCATTGCTTTTCTAAATGTAGTCGAGTTGGCATTGTTTTCTTGAAAAGTATGAATCTTCAGGCCTTGCAGAAGTGGGGCCTCCGTATCGGCGTGGGATGGTAATAATAGGGGGGCGAGTCGCATTGGGACACAGAGTGTAGCTCCAGGCTCCTGTGACACCGGCAAGGCAGTGGAACACGCCGCCTCTTGAATTGTTGTGTTGGAATTTGTTAACGCGTATGACAGAGTAGAATGACGGAGTAGAATGTTGGAAAAGTATATTTAAATGCTGCAATAATATTATGATATGGTAGGACGGTGATATATTTGAATCAAAGATTGGAAAGCTGTTCGTTTATCAGGGCAACTACAGCTGTTGTTTAATGTTTCGTTACGACAATTTGATGAGCAGATTTCGGAGCATGTACGTCGCCGTTTGATAATTAGATATGAAGACATCAACACCTACAGGTATCAAACCTTCTTTTTTGTTTTGTTTGTGAGAATTCGTGAATGCTTACATAAATAATTTTCGAGGATCGTTTGGTCAAGTTAAATTTTGTGTGTATAGAACAGCGCGTGAGAAAATAGTCACGAAATGCTAGAGTAATAATTTTATAAGATTTGCAAAATTCATTTGTTAAAAATATGAGATTTCAAAGTCCATTTCTTGCTTTTTAGAAAATTTATTTGCAGATGTTAAATTTTAATAAGCTCATAATACCTGAATTAAATGAAAAATTGTTTGTCTAAGTTAACTACATGTGATTCAAATTTTTTAAGAAATAATTTATGAGAAACATATGTGAGCCAATACTCAGATCTGAACACTTGGTGTCAAAACTTGTTTTAAAATATTATTAACTTAAGGTCCTGTTATGTCAAAGGCAGATGTATTGAAAAACCAATTTTATTAGTTCATTTTGTAAACATATTTAAAGAAAAAACCAAGAAAGAGAAACTATATTAAATTTCATTTTTAGACTCGAGTTTTTTTATTCCATGCATAATTAAATTTACTAAATTTTTAAAATAAATAAGTTTGTTGAACAATGAAATTATACGAATGCTGAAGTAATTTAAAAAGCACAGATATGCTACAACTGGTTTGTTCTAGGCATTCATTGTTGATTTAAATATCTTTGATGTGGTAATCTTAACATTATCCACCTGTAATTATTAGTATGTTTTTTTATTGGAAAGCACAAACTGTGTCTTTCTAATAGAGAATTTGTTGTGCATTCTTTTCTTCCAGGTTCATCGAGATCGGAGAGGTCGTAAGTATGTTCCAGAGGTTTCCAGATACATCAGTTCAGTAAGTTGTAAGTTTTTATTGCGTTTATATCCCGTGAGTTTCTGTATCTTCTCATAGGAGTATTGAATCTTTAGTGTAACCGTTCATACAGATACAGTGGTGCTCAACCCATTTTCCTTTTGTTAGTTTATTGTAGAGTTTAGACCATCCCCACACCCCTTTCTCATGGCTCACCCTTGGGGTAATTCCCAGACTTAGCCGCGAATAATTAAAGCTTCACTTATATCCAACTAGTGCAAGTAAAAGAAAAAAAAATTGTTTCACTGACGCCCAAACAACGTGAGGCTAGCCAGCGAATAAAGTAAAAATAAAAAAATAAAATTTCACTTTACTAGTGCAACCAACGTGAGGCTCGATGGTCGTTCGTTTAAAAAGGGTTTGCTCGATTAGTAACAATAAGTTGTTACAATATCGTTTAACTATTGGCTTGTGGTAAACTCAAAATAGTTTGGTTAAAATTTTTTTCATAGTACTCATGGCGTGTCTGGAACCTCAAAGTTTATTCGATAGTTGTCTAAATGTTGTAGCAGGTATAAATTTATACTAAAGTAAAATTTTCATTATTTCAGAGTTGAACTTGTTAAAATACTTTTAAGTTGACATAACAATTTTTTGAAAATGGCAGAAACATTTCAAATTGTGCATTTACTCAAGCAAGAGCTTGAATACGAATTAAAAATCCGTGGAATAGAAAGTGTCAGGCCTGTAGTAGAAAAGAGGAAAATCTTAGGTAGATTGTTAGCTAAGGAAGTAGGGAAACCTGATTGTTTGGTTGATCTGTCGGTATACAAAGTAGAATTCGATGACGAGTATAAAGAAGTAAACGCTACCATAGAGTCGATAAAACATTTGGTGTTAGAATTCGAAGGTGATTCTGGAGATTCTATTTTTAAAAGAGTACTTTCAAGGCTTGTTCATGTATCAGGTCGAGTTAAACGTTTAAGGCTTCCGTCTGACAAGTCAAAGGAAGCAGATTTATCAAAAAAAGAATTATTAGCCACTATTCTTACTATTGAGGCAGAGTTGTATGAAAAAGTGAAGGCAGGTACAACATCACACAGCTCAGGTGATGCAAGTCACACAACCCCACTAGTAGTAGCTGCACCTGTACCAACTCTTTCATATCTTCCTCTACCAATCCCCATTAGTACTTGGTCAGTTAAATTTTCAGGAGATCCCAAACAGTTGTATTCATTTTTAGACAGGGTAAAGGAGTTGGCTCAATCGCGTAAGGTATCGAGTAGAGATTTGTTTGAGTTATCAGTAGAATTATTTGTTGGGAATGCTTTGGTGTGGTTTAGGAGTGTAAGAGATTCCTTAAAAGATTGGGAATCCCTGGTAAATCGGTTGAAAGAAGATTTCTTACCAGCCCATTCAGAAGACGAGATCTGGGAAACTATAAAGAATCGTCGTCAAAGGAGAGATGAACCAATTGTTTTATTCGTAGCTCATGTGGAAGGTTTATTTTGTCGATTACCCAATGCTCCAGCGGAGATTACAAAAGTTAGGATACTTAGAAAAAATTTATTGCCAAAATTTATATCACAACTAGCTCTTTCTGATATTGAAGATATGCCTACGTTAATAGAATTATGTAAAAAATTAGAGGAAGCCATGTTGTTAAAACAAAAATCAGTTTCTACTCAGTCGAGTAATTCATCTAACTTTCGCAACAACGTTAAGTTACCAGCAAGAAATAGACAACAGGTTTATGTAAAAGATTTTTCTACAACGGGAAGTCGTGTGGATATTCAGAAGACATCTGCTCCACAAGTTCAAATTATAGGTAATGATAAGCCTTTACCAGTACCTGCTTCTGTTAGTTCTACGGGTTCATCAAAAATTATTCCGGGATGTTGGAATTGTTCGAGGCGTGGTCATTCATTTCGGTATTGTAGATTCCCTAAAAGAATTTTTTGTTTTGGTTGCGGTCATAGAGGAGTTACGCGTGATAGGTGCCCATCGTGTTCAAAAAACGAGTGAGGAGATGGATGTTGCGCGGCCGACATTCCATTCCTTCTCAAAAGGCAGCAATTATGATTTGTGAGCAGAAGAATTATGTTAGTAAAAAAGACTGGTCAGATTGGTTAAGTGTAGTAAAAAATTTTTGTCATAGTAAATCACAACCCAAGACTGACTCGTTATTTATTAAAAAATCTGGTGATAATCGACCATATGTGATGGTTAAATTGTTCGGTTTTGATGTCACTGGTCTTTTAGATTCAGGATGTACTACATCGGTGGTAGGGTCCCTTGCTATTCCTTTAATTGATAAATTGAAGTTAAAAATTTTTAAGTCAGAAAAGAAAGGTATATTTACGGCAGATGGGGCGTTGAAACCAGTAGAAGGAATCGTGGATTTGCCCATTTCAATAGGAAAGCAATGTCGCATCCTCAGTGCTCTAGTTGTGTCATCTTTACCACATGCTTTCATATTCGGTAGTGATTTTGCCAAGTTATTCGGATTGATAGTTGACTTTAGAAATAATTCGTGGCATGTACAAAGCGATAGTGAGAATATTATTCTGTATGTAGGCCCATCATCAGTCCCATTGAAATACAGTGATTGTCTACTCCATTTAGATGATTTGTCAATAGATCAGCGGTCTCGGGCACAAGCTGCTATCGATTCATTTCAAGAAATTTCTAGTGTTGATAAATTAGGACGTACAAATATGATAGAGATGAATATTGATACAGGCGATGCAAAACCTTTCAGAAAAAGACCTTATGTTATGTCCCCTTATATAAGTAAAGAGATGAAATGATTCGTTTAAAAGTCGTAGAACCGTGTCAAAGTCCGTGGAATTCACCCGTGTTGTTGGTCAAGAAGAAGGATAGTAAGGAATATAGATTTTGTTTTGATGGTAGGGCACTAAACGATGTTACAGTTCATGACAGCTACCCCCTTCCTAATATCGACAGAATACTAGGGATGTTGCGTAATGCAAATTATATTTCCAGTCTTGATTTGCGTAAATCAATTTGGCAAGTACCTCTTAGTGAATCGTCGAAAGATAATCAGCGTTTAGCGTTATTTCACGAGGGCAATATAGATTTGTGACGATGCCGTTCGGTCTAAAAAATGCTGCACAGACTCGACAGCGTTTAGTTGATGCAATTTTCGGTCCGAGGTTCGAACCATACGTTTTCTGTTACCTGGATGATATAATCTTATGTTCGTCGACGTTTGAAGAGCACTTGAAATTGTTGTATGAGGTCAAGGAACGCATTAGAGAAGCAAATCTAACCTTGAATCTAGAAAAGTGCGAATTTTTTAGGAGATCACTCAAATTTCTTGGTTACATCGTAGGGTCAAATTCTCTGAGAACAGATCCGGATAAGGTATCGGCCATGGTCAATTTTCCACGTCCAAAGAACACCACAGAGGTCAAAAGATTTCTCGGAATGTGTAGTTGGTATCGTCGTTTTATAAAAGATTTTTCATCTTTAGTTTCGCCAATTAATGACCTTATCAAGAAAAGAAAGAAAGGCCAAACCGTTACTTGGACTCCTGAAGCAGAGCGTTCATTTGTGTCGATTAAAGAAGCTTTAGTGTCTGCTCCACTCTTGACGCAGCCAGATTATTCCGCTCCGTTTGTTGTTGAATGTGATGCCAGTAATACCGGTCTCGGGGCTGTGTTAATTCAGAATATTAATGGAGAAGAACGTGTAATATCGTACGCCAGCAAAACCCTTAATCGTGCTGAACGAAATTACTCAACAACAGAGAAAGAATGTCTTGCAGTAATCTTTGCCATTGAAAAATTCCGTCCATGGGTCGAAGGAGTTCGTTTTACAGTCGTTACAGACCACTTTTCGTTGCTTTGGCTAAGTAATTTGCAGAACCCTACAGAAAAACTTGCTAGGTGGGCAGTAAGGTTAAGACAGCATTCGTTTGATTTAGTACACAGGAAAGGAAAGTTTAACGTAGTTCCTGACTGTCTTAGTCGTGCAACTCCAGAAGAAAAACATATCGTAAATTTAATAGAGGTCAAGCTTGATAATTTAGAAAATTGGTATGTGTCATTACGTGATAAGATTTTGATGTCACCTGAGGAATACCCTCAATGGAAAGTTGAGAATGAGTTTGTTTTTAAGTTTATTTCGTCGAATTTGCCTTTATCATCTAACATCGTAGAGTGGAAATATTTAGTTCCGAAAGCCCAATGGGAAGATGTTATCAGATCGTGTCATGATCCCTCAGTTGCGGGACATTTTGGATTTTCGAAGACTATTGCCAGAGTTCAGGAAAATTATTATTTGCCCAAAATGAGTTTAGATGTGTTGAAATTTTGTCGTGCATGTTTAGTGTGTGGTGCACAAAAATCTTCTAATGCAGGTCCTTTAGGTTTAATGGGAAAAGAAAAAGAAGCTAAATTTCTATTTCAGATAATTGCATTGGATCTTATGGGTCCATTCCCTCGGTCGAAATTAGGATTTAAATGGCTTTTGGTAGTCGGAGATTGGTTTTCAAAATATACAATTTTACATCCTTTACGCAGTGCAAAGTCTCACGTTATAGAACAGTTTATGGAACAAAAAGTTTTCTTAGTGTTTGGAGTGCCACAATTTATTATTTGCGATAATGGTTCAAATTTAGCTGGTCGAATTTTTAGGTCGTTATGTAATAGGTTTGAAATTCAAAAAATATGGTATAATGCTGTTTATGCGCCGCAGTGTAATTTTGTCGAGAGAATTAATAGAACAGTAGGGACAGCTATTCGATCTTATCTTGAAGAACATGATACCTGGGATACTGAATTAGCGCAGATTCAATTTGCTATTAATTCTGCTAAACATGAGTCGACGGGTTATACTCCGAATTTTTTGGTTTTTGGCCGTCACATCCCCATCACTGGTAAGTTTTATGGTAGTGGATTTACTCCCGAAAGTGATATCGAAATCATTCCTGGTAGTCGCCCATTATATACTTCAGATCGTCAAGGTATTTTTAAGGTATTTGAAGATGTCCGAACAAAACTGCATTTAGCTTATGAACGTTCGAGCAATCAATATAATTTAAGGAGGAGAAATATTTCTTTTGAAGTTGGTAATAAAGTATGGAGGGCCAATAAACTATTGTCGAGTGCGAGTAATAAGTTTTCTGCTAAACTTGCCCCAAAGTTTGTTTTAAGTATAGTTAAAAAGAAGTGCTCGAGTGTGGTATATGATTTGGTTAATTTGGACGGATCGAGAGCAGGTAGATGGCATATTAAAGATCTGAAACCCTATTCCGCTATCAGTCCAGACTATTCCCCAAAGGATTAATTCGTCGTTTATGATTTTTTTTTGTTGAATGGAGGTGATTGATTGAAAGCTCCTCTGGTATCTTGTTGCTCATGGAAATCGCCAGTTATTTCAAGTACTTTTATTTCTCAAGAAGTGTGTTTTTGGATTATTTAATTTAAGTAGTTAGTTCAGATAAAATGTAATTTTGTCTGCGTTTTTGCTTTGGTTCGTAGTAGAGTTGCGGTAGTGTTGGTAATGTCATGCGTGTTAACAAATTATCTATTTAAATAGGTAAGGCCGACAAGTAGGTTGTTTAGTGAATGTAGTTATTCTAGTTGTGGTGGGACCATGTAAATATTTGTTGTTTCATTTTTGTGCGTGTGTTTAATTTAAGTTAGGTGCATAATCACTTAAGTGAGATTCGTTTTCGAGACGGTCACTTGTGTGCTGTTATGTTTAGAGTAAGCGAGATGCTTGAGTGGTGATTTTTTTTTGAGGCGAGTTGATTCAAAATGTTTGGTGTGGCCACTGTAGCGTTGAAAATTTTTTTGGAGCGTCCTGATAAAAAGAAAATTGGTTAGAAGTACTAACTATTTTTTTGTAGAAGCGGTAGCTAGCTAGTGTTGCTACTTTGTTGTTGGATATTCTTTTATCGTCGAGAAGAAAAATATTTTTGGATGATTGCTGATATTCATATAGTCGAAGTGGGTCTTTCGATTTCGTTTAGTGTTAGTGAGACTAAATCAAAGAAAAGTAATTTTTTGTAAATACAGCATTTTTTTTGTGTTTCCTGTGCTGGATTCCTTTTTGATCAGCAGTAGTGAAAACATTTTTGTAAAGATATCGATATGTATATACTTTGGAATGAGTTTTTCGATTTTGTGTTAATAATGTTAAAGTTATTGGTAAGGAAGAAAATTTGTTTGTTGCTTTACGGCGGTTTGCGTCGAAGTTTTATTTGAGTTTTAGTTTAAGTTCCGCGAACTTAGTAGTTTTGTTCCTTGTTAGGTTGCAACTCGCGAGTATTTGACCTCAATATTTTGACTTTTACCGATTATGTCTTTTTACCGATTATGTCCTACTTATTTTGATTCCTAACGGATGTGTGGTACGCAGAGTTACCTACTCACTCACTTGTTTGCTCCCTTATTTACTATTTGTAAGGTCACTAGTACATATTTTTTTTGGAGATCAAGTTTCAAGTTTATTTTAGTTTGATTGGGTTTTTTATGATGGTATTTTTGGTACCTATCTTTTGTTTAAGTAGTAGTTTTGTCTTTGTCTATAAACAAAACTTCTCGTTTAAGTATTTACTAACATTTAGTTAATCTCAAAGTTTTTTTCTTTTTTGTTCGGGGGCTGTGTAACGAATATATATTCTATAGCACCATGTTTGCAAGAATCGCTTCAGCATAATTTTATTCTGTGGTATTTAATTCTCGTATTTGATGCTATAATATCTAAGAGAAACAATTCTATATGAAAACAGGAAATCATGTTCGCTTAAATAACTTAAATGCTTTGCACGGAGATATTTAATAATATTATAGATTCAAGGAACGTATTTATATGGGGGCTAGTCGTTTGTGTTGCGTACTTTACAGGCGGATTCTTCCTCTTCATTTGTTAGAATTAGAATAGCGCGTGCGTGTACTGGTCACGAGGTAATGCGCCAGGCAAATAAGGTGTCGTACTAGAACGGAACGAAGTCGGCCATTGCTTTTCTAAATGTAGTCGAGTTGGCATTGTTTTCTTGAAAAGTATGAATCTTCAGGCCTTGCAGAAGTGTGGCCTCCGGATCGGCGTGGGATGGTAATAATAGGGGGGCGAGTCGCCTTGGGACACAGAGTGTAGCTCCAGGCTCCTGTGACACCGGCAAGGCAGTGGAACACGCCGCCTCTTGAATTGTTGTGTTGGAATTTGTTAACGCGTATGACAGAGTAGAATGACGGAGTAGAATGTTGGAAAAGTATATTTAAATGCTGCAATAATATTATGATATGGTAGGACGGTGATATATTTGAATCAAAGATTGGAAAGCTGTTCGTTTATCAGGGCAACTACAGCTGTTGTTTAATGTTTCGTTATGACAATTTGATGAGCAGATTTCGGAGCATGTACGTCGCCGTTTGATAATTAGATATGAAGACATCAACACCTACAGGTATCAAACCTTCTTTTTTGTTTTGTTTGTGAGAATTCGTGAATGCTTACATAAATAATTTTCGAGGATCGTTTTGTCAAGTTAAATTTTGTGTGTATAGAACAGCGCATGAGAAAATAGTCACGAAATGCTAGAGTAATAATTTTATAAGATTTGCAAAATTCATTTGTTAAAAATATTTATTTATTTTAAGTACTTAACAGGTTTACACCCTATTATAAAGTACATTCTATTACAATAACATATTATTGAAACAAAACTCATAATATTTCCATTAATTGCACCTTTAAGTTCTTAAATGCAACGTTAAAGATATCACACTTGTCTTGACACGCATTATATGCTGCACATATCCTATACAAAGGAGAATTCTGATAATAATTACTATTAGCTGTATTGCTAATGTAAAACGTGTTTACATTTCTAATATAATGGGACGGTATATTAAAGTTAATTCTAACCAGGAAACTAGGATCATCAATAATACTATGAATAATTTTGTACAGATATATTATGTTACACATTGTTCTTCGTTTCTCCAGGCTTATTAGATTATACTTACTACATAACCAGGTTTTTGATAATTGTCTATGATAGAAACCTTGTTCTTTATAATATAAGTATCGAACTAATTTATTCTGTACTTTTTCAATTGATTGCATATGGTAATGGTGATAGGGACACCATATTACTGATGCGTATTCTAACAGACTTCTAACTAACGCTATGAACAAGCACTTTATACAATTTATATCACTAAATTCTTTTGTGTTTCTTACAATAAAACCATATGTTTTCATAGCTCTGTTTGTGATATTAGTAATATGGTTGTTAAATGTCAGTTTAGTATCAAATGTGACCCCCAAGTCATGCACTTCATTAACTCGCTCCAAAATCAATCCCTGCATATAGTAGTCGTAGATAATAGTTTCCTTTTTCCGTGTATATGACATTACCACACATTTATTTATATTAAACTGCAGACTATTATTATTGGACCATCTCACTATATTGTCAATATCTTTTTGTACTTCAATACAACCTGTAATGTCAGCAATTTGTTTATATATTTTTAAGTCATCGGCAAACAATAGGCATGATGTATATTCTGTAACTTGTGTGATGCTATTTATGAACATTAAAAAGAGTAAGGGTCCAAGATTAGAGCCCTGCGGTACCCCAGATATTGGAGTGAATGGTACCGAGGAAAAACCTTTTACTACTACTGTTTGCACTCTATCATTTAGGTAAGATGACATAAAGGCTAACAGGTGAGGGTGAAATCCAAATTCCATTCAAGTTTCAATGAGTAACTTGTGAGATACTTTATCATATGCTTTGGCAAAGTCGGTGTATATAATATCCAACTGAGTTTTGTTATTTAAGGCATCTGATATATCTTGAGTAACATTAATTAAGTTAGACACTGTTGACCTGTGTCTCGTAAATCCATGCTGATAAATGGTTATTTTACTGTTGACCTTTGTATACATCAATTTATATAATACACTTTCAAATATTCTTGCAAATACTGATAGTATTGCTACAGGTCTATAATTCGAAATTTCATTTTATTCCCTTCTTGTATATGGGGCAAATTCGAGATTTTTTCCACTCATTGGGAAATATTGCATTCCTTAAGCTTAGATTAAAAGTATGTGAAGTGGATACTGAAAGATATCTTCACATGCCTTGACTATAAAAGCCGGTATATTATCCGACCCAACTGCTTTTCCACATTTAAGGGCTTTTATGGCCTCTCTTACCTCTTCCTCAGTTATGGCATTAATAACAACTTCTTCGGTATATAAGTTTTCTACCACATTAAAATTGTCTGTGTTGTCGTTGGAGTAGACAGTACCGAAATATCTTGCAAAAGCATTACAAATTTCTTCACCCGCACAATATTCTGCATTATTCCAATACATTTTATTGGGAATGTGGACTACTCCTTTTTTACTATTTATATATGACCAAAATGCTCTAATATCCTCTCCTATATCATTTTGTATTTTATTAATATAAGACTGATAAGCTACCTTAATATCATTTTTAATTTGTGTTCTAAGCCTACTGATGCATATTTTTAATCGATCATTATCACCCATTTTCAATTGCTTTCTCAGCTTATCCTTCACCCTGATATCACTTATAATTTGCTTATTAAACCATACAGGACATGTATGACGTTTTTGTGATTTCGGTACACACCTGTCAAGTACATCATAAATTTTAGCATAAAATGCAGCTACAGCCACATTAATATCTCCATACAATTTTAGGAATTGAAAATCCGTTTCTAAGAGTAAATTATACAGTTTCATAAAATCTCCCTTTTTGAAATTATATTTCATGGGCTCTGGTATTAATGGTTTTCCTTTGGTTGCAGCTGTCGATAACCTTATTTGCAACGTGGGATGATAGTGATCCTCCCTGACGAAACTGAAGTCACTGCCTTCAACATTACAACTTATGTTTGTTATTACAACATCCAATATACCACCAAGTTGATTTTCAACCCTATTGTGCTGAGTACAATCAAAAAATTGCAGAAACTCGTGAAAGGCTTTTACGTAGTTATCTCTGATGCCATCTTTATAATATTTATTTAAGTTTGTTATATTAAAATCACCCAAGATTATAAATTTGTTGGAATATAAGAAGTGCATATTTTCAATGCACTCATAAAATTCTTCATATCCTGTAATACTACAAGTGGGCACAATATACACAATTCTTATATATAAACTGTAGTGTTGATTAATATTTACTTTAACACACAATATATCCATGTCATCATTCACAAAATTTAATTCTTCTTTACAAATGTCATATGTATCCTTTGATGCAACAAGTACACCTCCACCTCGAGTTCTACCACTCAAGCTTTGGTTTCTTGATACCATTATTACATTAAAATTATTTGGAAAAATTTCACTGGTATTAAAACCTTCAGCAAGCCATGTTTCTGTTAATACTACTACATCATACTCCTGTGATGTTGCAACTAGATTTTTATAGATTTCATTAACTTTAGTATTTAATCCACGAACATTTTGATAAACAATATAGATATTGTTGTTTGTTTTACCAATTAAGTTGGATTGGTATTGTTTCGAACTGTTGAAAAATTTTGATTCGTATTCCTGCGTTCTAAAAATTTCCTAACTGCTGTACCTGTTGGCCAAAAGGAAGCATCTAATAATGTGACCATATGAGTAGAGTTAACTGTAATTTTGAACGAGCTATAACTGTTTGGAAATTTAGATTGTAATTTTTCAATTTTAGTGTCTGGGGCCACATTAATGTCTACATGATCTTTTAATTTATTGTTTATATATGCTAAGATTTTTTGTTCATTGGCATTGGGGTTAACTCTAGTCAGACGTATTTTTGAAATACGTATTCTACTGGTCACAGCAGTAAATCCATCAGCTTCATCATGGCTATTAACAGAGGTACTTACTGCAACATTTCCAATTATTAGTTTGTCTGTAGGATGTATTAATAGAATAAACATTTGTACTTTTGTTACTATCATTATCAATATTAAGAGTATTGACCTGAGGCATAACATTATGAACAGGTATATCATTATCAGAGACCTGTTCTTTTCTACTTTCCACATTTTGGTTCTTGTTATCAACTTTATTGAAGTTTATTTGCTTATCAGGTATTTGCCTTACATTGGATGTATTATTCTTTTTATTATGTATTATTTCACTGGTAGTTTTTTCTGGAAACTGCTTGGCACTTGCAAGCAACTTTATTAGATCTACATTACTATTTTTCAAGATAAGTATTTCCTCCTTTAGTTCCCTAATTTCTTGATGTAGAATCTTTATTTCACTTTGGACTACATTTCTCATCATAAGACTAAATGCTTCATTTTGTAGAAAAGCTTGAATATCATTAGAAATACCAGTCTTTAAATTCTTTTCTTCAGTCTCAGCTGATACATAATTATTAGTAACATAAATATCATTGTTACAATTCATGTCCTTTCCATTACCACTCTTCATATCGGAACAATCACCACAATAATAGGATTTCTCCCCATAATCATTAGTTTTAACAGTACCACTTCGTTCACTGCATGAGCAGTGCACTCTCACTCTGCATTTTACACATTCTAAATATTTGTTGACTACTTTCTTACTACAATAAACACAATTTTTAGTAAGATCACTTAAAGCATGCTGCTCATTGACAGCCATCTTGAATTCATTATGAGAATATGAGATTTCAAAGTCCATTTCTTGCTTTTTAGAAAATTTATTTGCAGATGTTAAATTTTAATCTCATAATACCTGAATTAAATGAAAAATGGTTTGTCTAAGTTAACTACATGTGATTCAAATTTTTTAAGAAATAATTTATGAGAAACATATGTGAGCCAATACTCAGATCTGAACACTTGGTGTCAAAACTTGTTTTAAAATATTATTAACTTAAGGTCCTGTTATGTCAAAGGCAGATGTATTGAAAAACCAATTTTATTAGTTCATTTTGTAAACATATTTAAAGAAAAAACCAAGAAAGAGAAACTATATTAAATTTCATTTTTAGACTCGAGTTTTTTTATTCCATGCATAATTAAATTTACTAAATTTTTAAAATAAATAAGTTTGTTGAACAATGAAATTATACGAATGCTGAAGTAATTTAAAAAGCACAGATATGCTACAACTGGTTTGTTCTAGGCATTCATTGTTGATTTAAATATCTTTGGTGTGGTAATCTTAACATTATCCACCTGTAATTATTAGTATGTTTTTTTATCGGAAAGCACAAACTGTGTCTTTCTAATAGAGAATTTGTTGTGCATTCTTTTCTTCCAGGTTCATCGAGATCGGAGAGGTCGTAAGTATGTTCCAGAGGTTTCCAGATACATCAGTTCAGTAAGTTGTAAGTTTTTATTGCGTTTATATCCCGTGAGTTTCTGTATCTTCTCATAGGAGTATTGAATCTTTAGTGTAACCGTTCATACAGATACAGTGGCGCTCAACCCATTTTCCTTTTGTTAGTTTATTGTAGAGTTTAGACCATCCCCACACCCCTTTCTCATGGCTCACCCTTGGGGTAATTCCCAGACTTAGCCGCGAATAATTAAAGCTTCACTTATATCCAACTAGTGCAAGTAAAAGAAAAAAAAATGTTTCACTGACGCCCAAACAACGTGAGGCTAGCCAGCGAATAAAGTAAAAATAAAAAAAATAAAATTTCACTTTAATATCACAAATGGTTTTAAATCCACTGGAATTTGGCCATTTAATAGAGAAGTTTTTACAGATGACGATTTTCTATCTTCAGTAGTAACAGACATACCACAACCCCCGATATGCCAAGAATCTTACAACAAAAGCCAACTTCCAATTCATAAGATTCTAAAGAAGTCTCCAACCCTGTTAAGTGAATCGTCTCCACGGGTTGATACGATTGGCTTACGCTCAAAATTATCACAAACGCCAGGTGAACAAGGTCCAAAACCCAGATCATTGTCTCTTGTATCACCCATCGACATACACCCATTTCCTAAAACTGTTCCGAGAAATGAAAATAACAAAAGAACCCAAAAGCGTAAGAGCTAAATATCTTAACCGAAACACCTATAAAGGATGAAATTACAGAAAATTTAAAGAACAGAAAGTCATCAGCTATGTGGAAGATTTTCAAATAAAAACTTTCTACACTAACCAAAAGAATGAAGCCAGACACATCATCAGATTCAGATTCTATTTCACTTGCTGACAGTGACGTTAGTGACGGTGCGATTGATTTTGAGGAAGATTTTGATTGTGACACCCTTGAAACCAGAGACTATGTGTTAAATAAAGAAGGAATAATGAAAATACATGATGTTATGTCTATAGGGCATGTTATAGCCATGTCCGCTTCTGAAATTAATGTGGTGTACATTCGCCATCTAGTTCGTTCCTTCAGATTTGTACGCACAACAGAGGAATATTGGTTCAAAAAAATCTCAGGTAGCAGCGAAATTACCACCACCAAAGTAATTTGGAGGAACTGCTAGACAGTCAGAAATGTTGATATTTCCATGGGATCTACATGTTTATCACAATGAACTAACATAAACGTTAATCATAACATATTTTTGCATATACTTATTGCTATATTTAACTAGTTTTCCTGTGTACATGTTTGTAACATTCTTCCCCACCATGTGCAACAGTGTACCCCAATGAAGGTGAACAGTGTTACAAAAATTTAAAAACAATAAACAAGGTTTTTAAAGTAAATCGAAAATGTTAAGGTTTTCAATTTCTAGTTATCTACAACTAACACTTGAAACATTTAAATGCCGCTGGGTCAAATTATAGATTCTACACACAATTGTTTAAGCCTAAGAATAAGATTTGTGTAACACCATTCCCCCTCTAACCCCTATATTAAACTGGAGGTTTAAAATTATTACACATTCGTTTTAACACTTTATTAAATTTAACAAAGAAATTAACACAAATCTTCCCAGGACCTTAAATAATGTTGAATTAGCAACTTTCCTAAAAAAGTTACCTGTTATATTAGCTTTGTTTAACTACAATAAATTTTTATCAACGTTCATAATTTCAACAATATATTTTTAACAATATTGTATAAAAAAATCACTTTAATAAAATATTAGTTAATAATAGCAGATATCAGATCTTCAGGTGTCGGTTTCCTGCAAACTGCCTTTACTGGTATATTGTTGTCCAACATAGCTCTATTGGTAGTGGGTCCAATTGCAATAAACTGTAATGTAAATTAGTATTAAAATTAAAAACATTAATATTTCATTAAATTTGATAACCTCAAAGATGTTGCACTGATACACCAATGTTTATCAAAGTAATTATCTTCACATACAACGACTTTTTTGCCAATACAATACCAATTTTGTACGCCAGAATTGTAGAAATGGATTTCAATTGAGTTTCATGCATTAACTCTTAGTTGTAAACTGCATCGTACAAATTTGAAGACATGAAAAGATGCTACTAGGATCACCTTTAAATTTTTTACAAAAACTAGAAAGAAACATTTTCTTAAAAGACTGTTTTATTGTTTTTTAAAAATATTGTACTTGGAAGTTGGTCTCAAAAACATGGTGTTGAAGGTTTCAACAGCTTCTTGAGGAGATAAAAATCGCTACCCATACACTTTTTGTTTGACATTCAGGAACACAAAAAAGTTCTTAGGTGATAAATCTGGTGAATATAGGCAATGTAACATTAATTCAATGTTTTTCTTTAAATAATCAATGTAGATGGATCAAAGATAATGACAACTATAGTCTCAATCATAAGAGATAACTCCTCATCATCACTGGCATGAACGTATTATTACATGGTGTATGAAAAACATTTAGAATTCGACTGCAGCGTCAGATATTGGTATATCTATTTTAATCTATAACATATGCCTATTAAGATACAATGTAAATGAGAGAGAGAGAACGGTATAATCAAAGAATACATACAAAAGTGCTATTGACTTCATGCTCATTCTGAAAATTAGTTGTATAACTTTAATCGCAATGTAGTACCTCCGGGTGGAGCATTGGGAACTTGGCCGCAAGTATAGCGGCCCTAATTCAAATTATAATGTATAACTTTAACCTCACTTTTACGAGTCTCCCCACAGTATGGACTTGGCATCTGACCTTGCTCTGATGACAACTTGACAAGTGAAATCTTGGAATAAGGAATTTATTTGCATTTTATCGTTTTGTCGTCTTGTTAGACGTGAAAAGTTTTAATAATTTATTTCTATTGACTTTGTATTTTTGTTTTTAAATTAGGGTTAAATGTGAGGAGTGTGCAAGTGAATTTATGCAAAAAAAAGTTGATATGTACATGCAAGAAAATTTCATAATAAAAACCTAGTTGCTTCAAAAGCAAATCCCAAATTCAAGTGCACTTGCTGTAACAAGTTGTTTTTGTCCAAGTTCACTTTGCGTAAACACGAAATTAGAATGCATAAGAGTCGAAGTGATCACGATTACGCAAAACTGTCAATGTTATGTTTACCGATATCAGTTTTAGGATGTTACTTTCAAACCTGCTCTTAATTTTTTACTTTTCTAGGAATTACTGCATTGAGCTGCTATTGTTGTAATAAAACTAGTTATTTTCATAAATAATTTCATACCATGTTTGTGCAGGATAAAATCAAATTTTCAGGCTTAGAATTCGGTAATAAATTTGCTATTGTATTTTGAACTAGAAAAAAAGGAATGGGGGTAGTTTAATATTCCTAGATGCGGAGCAGGAAGTGGGATTTTATATAAAGCAAGTGATTGCTGATAATCTACATATTATTGGGTTTCAGTAAGTGGCAGAAGCATTAGAAATTGGTCTTCGTAGTGTTAAAAGAATTAAAGCTCATAGTCGAGTAGATTCAAGCTTAAGTAACCCTGGAAAAAAGAGGCTTCAAAAGAAAACAAGGTCACGAGGTTTAACAGACTGTGTTAAATTAACATAAGGAATACTTTATATATAACCCGTATGTTCAGAGTAGGTACATGACTAACAAAATCTTTTCAAGAGATAATTAGGGTTCTTACTTCTTACAGAACAACATGTCACTGTGGAAACTTTAAATGTTGAAATTTGTGCAAACCATATTAGAGGCTTAGCAACACACGTTTGAACCGTACTCTGCATGACATTGGATTTAAGTTTAGCAAAACTTTAATTGAAAAACCAAACATTGCTCCAGTTCAAGTAAAACTTATGAAAGCCTATAAGGAAAGCCGCTTGCTCCGTCTCTCTCTCTCTCTCTCTCCCTCCCACCCTTTATTAACCTTTAACTACTAGCGTCGGTGTAAAAAGTATACTAAAGGTATGTAGTAAGCAAACTGATTTTTACTGAATACTTCCTCGGCATCACTAAGTCATCTAACGCTTGTCTAATATGTTCTCTAGATATACCTGCAGTTTCACTTTGACTGTTGAGAAGGAAAGTGAGATATATCACAAGTTTTGTCGTGGTGTACATAATACACCGAGTAACTGTGTAAGTATATTTTTAAGTTCTACTTTTAAATTTTTCTGCTACAAATTATTTTGTATCAAACTTCTGAACATGTAAATTTTAAAAGTATATTGTTTTATATAAAATAATCTTTTTTCAAGCATAAAGTAAAAATTAGAGATTATAAAAATTTGACACGAGACAAGTTGCAAGCTGTTATCTGGGTCATATGTTATATGAATTCTGAGGAAGATGCGGGAGGTGAAGTGGATCTTCAGAACATGGAGTTGTTGGAGAAGAGGTAAGTGAACACAACACAACACAACACAATTAGCGACTCAGATATTAATTTAGTTACTTTAGAGGTGAATTCAAGGGAAATCAGTATGTACGCAAGGATAAAAAATTATTTGGTATAAGTGTAACTATGAGTAAATTTAGTAAAACTAATAAGAAGAATTTGATAAAAATTGTACCTGAACCAATGACATGCACACGTGACATAACTAATGAGATGGATACTTTTACAAAAATGTTGATAATGACACGATTGAACATACTATTCAGTGTGTGAATTTTAAAATTTCAAACGTACGGCTGAATTATGATCGGGAACGAGATGAAAAGGCTGTTACAAAAACGAAAATGTTAACTTTTCTAGTTGTGTTGCTTCTATGCGGATGTAAGAAGAAAAACCACACTCATATTTTGGAATTGTGGACAAAGAACGGGACAGGATCAGAAATATTCCGAGCTTGCATAAGTTACCAACGATTCCTTTTTTTTTGCTTGCCAGGGATGACAAAGAAAATTGACAGGTTGGCTGCAGTAAGGTTCGTCTTGAACAGTTTTGTATATAATTGCAAAAACAACTACTCCATGGGTGAATTTATGATAATGAAATATTGATAGCATTCATAGGAGGGTGTGGTTTTGTTTTACATACCTAAAGAACCTGCAAAATAACGGTTGAAGATGTTTGTGCTATGCTAAAACATTTTATGTTAGTAATTTAGAGATGTACTGTAAAAGACAACCAGATGGACAATATAACTAACCGAACATACCAAATATCATAGTTCACTACTTGCTTGAAAAACTGAAAGGAAGCAACAGAAATTTAACTTGCGATAACTGGTACTCCAGCTACCCTTTGGCAAAAGAACTGTTACAAAACAAAATCACAATGATTGAAACCTTGGAAAAAAAACGGGAGTTGTCAAAAGAATTTTTGCCAAATAAGAGTAGATTGACTGCTTCATCTATTTTTGGATTTCAGAAGAATGTTACGATAGATTGCTATGTACCAAAAAAACATAAGTTTTGATTTAACTATGCATCATGACTCTGCCAACAAACCTGAAATTATATTGGATTATACCATGGCGAAAGGGGGTGTGAGTAGTGGACAAATTGTGTAATATGTATTTTGTTGGTAGGAGAACAAGAAAGTGGCCCTTAGCTTCTTTTCCAGTTCCTAAACATAGCAGGCATCAACGGTCAAATTTTATATAATGCCACTCATCCCAATTCTCCTCGCAAATACAGAAGAAATTATGTGAAAACACTCTCTTTAATGATAATGAGACCGCATCTTTCCAAATGAGCTACACTTGCAACCTTGTCTATGGATATTAAACTTTTACTGTTTAGATAATGTGAAATTCAACCACAAACGTACAAAGAGCTATATATAAAAATTCGAGCCAGGTACATCTGGGGCAAAAAAAACAGGATTACTATTATTATATACAGCACTTGTAATCGATCAGTACGTACAGAGCATATAGTCACTGTTATTGCATGCCACGAATGTAAAGCAGAAGATATCTAGCGAATACGCTACTTCTGCAAAATGTTTGTAAGAATCCTTGAAAATTTTCAATAATTTGTATTTATTAGAATCTAGTTTTTTTCTATAAAGGATATTTGATAGGTCTTCCTTGGTTTTTTTCACTTTTTTATGTCAGTAAATATGTTTGCAGCTTAGTTAACCTGTTTTTTCATTGGGGCATTTTAAAAGCAAATACAAAATGATAAAACATTTCATTACTGTTGAAAAATGCCACAGTGTACAAAATACACCACACGATCAGTAATGTGAAGATACATTGCATGGATAGTTAAAGGTTAGAAGAGTTTCAGAGAAAATCCTTTATTAGGTTACAAATGCATGAAATAATGGGACAGCATAGTGAAATAGGTAAAATGTTATCAGACATTCATTCTGAATTTAATTTGGAATCTAGCAAACTAATAGTTACTACTGAAATTGATAATGCAGGCAACATTTTTTAAAATTAAGCTGTATAATGGATACAAAAGATCTGGAGCATTTGGAATGAACCGGTGATAGTATTTAACTGCCCCTAATTATGATTTAATTTTTTTTCATCTATAGGTGGGGATATATTTAATATTGCGTCCACCCTTTTTGTAGATTTTTCTAGAGTCTTTACTGATGATATGGCATAGGCATTCAATATTATCCTGAAAAAATAAACAATCGTACTTTCTGTAAACAGTTGAATACTATAAATAAATTTTGAATGTGTGTCGAATGGATAATACCTGTAACTAATGTATCGTTTAAAAATAGATAAACATAAGGTATGCCACCTAAAAGTTGTTCCATAATACATTGGAACTGACTTGACGTCGAAGATATTCTGAACGGTAATCATTTATAATGAAATAATCAACAATGTATTGAAATAGTGGTAAATACACTTCATTCGTCATCAAAGAGGAATTGCTGGTATGCATTCATCAGGTCAATTTTTGAAAATTGTTTAGCAAACAAGTTGTTACGTTATAAATTTTTGCAATGACATTCCTATTAATTTCGATTTCATTACCTACCTTTTACGACGCCTCTGATTTGTTGGTTGTGTTATTAATAGTCTTTTATTCAAAATTAAACTGTACAATTCATATGGTTAAGGAAAATCCGTAGTTTTAGTATCCTTCTACTACGCTAATCAAGTGAAATTCTGGTGCTGTTATCTTCAGTATAATAATTGAAGGTTGGTTTCAACTGAAGCAACCTGATTAATATTTTGTGTTTCAACAGATCCAGTTAAATTATATAGACGTATTGTTGTCTGCTCTAAATTTTGAGTATTTGGATTAACTTGGATTCCGTTTGGGAAGAATGTTTTGGTGAATAAAAATTTAAAAAATTATTCTTCTCATATTCCGTGCAAGGGTTTTGTAATCGAAGCGTAAGTATGTTTTCAACGAAACACAAAATTTATACATTTATTTTAGGAAGTTGTTGTCTTATCGATTGGCGATCTTAAGAGCATAGATTGCTTTGTTCTGAACGAATAACCCGATCTATATCGGTAAGTGGTGTTAAATGTTTATACATGAAATTCTAACGATGTTTATTGATAGGGTTGTTTGGTTTTGATTGTTTGGCTCCAATTGTTAGTACCGGCTGTTTGTTTCGCGTTGTTAATTGTTGTTTCTCTGTGCCTTCATAGTGTTCATGTGGTTGTATTGTTATTGGTGCTGTGTCCAGTGACGACATATTGAGGACACGCATACAGGCGAGATTCCTGTGTAATGATCCACCTGTCAGTTTAGAAGCCGTTGTTGACGGATACTAGTGAAGTATATTGTAGAGAATCGGACATCTGGTAAGAAATGCATTTTTTTTTGGCATCGCTATTTGTGTTTGGATAATTGCTACAAGTGACGAACTCCAATCTTGGTATAATTGTTATAATAAATTTAAAGTATATACAATAGAAAGTTGTGAACTTGAGCCAACTAATTTGAATTTTCCTTAGCAGGAATATAATTGCAAGTTGTGTGAAACGTTATTATATTAAAATTGAGGTTAAAGGTATTCCAAGCTCCTCATGATATGTTTATATTTAATTAGTAGGTTGATTTGACCGTTAATGTTTATGTTGGTAAAAGTACTGGAACTATTTACACCCACATGATAGCGAATTCAGTTAAAAATAAGATCAATATAATAATATTATGTTATTCTTGATTTACTAGTAAAGTGGATTAAATTTATGTATTGCATTGTTTATTTTTCTAGTGCTATTATAAATAAATGTTAAGATATGTAGATTGGAGTATCTTCCCACAATTGAAGAACTTCCTAGGTTTGTTTTGAAGGAGCCAGCCGTGTAGTTTAAACTCAGGTGGCACCATATTTAAGGGTTACAATTATTACTATTATCGAATTTCAGGTTACCATCTCAGCAGGGGAGCGAATTGGAGTGAGCTCACCCCATCCTCGCGACCGCGTTAGCTGTGGATTATGCTGCCTGGCTCCTGTTGTTTCATCGGCATATTTGTCTTGTCTTGTGTTGTACCGTTTTAAGGTAGCTTATATTGCTACAAATCCCTGTAGTAACAAAGTCCTCAATTCTAGGTAACGGATACCTGTCGGGTTCTATAGAAGGGTTAATGGTTATTTTATAATCTCCACATACACGAATAGTGTTGTTACGTAAAATGGGTACTATAGGTGTTCCCCATTCGCTGCTTTTTACACTTATCCAAACTTTATTTTTAAAAAAACGACGCCCTCGTTTGGATGGGACGTAAAATGTATGTCTCATGTGTTGCCATGCACGGTAACGATCCCTATCTAGCTTGGAATAGCAAGGGTTTGGCAAAATTCTAAATTTTCAGATAAAAAAACTCGCTTCCTGGCCAATGCAGCACCTTCGGTTGGAGCATTGGAAAATCAAACATAGTTCTTAAAATTATTGGTGACTCTGCGGCTTAGTTGGTATGCATGTGATTTGTAAGTCCAAGGCCTCAGGTTCGGATACTGACATGGTCCACTTGAAAAATGTTACATGAGCATTTTCACAAAAAAACGCCATCGTTTGGATAAGAGATAAAATGCAGGTCCCATGTGTGAGCTGTCATGAACGTTCAAGATCCTTACCTTGCTTGGAACAGCAAGGATTCAAAATTTCCAGGTAAAGAAACTCACTTCCTGGCCAATGTAGTTACCTTCGGGTAGTGTAGTGCTTAAACTTATTAGAAAAAAGTTTTCGTGATGCATCCGTATCTGTACCTAGGCATTGCCTTAAAAGAATCTGTATGTGTATACCGAGTTACTACTAATTCAATGCTCACCATCGGGATCTTGAAAATTATAGAGGATACATGTTCGGTTAGATTAGACAAAAGTTACACTATTTAGAAGCCTTTTACAATCTGCAAAGAAACTATGAATATTTTAAGTGGTTTCCAGAATTCAGGGTGAACTAAAATACTGCATTTTCTTTTATGTTCAATAACTTTTTTAATTTCCAACAGAACTTAATAACATTGGGAATGGGTACATAGTCGATATGACCCACTGAAGTTGTTAAAAAATTTCTAGACCTTCTATGTAACATGTGCACGAAGTCAACTTTTGTTTTTCTTATGGTTGACATATTGGATTTTTGTACCATTAATTAGCTCAAAAAAATACGATTTCAATGATATCACACACTTTATATTTTTTTAAACTAAAAGTGCAACTTACAAAAAAAACTTAAATTTCACTCTTTTGGCTGGTTTGTTATTTAGTACAAAATCAAGGTGTCATTGTTTGGTTTTTGTTTTTAAATAAGGCTAGTTCTGACAGATTGGCTTCAAATTATGTATTTATTTTTGAAATTTTTTAAGTAAATCACAGAATTTGTTAAATGAAAATGCTAATTTATTGTAGTTTTAAAAATAAACAAAGTACTTAACACAATTAAAACCTAAACTAAAAATATTAATAATTCAGTATTCATAAAAGTCTAAACGTTTAAATGTTCAAAATGAAATCCATTATTAACAGTGCATTTTAATATTCGTACAGAAATATCGTAAGTTGCCCTAGATATCATGTCTAGTGGTATTGAACGTATAACATGAACAATACGAACATTAACTTAATCTTTGACTTATATCCAAAAAAATAATCAAGTGAATTTAGATCGGGTGACCTTGCAGGCCAGTGAATAGAATCTTTATTTCCAATCCATTGCTCACCAAATCGCCTATTTAAATATTCTGATACAGCGGCAGTATTGTGTGCTGGCACACCATCCTGCTGTGGTCACAAGTTTTGTAGATAAAGTAAAGGAAGCTCATCTATCATGCTTTCTAAATTATTTCTCAGAAATTGTAAATAAAGTTCACCATTACGTACATTGTTTAAAAAATATGGTCCCAAAATTTTGTACATGCTTTCTTTCATAAACAGTACATTTTGATCAAACTTGGGATTTTCTTCCAGTTTCGTGGAAAACGAATGGCAGAAAATCAACCTATATTGAGCATCTTCTTGACTTAATTTTTGAACGACCTGGTATTTGTAAGGGTGAAACTAGTTTTTTCTTAATATCTTGGAAGCACTCAGTTGACTAATTCCACATTCAGGGGATATTTGATTAGTCGATGAATTAGGATTAGCGTGAACTTGGGCCAAGCATTTATGGTATTGTTTATTCCATGTTGTACATTGTATTTGTTTTACTGTTCCAAAAATCCACCATTATTTATGAGACTTCTTTCCAATCCTTTAAAAATCGTGCTGTGCGGTTGATGCCTATATGGATACAATAGTTGATATTGTTCAGAAGCAAGAACTGTGTTCCGATAATTACGGATGTATATATCGTACAATTCCTTTTTTCTTGCTAATGTTAAAAATATTTATTTAAGTTATAGAATTTAAAACAACTAAACTAAAAATCTCATAACGACAACAAAACTTTAAACTTAGTCAATTTGTCAAAACTGACTTTCCATGACAACCATGATATATATAAAAAATGGCTGAATAAGCCTTATGGTAACGTAATCGTACACTTCTTTAATAACCAACCCCTCAACCGTATAAATAGAACCATGTTAGAAAATGTTTTCCAATCCTCAAGTTATTGAATTTATATGAAATTTAACTATATAAAAATTATCAGCTGATTTCACGATAAGCGTATTGGCTACCTTAAAGATCGCTCCCAGGGCGTAATACACACTGAAGGCACTCATTCTCCTCAACTTTAAAATTTTTACCTAATGTATTCAAATCAAACATTAATAAATCAGTCACCTTCAATTTGTGTCATAAATATCAAACTTAAATTTTTTTATTATTTTGACAACGTTCCTAGATCATGGATCGAAACGTAAATAAAGATGATTTTAACAAGTCTGAGTGGTTTAATTCCCAAAGAAGATTAAGAAAAATACAAAGCAAACCACAACTAACATACAGGGAGTACTCATCGTCTGAGTGCAAAGCAAGTCATATAGTTTTGTGCTGACTCAAACAAATGTAAAATCCCGGTCTCTATTTCTAGGTCGACGATACGTAAATTTAAGTAGATATACGTTAGGTAGGAGAAAACGATACAAGGTATGTGCATTTTATACACTTAGATTGATCTGTCCGAAGTTTGCCGAGGATGTCTCGAATTATTCAGAAAGAGTAGACACATTTTTCATAGGGTACTTCATACATAACACTCAAACCACCAACATGCCGCTTTGGTAGATCAATTACCTTGACCAGAGATTATCGAACAAGGCGGATTAACCTAAGTATGTTCGGATAATTCCCTGCTAAGTGGGTCAATTTCAATGTTAGAGGCACATTGGTTGCCATCTAGACAACCCTTGCATTGAAAGTAACCATGTTTGGGTGGACGAAGTCAATAGGAAATGGAGGACAATATTTAATCGAACAATAGCCAATCATTCGTCAGTCAAAAAAAAATAAAGAGAAAAACTTCTGAAACTATACCAGAGTAAGGTTTGTAAATAAACAATCGTAATTTGATGCATGCAATGATTGAACGTACCTACAGTAGGTCTGTGTTATGATTAAGCTTTTAGTTAATTACACTTGCGATACATTTGATTTTTAATACATGTTTAAGACTGTATTGTAAATTGGTAATGAAAACGTGTGTGGTATACAGTTAGAAATAAGTCGCACATAATTGTGTAAAGACAGGGTATATATGGTTTTCCCATTATTGTAACGGTATAGTAACAGTTTTGTTGTAATAAATTGTATCGTGATTATCTAGAAGCATGATTGAGTATTTCAGGTCATTTAACATTTCCTTTTAGGAATCTTCTTTGCAGTTAGTCGTCTTAAATAGGTCTACGTGCTTTTAGGCTTGATGTTTATTTTAGGTTTAAAGTAATATTGTTTTAAATGAATTTTCAGATATATTTTTAAACCAGAATCACTCTCCTAATCTTAGATTTTGGCACCCTCTTGTTATTCTATCTACGGCTATTAGCTAGCAACCCTGAGAGATTAGGTGGCGTCCAAAGTATTTCCCGATCAAGCCACATTTCATACTCGATAGCATTCTAGAACCCTCTTCAAACATTTACACTACCTGTCCCACTAAGATAGTCGGCAACCAACTTTTTGTTAGTACAGTCGAGGTTTAGGGTATTTTACCGGAATGGAATTTTTAGCAGAGTACTTCATTGAATTTTCGGTGTAATACCGGCTAGATATTCTGAGGGTCAAAACTGTACGTCACAAAATGTCAGAAAAAGGGACAACTATAAGGAAAATACTTCCTGTATGTTTGTTGTGGTTTGTTTAGCATTCTTCTTAATTTTCTTTGGGAATTAAACCACTTATATTTTTTAAAATCAATTTTATTTATGTTTCGATCCATGACCTAGGATCGTCAAAATAATAAAAACTTCAAGTTTGACATTTATGACATAAATTGAAGGTGACTTTGAGTCAAAGTTGATTTTAAAAAATATAAGTGGTTTAATTCCCAAAGAAAATTAAGAAGAATATAAGGAAAATATTCATAATTAAAGAAAAAGGAAAATAGCATTTACAAATGCACAAATTGTACAGATAAATCAGGTCTTCGTTAAGGGAATTGTTTCCAACAACACCGTACCTATAAACACTAAACATACTATTGTAAAATATGTATTAGGCAATGTTTTCATTTACGCTAGTTCATGTACAATGTTTTCCTTTATATATTATTAGTTTTAGAACACATCTTTATTTGCTTTAATTTTCTTTACACCTGTTTGGCTAGTAATTTATTACAATCATAACAATATTTGATAAACTGTAACTTACTTGGATCCGAGTCATTCGGTACACAGTAACAAATAGTTACCAATATCTCCATGAATTGAATCGGTTATGCCATAAAAAAGCTTAATGCGCTACATCTCATCTAAGCAACAATCTATTATCATACCACTATAACTGTGGGGATGGTTAAAACAAAAACCACATTACCACAAAGTACACAATAATAAAATAAGATAAGCAGCGGACATGTTACACCACGTTATTCACTTACAGCGGTATTGTAAACATAGATATTTAGAAGAGTTAAACTGATCGCTACTGTTTTTTCAGTATTAAATAATTTATTGCTTTTTAATTTCAAATTGTTTGAGTAGTTTTTTTCATACTAAAAGTAAGTTTAATAAAAAAACTTGCCTTAATTAGAGATCGAATGTCCTTTGATAATCTATTAACTAAGAAAAGTGTCGATTTCACACCAGACGGACTAAAATATACCCAGTATTCAGGTATCGTAGTAAAATTATTAGTTAGGGTTTCGAAATCATGTTCTAATGTTGAACTTGAAATAGTTTCATATATAACAATTACGTCCATTTTCACTCCATGTTCATTTAATTTGTTTATTAGTATATCAGTTTTAAGATTTCCACAAGGATATAGAAAACATTTAGTTATTGTGTGTTTTGCTAAAATAAAACAATATTTTTTTAATAGACTAAAACTTCTCCAATGTACCTTGTAGTATTATATCAGCTAATGCAGATGCATTGCCTGATTCTTGACCCATACAATTTTGTAAGCTCAATTCCTTTATAACCAAATTATGGGTGGTTTTGCCAACTACATAATTAGACTTATTATTCCATTGATTCAATATACTACGGTCAGAAATTAGAGCATCTTGGATACCTTTAACAGTTCGAGGTGTAACAAAAATTAGACCTTCATATTCTTGGACGTTTTTCAATTTGTTTGCCAACTCATTTAAGTTTATAAATTTAAATTCTAAGGTTTTCAAAAAACTTACTGAAAGTCCATTTTCTAATAGTTTATTCTCAAATTTATCTTCGGAATCTTCCTTTTCAGATTTTAATAATAAAACACGGTTGTATAAAAGTTTCATATCTAACCTAATTTTACAAACCTAACCTTAAAGTCGAGCCAATGAAAATACGCCTGAAATAGAGAGGATAGAAAAGAAATAACTAACATTGTACTCATTTGAATACTAATTTGTCTCCGCTCTAGAGCAGTAATTATATTGCGTTCGCAAGCAATCCTACACTCCAGATTTTATATACTTGTAATCTTTAGATGTATTCATTCTAACCTAAAATATAAAATCTGTATTTGATGTCAAGTAAAACGATAAATTCAGGAAAGGTGTGTATACGCGCCACTGAAAAAAATAGCGTTTGTTTTAAAATTGATTTCACTCAAAGTTAATATAAAACCATAAATATACATTGTTGCGTGCCCTCCCTGCATAGAAATATTTTCGGTCATGCGGCTCAAGTTTGATTTAGCAACCATGATTTTTTAAGGGATCGTACATATACTTCGACGTAGAATTCAATGCTGAGTACGAAAATCGCAACCATTTTGTTAGGAAATGAAAAATAAAAAAGTTATGAATTTTTTTATTTTCCATGTTAAGTCTATGGGAAAATTATTTTTATTAAATTATTTATTTTAAATGAAAATTATTTAATAAGTGGCATCCCCTTCTGTTGTTTACATTATTTTTGGCGTCTCTAACCTTTCACTCTTGCTTCAACCGTCATTAAAGAGAATGTTTATTAACTAGAAGTTGGACAATGTTTATTATCCGGAGAGTTGACTGTATTTTATTTGATTATTGTTCCTTAAGGTCATGGCCAACTTCGTAGCGTTATGGAACTGCCGAAGATTGCCTACAACCCGAGAAACGACGACATCTTGGGCTTTCGAGCAGGGCCTTCTTCCGCACACTAAATCCTGTGGCCGCCATCGTTCGGCTATGAAAATAAAACCACAGCGTGGATATGGTGCGTTCTATTGCAATGCAGGCGGTGGTAAATGCAGCACTCCAAGCGTGGCAAAGGCCACTTGGTTCGAAGGTTCACGCTTGAAGCCTCAAGATGAAATAAGGTTTGTTTGAACTACAAATTAGTAAATTGCTACTCTAATTTTATTGTATCTAGGCTTATGTATGGATTTGCTCATGACGAGAGCTATGACCGTGTTACACACGAGTGTATGGATTTCGACAGTTCGCCGGAAGAACAAACTGCACTAGGCCGGGATACAATAGCTGCGCGGTAAGAAATAAAACAAATAGCTACAAATTAAAACAATTTATTATTTATATTTATTTTATAGCTACATGTATTGCCGCCAGCTTGTGGCCGATCACTTTTCTCTTGAGCAACATGAACGCGGTAAAATTGGAGGACCTGGAATTGTTGTGCAGATCGATGAGTCGAAGTTCGGTAAACGCAAATTTAACAGGTAAAATGATTGAAGGGCACTTGGTTCTGGGAATCAGTTGCGAGCAAACCTCTGAGTTCAGAATGGTGATATGCCCCGAGAACAGTCGAACTACGGAGACATTAGTTCCCATTATTAAGGAGCATATTGCTGCCGGTTCGACGATTTGGACTGACGGCTGGCGCGCTTACCTGTCCCTTCCGAGTCACGGCTATGTTCATGCAGCTGTTAACCATAGCGTGAACTTTGTCGGTAAGTGAATTTGATTTTAATTATATATGATTAAGTGATTAAGTATGTTATTTAGATCCAGAAACTGGTGTAAATACTCAGCGGGCCGAAGCTCTGTGGCGTGCTCCTAAAGGCTACTTCTATGGGAAGCACGTGCCTGAAGAAGCATTTGCAGAACATCTGTGCGAATATTTATGGTGTCGTTGGAATAAGAAAAATAAACGGGATCCGTTTGTAGCATTGCTGCAAGCTAAATTGTTTTCTTTCATTCTTAGAAAAAACTAAGCCCGAATAAAAATTGCTTATTTTCAAATTTATTATTATATACATAAGGTTAGGTTAGGTTAGGTTACGCTACGTTAGGTTAGGTTAGGTTAGGTTAGGTTAGATTATGTTGGAATTGGCTTTCTTAGGGTAATATTTATTAATTATAAATTTCAAAAATAGTTTTTCCATAGACTTAACATGGGAAATAAAAAATTCATCACTTTTTTATTTTTCATTTCCTACAAAATGGTTACCATTTTGTACTCAGCATTAAATTCTACGTATATATATATATATATATATATATATATATATATATATATATATATAGACACGACTCCTTAAATAAACATGGTTGCTAAATTAAACTCCTACCCGTAATTCAATCCTAAATTCCTTGTTGTATTCACATTTTTATTAACGATTTGGACAGCTGTCTCAACTTAAACAATTACTTATTCATCATCCTGTACGATTTTTATTAAAATATTTAGATAAAAATTTAAAGTGCTTAAATGTATTCAATTTCAATATAGCCTTAAAATCTGGTATTTCCGCTATGTTAGTTCGAACTTCACTCATGTTGTTAGTGATACGAAGAAATCATCCGACGAGTTGTTTGCGATATAGATATGAAGTGTGTCAGTGATGTAGTGTTTATTATACGATGATAATGACGTCTGCTAATTTGTTATTTATGTAAACTTATGTTTAATGAAGAACAGTCAAAATATTGCAATTTTACTTAGAAATAAATAAATTCGTGTGATGATATTTTCGATATTCAGTCAAGTAGTACCAAAGTAATTGTTGACTCCATTCAGAGCTCCGACTATTGAAAATGTACCGAGCAGGATAATGGGGGAGAGGGGGGGGAGGTAGCATAAGTACAGCACGTCATACCCAGCTGTGGGTATTGTTGTTTCTTCTCTTCGTCACTTTGATGACTTCCATCGGGGAGAATTGAGTCTGAAAGTTTGAGGTTAGTAATCGCACAATTTGAGGTGTTAAGTTTGGTCTTGCTTCACTCGGATTGCCGAAGTGTGCGTATGACGATGGCTGTTACTGTTTGGGTATTTATTTAGAGATTAAGATTTACATTGACTGACCATAAACATTTTGTATATAAAAATTTAGAGTATACTATTAATTAAGTGCGATTTGTTTTACATTTTTTTTTTTGTTACAGCTGCAACGAAATGCATTTCATGTGTAGATGGTTTTTCCTTTATTGCTGTTGTTTGATATTACTTCAATATTTTTTTTTATTATTTATCGAGAGTTACGTGTGGACAATATGTAAGTATACGGTTTTATGACTATTTTAATATCGAAGATTTGAAATTGTATTAACCAAGTGACTGAGAACAATCCGTAAAATATCAACGAACTTCGTTCGTTTATGAAATCGATTTGTCGTCCGTCTGTCCGTCCGAGGCCTTTCTAATGGTCGGACATCAATGTGTGATACATCAATCGATTCAGCTCGGTGTCCTGAGCTTAAGTTTTGATGTCAGTTGAAATCGGGCCACGGGGACGCCGTGCCCCCGCGATATTCCGTCGGGAAAATTAAAATTTCAAATAGGTCCAAAATTAATGTGCGATACATATTTGGACTCCCCTAACATAGCTGAGTCGAAATATGGTACCCCCCACAAAATCTGACCACGGATACCCGACCCCCCCGGGGAATTAATTTTTATTTTTTATCTGAATACTTATAATTATTACAACATAATAATTTTAATTTCTTTAAATTGTTTTAAAGTAAGTCTACATTTGGAAGTTCGTTGCGACAATGCCTTGCATTTTCAACTTGTTTATTTATTAATTTAGTCTTATATAAATATTAGGTTTGAAGATAAAAATTGGTTTTAGGTATTTAAGGAATGTATTATTTATTTTTGCGTAGATTTTTGTACTGTGTAGATCCTTCGGGATATGTTTTGAATAAATGTTGTTTTCTACGCAGGTTGGTTTCCTTTTCTTGTAACATGTTCTTTAAATTAGAGGTTTTTGTAAATAAAATTCCTTTCTTAAGGTTTCCTTTTTCTTTCTGTATGACCCATCCCACTCTACGAAGTTTTTAGCTAACACAGACTTTTTTGGATTCTTTTTTTGTTGTGGAATTTGTATCTGCATGGAATACCGTAACAAGGATATATGTTGAGGGGGGTATTCTTAACCATTCACCTGAGTCTTTATGCTCGAACAAATCCTTATGCGATTATTATATTATATTATTATATAATCACACCTAACCCTCCCTTAGTCATTCGTTTTTTTTCGTTGCTAAAGCTATTGCGGACTGTTCTGATATGTGTGTTAAGTGATTCGTGTTTTTTAATAATAATATCTGTTTCTAATTGTAACCTAACCTGGAATATCCTATCGTGTAGGCAGAGAGAACTCGCTCGAATATAAAGACTTGGACGGATGGTTAGGAAAAAAATTATTGCATATGGGGGCACCAAATATGTCATATTTTAGCACTGCAGACCAGACAACATATTCAAATAGAAAGGTAAGTTTAACGAACGATCCTGAGAAGTCTGTTAAAAGTTTAGTACGGTTCGCATCCGTCGGACAGCACTGCAAACACATTTCTAGTGTTTCTCAAAATTTGACTGTCATTTCGTATTGTTTGTTTTGTTGTGGATGTGGTTAGTGTTTTGCATTTGTTACAGAATTTGATTTCTTGTTCGCGTTTAGCTGGCAAGTGAGTTATTTATCTGTTAATTACAAGTTAGGCGACGACATTCTATGTAAAAGCGTGTTGTGTTATAAATTTTAGCGATGAAACAAGTAAAAGACATTGTTTTTCATGTAAAGATCGTGACATTTATAAGAAGTGGATTACAAATGTTAATAACTCAAAACCGTTTTAGATGATGTGGATACTATAAAGGAAATTATAGATGGCTCACAGATAAGTGGAAGTTATGTTGAAGGACTACTTGGTAATGTTCTGAACGTTGAGTTGAGTAATAAAATTTTCTAAAAGTAGATATTACTTTTGTAGATGTGCATATGGCAGCACAAAAATCGGGAATGATTCACATATTACTGCAAGCATTGTTGAAATATAAGAGGGTAATTTTTTAATAGACTTTAATTTATGTAGGACTTGTTTATTTTAGATAATAGGCATAATGCTGTATTAGAAGAGCTTAAGAGTGACTCATAGAAAAGTGGTAGTCACGTTAAAGAATTTACAAGGTATAAGCCCATTCAAAATAACTTTAGGATGTCGTCAAATGTAGTAATAATGTATAGGTAACTGTGGGTAATCTTTAAGGCAATAAAGGTTGGTAGTTTTGTACGATGTTGCCACCAATTTCTCTTGCAAATCCAAACATTTGTCATTTGACATATTGTCATTTTGTTGTCCCGATGGTTCATGTTTCTTTTTGTTTTTACGTTTATGATGTTCTTTTCAGAACTAAAATATATTATTTAAATTCTGAATACATATAATATACATATTAAGTTTTTACAATGTCTAAACCGTTGGATACGCGTATTCAAGAAATGGTAGCTTCATTAATAGACTATTTGAGAAAGAATGAGCCCTTTTACCATGGACTTCAGTAGTAATACAAGGCGGTTTCTGAAACTGATTGGTTTGCGAACGTTTTGTTGGTGTTAGGAGGTCGCGGGGGCGCAGCGCCGGGGCTCCTGTGGCGGGCGTCTTTGTTGATCGATAGTTTGCTTAATGCTGAATGGGGCTTCGCCCTCGTGGGGGCGCGGGCTTGTGTCTTTGTTGGTCGGTTCTTTGCTTGTCGCAGTGCCACATTAGTTAATTGAATACTTGTGAGATTTTAGGTTAAGCAAAAATAAACGTAATCATTCTCAAATGATGAATGTGGAACGGGGCTCTCTTAGGACTTCGCGAATTTAGAACATAAAACGTGATGAAGAATTTGGATGATGATGATGATGATGTAATCATTCTCAAAATGATGAATGTGGAATGGGGCTCCCTAGCGTGTTTTGAACGGGGTCGTGCTCCATTAGGTAATTGAATACTTCAAAACGAAGACTTTAGGTTAAGTAAAAACGTGCACCTGGTGATGAATTTAGTAGTACTAGACTTCACCCCGAAAGCCTCAGTTAATACTTCAGAATGGAAATTTTAGGTTAAGCAGAAACATGCACGTGGTGATGAATTTAGCAGTGTTAGGGCTTTGCCCCGAGAGCCTCTGTTTCAAGAATTATTTATGTATGAAATATCATATAATGTTTAAAAAGAACAGCAGCATGTCGTTATTTTGTTCATGGGAAAAAACGAGGTTATATTTTTTACATTTTAGTCGCATCACAAAAATGATTTATACAATTACGCGGAATCCGCAGCCAGACCCAACATACGAATTCGTCGTTTTTATCTTAATTATAGTCTAAATTTGAAATAAAATGCAAAACAGGTATGTCGTTATTTTGTTCATGGAGAAAAACCGAGGTTGGAGCATGCATCCTGTCGTGGAGTGTTAATGTGAAGAACTTAGATAAATCACTGATGTGATCATCATATATAACTTTTACCTCGGTGGTCCCGCAGCGTTCAAGCTTTGCGCCCGAAATCCTCCGTTTCAAGAATTATTTTTGTTCGTGTGGATTCGAGAGAATTCGCCATCATAGGCGTGGTGTGATGGAGAGGATATAGTTTTTTCGCCGGTGCTGAATGGGGTTGTGCCCCGCTTGTTAATTGAATAGTTAAGAATGAAGGTTAGGGTATTTTTGAAGTTGAAAAGAACACACACTAGATATAAGAATTTATATGAATAATTGATGTATAACTTTTATAATTCGTAGGTGTAGCAATAGATTTTTTGGGTCACCCTCATGAACAAAACTTAATAAAAACTTTCATTAGCACTAATCACAATCATTAAATAAGAATTAGAAATATGTACTGTTTTTTTATATTAATGTATATTTATAAATTAAATAATTTAAAATGTTATAATCATTAGGGAAATATGCATTTAATAAATTTAATAAATCCTTGTTTTATTGCAGAAGCTGACGGGTGGAGTGTCGCTCCTTCTGTATATCGCAAATTACTGTAACAATAAGAAAAATGAAGTTAAGTTTTATTAAATAATAACAATTTTCAGTAATAAATGTAAATGAAATTAGTTGATAAAAGTAAATAGTGTTTCTAAAAGATATGCATAACTTACGAATTTAAAAGTTTCAATATTCGCCAACTGAGATAAATATTACTTTTTTCTCTGCAAAAACGTTCATATTACTTTAACAACCACATTCAGAAAAATGCATCTTAGTTAATAACCACAGGATTGTACTAACTATAGTCTGAGTTTAAAATAACATATCGATTTATATGTAAATTAGGTGTTTCTTGTTCATACGTAAAAACAACTACTTGCATCATATTTTTGATCCTTTACTAAGCAGAATAAATTTTATATAACCCAAAGACTTTGCTTTCATTTCACTACGAAATGATTATGTCTTTTTAGGGATTGTAGAATATGCGGCTGCAGAATATGTAAAATATGTACGACCTGCTTTAATGTAACACCTGTGTAAGATTTTTACTTTATATCGGCTGCTTTCTTCTTCTACTATCTCCAAGTAATTTATAGGTAAATAGTTAAAAATAAAAGCCCAAAGCGTATACTTTATCAATTTTTCCCTTTTTTCTGTTTTTTTGGAAAACTTAATTTGCAAGTTAGTCAACTTTTTCGTATTGCTGTTCCCCCAATATGCGTACTGTAGTAAGTTATTATACACTAAACAGCAGCTATTAGCTTATCTGACAGCTTACTCCACATTTTGGCAAGCGATACCGAGTATACAACTCACATTCCCGTAATAAGTCTAAACAGTCTTTGAATGGATTATAGACCTGGTCCGCATTGACATAATTTCCAGTTGTGCAGTTGTATATTGTCACCTTGAATCGCGTAATGCCATGCTCTTAAGCCAAACTAGATGCGAATGTTTCCCTTAAACGTACATCCGGACAATGTAGAAAATCTATTATATGATTCCCAAGTTGTTTATTTACACCGGGACTTGTTATTTGACACACAAATTTGTTGTGTATTTTATTTCTTGCATTAGCTGTTAACCATGTTATACGATAGTTTTATAGCTGTCAACTATACTATTGCAGTTTTCTTCGCATCCATCCTTGTAGCAAAAGTTATGGTTTGTAGTTAAATAATTACACATTTCCGTCTTGCCAAAAATTCCAGCAAAATTCTGGGTTACATCCACGTCAAAGAGATAGTAATTATCTTTTTTTGAGTCTGTCTAATACATCTGGTAGTTCTTCCAATAAAGTTTCCAACCTAACATCTGCTAGTTCCACTTTGTACGGAACACATATCGGATTTTTGAATTTCTTATTAATAGTCTCGAGACTTGCTTTTCCGATATTTCCTTTACTTTGTGCTCCATCTTGTTAGTGCTCTCTGGAGAAAACGGAAGTTTAGCTTTAACACCATACCTAGAGGAAATAAATCTGCCGAACGTTCCTCGTAGATAGCTGTTAAAAACACCACAATTTTCTTTTTTTAGAATAAAAATTCTTTTGTTTACAGGTGTTTGTTCGGTGTCAGAAAGGTCGCAAATTTTAACTAGTATTATATTGTCACAAAATGGTTCTGTAATTGACGGGTGTAGTTCACTAGTCAGCATCCGGTCACCTTTGACATAATAAATATTACCAATATCGGTAACCAAATTATACTTGTACAAATTTTCTGTCAGCGACCACAATCCAAATCGCTCATTTGCGAAAAACCAATTGGGAAAAATTGCTAGAACTGTATTAATCACCGACAAGAATGCAACAAAACGGAAATGTAAACAAATATGCAAACATACTAACAACAAGAATAAAACAAGCGATGGAAAAATCAATACTGCACACACAAAGTGCCACGAAAAACCTGAAAATAAAGTGGAGCCTAGAGCTAATATCTCTGAAGACTTGCGTTAGGAAAGCGCGCAAACAATGACAAAGAACTGCAACACACGAGGATAGACAAAGATACTTACAAGTCTACAGGGAAATGAAGAAAACCTGCAAGGACAAAATACAAAGCGAGCGACAACAGAGATAGAACAACTATATACAAGAAAATCGTCAACTGGATATGTGGGGGATGACCTACAAAATAATTAGGGAAAAATAAGACAGCCAACAAGGTTTTCAACCATAGAAATACCAAACAGGCAAGGAGAATTTACAACTACTTGGAGAGAAACCATGACCGTTTTTTTAAAAGAATTACTACCAGGAGATGAACATAAAACAGACACGGAACAACAAAGAGAAGAACGACAACTAATAGGAACAAACTTTGAAACAAACTTCGAGATTAACGAATTCACGGACGAAGATGTGAAGACAGCAATAGAGCAGGGAAAGAAGAAAAAGGCCCCAGGGCCGGACAATATACAAGTTGAATTGCTACAAGCAATTAATGACAAACTTCTACCAACATTAACCATATTTCTAAATGGCTGCCAAAGACAAGGTAGAATACCAAATAGTTGAAAATACGCCAATGTGGTAATAATCAACTAAAAAAAAATCGAGACCTGAAGAAAACCGGCTCATACAGATCAATATGTTTAATAAACAGTCTCGCTAAAGTTTAGGAAAGATTGATTTACAAAAGACTTAATAACGATAAGGAACAGACCGGTGAAAATCCGAACCAATAGGGATTTCGAAAGGGTGTGTCAACCGGTAGACGCAATAAACAGCCAATGAATGCAGATAAACAAACGGAAGAGAAATACTGCATTGCGGTGTTTATCGATATAACAGAGGCTTTTAATAATCTTTGGTGACCGATCCTCATCCGAAGGCTGCAAGAAATTTAATGTCCACAAATCTTTTAAAAAAGCATAAGGAATTACTGCCGATTATCTCTTACGGCATATGCGGATGATATCGCAGTAACCTTCAGAGGAAATTCCCTAAACCAAATCAAACAGAAAGGAACAAAATCGTTAACAATTTGTGTACAAACAATAAATTACAGGTACTAACGGAGAAAACGACCTTCTCAATGTTAAAAGGTGTATCAATTAACACCCCATATTTTATAATAAACGGAGAGCTAGTTAAAAAAAGAACATCTACAAAATACCTAGGGTTGACCATTAATGAACGTGGGAACTACCAAGAACATTTAGAACAAAAGTGCAAAAATGCAAAAACCGAAATCAACGTGATCGCCAATTTAGCAAACAGAATACAAAATTCCATTACCATGTATACGCATATATATATATATATATATATATATATATATATATATATATTATTATTATTATTTTAAAAATATTTGGAAGCTTACAGGGTGTTTCATAATTCCAGGGCATATTAAACTTATATTTTTTTAAATAAAACACCCTATATATTATTACATTTTTGGAAAGCCCATAAAAAGGCTTTAATTTTTTATCAAATTGTAACTGTCTATTCCTTTTAGTTTTTGCGATATTCAACTGTTTTTAGAAAAAATGACCCTGATTGGATACATTGCCACTGCACTAATACACAACTTATGTTAATTTTCAAGATGCAGAAAATTTTACTATATACCATAGTATATTTGTAAATATCACTCTTTTGAAATTTCTTCACAGTATACAGGTTTCGCAAAATGCAATTTTTAAAACTTTTTTTAAATGGTACCCTACCAATTTTATTGCTACAATAGATAGTTAATTAAGTGTCCTTTCATTTTTGTTAAGCATTCCCTATACCCAAATCCATTACTTTCTGAGATATTTTTGATTTTCTTCAAATTTTAAGAATGTTTTTAATTTACATAACTAAAAATAACTTACTGTTGCGATCCACTATTAGGTAACCCGTCAAACATACAAACGCCCGGGGCACAGCGTATTCTTCAGCATTCGAGAATCCTTCTACAAAGTACTAGATAATGAGTCATATCTTAATGCAGGGTATATATATGGCCGCTTATGAATGTAAGAGTTAGTCTATTCTTGAATGTCTAATATAAATTATATCGTGTAAAGTAATAGTAGTTTTGAGCTTTAGAAGTATATATAAACGTGATATGCTGTGTCTAATGTACATGCAGCTTGCAGTATACATAAATAAATAGAAGTGTATAAACAGATAGTTGTGTTAGTGTTGTTAATGAACCTATGGTAAAGAAAATAGTCTAAGAAGATATTAGTGCTTGTAAATTCATTAGTGTAATAGTGCTTCATTGTTGAGTGGACTGAAAACATCTATAAATAAGGCATATACTGTTAATTAGACTTGTGAACAGTGAGTAATAAAGACCTTTATTATTACTTGTTTTAAATTAAAGAAACGCGGTAGTAGTAGCTCGTTACACTGGTGTCAGGCTGTGTTGGGTGATTAACACAAGTCTAAAGACATTTAAGTAGTTTACATATGCCAGTTACAAGAAGTCAAAGTAACATGGACGCAGAAGCTTTAATGAATTTCCTTAAGGATTTTAAATCCGGTATGGATGAAAAGTTTACTGAAAACGCTGAGAAAATGGGAAGGTTAAGTGAAAATACTGCCAAAATGGAAGAAAAGTTGAATGAAAGTACAGCCACGTTAGAACAAAGATTAATGGAAAGTTCCATTGCATTGAAAGAAGATTTCACTGAACAGGTGAAAACAGTTGAGCAAAAGTTGGACAGTAAATTGATAAAAATGGAAGAAGATGTGATGAAGCTGCAAGAACAAGTGATTTCACTAACAACGCGGCCACTTGAATTACCAAACCAAGTTGTTAATCAGAACATTCCAGAAATAAGAACCATGGAAAGAAGCGAGTCAATTCCGTCTAAATTTAAAGTGAAACCACCCACATTTGATGGCAAAACACCTTGGCCCACATATTTGAAACAATTTGAAGCTGCGGCAATAGCCAACGGTTGGTGCAACAAAGAAAAAGCTATCTCCTTAATAGTGGCCCTACGGGGGGAAGCTCTTAACATCTTACAAACGATTCCCGATCACCAGCAGAATGATTACGGTCTCTTAATATCGAAGCTTGAGATGAGATATGGAGACGCTCACCTTCAACAGGTTTACCACGCACAAGTTAAGAACCGCTCGCAAAAGACAAGTGAAAGCCTGCAAGAATTCGAAGCTGACATCGCAAGATTAGTTAGATTGGCGTACCCAACGGCACCAGATAGTTTCCTCGAACAACTGGCTGTTCAAACATTTGTGGATGGCATCAAAGACAGTGAAATACAGCAAGCGCTAAGACTAGCAAGGCCAAAAATTTTGGATGACGCACTGGCCCATGCGCTTGAATTTGAAGCAGCTAAGCAGACATCACACAGGATGCGTCACAAAGTTCGGTCTGCCTTAGAGGAACCTGGTCAAGCTCAGAACAGCATAGATGAAATAGTCAACCGTGTGGCGGAAAGGCTGGAACTACAACGACCGCGGAGATGGCGTCTGCGATGCTGGAACTGCGGTGAAGTTGGTCACATGCAGAGACGCTGTACTCAACCAAAAACAACCGGTTGAGCAGCAGGAAAACTAAAGCAAGTCGACGTAAGGGGGCGAACGTCGACAGCACAACGTAGTGCCCGGAGATTATCATCCGTGCTGAATCGTCAATGGGAAGTCTGGACAGCATTTATATCGATGGTAGAATTAATGGTAGGTTTGTCCGATTACTTGTGGATACAGGAGCAACAAGAACTATTGTGAGACCAGATTTGGTTGGTCGTGGAAAAATGCTACCTGTATCGGTGTGTCTCCGAACGGCAAGTGGTGAGAAGATTGGTACTCACGGAGAGACTGCCGTTATGTTGACAATTGGGGACAAATTAATTAATCATCGAGTGTTGGTAGCTGAAATTACAGAGGAAGTGATCTTGGGAATGGATCTCATGAGAGAATATGGGTTTCATGTAAACATGAAAGAAAATGTGCTTCGGATAGATGATGATGAGATTCCATTTCAAGGTAGGAGTAACCAGACGATGCAAGTTCGAATGATTTGTGATATGAAAATACCCGAGAAGGCGGAAATGATAGTAATGGGACGCCCGGATGGTACGCTCCGGGAAGGACAAGTATGCATGATGGAAGCAACTGAATCGGGAATGGGTCAGGAGGACTACTGATTGGAAGAACGCTGGTAAAGTCTCGAAATATGATACCAGTAAGGGTGCTGAACATTAATCCGCATACGGTGACCCTGAAGAAAGACACAATTGTGGGAAGTTGCATTCCAGTATGCCATATTAAACGTTGTGTGGACGATACGAAAGATAAACCAGCCAACGGTTGCTCACAGAAATTGCTTGATATGTTAATACCTTCGTGTCAAGGATTAAACGGCGACCAACTGAGCAAGGTAAAAGAGCTGGTCGGACGATATCGAGGTGTGTTTGCACTGGATGATAGTGAGAAAGGAAGGACGAATGTTGTGCAACACAAGATCAATACTGGAGATGCGCAACCGATAAGACAACACCCCAGGCGGCTTCCTTTGGCATAACGTAAGAAAGCCGAGCAAATTATTACCGACATGGAAGAACAGGGAGTAATTGAACCCTCGAATAGTCCATGGGCATCCCCAGTAGTGCTTGTCAAGAAAAAGGACGGGTCGACAAGGTTTTGTGTAGACTACCGGCGGCTTAACAATGTGACAAAGAAAGACAGCTATCCCTTGCCCAGAATTGATGACACCTTGGATACTCTATCCGGATCCAAATGGTTTTCGACCTTGGACTTGAAAAGCGGATACTGGCAGGTGGGCTTGGAGCCAAACGATAAAGAAAAGACTGCGTTCACAATTGGAACTGGATTATGGCAGTTCAAGGTCATGCCGTTTGGATTATGCAATGCTCCTGCTACTTTTGAACGGTTGATGGAGTCGATACTGCGTGGACTGTCTTGGAAGACTTGTCTGGTGTACCTAGACGACGTGATAGTGTTAGGTCGGTCTTTTGAAGAACACCTTAAGAACCTAGAGGAGATATTCCAAAGATTACGGGGGGCAAACCTTACATTGAGCTCCAAGAAGTGTCACCTGTTTGGAAAAGAGGTGAAATACCTAGGACATGTCGTTTCGGAGACCGGAATAAAAGCTGACCCTGACAAAATAAAAACGGTACAAGAGTGGCCTACACCAGTAGACATACACCAACTACGCAGTTTTCTAGGATTGTGCACATATTACCGACGTTTTATACTTGGGTTTGCGAACATTGCCAAACCGCTAACGAAATTAACCGAAGATGGACAAGAATATGATTGGAATGACGACTGCCACAGTGCATTTGAACAACTGAAACGGCTACTAGTTACAGCACCAATTTTGAGTTATCCACGGATGGAGGGGAAATTTGTGTTGGATACCGATGCCAGTAACACAGCTATAGGAGGCGTTCTTTCTCAAGTGCAGGACGGACAAGAAAAAGTTATTGGGTATTTCAGCAAGGTCCTGTCGCGGCCAGAAAGGAACTATTGTGTGACAAGAAGGGAGCTGTTGGCCGTCGTCAAATCCGTAGAGCACTTTTATAAGTACTTATACGGCCGTAAATTCCTATTAAGAACAGACCATGCTGCACTAAAATGGTTACTCCAGTTTCAAAATCCTGAAGGGCAAGTTGCAAGGTGGATAGAGCGGCTGCAGGAATATGACTTTGATACAGAACATCGTGTAGGAACTAGCCATCGGAATGCAGACGCTCTGTCAAGGAGACCTTGTCCGGTAGACTGCAATCATTGCTCCAAGATGGAGGAGAAAATAAGTGTCATCCATAGAATGACAGTGACCGATGATACTTGGCAACCCGAAAGAATACGAGAAGACCAGGAAAATGACGCCGAATTGGGACGTATTATTAGGTGGAAAAATAGAGGACAACGACCAGCTTGGGAAGAAATTAGTATTCTAAGTAGGTGCCTGAAGGCATACTGGGCACAGTGGGACTCCTTGATGATGGAAAATAGAATCTTGAAACGACGCCTGGAATTTGAAGATGGCACTGAGAGACGTCAAGTGATAGTGCCGAGAAGCAGAGTGCCGGAAGTGTTGCAGCACTTGCACGATGGTATTTCCGGAGGGCACTTTGGCGTGAAAAGAACTCTCGAGAGAGTGAGAGAAAGATTCTATTGGCTGAACTGCAAAGATGATGTGAAGGAGTGGTGCCGGAAATGTGAATTGTGTGCCTCTGCAAATGGCCCAGTCTCAAAACGGAAAGCCCCAATGAGACAGTATAACGTGGGGAATCCTTTTGAGAGGGTAGCCATTGATATAGCTGGTCCGTTTCCTGAATCAGAAAAAGGAAATAAATACATCTTGGTTGCAATGGATTATTTTACCAAATGGCCGGAGGCATATGCTATACCTAACCAAGAAGCCGAGACGGTTGCAGATGTACTAGTGAAGGAGTTGTTTTGTCGCTTTGGAGTTCCGTTGGAATTACACTCCGATCAAGGTCGAAACTTCGAATCGGCGTTGTTTCAAAACGTCTGCAAGCACCTTGGAATCAGGAAGACTAGAACCACGCCACTTCATCCCCAATCGGATGGAATGGTTGAAAGAATGAACAGGACGTTAGGGAAGTACCTGACCAAAGTTGTCTCTGAACATCAGCGAGACTGGGACCAATATTTACATTTGTTCCTACTGGCGTACCGATCTTCGGTACATGACAGCACAGGATACTCGCCCGCTTGCGTAATGCTAGGACGTGAATTGCGGCTACCATGTGATCTTCAGTTTGGATTTAAACCTGGAGAAGAGATCGCAGGTGAAGATTACGTTAGTAAGCTTCGTGAAAGATCAAATAGTATTCACGAAAACGTCCGAAAGAATATACAGGCAGCAAGCGATCGAATGAAATCACAATATGACACGAGAGCACAAGAAGGTGGTTATCAACCTGGAGATTTAGTGTGGTTGTACAATCCACAAAGAAAACGTGGATTGTCGCCAAAACTACAAAGACAATGGGAAGGGCCGTACGAAGTGTTAAAAGAATTAATGATGTAGTGTACCGGATCACAAGATCCCCTCGTGGTAAACCGAAAGTGGTACACTTTGACCGTTTAACACCCTACACTGGCAACAACCAGGAAGACTCGAATAATGATAATGGTGTTCGGCAAGTTATTAATCATGAGCCAAATGTAGATTTTGAGAGCTTTATGGCGGCGTATGGTGGTTCCGCTAAAGCGAGATTTGGCGTTGTTGTTGAAAAACAGCAAGATCTGTTTAGAGCACCAGAAGAGTATTCCCTTGCACATTGCGTAGCTCAAGATTTGGCAATGTCAAGGGGAATAGCTGTTGTTTTCAAGAAAAAGTTTGGATGTGTGGATGAATTAGTACAACAGCAGCCAACTGTAGGGAAATCATTGGTTCTTCAATATAAAAATTGTTATGTTTACTATCTGGTCACAAAAAATTCTTCATGGCAGAGACCTAGTTATGGACATCTATGGGAGGCTTTGCTAAATCTTAAGGCGCAGATGATGGAAAATGGAGTAACGAGACTAGCGGTGCCCAAGCTGGGCTGTGGACTGGATCGCTTGGATTGGAGGATAGTCCGAAATATGCTAGAAGTAGTTTTCCAGGGAACCAACGTCCAGGTTCTTGTTTGTTGTTATCAACCGGTTGCCTACCAAGACCATGAAAAGAGTGTTGACTGTTACTTCCAACGACGCGGTGGATGCACCAGAGGAGATAGCTGCCGATACCGTCACCAGTCATCGAATTGGCGTCTAGATGGATTTACAGTTACGAGACGTAACGGTTTTAAAGAGGGGGCAGTGTTGCGATCCACTATTAGGTAACCCGTCAAACATACAAACGCCCGGGGCACAGCGTATTCTTCAGCATTCGAGAATCCTTCTACAAAGTACTAGATAATGAGTCATATCTTAATGCAGGGTATATATATGGCCGCTTATGAATGTAAGAGTTAGTCTATTCTTGAATGTCTAATATAAATTATATCGTGTAAAGTAATAGTAGTTTTGAGCTTTAGAAGTATATATAAACGTGATATGCTGTGTCTAATGTACATGCAGCTTGCAGTATACATAAATAAATAGAAGTGTATAAACAGATAGTTGTGTTAGTGTTGTTAATGAACCTATGGTAAAGAAAATAGTCTAAGAAGATATTAGTGCTTGTAAATTCATTAGTGTAATAGTGCTTCATTGTTGAGTGGACTGAAAACATCTATAAATAAGGCATATACTGTTAATTAGACTTGTGAACAGTGAGTAATAAAGACCTTTATTATTACTTGTTTTAAATTAAAGAAACGCGGTAGTAGTAGCTCGTTACATTACTATTGGAGAATATTATAAAACAATTAATACATTTTGATTAACAATGAACTACACTTATCCAATAACAATTTTCACTAAAGATATAACAACCTACAATAATACGCTATCAACAGAATTCTGCCAGATCAACAATATGCATTTTATAGAAAATGTTCAAGCAGGAAATCGGGCAGGCTTTGAAAAAATAACAGTTACAATTAAAATGTTATTTAGATTTATTAATTATAGTGTGTTGTCACCCTGTATGCTTCCAAATATTTTTAAAATGTGCACTTTAGGCATGCCTAATATGCCGCCAAATTTGGTTTACGTAGCTTTTATAATAACGGAGTTATCGACCGTTGCCACACTAAAAACTCACCCTGTATATATATGTATATAAATATAAACTCGATTATGGCGGCAATAATTTCACACGCCTCAAGCGTGTGAGCCTACAAATTTACCATAGTAAGAATCAAAGCAAAAGTGAACCAAATACAGTAGACAACCATGAGCAGGCTATCGGGGGCCTACCGAACAACGTCTTTTGACGCGCTGGCAGTAGTTCTGGGTATAATGTCGCTTGATATAAAGATAAAAGTAAAAGTCGCGAATTATTGGATGAAACAACAAGAGTATAAACACATCAACCAACTTATAAATGGCGAAAACAGAACATCAAACGATTATACAAAAATGCAATAAGGAAAGATGAAGTAATGCCAGTTATGGAAGGCGTACGTACACGTCTTTCTACCAGATGCTGAAGAAAGAATGAAAATGAAGTATATGCAACCATCGTAGGGAATGATACAGTTTCTCACCGGGCATGGACCTTATTACACTTACAAACAAGCAAGGGGGATAAAAGACAACGATGTCTGCGAAGGGGGGCGTCAGGGTACACTCGAACACATAGTGTATGAATGTCCACTTCGATATAGAGGTAAGAGAAATAAGTAACAACCAACAAGACATAGCATACAATACACTAAGGAATGAAGAAACATTCAAAGTTTTAAAATAACCTACGCGGTATAAAGGTAATATAATGAAAATCTCAAGAGAAGATAACTATATCAACAAATCGAGAACAATGCTGAGATATCAAAACTGCAGAAATCTTCTCTGAATACCAAGAGTAACCCCTAAGGCCAGAGAACCATCAACAACAATTCAAATTCTCTAGCACAAAGTGCACATAGAAGAATAAGACATTCTAAACGACAATAAGGACAATAAAAATAATAAAAAAAAACCTTGAAGTCGATAACACAGTATAAAACAACTCATATCGTTAAACCGTAAACTAGTTAGGAACTTAAGTTAAGGAAGGGAGACACCACAACACAACACGTCCAGGGCATTGGTATCCGATTTCCGGCTACCGATGGTCGGAGTTCCAGGTGTGCAGCGTAATACACACAAAAAGCATCAATACATACACACCTACACACACACACACACACACACACACACACACACACACGCACGCACACGCACACATATACATAAACAAGCGCAAATACAATAAGGGGAAATTACACACACAAGAACTGTCTCGAATACTTCGGTTTCGGGCTCCCGGGGACTGAAACCTCGAAGGGGGCAACACAACACAACAAACGCCGGACCTGGGATCCGATTGCCGGCTGCCGATGGTGGAGTCTTAGGTTACTATGCAACACACAAGAGCACATTAAATAAAACAACACAATCAAGGGCAGACTTGCAACCTTCAAGGGTGGAGTAAATTGGTAGTATCCGGCTGCCGACGGCCGCGGGGCACGGACACTCTCGAGATACAACACAACAAACACAACACAAGAGCAGATAACGTCAAAACATAACATAACACAACTAGAAGTAGGGAGAGCAGGCGGTTTCCGGCTGCCGATGGCCACTGATCAAACCATTTCTGGTCACGAGAGGGGAGCACCTGATTTCCGGCTGCCGATGGTCAGGCTACCTGTTAGACAAACACACTCCAACACAACACAAAACACATTCAAACCTACACATCTTAAACAATCAAAACGCAAACGAAAAGGTAGCTTCAAGGCATGGGGAACATTGTAAACAGTAGGGTTTAAATGGTGGTAAGATGGTTTTAGGGTAGTACTAAGTTAGGTTAAGAAACATGTGAGGCATCAAACGCCACTACAGTGTTACTTTGAGGTAAATTTAGTAGTTACTTTATTTGCTGCACAGATGGCGCAATATATTGCACAGAATTTACAAAAGGAAACAATATAATTTATATTTCTAATCAACAATGTAAGTTATATAACTCTGTTTACCTTCTAAATTAATGCATATTGACAGGTTGGATTATTGAATACGATATGTCTCAGGGTTAGACGTGGGTGTGGTTGCAGCTTTAGTTCATATTCTGGTAGTGCAGCTCGCAGGTTTATCTACAATGAAAACGGGAAGACAGGATTAGAAGTACGATAAGAGAGTTGAAATAGCAATAGACAGGTAAACATTCCACTACATAGTCTATAATGCCCACCCCATATCAGTAGTGAAAGATAAGAAAGTCACGCCTGGAATGAATATCAAGGCGTACTTACAAAAACTTGACCACCACCCTTGTTCGTACGCGTCCTAATTCATCGGAAAATGTCATGTCCGTTCTACGACCCGTAAGAAGCGTTTTTACCAAAAAATTACTCGTTAATAAGGGCTATTTCCCCATAAGCATTCCAGGAAACACCAAGACCACATTAATTAAGCGTAACACCATAAATAATATTAATGCAGTAATCCCATAAAATTAACTATTAATTAAAAGAATTTGCGGAGCGGTTCTTAACGCGTGACATTTGTATTTTGTGGGGAAGAGGGACTTATACCTCCATACATATAATGGCACTTTAAGTAAGAATCAGCAATTATTTAATTATAAACATTCAGGTACTACACTGACAATTGAAAATGCTTATGGTCTATTCGAAGGAAGATTTCGCATGCTTAAAGGTTTTGAAAATGCAAATATTTTCTTCATAGCTAAGTATGTGGTAGCTGCCACTGTATTGTATAATATATTTGACGTTCAACGGTGAGGTAGATATAGTATAAGAAAAAACCTTAGTGTGAGTTTGATGAAGCAACGATACAAAATTTAAGTGGTATTGTACCCAGGTACCAACAAACGAGAAGAAATGTTCGAAACACTAGTTTATTTGTAAATATATATTTTACAAACAAGAATATTTCTTAGTCTGAGTATAGTATTAAGTATAAGGCTGATTAGTTTATATATTTAGTTCATTAGTTAGTTTATTATTTTGGTATTTTAATGTAACCTACCTGGTCGCAGTTACAAATCTGTACTCTAACCTACCTGCCGACGCACAAACGTCCTCTTTTGACAATACCTGGCTGTGATCGGGTCGTCTAGTGGCTGTGGATAATGACACCTACGTTGTGAGACTAAAACTTAACCAAAATATACACACTAAGATGGCGTTACGGCGGGAAGGTTTAAAATAAAATTACAATAGTTAACGACTCTATTTTAATTATTATATGATACCCTCAAAATTAGCTACCATCAATTATACATGCATTACATGAGCAAACAGTGCCGGACTCTCTGGATTAGCGCTGAGGAAAGAGAATCGGCAGATAAAACCTCAACAACTCTGCGCTTGTAACTGCATAAATACACCTCTCCAAAGATGGGGTGGCGAACAAGCAACCTGTGTACTTTTAATATTACGGGTGTTAACTGTAACTCAGACGTTCTACATATGAGACTGAAGAAATGTTAGTGTAGTCTAGCTAATCTTTTCTAGAAGGTACCGAGGACGGCTGAGCCATTACTACCCGGGACCTTGACGACCAATATTCCAGCCCGCACGGCCATAAATGTTAGTAAATTCAACAAAGACTCAAACATACACGTTTATCGTACATACCATTAACAGTTTCCAGCCCGCTTGACAATATGTTTCACAATGGCTAACCTACATTCTATCGTTGCATAAACATTACTACAAATACATTGACAAAATAAACATTAATAAACAAACATGAACGTATGCTATGATAGTACCAAACAAAGGGCACAAATTGACGACGATCTCCTACATAGTCATAAAGCAAACGCGTTAATACGGGGGTCATAACAGAGGATCGCAATAATCACATCTTAGCAAGAATAATAAATTTCAATATTAGTTAACGATAGAATTGTAGGTTACAATACACTTCACATCCTTCAAACTAACTTATAGTTAGGTTTGAAAATCGAGATACGAATCATGCAGTTATAAACGAACAGCTAAAACTGAAATAATCATTTACATAATCATAACAAATCATTAAAACATCGAAAACAAATTATAAAATATGCTTGTAACAAATACATACCAAAATTCTACAGAAACAATCCAAGCCCAGATTCAGGCGCTAAATCTTTATATAAATGCATGTTAATTAAATACATTCGATCTAGTAAGTACAAGTTAAGAATTATTCATTATGATTGCATCGGCTAAAACGTGCTTTTAAAAATTAAACACATCGTGGCATTAAATTTACAAGCAACAAATATACATATCAACCTTGTGGTTAATTCAATTACTATCTTAAAACACAACCAACTAACATTAAATAATTAATCAAGCTGCGACGCAATCAGATAACTTCGAAATATCATATAATTAAAAACATTACCTTTAATAATACCGCCAAGTGAAGCGTTCGACATTCTATTTTAAAACGTAATGCAAATTTAAAGACGCAGGTTAAGATTTGTAAAACGATATCGATCGTACCTGCAACCGGTAAATTATGACGTCACGGAGTGCGTTCGGAAACCTGGAAGTGGTTATCATGCTGCTCAAAAATACTCTCAAATATTTGCAATGTTTGCAATAGTTATCAAGCAATGAAAATTGACTTGAAGGAAATAGTTCCGATCAATACAGTATGTACATCTGTAGGTGTTTATTAAATTATATACAATTTTAAAATTAGAGTTATTATACTTTAGCATCTAATATTTCTTAAACATTTTAAAATATATACTAATTTACAGAATACATATATCTTATATAAAGTTATCTTATTTACCATCATTCATTATTGTTGTACAAAATCAAATTGCTGTATTTGTATGCTTTTTACCTGGTTTTCTGAAGCCCTCACTTTAAGTTCCTTCAATGCCACTATCATCTGCTACATCTTCAATTTGAAGTACTTTAGTGGTGGCTATTTCATATACAACAATTTTGTATGTGAAACCTATGACAGTATATGGCACTTCTAAACAATATTGGATTTTTTTAGAAATTAAGAAAAACAATCATTAAACTTTACATATTAACTTTGTATACCCCCATCTTAAAATAGTAAATGCCATTCCGACGAAAAACAAAATATAATAGGAACTTCCTATCTTATCATAACAAAAATATTAGCAAAAGCATAAAACTATTTTGTGACATGATCCTACATTCGTAGTTAGCCATCCATCTTAGTAATTAGGATAGGTGGGTACTTCACTAAGGAAAGGAAAAAGAAAAATTTTAGTTTGTCTGAGTTTTTACGTGGTAAATAGAACACTCCAACACTTTTAACTTGTCACGGGTGTTTGAAGCATTAAGTTTTAAATTTACAATTGCCCAAAAGAAGCAAGAATCTCGTAACAAAATCAAGATGCACCCGCTAACTACAGTGGTGTGGGAGTGGGGCCCTATAGCGGCGATAGATAGCAGAAAATTGAACAAAATTGAGTAACGATCAAAATTTTACGTAGGTGCAATTTTAGATTATGTTATTACTAGCACTTATCCTGTTAGGTTTTCAATCCGGCAAGTTTAAAAGGCGTCAATCACGTCTAGTTTGATAGGGTTTCCTCTGGACGACCCCAGGGGATTGTAATAACGTAGTATTCTCGTGGTGAAACGGATTTCCTTACAAAGGACTACCTGTCAGTTAAAGCAAATCAAACAACTTCAAATCATCTTGCCTAAATATATTCTAAAATAACATTATTTGAGCATTTCGGTAAACGAATAGGCATGAAACAAGTTTTTAAATGAACTTACATTAATATTCGGGTTGGTGACCTAAAGATATTCCTATAACAAAATACTTACAATAAACAAAAATAAGAAAATTCATAATCAGTTCATTCTTAATGCTTCTAATCTTTAAGGTTAAATAATGATCAATTATCAATTATCAATTAATTATCATTAAACTCACAATGTCCAAACCTTATATCCATATTAATGATATAAATGAATACATTGTCGTGTATAATAATATCTGGTTGACAATTTAATCTGCGGGTCTCATTAGCTCATCGGTTCCTTTGCTTGTATTTAACAACATTGTAAAAACTAGATTTTTTATTGCGTCTTGCATGCATTGTAACTTATATCTATAATTAGATCGGTGGATTAATGAAGAGAATATTTTAATGAACGACATACAAAAGGTTTCTTTGTATTTTATAAAAAATGTATTAAAATGTGTTTTCAGTTTTAGTTGGTTCTAACATAATGAATCCGAGTTTCATCTTAATATGTATTGTACAGAAATAAAACGATGCTTTTGTGATTTCTAAATTCATGATTTTTATAGAACACCTATTTGTTGCACTAGTTTATTAAACACTATTATACTGAAATAAAAATTATACAGAGTGATTCCATAATAAGTTGTCCGTTTTAAATTACATTTTCCCCCTTTTTTATTTCCCTTAACGTCCAAACGTTACAGACTAGGACAGATTATTTCGCTTTACTGGCAAATAAAGCGCAGTAACTATTCTGTTGTATAACCTCACTTCTGACAACGTTGAATTTTTAGCTGTCGAACATAATGGTCCGTTTTAAACGAAACTGCACTTAAAATACCAGAACCGATAAAATGATTTGCGTGCTTCACTGAGAAGAATCGAACTCTATGTTTAACCAAATTCGTGGGGTCTTTGCCGAAGAACCAGACTAAGACAGGTCTCCGAAAGACGGCAGCAGCTCTTTCGGTACTTAGAGTGGCAGGGACCGTAGAGATCGGTATGGCATTCTAAGACACACTACTGTGATGTAAAAGACAACGAGAAACCACCACATTTCCTCCAAAGTAGACAATCTTCAAAAACGTTTTTTAAAATGATGGCATCCTCTGGGACAGAAAATACTTGAGTTAAAATAGTCCACCATTCGGATACCCGGGAGGAGACTATTTCGTACGATGTGATCGGCCAGTTTGAAAGAAGAACGAGGAACATTTTGCAAATCGGGGCGTGCAATGTTAGAAGAATGAAGCAATTAGGTAAGCTAGAGAATTTGAAAATTAAAATGGACGGGTTAGCACTAGACATAGTTGGGATTAACGAAGTTTGGTAGCCACAGGCAGGGGATGTTTGGAGTGGAGACTTGAGGGTAATTTATACAGTATCGGAGAAAGGAAATGCGGGCGTGGAGATGGTTATGTGGTAAAAGGTAGGGCATTGTGTAGAAAACTACTTACAAAACAACGAAAGAGTGCTCATGGTTAGATTAGAATCTAAACCGGTAAATACGGTAATAATACATGTAAATATGTTCACCTCTAGCTACAGTGGATCAGGAGGTAGAAACAATCTACAAAGATATATGCTAGAGGACAATATGTGGAAAATACCAGGAGCCGTATAAAGATATCAAATAGATGACGTTCTTGTTACACAACGGTATAGGAATCAAGTAAAAGACTGTAGAAGTAATCCGGAAGCAAATATAGGCACTGTCCACAACATAATTATGAAAGACGCGTTTAAATTTAAGAATTTGAAAAAATGAAATGGAAAAAGGCACTTTGAATTCGAGGAGCTAAAAGATAAAAATACCCACAAACAATTTTAATAAAAGTCAGAATTGTTGAAAGACATTGGGAAAGTTTGTGATAAAAGGAAGTAGAAGTAGAATGGAACATTATTAAATCCACCTTATTCATTGCCGCTAAAGATATTCTAGGATACAGACAAAAGAAAATAAAAAACCATGGATTACAAAGGATATTCTGAATTTAATAAAAAAATGGCGAAAATACAAAAAACAGACCAGATGAAGCAGAGAAATAGAGATAGAAAGCCATAAAATGAGAAATTATTCGCAAATACAATGGATTGAAGACATGTGCAAAGAGGTACAAATTAAGATGGAAATTAGAAAGACATACGAAACATAATAATTAGAATTAATTTTAGGGATACAAAACCTTATAGAAGAAATACAGGCGGCGAGGAGAAGACGTCATTTTCGAAAATGTAGAGAAAGTGGATAGATGGCAAAAATATATAGGGAACTTATATGCAGGATCTGAACTAGAATCACTAGAGCAGGAAACAGAAATTGAAAAGAATGACATGGGATATCCTATACCTAGAGAGGAGTTTGAACTAGCATTAGAGAGCCTGAAAAATAATAAGGCGCCGGGTCCAGATGAAGTGCAAGCAGAAACTCTAAAAGCGTTTAGACAGGCAGTAACAGAACATTTCTTCCAACTTGTCTGTATGAGACAGGCGAGGTATCCAAAGATTTCAAACGTAGCACCATAGTCACTATACCAAAAAGGAGATGTGCGGATACATGTGAAAATTACGAACAATAAGTTTAACAGCACACGTGTGAGAAAATATTAACTGAAATTGTACTAACAGGGATGAAAAAACGGTCTGAAGAAATACTAGAAACAGATCAATTGGGGTTTAGGCGAAATACGAGAACACAGAAGGTCATTTTAGCTTTAAGGGTGATAATGGAGAAAAAGGACAAAGCGTGTATGTAGGGTTTGTAGAACTGGACAGCATTCAACAATGTAAAAATGCGAAAAATGTTCGAAATATTCAAAAAGATTGGAATGAGTTATAGGGATGGATGGATAGTACATATCTTATACAACGAGCAAGCAGCTGTAATAGAATTAGAGCAGGAACGTAGAGAAGTAAATATTGGGAAATGAGTGAAACAGGAATGTGTCCTATTTCTGTTAATCTTTAACTTGTATATCGAAGAGGCTATGAATATTGTCAAATATAAAAGGACATTTGGAATTATTATGCAAGAATAAACGATAATATGTTTAGATTTTCAGACGATATGGCAGTATTAGCATCTACCAAGGAAGAGTTAGAAGCAGCTCTTAATGAAATAGAAACAGTACTAACACAGAGATACCTTATGAAAATTAACAAAAATAAAACTAAAGTAATAATATGTAAAGAAGGGGAAAATATGTCAAACGTTATAATACAAACAGAAAATCAGAATTTATGTCAGGGATTTCTGCTACCTAGGAAGCCAAATAACGCAAGATGGGAAAAGTGCAAAAGATATAAAACAAAGATTAGTACAACGTCGTACTGCATTTAACAAGAAAAAGCAGCAAACATGGAAAAAAGGAAAAGACTGCTGAAAGCATATGTGTGGAACACATGAATATTGTGCGACTGTGGAACGTGGATATTAAGAGAAACTGACAGGAAAAGCATTGAAGCCCTTGAAATGTGGTGATACAAACGTATGATAAAGATATCATAGACAGACCCAGTTAAGAACAAAGAGGAACTAGAAACGGTAGAGGAAGAAAGAAATATGTGGAAAATAGTAAAAGAATAGGAGAGGTTGGATAGCAGGACATGTTGTAAGGCATGAGGAATAGTGCGGGATATATTAGAAGCCGAGAAAGGAAAAAAGAGAAGTAAAGATAGATCTAGATTAGACGATTGCACACCGATGGCGATAGACGTAGGCTGTAGGAATTTCAAGGAATTTCAGGTTAGCTTAAAATAGGAAACAATGAAAGTACGCATCCAACCAGTTCCAGGACTAAAAACCTTTAATGATGATGATCAAACATATCGGTAACGTAACAATTACAAACAATATTTTTTCGTTAACACTTATATTAGTTTATACGGTATACATTTACCTTATAATTATAAGCGTAACGAAAGTTTTATGAAAAAATATGCACACGCAAAGTATAATACATAAGTAATGTTCCAGGAATTTCCTGCCAATTATCTCAAACTTAGTTGGGATGACTTATTGTTCATGCACAACTCCATTTTAAATCCGGAAATTCTTTTGATTTCAAAACCAACTTCAGAGTAACATCTTTCACTTGTAATACGGAAAACTACCTGCAATACAGTCTAAAACTAAAAGCAAAGATCCCACATTTAAAACGTTATATTTGTCATCTCTTTGTGTTAAAGTTGAGTCGTTACTGTAACACAAATATCTAACAAAATTATTAATTTTCTTCTTCAACAAATTAACACTCTAGTTTACTGGACTGTAGAATATAAGATAACGTTCCGGATTAATTTCAACAAACTTCAATGAAACGTAATTATAATAACTAATTAATAAATCGACGTTCCAATTAAGTAAGAGCACTTAATTAACTTACTAATCGGATCTGAGCGCTCTAGTTCCATCTCCGGCAGCGCGAAGAGCCCAAGGGATCAACAAAACACTATCACGGTTCTCAAACTTTTTTAAAAGCTTATTACAGAATTCCCTCCGGCAAAGCTTTTATTTTTTCCCATGTTCTTAACACTCCTTAAAACCATATTATACTTTTTCCTGAAAATTTCTGAAACTTTCATTGTATGTAAGTTATGAACTTGTTCGATAAATTTTTGCTAAATATTGATTGTGGCTGATAGAATCTATCCAATATATAGATACCTATGAATATATAAATGTAGTGGGATTTACATCCAATACATGAGGTTAGAAGAATTGCAAACAATACCAACATGAAGTTATTCAATATAGAAAATACCGACAAGGCATTCAGAACGTTGGAAAATATATATGTAGCTCGAAAAGACTGTGGGAATTAAAAATCTGCTGTTATCTCGGCGCGAGAAGGAAAGATAGGTTTTTTTCTTTAAGCTTGAGGAAGAAAAAGAAGAGCTACTTAAGAATTTAAAATTCTTTTAGGTGGAAATCCTGCGAGTGTAGCACTTACAGAGGATGGAGTCGGATCTATGAAATGGCATTTTAAGTTGGATTAGGTTCAAATTTAAAACACTGCCAATAATACGCAGCCAAAAGGAACGAATACCGAAGCGATTTTACGCCTTTTTATTTCTTTAAAAGAGTTTTTCTCATCCTTAATCATCCTTACCCACGGTTTTATATTTAAGGGATAACTGAATATTTTACTTCGTTGTATATTAAGCAAAACTGGCCATTAAAATGTAAATTTTTGTTATATACAGGTATACTATAATAAGCTATCATAAAAACTGACAAACAATTAATTACCCAGAAATGGACTGAATTGAGATAAAATTAATAATTTAACAGTAGCTTTTAAGTTTCGACTTCTACTATACACCCAAATAATGATTAATGTTTGTTAATAATAATTAGTTAATTAATTCTTTTGGACCTTAACTGTGTTGATCTGAAAAATGCGGTGAATGAGATTTCGTGAATATAAATTCCAATATAGCTTTTTATCTGTGCGTAGGACAATTAGGGTTACAAATCATATAGTTTATTTGGGGTAAAATTTAAAAAAATTAAACAAAATACGATGGTTGACATTAAAAAAAACAATTTGCATAAACCTTGAAAAATACTACAACAAAACAATTTTAAAGTTACTAATCAATAATAATAATAATAAAAATAATGATATTCATAATAATAATAACATCCATAATAACACAAAAACTAGTCATACATGCAACACATACAAAATACTACACAAAGAATAAAACAGAACGCAACAAAGAAACACAAGGATGTAAAGAGCAATTAATAATAGATGCAGAAATAATACACCAACCTAAAACACTATGCATACATAGACTACCCCAAGGCATACGACAGCATACCACACTCATGGTTAATACACATACTTACAGATGTACAAAGCAAATACAACACTAATAATATTCCTAGTTACTATAATGAAAAATTGGAACACCACACTAATCATGAAACAAACACAGGTAACTTAAAACGAAACCAATAAAGATCAAAAGAGACAGACACCAGAGGGATTCCCTAAGTGCCTTCTGGTTTTGCTTAACACTAAACCCACTATCGAGCGCACTAAACAATACAAAATATGGATACAAGATCACAGGTACACACCCACATAAAATAGCTCACCTTCTATATATGGACGGCCTCAAACGTAAGGCAACGACCTAAATATGACTTCAGAACAGATAAATGTAAGAAAAACAGTATAATAAAAGGCAAACTGACAAAACAAGACAACTACACGCTAAACAACAAAGATCACATACAAGCAATGAACACCACAGATACATATCCATACCTAGGATAAAAGCAAAAACTAGGAACAGAAATACAGACAAAGACTCACTAAAATACTCAAAACAGTAAGAAACAAAACAACAGCAATAAACATATACGCATTACCCACACTAATCTACTTTTTCGGCATAATAAGGTGGAGAAATACCGACCTAGACGCACTCAACACACTCACACGACCAAATGTTACAAATACAGAATACACCACATCCACTCAGCCATAGAAAGATTCACGCTCAATAGAAAAGATGGTAAAGGAGGATTCATCGATATAAGAAACATGTGCATCAAATAAATAGATAATTTAAGAAACTACTTCATAAAAAGAGCAAAAATGAGTAACATACATAAAGTGATCATATACGCAAACACATCATTCACACCACTACAACATAGCAACAGTATTTTCAACCTCATAGAAGAAATCACAACAACACACACACAAAGCAAGAAAACTGGAAGAAAAACACTGCACAGGAAACATCCACACTACGTTACGCAACCACATTCGACCAAGAAGCATCAAACACATGATTCAAGAAAGGCAACACATTCAGTGAAACAGAGGGATCCTTGATAGCGATACAAGACCAGACAATCAACACACTATTATAGTATACACATCATCAAAGACCCCAACACAACCACAGACAAAAATATAGACTATACAAACAACAAATAGAAACAATAGAGCACATCACAAGCGGATGTCTAATACTAGCAAACACAAAATACATTGAACGACATGAAAACGCTGCAAAAATAATACATCAACAACTAGCCCTACAACACATACTACAAGGTAGTACATGCCAGTATACAAGTACACATCGCAAAACATACTTGAAAACACAGAACACCAGCTATACTGGAACAAAAGCACAATAACCGACAAAACAACACCACATAACAAATCGGACATTACTCATCCATAAACAAAAGAAAACACATAAATTATAGAAATATCCATCCCTAACACAGCCAATCTACAGAAGAAGACAGGAAAAGAAATAGAAAAGTACATATGGCACCAAGATAAAGTAGAAATAATACCGATCATATTATCAAGTACAGGAGTCATACCAAATAACCTACACCAAAACATCCAAAAACTACAACTACATGCAAATACATTAACACACATACAAAAATCAGTCATACTGGACATATGTACAACCACCAGAAAATTTTTAAATGCATAATAAGATAAAGAGAAAGCACATTTGACAACAGTCCACGTGCTTATCTACCAAAACCAGATAAAATATCTGAGACAAAAGCAAATAATAATAATAACAATAAATAATCTTTCGGAGACTTGTTTCCTCCCAAACAGGTACGGGCATGGCAAACCCGAGGTACACGAGCTCAGCAATTCTCTGCCCCACCATTACCTTCCATCAACACCCAGCTATCCAACCAATCCCTTCCTTTCCCTCCACATCACACAGAAAAAGCTCTAACCAAGCCGTGAAACAATCCGTGACGAAGACTGCATGACACCGGAGGTAAGAACGGTGTCATAAGCGGCGACACTCTAAAGTAATTAGCCGTACATGGGCAATGCGATTCTGCTCAGGCAGACTATTATTACCGCGGTACTTACTAGAATACGATGAAATTAAACAATATAAAAACAAAAACCATACGACAGCAAGGTATGGGATGTCGTATGGGAAACACATCTGATCAAAAAAACACAAGAACCGCAGTAATAGTTAACAACCCGAATAGAGGTGTTTTGCGGGACATGTTGTTCGCAATCACATTAAGTGGAATACAAATAGCGAATGAAATAGTTAGACGAAATCAACCGACACCTCATTTTATGGCAGTACTAAGCAACTCACTCTGAGACAAACTTTACAAATTATAGACCTCTACTATACAAAGCATTCACAAACACATATCCAGTACTGCAATTGATCACAGAACCAAGTACGAGCAATAACAAGACGCAACAGAATACTAGAACTAGAACTGGATCACATAAAAAAAACAAGTACAAGTACAACAAAAACTACGAAGCAACAAACAAACAGAAACATACACCAAAAAGGAAACAGACAAAGGAAACGAAACACAAGAACACATAATAACCAGTAATGAAAACAAATAAACACCCAACTTCCACACGAAATAGCACAAGATACAAACAAAGAATACACAGAAATAGAAGAAAAATTTGAAATAACATACATTGAAAAAGTCACAAACAATGACCTCGAACTGTATAATACTATATAACACAACAATTGCACACATCAACACAATAATAAAAAACAAAGTATAAAACGACACAACTATGGAAGAACTACAACAACTAATCTACACAGGGGCACTCCCTACAACAAGAATCCACAGAAAACAAAAACAATCAACAGACAACAAACAAAAAACAAACAATACCACCGTGGCAACACAGAATACAAACAAAAACACTAAAACTGAGAAAAGACATAGGACAACTAACATAGTACATAAAAGAAGAAATATCAGAAAAGAAACGAAAAGCAATAGGAGAAATTCCGAAAAAAAAAGAAATATAGCAACTAGATGAAAAGAAACAAAAAGTAAAAGCACCAGCCAAAAAACTCAAAAGACGGCAAAAAAGTAATAACAGGAAAGAGGAAAACAAAACATTAATCCAAAACCAAAGGAAGTTCTACCAAACTATAGACAAAACCGAAATCACAATAAACAACCCACCACACATAACAGTAACCGCACACTTTTGGAACAATCTATGGCGTAACCCAACACAACATACCAGCATGCACAATGGGTCCAAACAGAATCAGATAAATAGAACACAACAAAAGAAATGCAAAAAATATGCATCACACACAAAGAAATGAGCCAAACTATGAAAAATTACACAACTGAAAAGCACCAGGCAATGAAAAAATAGCAAACTTCTGGTTAGAAAAATTTACAACGACACACACCTAGCAAAAATTATTCAACAAATATATCACACAAATACACGCAACACACACATTAATAGAAGGAATAACATATCTCTAACTAAAGGATGAAAAAGACACAGAAAATTCACCAAAATAACGCCCAATAGCATGCCTACCAACAATATATAAAATACTAACATCCATAACAACACAAAAACTAGTCACACATGTAACATAAAACAACATGGAATGAAGAACAAAAGGGATACAATAAAGAAGTATTAGGATGTAAAGAACAATTGATAATAGACACAAAAATAACACACCAAGCGAAAATTAATAAAAGAGCTTTACACTACGCATACTTAGACTACCAAAAAAAAAACGACAGCATACCATATTCAAGGCTAATAAACATACTACAAATGTTTAAAGCAAATAACGCTATAATAAAATTCCTATATATAATACTGAAAAATTGGGACACAACACTAATCATAAAAACAAGCACATCATCATCATTAGGTCTTCAGTCCTGAAAATGGTTAGACGCGTACCCTCATTGTTTCCTATACTGTGCTAACCTACACATTTTCTTGAAATTTCTACAGTCAGCATCTTTCACTATCTGTGTGCAATAATCTGATCTAGGTCTACCTCTACCTCCTTTTTCCTATCTTTGCTTGTAATATATCCTACACTATTCCCAAAAATGCCCTAGAATGTATCCTGCCCTTCTGTTTCTTCTATTTTTTTTCCCACAGATATCTTTATTCCCTTACTATTTCTATAACCTCTTTGTTATTGATTTTGTCTGTCCATGCTATCAAACATGAACACCTTAACAAACCTCCAGGCGGACGTCTGGAGGATAGCGCATACGGCGCTCGAGTTTCGACGATTAAAGTTCTGTTGGGTTAGGTCGCACGATGGTAACGTAGGGAATGATAGGGCTGATGAATTAGCTAAAGAGGCCGCGACGGGCGACTTTCGTATATCACACTCGTCGATACCGAGGTCTCTAATTAAAAGAAAGCTGCGCGAAAAGTCAATCAGACAATGGGAAGAGAGGTGGAACAACGCTGCCACGCGCAGGTTGACCCACAAATTCATACCGAGCTTAGAAGCTAGAGGTAATATCGAGGTAAAACTCGATCATAAAATGGTGCAACTGATAACAGGACACGGCGCCCTAAAAGCGTATTTACAAAGATTCGGTTTAACCGACAACGACCGCTGCGAATGCGGTGAGGGCGCTGAAAGCGCAGAGCTCTTCGACTGCCCGCTTGAAGCGGCAAATCGAGGGTTAGCTGATAGCAAATTAGTTATCCTAGGTCTAGCATGGCCAAAGAGCCTAGAGGAAGTTGGGGAAGTGGCTAACCAGAAGGCGTTCTGGACAGCCTTTAAAGAGTTCGCGGGAAGGGTCGCGAGATTAGACGGCGATAACCGCGCGTAAAACGGAAGGGGGGTGGGGGAGGACTAGAAATTTTAGATTTTGACCTGGCGTTAAATGATATGAGTTTGATAACCGAAACCTGTATTTAAATAATTAAAAAAAAAGTTAAAAAAAAAAAAATAAAGAACAAAAATTAAAAAAAAAACAAAAAAAAAATAATATTTATAAAAGTCCATATGCACGACAACCCCCGCACCACTAATACAATCACTATAACCACTATATTACCTTATACTCGCGGAAATCGGGAATAAATAAAAAAACTTAAAACCTAATCCGGGTAAATAAATAAATAAGAACATATAAATCAAAAACCTCATTAAATTAAATCGGTGAAATAAAGAAAAAAATTAAATAATAAATAAAATGGAGTGAAACCGCGCATCCCTCCAGGACTTAAAAGTGAAGTGATACTGATTGTGTCGACCTCCCCCCCAGGACGATTAGTGCATACCTACCAGAACTTTAACAGTGCATCCATTTCCCCCTAGCAGTAAGTTTAAAGTTATGCAAACTACCAGATCTTCGGATGCTGGAGAAATATATTAACGAGGTAAGAACAAAATTGTGGCGGTTGTGCTCGCATAAGCATTGATTGATGATAACTAGTAGATTTGAAATAATTTAACGAGCACGTTTCGTGCGTAATGGCGCTAGCCGGTATAATGCTTATGCGAGTTCACCTGATAATTTGGGTTATGCTTTTTGCAATTTTATGCACTGCTCAACGCTGATTGCTTATAGATGTTTATTTATATATTTACATAAATATATATATCTATTTTTATATTTATATTTTTGCCTGCTTTTATTGTTTGTGGCTTGATATTAGTTGTTTGACGTTCTGCTGTCATTTTTGGTGGCAGCTTATATATAGGAAGGAAGATTGTCTGAGAAGATTGTAATTACAAGATGAATCAGTTAGGGAATGATAGGGAAAGCAAGGGACGGACTTAGGCTAACAAATTACTTAGACCAGGGAAGACGAATTTGTACATTTATAGAGCAGGTATAGCTGGATTCATTATTACTATATTTGGCGTATTCTTAGAAAATTTTAATCCATTTTAAATTAGCTAGCTACATTTGGATAGTTTTAAGTCGACCCTTCAGGTCGCACCGGTAAGCAGAGCTGGCAGCTGCTATCCGGCATTGCAGATCCCTTCTCATTCATTTTGTTTGTATCTTGTTGATCGTGCACACTCCAAATCAACGCTAGGGATACCATCAATGAAACCCTATTTTTAGTTTTTGTTTCAGTTGTTAGATTTTTATTTAGGATGTGATAATTTTGAAGTTAGAATAATTAGGAACACGTTTATATTTTCGCGTTTAAACCCAATGTAGTACCTTCGGGCGGAGCATTGGGGACGTGGCCGCAAGCACAGCAGCCCTCAATTAAATTATAATGTCCATGCTATCATCCTCATACATCTGAAGTACAACATTCCAAAAGGCTTCTACCGTTTTTCTGTCTGCTTTTCCTACTGCCCCTATTTCCTAGACATACTGTGCTGTGCTCCACACATATGCTTTCAACAATTTTCTCCTTGTTTCTATGTTTGTGCTCTTCGAAAATGGCCGCTGCTCTTTCTTGATAAATGCAGTTCAGTTCCACCTTCTATTCTTTATAAATATACACCTTATTTCCCAGATATTCAGTAGTATGCCAAGGGGGTTAAGCAGCCTGCGGCAACCAAGATCCCCCAACATTTGACTATTTACCAAATTAATGGTTTTCCAATATATCCTTTCGCACAATCAACATTAGTTGAAAATGTTTTTCAAAACCAACACCTGCAGTTGTTTATAATAATCATCAGATTTAAGTGCAATATATGAAGAGTTTTTGCCGTTTTTTATAGAAAACGTGAGTAGAAATTGGGTAATTAATTTAAATTAAATATTTATAATGATAAGGTTTTAATCTGGACAATTCAAATCTGTGTCGACAATAATACTCCTGGTATATTTCTGGACATTTCAAGTCTGCGTCGACAATTCAAAGTTGTGCCGAAAAGAAGTTCTAATTCTAAGTGGATTCTAAGGGGACAATTCTAATCGAATTTTGGTACAATTCTGGTACAATTCTAATCTGCGTCGAAAGCATTTAAGGGAAGAGATTCAAGGCATATGCAGACAAATATAAAATAAAGAAGTACGAGGTGATTTTTGGAAAACAAGGGGTAACTGTACTCAAATATTGCTTCAACTAAGCAGAGCATTGGTATACGAATGAAGACAGCGAGGGGGTGTTGATCCATAACACAAACAACATATCACAGGTAAGATCTATTTAATTTTAAGATATTTTTCAATTTAAATTTTAATACTGAATTTATTCAATTTATCCAAACTTGTAATGAAGTCAACAAGAAACATTGCATACGTAAAACTTGCGTAATAAATCATAAAGAGGTCTAGAACGTTCCAGATTTTTTTGTAAGGAGGTAGTTTTTGGTGACTTTATATTGAATTAAGAGTATATAAATTTTGGGATAAATGATACATATGATATTAATTGATTGAAGGGTGTATTTAAAGAATTTCAAAAATTGTAAATAATATTTCTTTTCATTATATGAAATTAATTGACTTCGTTTTATCAATTCAAATAGGTAATCATAAAGGAATGAAAAGAGAAAATTGATCATCGTAACGTTGTGCACTCTGTGTAGATTAAAAAGGGCTAGCCGTAGCATAGTAATAAAATTAGCAAGATTGAAGTGAGAACACAAAGCGGTGGCGTTAAGTAAAAACGTTCATTACACCGAGTACGGCGTTATCATATCAATATATATATATATATATATATTGTAATGTAAGGGGGGGGGGGGTACAAGGCTTCTAAGGGTAGATTTGTGTTAAAAGGGGTGTATGCCAAACAACATGATTCATATATCAGATCCATAAATTCAAAAACTATATTTTGCCGTACTTTACATATGCTAAAGTATTTACCATTTTAGTTTGAAACGTATGTGCCAAAAGGTAAACCAAGTGACTTGATGACGTTGATAAAATGCACGGTGCTCAAGGTTTTATACTAAGTTGAAATTTAATAAGCCATTGAAGGTACATTTGCCGTCTGAAAACCGGATGCGTCTACGGATGTCTACAATCAACCAAGCATCCAGGTCTTGTGTGAATTATTTTGGCTTTTCATTTAAGTAGAATCAACTTTTGGACGAATTGTAAATTCAAAATTATAAGTGAATAGCAATATCAAATATAATTGGAGAATTGTGAAGTGTTAAGGACCAATGGTAGAATTTAGGAATGTATATAAAGACAATAGTGAAGGTATTTGTGACACAAAAGAAAGGACAAATTGTTATTGGATATTTTTATGTTTTTAAAATGTAATTAAGTAAGCTAGTTTTGTTGTGCTTATTGCCTAGTGAAGTAAACAAGGTGATTCTTTTCCGATTTAAATTTGTATAAAGACGTGTTTTTACAAACCTGCGTAAAAGTTGTGATATATTTTGATAAAATAAATGTGTTTGAATTTAAAATAGTCTGATTTATTAAAGTGAAGGTACAAGAAGCATCGGTGGTATAATAGCGACGATAAAAGAAGAGTATTTAGAGTGGTTATAGTGCGACGGGAAAGCAACGAGTAGTTAATTAGATTTGAAACGAGATTGGAATTGGATTTGGAACGATGTTGGTATAAAGGCAGTAGGATATTCGAGTGGTTATACAAGTGACGGCGAAGCAACGACGATATAAATAATTTTGGGAGTGATTTGGATATAGATAAAAGGCAGTAGGACATAGAGTGGACATCGAAGTTATAGCAGGGCATTGATTGATTTGGAACAGGACGGCAGGATAGATTTGGGATTGATTACAAAAAGGCGGAAGGATTAATTGGAGCACGAAGAGAGAAAATAGGAGAGCAGCAATTACAGGGGAAGATTCAACGAAGAAACAAAGGGAACACGGAAGGATTAACGCAGGGGAAGTAAATACAACGGTTTATCAAAATTCTAAAATTCGGGTTATTCATTTCAGATTTGGGGTCATCAAAATTGTATTAAAACACCTGGAGGCGATACGCAAGTTCAACAGTGATTGTGAGTCCTTGTAAAGACGCATACGGCGACTAAGATCGTGAGCCAGCAGCATTTAAAAAGGGCATCAGCGAAGTATAATTCAGGTGAGTATCGTGCAATATCATAAAACGTCAAACAAAAAGTCAGAAATTGTGTACATTAATTAATTTGGCACAAAGCTACGTTGATCAGTAAAATTTGGCATATACAGTAGTAAATTTTCATATAAAAGTAGTAAAACAAAAGAGTGTGCAGTTTGGTTGGGCAGCGCACATCTACTTACGACTGAACCCACGGTAAGTAGATGAACACCCTGAGATAAAGAGTTCATATAGTCGAGGCATAACAATAGTAAACATTTTAATTAGATAACCAACCAAACTTTGCTAAAGCACATTATATAGAAGTCATTCATTTAATAATAAAAATAGGCGCGACGAGAAAAGTAGGGTATAAATAATTTTATATTTAAATAAATATAATAAAAGTAAAAAAGAGGGTGGGGGAGTCAGAAGAATATATATATATATATATATATATATATATATATATATATATATATATATATATATATATATATATATATATATTATAAGTAGTTTTTACACAAGGTAAGTTGATAAATACTAACGTATTGAAATTAATAAGATGAAATAATAACTAAGACTTTTTAAGTAAAGCCCAAATGATCATTTCAAATCGAGCTAGTAATTGAAAGAAGGAAAATATAAGGCCTTGGACAGGATTTGAACCTGCATCTCAGTTGGGCTTTACTTAAAAAGTCTTAGTTATTATTTCATCTTATTAATTTCAATATATATATATATATATATATATATATATATATATATATATATATATAATAAGATGTATCTGTAAACAAAATAATAAGAGCTTATTGGCGAACCGGTCTAATAGTTGTATAACCATTAACAAAACAATAGCTTTATTACTTCAACTTTATGGAGTAGCCCTGTCGAAGACTCACAGGTTACCGATCTTTTGACCGAATGGGACCTTAGTGTGATAAACACTAATGATTCACCTACGTTTGAGTTGCATAGAAGCAGCAGTATTACTGTTAATAAGGTCATTTAGGAATAGTTAGGACCAATAGTATAGCGACTTCATATAAATTTAAAGGCTTTGTTTGTCGCATTGTCGCAAGCTCGGTGGGAAATTAAAAACTGAGCTAGCCAAGGTAATGAAAATTATATATTAAATATCAAAAATTTTAACCTTTTTAATTCACAAAAAAGTCGCACCGGTTTATTGCTACCGTATAAATGGTTAAATTTTAGGTAAGCAATGCAATTTCAAACACCCGGTATAGAGAAACAAACAATTTATTTACGCCCAAAATTTATTTCATTTATTTAATTTAAACGAAGAAGTATTGACGTATTTTTATAATTAGGAATTGAAAAGTAATAAGTTCATAAAGAAAACCAGTTTTAAAAACAAATAGAAAGCATAATTAATTTAATTTATTTAATTCAACGGGTAATAACGTCAGAAAACGCACCAGGGAATATAAAATCAATAAATCCAAGGCAAAAGGGTTCGTTATAACAAGCGAGGACGTTAGTATATCGAATACCGTGAAAAGAAGCTCCGAGAATTGTTATTGTAAACGGTCGATAATTAGGAACACCTGCATGTTTTGTAAGGTTACCTTCGTCGAATTTATATGAACATAATAACATGGTTTCAAGGAATATTGTCCAACCGACAGTTGCTTCGCATTAAAACTAACAAAAGTTTCTTAAAGAGCGAAAGGGATGCACGATCAATAATACGCTACAGACAAAGATGGGAGAAGAGCATTCGTTTTCATAGAGCACGTACTCAGTCCACGTGGAGTCATGCAACGCGGGCAGCTATATCGATTTTCTACCACTCAAGTAAGGGTGGAACGCGACATCCAATATGCATAACACGGAGATACAATATTACAGGCGGAGTTTTACGTCGTCATAGGACTATGTCATTGATCGAAATAGTTAGTTTTACAGCGGACGAACACGCGACAGGTGAATGCGGGTTTTCAGATTAGATAGCATGTTCACGAGCTAAATTTCGGGAAGTGTAAAGCGGTTATATCCAAAATTTGTAGAAATGCTATTTTCAATTAAGTATTTTGCGTTAAGAGTGTCCGGGAGGTGACAGTTTTAGCGTATAAATACGGGATGGAAGTTATTAAGACTTTCTTTACTACTCTTGATTTTCGTATCGATTTAACTACGTAAACCAACGTTACAGTAGAGTTTTGTGAGTATTGAAATTTATTTGTAACATAGTAAGATAGTACTGGCTCTTATAACTTGGTGTTTGGGGGGGGGGCTTATAGTTATTAAGGCGAGTAGTGGCGAGTGATTTAAATTAAACTGAGGTCCAACCAATACCTTGTCAAGCTAGTAAATTAATAAAGCAATAAACACAAGTGTAATATACGTGAATTTGGATGCTGGGATGGTGTGTAATTGGTAGCACGGAACTCAGTATAGACTGAGTCAATCATCTATAAATAGGTGGTGGAGCAGAGCGCATAGTCAGTCGAAGCCAAGGGGTTCTGGAAGATTAGAACGCATAGTCACAAAGCCAAGGGGTTCTGGAAGACGGCGTCATCGTAGGAAATGGAATCTTGAAGCATTGTCTAGGTAACACATTTTGAATTGTTGTTAGTTGATAAACTGTTGGAATTATTTGTGACGTGTGAGTGAACTTTGAAGGTTATTTATGGCTTTTTTAACGTATTGGAAAAGATAAGTGTACTTGACTATGATGAGAGTATTTTAAATATTAAAAGAAAAAGGTGCATGTAATGTTTACTAAATTTCATTACGAATTTAAATTAGATTGTTAAGGGTACATGGGTTATTACTTTGTGGTAATTTTATGCTAGGTGAAAAGCATACTTTAATAAACTGGGTTATTATGAGATCACCATACTCCAGTGTGTAATAATAAATATAGGGAATTATTTGGGGCCCATTTACTCCTTTTGTTTTAAATGTGTTTAAAATTAAAATTTTAAAAAACAAGGACTTTACAAAAATCGCACTATTGAGTTGGAACTAGAGCACCAAAAATATACATATCTGTTAATAATTTTGTAAATAGTGGTAAATAAAAATTGTATGATTGTTGTATTATTTTGTGATTTTATTGAATGGTGTGTGAATGGGAAGGAAGAATGATAGAAAATTTAGGTATCTATGAAGAGGCACAGCTGAGCTAACCAGGGAAGCTGCTGAAGATATCATTGTGAAGCAGAAAAATCCGGGTAAGAAATATTTTATAAAATTTTATGTTTTTTGTTTGAAAATCGGTTGTTGACGCTGGAGAGGTTAAACCCGATGTCCACGATCCGCAGCACTCTTATGGCACCCAATCCGTGGGGCGAGAATTTTTGTACAATCCGCAGCACTTTTATGGCGCCCAATCTGTGGGACGAGAATTTTTGTACGATCCGCAGCAATATATTGTAACAATTTTATTTTAGCAGCAAAGGAACATACTCATTAAACGTACCATGAATATTGAAATACCTTTATTAACTAATATAAAGATTCAAGTAACAATCAAATTTTATAGTATTGCTATATCTAGGATTAGTAGTCTATTTGTTTCGGAGTTCGGTGCAAATCCACAAGCCACTAGCGCGCGCGTGAGAGGTTCGAGAACCACATTTATGATCCTCCCACCTTGCAGGAGCGCGGCGAGCGCACTCGTCGATAGTTTAGGGCAGCGTGAAGATGCATTCGAAGAGAATGACGAGTGACCTCCGGGTCGCTTTGATTTGGTGAAGCACTTCCTGAGTAACGGTTAGTACTTAATCCATATATTGCATATTCGTTATCATATTAGCTAATTTAAAATTTATTTAGCGCAAGCAACCATACATTAGAAAAAGCCACCATATGTTAGAAAAAGCAACCATACGTTAGAAAAGCAACAATACGTCAGAAATTGCAACGATAAATTAGAAAACCGCACGACCACTTTGAAATAAAATTAGACAACGGAGGAGTACGCTGTGAATAAAAGATGCCGTGAACCAATGTAAGAAATCCGCTTCGCTCTTGCATCTGTAATAAAGCGTGGAAAACAAACATATTTAACAGCAGGCCCCGCTCTGCGAAGTTGTTTCCATTGCAACCAAGGACGACAGCCGGTATTTGGGTTCGTAATAGAATTAAGAATTTCCTCAGTACTTCCTTCTGAAAGTACATTATTTCGTTTTGTTTGTTAGATGTACAAAATTGTTATTCAGTTTACCTGTAATTAAGCTGGTTTTCCCCAGTATCAAAATTTGATTTCACTTAGTTTTGTAAAGATGTGACTACATATGGCTGCAACGTAAATTAACAGCTGCTATTACGTCACCTGTTTATTTGAACAATGCCGTCAACAATTGCATAATGGCTAACAGATGTTTAACATTACAGTACTGCCACTTTTGATAAAATTAAAGAATATCTTGGTGATTCTATTAACTTCAAACTAATTTTAATTTTGTTAAATTAATGAGAAAATTTCATATATTCATTTGTAAGTGACCTACACAGATCTGGTTGGGTTATAAAGAAACTTAATATTGTTAGTTACACTGAAGTGTTATATATTTGAGTAAGGATCAGTTGTTAAACCTTACAACAATTTTGCAAGAATATCACATATTTATTTTATTTAATTATCATGAAATTTTATTTACTGAAACAAAGAAAATTCTTTCTAGTAAATTAATTATCTACATTTAAAGTTTTTATTCTGATCTGGTTTGATCAGACCTGGTAAACAAAACACAGAAAGAGTTAAATTTTATGATTCCATTATGTAAGAAATATTCTCTATGCATTTTAGATATACTTGAGGACGCAAATAGTGTTCCCATTTTTTTAGGTAACCTAACTATATTCTTTCTTACAGGAGCAGTGTCTTATTCTGTTAAGACAAGTTTGTATGTCAGCCAAGGCGATCTTTTTTCTTTGGGTCTCCAAGTCCGCCCTTAGAAATTTGCTATGCCATTAATATAAATCAATCTGGACTTGGTGGCGCCTGTTTGTTTTAGTTTGAGTGTGACCCCCCACAGATTTCGACTTACCCCCCCATTGCTCATAGCTCTACCCAAGGAATACGTTTCACTGGCGCCGGCAACGTTTGGGGCGTCGAAATTTGTTTGTTCAACGCTAGGGCGTCGAAATTTGTTTATTCAACGAGTGATTCGTCGAAATTCGTTCGTTCATAATTTAATTTAGCTCGAAATTTGTTTGTTCATAATTTGATTTACCTCGAAATTTGTTTGTTCAAAATTAATTTTACTTGAGATTCGTTCGTTCAAAATTATTTTTACTCTGAAACTTGTTTGTTCAAAATAATTTTACTTTGAAATAGTCTGTTCAAAATTTATTTTTGCTTCGAAATTTGTTTATTCAAAAATTTAATTTGCTTTGAAATTTGTTAGCTCAAAATTTATTTTACTTTGAAATCTATTTGTCCAAAAATTATTTTGCGTCGAAATTTGTTTGCTTAAAGTTTATTTGACATTTAGATTTGTTTGTTTGCTTTTGATAAAGGATTGGTCGTAACGTTAATCCCAATACAGTCAAGTAATTAACTTGGTCAAATTTACTTTTTGACTTTAATTCTGTTTTGACCCCTTAAATTTTTTTTGATATTGTTTTGGCAAAAATAATTTTACCAAAAACATTTTTTTTTTGATTTTTACCTTTAGCAGTACGAATTTGTTTTGATAACTTTTATAAGATTCGGATCAGTTAGATTTATCGGTTTGATTCCATTAAGCTGTTGTAATCATGTCGGAAAAATTCCAAATTGTTTGTCTACTTAAAGAAGAATTGGAGTATGAACTAAGAATTAGAGGAGTAGTGAGTGAGAAACCAGTTTTGAGGAAAATTTTAGGAAGACTGTCAGCTAAAGAAGCTGATAAGCCTGTTGTTTGATTTGTTTGAGTCAATAAAGAACATTTTTGTCTAAATTTGATTATAAGGCTAGAGATTCTATTTTGAAGGTACATTGGAGTGAGCTGTCGTTGTGTCGTTTGAGAATTGCTCTTTGTGCATAAGCACGTTTTTGATTTTGTTAGCAGATTTTGTTTAGATCGGCATTGCAACGCAATTTAGTCTAGGCGGAACTTGTCGTCGTGGTTGGTCGCTCAGCAGTATGTCAGTCCAGACGAGACTCAGGAAGAGTTGGTCGCTCGGCTTTACATAAGTCTAGACGAGACTCGAGGTGAGTTAGGCGCTCTAGAATTTTTTTTTTGCATCTTTTTTTTGATTTGATGTAAAATTTTGGTATTGTTAGTCTAGGTGAGACTCTTAGAGAGTTTGTCACTCTAGCATATTTAGGCGTTGTGAAGCATTGTATTTGTTTCGACAGTTCGATTGGTAGTAGGATGAGAGTGTACCCGAACACTGATTTTTTTGTTAGCTATTGTCATGATTAGTTTTTTTATTGATGACTCATAAGCAGGTAAATGACTTTTAGTTGTTGGTGATTGGTTTTCGAAATATTCGATTTTGCAACCTTTGCGTAGTGCCACGGCACATTTGATTGAGAAGTTTTTGGAGGAAAAAGTATTTCTTGTCTACGGAGTACCACAGTTTGTTATTTGTGATATTGGTCCACAATTAATTGGACGTATTTTTAAAGCTTTGTGTGCAAGGTACGAAATTCAAAAGATTTGGTATAATGCTGTTTATGCTCCTCAATGCAATTTTGTGGAAAGAATCAATAAGACAGTTGGTACAGCAATCCGTTCATACGTAGAAGAACATGATACGTGGGATATGGAGATATCAAAGATCCAATACGCAATCAACTCAGCAAAACATGAGTCCACCAACTATTCGCCAAATTTTTAGTTTTGGTCGTCAAGTACCTTTAAGTGGAAAAGCTTATAATGATAATTTTATACCGGGTGAAGATGTTGATGTTGTCTCCAGTAGTAGACCTTCTTATGTTTTGGATCGTCAACCTTTGTTTGATATTTTGGAAATTTCCGTGAAAATTTGCATGTAGCTTACCAACGTTCAAGTAAACGCTACAATCTTAGGAGAAGAGACATTTCATTCCGAGTCGGAGAAAGTGTTTGGAGAGCTAATAAGGTCCTCTCGAGTGCAGTGATAAATTTTCCGCTAAGTTAGCCCCTAAGTTCGTTATGAGTAAAGTTCGGAAAAACATTCCAATTTAGTATATGAGTTAGAGAACGAAGATGGGACAAGAGCAGGAAATGGCACGTAAAGGACTTGAAACCAGTTGATGCATCATATCCAAATGAAAATGATGATCTGACGCATTAGTTCAGTCGATACCAAGGTTCTTGTGAAGATTAGAACGCATAGTCACAAAGTCGTTGTTTGTTCTGATTTAGATTCGGTCCATCTGTATTGGAGAAGTGAGAAGTGTTTGAAGCATTGTCTAGTGTAGAACATTTTGAATTGTTGTTAGTGTGATGACATTGCTGTTGGAGATTAGTTTGTGACGATGTCGAGTGAACTTTGAAGTAGTGGCTATTTGATATGGCTGATTTTACTATGGTAGGAAAAGATTAGTTCTTCCTTGTTCTTTTGACCATTAGAGTATCTTTAAATATTGATAAGGTACAAAGTTGGTTTGGTGAATGTTTCACTAAATGTCCTCATATACGAATTTAAATTAGAATTAGTAAGGGTACATGGGTTATAGTACAGCCTTGACTGGTAATTTTATGTAGTTGAAAGCATACTTGATAATAAACTGGTTATTACCTTGATTTTGATCATCCATACTGCCGATGAAGTGATAGATAATTTGATATAGGTGAATTATTTGGTTAGGCCCATTTACTCCTTTTGTTTTGATTAACTTTGTTGATATAAATTTTAATTTGAATTTTGTAAGTAAACCTTTTGGAGAGTGACATTTACGATGAAGCGATGATATTTTGATGTTGGAACTATGAGCACCTATGATTAGTACATATCTGTTTGATAATCCTTTGTATGATAGTGGTTAAATATAACCATTAGTATGGTCTTATTTGATTATTTGTAGTGATGATGTTATTGAATAGTAGCTGTGAATGGGAAGGATTACCTTTGATATGATAGAAAATGAGTCCTGAGAAGTGAATCTATTTGAAATTAGAAACTAGCTTGGCTAACCTAGTTGGTTATAGCTGCTGAAGATAATCATTAGTTGTTAGCAGAAAATCCGGTAGAAATATTTTATAAGAATTTTATTCCCGTGGTTTTGACTTTGAAATGATCGGTTTGTTGTACGCTTGTGACGATTTTGTCTAAACCCGATGTCTCAGGACGTAGTTCCGACAGCACTCATTATGTAGAATATTGTGGGCATTTGAATAATTTATACAATCCGCAGCACTTAGTTATGGCGCTATATCTGTTTGACAAGAATTTTTGTATTGTATCATTAGCAGTTTCAATAATATATGTAACAATTTTATTTTAGCAGCAAAGGAACATACTCATTAAACGTACCATGAATATTGAAATACCTTTATTAACTAATATAAAGATTCAAGTAACAATCAAATTTTTATAGTATTGCTATATCTAGGATTAGTAGTCTATTTGTTTCGGAGTTCGGTGCAAATCCACAAGCCACTAGCGCGCGCGTGAGAGGTTCGAGAACCACATTTATGATCCTCCCACCTTGCAGGAGCGCGGCGAGCGCACTCGTCGATAGTTTAGGGCAGCGTGAAGATGCATTCGAAGAGAATGACGAGTGACCTCCGGGTCGCTTTGATTTGGTGAAGCACTTCCTGAGTAACGGTTAGTACTTAATCCATATATTGCATATTCGTTATCATATTAGCTAATTTAAAATTTATTTAGCGCAAGCAACCATACATTAGAAAAGCCACCATATGTTAGAAAAAGCAACCATACGTTAGAAAAGCAACAATACGTCAGAAATTGCAACGATAAATTAGAAAACCGCACGACCACTTTGAAATAAAATTAGACAACGGAGGAGTACGCTGTGAATAAAAGATGCCGTGAACCAATGTAAGAAATCCGCTTCGCTCTTGCATCTGTAATAAAGCGTGGAAAACAAACATATTTAACAGCAGGCCCCGCTCTGCGAAGTTGTTTCCATTGCAACCAAGGACGACAGCCGGTATTTGGGTTCGTAATAGAATTAAGAATTTCCTCAGTACTTCCTTCTGAAAGTACATTATTTCGTTTTGTTTGTTAGATGTACAAAATTGTTATTCAGTTTACCTGTAATTAAGCTGGTTTTCCCCAGTATCAAAATTTGATTTCACTTAGTTTTGTAAAGATGTGACTACATATGGCTGCAACGTAAATTAACAGCTGCTATTACGTCACCTGTTTATTTGAACAATGCCGTCAACAATTGCATAATGGCTAACAGATGTTTAACATTACAGTACTGCCACTTTTGATAAAATTAAAGAATATCTTGGTGATTCTATTAACTTCAAACTAATTTTAATTTTGTTAAATTAATGAGAAAATTTCATATATTCATTTGTAAGTGACCTACACAGATCTGGTTGGGTTATAAAGAAACTTAATATTGTTAGTTACACTGAAGTGTTATATATTTGAGTAAGGATCAGTTGTTAAACCTTACAACAATTTTGCAAGAATATCACATATTTATTTTATTTAATTATCATGAAATTTTATTTACTGAAACAAAGAAAATTCTTTCTAGTAAATTAATTATCTACATTTAAAGTTTTTTATTCTGATCTGGTTTGATCAGACCTGGTAAACAAAACACAGAAAGAGTTAAATTTTATGATTCCATTATGTAAGAAATATTCTCTATGCATTTTAGATATACTTGAGGGACGCAAATAGTGTTCCCATTTTTTTTAGGTAACCTAACTATATTCTTTCTTACAGGAGCAGTGTCTTATTCTGTTAAGACAAGTTTGTATGTCAGCCAAGGCGATCTTTTTTTCTTTGGGTCTCCAAGTCCGCCCTTAGAAATTTGCTATGCCATTAATATAAATCAATCTGGACTTGGTGGCGCCTGTTTGTTTTAGTTTGAGTGTGACCCCCCACAGATTTCGACTTACCCCCCCATTGCTCATAGCTCTACCCAAGGAATAGACCCCTAGTTACGTCGGAAGATTTCGTTTTGCAGACACCTAACTTGAAGTATGGTGTTAATAAAGTAGTGTTTTAGTAGGCCTTTGAATAATACGTTTCAATATATATATATATATATATATATATATATATATTATATTTTATATTTATTTTATATTTATTTGTATTTATATTTTATATTTATTTACATGTATAATATTATTTTGGGGCTTGAATTGTTTTTTCTGACGTTCTGCTGCCTTTTTTGGTGGCAGCATTTTTATAGGAAGGAAAAATGTAATAGAGAAGATTGTAATTATAATATAAATCGGTTAGGGCATGATAGGGAAAGCTAGGGACGGATTTAGGCTAAATTACTTAGACTAGGGAGGACGAATTTGTAAATATATAGAACAGACAAAATAGCTGGATTCACTATTAAAATATTTGGCGAATGCTTACAAATTTGAATCCGTTTTTAATTAGTTAGCTAGCTTTGGATAGTTTTAAATCGACCCTTCAGGTCGCACTGGTAAGCAGAGCTGGCGAGTGCTATCCGGTTGCTACATATTTTTTTTTGCTTGGGCTGACACTACTACTACTAGTGGCTTCAACTCGCCACACGCATGGGCGCTAGTGAAACCTTTTTAACTGGCCAGCCCCACCTATGGGTGTCAGTACTACTTCATTAACACCATACTTCAAGTTAGGTGTCTGCAAAACTAAATCTTCCGACGTAACTAGGGGTCTATTCCTTGGGTAGAGCTATGAGCAATGGGGGTAAGTCGAAATCTGTGGGGGTCACACTCAAACTAAAACAAACAGGCGCCACCAAGTCCAGATTGATTTATATTAATGGCATAGCAAATTTCTAAGGGCGGACTTGGAGACCCAAAGAAAAAAGATCGCCTTCGCTGACATACAAACTTGTCTTAACAGAATAAGACACTGCTCCTGTAAGAAAGAATAATAATTAAGTCACCTAAAAAAAAATGGAACACTATTTGCATCCCTCAAGTATACCTAAAATGCATAGAGAATATTTCCTACATACTGGAATCATAAAAATTTAACTCTTGCTGTCTTTTGTTTATCAGGTCTGATCAAACTAGATCAGAATAAAAAACTTTAAATGTAGATTATTAATTTACTAGAAAGAATTTTCTTTGTTTCAGTAAATAAAATTTCATTATAATTAAATAAAATAAATATTTGATATTCTTGCAAAATTGTTGTAAGGTTTATCAACTGATCCTTACTCAAATATATTACAGTTCAGTGTAACTAATAATATTAAGGTTTTTATAACCCAACCAGATCTGTGTAGGTCACTTACAAATGAATATACGAAATTTTCTCATTAATTTAACAAAATTAAAATTAGTCTGAAGTCAAAAGAATCACCAAGATATTCTCTAATTTTATCAAAGGTGGCAGTACTGTAATGCTAAACATCTGTTAGCCATTGTGCAATTGTTGACGGCATTGTTCAAACAAACAGGTGACGTAATAGCAGCTGTTAATTTACGTTGTAGCCACGTGTAGTCACATATTTACGGAACTAAGTGAAATCAAATTTGATACTGGGGAAAACCAGCCTAATCACAGGTAAACTGAATAACAATTTTGTACATCTAACAAACAAAACGAAATAATGTACTTTCAGAAGGAAGTACTGAGGAAATTCTTAATTCTATTACGAACCCAATACCGGCTGTCGTCCTTGGTTGCAATGGAAGCAACTTCACAGTGCGGGGCCTGCAGCTAAATATGCTTGTTTTCCATGCTTTAATACAGATGTAGGAGCGAAGCGGATTTCTTACATTGGTTCACGGCAGCATTACTTCATAGCGTACTCCTCCGTTGTCTAATTTTATTTACAAATATAATCTTTCATTGCGTAGTCCATAAGTTAAGGTTTCTAAATTGTAACTTCAAAGTGGTCGTGCGATTTCTAATTTAACGTTGCAATTTCTGACGTATTGTTGCGGTTTCTGACATATCGTTGCGCTAAATAAATTTTTAAATTAGCTAATATGATAACGAATATGCAAAATGTGGATTAAGTACTAACCGTTACTCAGGAAGTGTTTCACAAAATAAGGCGACCCGGAGGTCACTCGCCATTCTTTTTGAATGCATCTTCACGCAGCCTTTAACTATCGACGAGTGCGCTCGCTGCGTTCTTGCATGGTGGGAGGATCATAAGTGGGGTTCTCGAACCTCTCACGCGCGCGCCAGTGGCTGTGGAATTGCACCGAACTCCGAAACAAATAGACTACTAATCCTAGATATAGTAATACTATAAAAATTTGATTGTTACTCGACTCTTTATTTTAGTTAATAAAGGTATTTGAATATTCATTGTACGTTTAATGAATAGATTCTTTTACTGCTAAAATAAAATTGTTACACTACCCCTTTCCTAAAAGAAAAAAATTTTTTTTGAAAAACTTCAAATATAACAAATACAAAAAAATTTTTTTATCACAATACTAGCCTTTCCTACCTTCCTAACTAACTATGCAATTTTATAAATTTATTCAAATGGGGGGGACAAATATTTACAAATGAGTGTGTTGGTAACTACGTGTACCTGACGTCCATCGGGAGACAAAATCGGGGAGTCATAATCGGTAATACTCAAAATTGGGAGGGGGTCAAATTAGAAAGTCAAACACTCCTCGGGACAAAAGAATTCAAATTTACAATATTTCCTGACTTGAGATTCATACTTCTAACAAGGCTAATATTTCTTACCTATAACCAAACACTTACGATTTACTTATAATTTCAAAAAAAACTTCACTTCCAGGAGCTCATTTAGCTCTATCTACAAAAAAAAGGAATGCTTCCTCATCAAGACAGCATAACTATTCAAAACATCATCACTACAAGGTGATAATCAAAAGTAAAACCCTACTAATAGGTCTATATTTAAACACCATCATCACAAAGTGATAATCAAAACAAAAGTGAACTAACCATAAGGTTACTTATCAAATTCAAATACAAAATATCATCGCTTCATCGCAAAGAGATGATCAAAACAAAGGTAACCTAACCATAAGGTTACTTATCAAATGCAAATACAAAATATTATCACTTTATTACAAAGAGATAATCAAAACAAAGGTAACCTAACCATAAGGTTACTTATCTAATCCAAATACAAAATATTATCACTTTATCGCAAAGGGATAATCAAAACTAAGGTAACCCAACCATAAGGTTACTTAACAAATGCAAATACAAAACATTATCACTTTATCACAAAGAGATAATCAAAACTAAGGTAACCTAACCATAAGGTTACTTATCAAATTCAAAAACAAAATTGAGCCAGTCAGGGCTGTAATATCCTACACCCTACTGAATATCCTATCACTAAGTTCTAACAAACAACTGATCTCATTAGTGATGGACCAAATGGTGAGACTCACCATGCCAACTTTGACCTTATCAAATCAAAGAACTTCGAACGGTCAAAAGGAACAAGGGAAAGAATAATCTAATATTCTCTCTACCTCGATATGTAGAAATCAGGACCAACAATCAAATAGCCCACCTACTTCTACATTGTAAGGATATCTGTCAACGACATCCTCCAAACACATCTCTGAGCAACGCGCGAGCAAAATGTCCAGCGTGCACACCAAGGCACACCTCAAACCTACAAAATTTACAAAATCTTAAACCACTTACTTCACTTCTCAAATAAAATACTCAATATTAGTGAACCGACACTAAATCAAAATCAGAACAAAACAAAACGAACCACTACATCATTACTTAACATCAAAGAGATGACCGGACTGGAATTAATCGTCAGGATCATCATTTTCCTTTGGACACGACGCTTCAACTGGTTTCAAGTCCTTTACGTGCCACTTTCCTGCTCTCGTTCCATCTTCGTTCTCTAACTCATATACTAAATTGGAGTGTTTTTTTCCGAACTTTACTCATAACGAACTTAGGGGCTAACTTAGCGGAAAATTTATCACTAGCACTCGAGAGGACCTTATTAGTTCTCCAAACACGCTCTCCGACTCGGAATGAAATGTCTCTTCTCCTAAGATTGTAGCGTTTACACGAACGTTGATAAGCTACATGCAAATTTTCACGGACATTTCCAAAAATATTAAACAAAGGTTGACGATCCAAAACATAAGAAGGTCTACTACTGGAGACGACATCAACATCCTCACCAGGTATAAAATTATCATTATAAGCTTTTCCACTTAAAGGTACCTGACGACCAAAAACTAAAAAAAATTTGGCGAATAGTTGGTGGACTCATGTTTTGCTGAGTTGATCGCGTATTGGATCTTTGATATCTCCATATCCCACGTATCATGTTCTTCTACGTATGAACGGATTGCTGTACCAACTGTCTTATTGATTCTTTCCACAAAATTGCATTGGGGAGCATAAACAGCATTATACCAAATCTTTTGAATTTCGTACCTTGCACACAAAGCTTTAAAAATACGTCCAATTAATTGTGGACCATTATCACAAATAACAAACTGTGGTACTCCGTAGACAAGAAATACTTTTTCCTCCAAAAATTTCTCGATCAAATGTGCCGTGGCACTACGCAAGGGTTGCAAAATTGAATACTTCGAGAACCAATCACCAACAACCAAAAGCCATTTATGTCCGCGTTTGGAACGAGGAAACGGACCCATCAAATCTAATGCAATGGTTTGGAATGGTAGTCCAACCTCTTTCTCCTTTCCCATCATCCCAAGGGGACCTTTATTGGGTGGTTTTTTGAGCACCACAAATCAAACATTTCCTACAAAATTTACGTACGTCAAAGATCATCTTTGGCCAATAATATAATTCTTGAACACGAGACAAAGTTTTAAGGAACCAAAATGTCCTGCTGAAGGGGGGTCATGACATGATTTAATGACATCTAAACGCTGAGACTTTGGCACTAAGTGTTTCCACTCTACAACATTCGCCGAATGCGGTAATAGGGAAGGTATAAACTTATAAATAAACCCATCTTCCACTTTCCACTGGGGGTAGCTTCTGGGTGACAACAAAATTTTCTTTCTCAAAGATTCATACCACAAGTCTACTGTATCAAGTTTAATCTCTACTAAATTAACTTCTGGATTTTCTAAAGGAACACCACGACTAAGACAATCTGGGACTATATTGAACTTTCCTTTTCTATGCACCAAATCAAATGAGTGTTGTCTTAATCGAACTGACCATCTGGCGAGTTTTCCAGTTGGATTCTGAAGATTACTCAACCAAAGTAACGAAAAATGATCGGTGACAACTGTGAAGCGAACTCCTTCTACCCACGGACGAAATTTCTCAATTGCGAAAATAACTGCTAAACACTCTCTTTCAGTGGTGGAATAATTGCGTTCTGTACGGCTCAGGGTTTTACCTGCGTACGAAATTACACGCTCTTCTCCGTTTACATTCTGAATCAACACAGCTCCTAACCCGGTGTTGCTTGCGTCACACTCAACAATAAAGGGTGCCGAGTAGTCTGGCTGCGAAAGAAGAGGTGCAGAAACTAATGCTTGCTTGATCAGCACAAATGAATTTTCTGCTTCCGCACTCCAGTTTACAGTTTGACCTTTTTTCTTACTCTTAATGAGGTCATTAATAGGCGAAACTAAAGACGAAAAATTCTTTATAAAGCGCCGGTACCAGCTGCACATTTCTATAAACCTTTTAATCTCCGTTGTGGTTTTCGGACGGGGAAAGTTAACCATCGCCGACACCTTATCGGGATCTGTACGAAGTGAGTTAGAACCTACTATATAACCCAAAAATTTAAGTGTCTTTTAAAAATTCACATTTACTTATATTTATAGTAAGGTTAGCTTCCTTTAACCGTTGCTTCACCTCTACCAATAACTTTAGATGTTCTTCAAAAGATGACGAACATAAAATTATGTCGTCCAAATAACAAAATACATGGGGTTCAAAACGTGGACCAAAAATTACATCTACTAAACGTTGTTGCGTCTGCGCAGCATTCTTCAACCCAAATGGCATGCATGTAAATCTAAATTGTCCTCGTGAAATAACACTGAAGGCAGTCTTATCCTTAGACGACTCACTAAGAGGGATTTGCCAAAACGATTTTCTCAAATCCAGAGACGAAATGTAGTTCGCACCTCTCAACATATTGAGGATTCTATCTACGTTTGCAAGGGGGTACGAATCATGAACAGTTAAGTCGTTCAGGGTTCTACCATCAAAACAGAAGCGATATTCTCCATCTGCCTTCTTAACCAACAAAACTGGAGAGGACCACGGACTAGTACACGGTTCTATAACTTTAAGTCTAAGCATGTCGTCCAATTCCTCATTCAATATCTTACCCATATATGGTGACATGACATATGGTTTCTTGTGGAAGGGTTTGGCATTGCCTGTGTCTATGTCCAATTCGATTAGGTGAGTTCGTCCTAACCTATCGTCGCTGCTAATCTCACTAAATGAATTTATTAACTCTTGTGCTTGCACACATTGAGCATCTGAAAGGTCATGTAAACCAAATAAAGAATCTTCAGTGTTCAAAGGGATGGAAGATGAACCTATATACCCAATGTCGTTCCCAATGTTACTTTGGATAAACCAATTATTACTTCTAAAGTCTGCAACTACACCAAATAATTTTGCAAAGTCACTACCGAAAATAAATGTATGCGGTAGGGATGGAACCACTAATGCATTAAGGATACGGCAATCATTACCTATACAAATTGGCAAATCTACTGAGCCTACAACAGACTTTATTGAACCATCAGCTGTAGTGATACCCGTTTTTGCTGAACTAAAAATTTTTAAGTCTAATTTTCTAACAATTGAAAGGGCTAAAGATCCTATCACTGAGGTAGTGCATCCCGAATCTAGAAGACCGGTAATGTCTCTATCCATTAATTTCACCATAATATAAGGTCGATTATCACACTGCTTCTCAATAAACAGAGTATTATTCTTAGGCTTCGGGGAGTCCTGACAAAAATTTTTAACAACTGTAAGCCATCTCGACCACTCGTCTTTACAAAAATATTTTTCTTGTTTACAAATCATAACTGTAGCCTTATGACGCGGAACAGGATACCGACCACTATGTACCTGCCGCCTTACTGGTTTTTTGAACATTGTGGACATGACGTTGCCTTAACGCCTTTTCGACCACATCCAAAACAAAAAATTTTTTTAGCTGCTCTACAATCTCTAAACCAATGTCCACTACGGGAGCAATTCCAACAAACAAAATTATTCCTCTTATCGGGACTAGAGGAATTACAAACTGAGGACTCCAAAGAGCTCTTATCCGCTACTGTTACTTGAGGATTAACTAATTTATTCTGAAAGACTCTACTCTTAACAGCACAAACTTTTTCATTCAATCCGAGATGTTTGTTCTCAAATGGATGCTTAGAGGGGTTGCAATTCTTGTTAGGTTTACTAGAAGATGCTGAAACCAAATTTAGTTTCATCAAAGAAGCCTCTTCTAACCTCTTACACAAATTTACTAAGGTAGACAAATCTTGAATGTCCGACAATGCAAGTGCTGAAATATATTCAGGAACCAAATTTCTTCTTATCATCTTAACTTTAGTAACTTCTGCTGACTCGTTGGTCAGTCTACTAAATAGGGTTTGCATATGCGCGACAAATAAAATAATCCTTTCGTCTTTACCTTGACGACGATTTCTGATCTTTTCCCAAATGTCATCATCTGAAGAACCAGGTAGAAATCTTCCTTAAACGTTCTAACAAGGAGTTCCAGTCTCTCAATGAATTTTTCACTGTTCTAAACCAAACTAAAGCGTCACCCACAAAAAGTTCACATGCTGATCCAAATAAATCAGCTTCGGATACCTTACGAGATTGTGCTAAATCACTAACTCTATCCAAAAATGAATATAGTTGTTTGGGATCACCTGAGAATTTTACAGGCCATGAACCTATAGGTACTGAAGGCGTTACATACGAAGTCGAATGAATAGGTGCACTAGCAACTGAAGGAGATACTACAACGGACCTATCCAAATAGGTGGACTCTGTACTTTTATTGATTTTATCGTACAACTCAGCTTCAAGGGTTAATATCGTAGCTACTGTCTCATTTCTAAACTTAATTGCTTCATCGGAATTTATTGAAGGAATTTGCATGCGCTTAACTCGCCCCGAAAGGTGGTTTAACCTTGAACAAGCTCTTCTAAAATTGAGTCTGATGAGTCGCCTTCAAACTCGGACACAACATTACGGACTGACTCGACTGAAACTGAAATTTCTTTACTTTCCGTTGCAAAATCTACTTCATAACACGAAAGGTCAATCAAACAACCAGGCTTATCTATTTCTTTAGCTAACAATCTACCTAAAATTTTCCGTTTCTCCAACACTGGTCTCTCACTCACCACTCCTCCAATTCTTAGTTCATACTCCAACTCTTCTTTAAGTAGACAAACAATTTGGAATTTTTCCGACATGATTACTACAGCCTAATGGAATCAAACCGATAAATCTAACTGATCCGAATCTTATAAAAGTTATCAAAACAAATTCGTACTGCTAAAGGTAAAATCAAAAAATGTTTTTGGTAAAATTATTTTGCCAAAACAATATCAAAAAATTTAAGGGTCAAAACAGAATTAAAGTCAAAAGTAAATTTGACCAAGTTAATTACTTGACTGTATTGGGATCAACGTTACGACCAATCCTTTATCAAAAGCAACCAAACAAATCTAAATGTCAACTAAACTTTAAGCAAACAAATTTCGGAGCAAAATAATCCTGGACAAATGGACTCCAAAGCAAAATAAATTTTGAGCTAACAAATTTCAAAGCAAATTAAATTTTAACAAATAAATTTCGAATTAAATCAAATTATGAACAAACAAATTTCGACGCCCCAAGCGTTGAACAAACAAATTTCGACGCCCCAAGCGTTGAACAAACAAATTTCGACGCCCCAAGCGTTGAACAAACAAATTTCGACGCCCCAAGCGTTGGGCGCTAGTGCTACATATTTTTTTTTGCTTGGGCTGACACTACTACTACTAGTGGCTTCAACTCGCCACACGCATGGGCGCTAGTGAAACCTTTTTAACTGGCCAGCCCCACCTATGGGTGTCAGTACTACTTCATTAACACCATACTTCAAGTTAGGTGTCTGCAAAACTAAATCTTCCGACGTAACTAGGGGTCTATTCCTTGGGTAGAGCTATGAGCAATGGGGGGGTAAGTCGAAATCTGTGGGGGGGTCACACTCAAACTAAAACAAACAGGCGCCACCAAGTCCAGATTGATTTATATTAATGGCATAGCAAATTCTAAGGGCGGACTTGAGACCCAAAGAAAAAGATCGCCTTCGCTGACATACAAACTTGTCTTAACAGAATAAGACACTGCTCCTGTAAGAAAGAATAATAATTAAGTCACCTAAAAAAAAATGGAACACTATTTGCATCCCTCAAGTATACCTAAAATGCATAGAGAATATTTCCTACATACTGGAATCATAAAAATTTAACTCTTGCTGTCTTTTGTTTATCAGGTCTGATCAAACTAGATCAGAATAAAAAACTTTAAATGTAGATTATTAATTTACTAGAAAGAATTTTCTTTGTTTCAGTAAATAAAATTTCATTATAATTAAATAAAATAAATATTTGATATTCTTGCAAAATTGTTGTAAGGTTTATCAACTGATCCTTACTCAAATATATTACAGTTCAGTGTAACTAACAATATTAAGGTTTTTATAACCCAACCAGATCTGTGTAGGTCACTTACAAATGAATATACGAAATTTTCTCATTAATTTAACAAAATTAAAATTAGTCTGAAGTCAAAAGAATCACCAAGATATTCTCTAATTTTATCAAAGGTGGCAGTACTGTAATGCTAAACATCTGTTAGCCATTGTGCAATTGTTGACGGCATTGTTCAAACAAACAGGTGACGTAATAGCAGCTGTTAATTTACGTTGTAGCCACGTGTAGTCACATATTTACGGAACTAAGTGAAATCAAATTTGATACTGGGGAAAACCAGCCTAATCACAGGTAAACTGAATAACAATTTTGTACATCTAACAAACAAAACGAAATAATGTACTTTCAGAAGGAAGTACTGAGGAAATTCTTAATTCTATTACGAACCCAATACCGGCTGTCGTCCTTGGTTGCAATGGAAGCAACTTCACAGTGCGGGGCCTGCAGCTAAATATGCTTGTTTTCCATGCTTTAATACAGATGTAGGAGCGAAGCGGATTTCTTACATTGGTTCACGGCAGCATTACTTCATAGCGTACTCCTCCGTTGTCTAATTTTATTTACAAATATAATCTTTCATTGCGTAGTCCATAAGTTAAGGTTTCTAAATTGTAACTTCAAAGTGGTCGTGCGATTTCTAATTTAACGTTGCAATTTCTGACGTATTGTTGCGGTTTCTGACATATCGTTGCGCTAAATAAATTTTTAAATTAGCTAATATGATAACGAATATGCAAAATGTGGATTAAGTACTAACCGTTACTCAGGAAGTGTTTCACAAAAATAAGGCGACCCGGAGGTCACTCGCCATTCTTTTTGAATGCATCTTCACGCAGCCTTTAACTATCGACGAGTGCGCTCGCTGCGTTCTTGCATGGTGGGAGGATCATAAGTGGGGTTCTCGAACCTCTCACGCGCGCCAGTGGCTGTGGAATTGCACCGAACTCCGAAACAAATAGACTACTAATCCTAGATATAGTAATACTATAAAAATTTGATTGTTACTCGACTCTTTATTTTAGTTAATAAAGGTATTTCAATATTCATTGTACGTTTAATGAATAGATTCTTTTACTGCTAAAATAAAATTGTTACACGGTATTACCCCCTCTTTTACTTTCGCGTGTCTTGTTAATCGGACACACTCCAAAATCAACGCTATGGATACCTTTATTCAAACCCTATTTTAAGTTTTTGTTTCAGGTTGTTAGGTTTTTATTTAGGATGGATTAATTTTGAAGTTAGGTTTAATTTGAAGCACGTTTATATTTTCGCGTTTAAACCCAATGTGGTACCTTCGGGTGGAGCATTGGGAACGTGGCCGCAAGTATAGCGGCCCTTATTCACATTATGATGTATTCATCTTTTCAACATCCTTTTGATAAGTTGTAGAGTATATTTCACATACTGCAGATGTACCTTCCACAGTTTGCATATTTCACAATCATTATCCAAAGATTGTTTGGTATGAGTAACATTGTGAAAAGAATACTCTTTGCATTTTCGCAGTCCTCATTTCCAAGTTTGGTAATAGCAATATTTAACTTTTCATTTCTATTCTGTATAAGTCATAAGAACATGGAAAGCTCGGAAATTTTTCCTTAAAATCTTTATACATGAAAATAATATTTATGTCACTTGGAAGATACAAATGACAAGGTGTATGTTCTCTTCGATAGTGCGAGTTTGCAGAAAACATGTGTTTTAATATAATTTGTAGGAAGTTTTGTCCTCTTCCATCATTAATATTAAGCGTATTATGCGAAAGATTTACTGTTGTAGTAGACACTACTAATTATCCAATCACAACTTTTATTATAGCACAGAGTTGCTAAGAACATTATTTTGCATACAATTTTTTAAAGTCGGTCTCGGTCTCGCCTTTTAAAAAGTACTGAAATGTGGACATTTTCTTATAACAATTCTCATTCTTTGGTTTATATCGTCTTCGCACTTCGTTTCTGGAAGTGTTGTGTAAAACAAAAACATTTCTTGTTCATGCCAAGATAATTTCCAGTAATGCTAATTAACACAACGCCTTCTCTCTTCACGCATTAATTCAGAACACTTATGAAAACACGACTTATTACAAACAGGAAGCAAGCTATGCTTGATTTCTCACAGAATCTTTTTTTAAATTTTACGACCTGCAAGACTTTCCTGAATAAACTTTTCTTTTTCTAACCGTTCCACGTTTTATAAAGGTTTCCGTTATTCCATTTTCATCTGAAGATTTGTCTGCATTTTTTTCTTTTATCGCAGATAACTGTTGCTCTATAATTATACTTTCTTCTTGAAGGATCGGTTCTTTAGAAACTAGATCTATATTTTCTGCTTCACTTTCTTTCCTCACCTTCCCCCGGGAAAATGCAACAATTTTCTGTCAATTTAATAAATCTAACCGCGTTCTTTGTTGATAAGGAGTACACATTTTGATACTAGCAACTTGGTTTTGGTTTTCTTCCTGAAAGATCGATTTGTTGGTGTTAAGGATTTTTGAAAGGAACTCAGAAATACAGTTTAGACTTCCTTCAAAGTTCCCCCGGCATCATCAAGATCTACAAAATAAACAAAAATTGCACTCGTATTCACTGTCGTATTCTCACTTGAAACAACCATACAACAAGAACCAAATTAATAAAAACTATTCTAGCTTTGAATTTTACCTACATTTAACACATATGACACATCCAATTTTGATTATGTCTTAAGTGAAAATAGGTAAACCTGATGCTGTTTCGATTTGAAGATTATTATCTGTATTTCTTCACTAGTTACACAATCTTGGTTTGTTTTCATACTACACTTCTGCACCTATTCTTTGTTATTTAATGGTAAATTAACTAAAATCCGTCCACGATTCATGATTAGTAATGTTAATTACTATAATCTAATTATCATTATTAATACGTGTGAGTCTAGTGAAACACTGAATACTTCTGTAAATCGCCTTTAAGTCTATATGCTGTGACAGTGTTACCTTCAATTGTATCCTGCTAAATATTTTCGTTCGTTTAAGGATCTATTTTTAATTATCCTCACGCTTCCGCATCGATATTTTGTGTAACTGCCGGTTATAGGAGATACCTGATCATGCTTTATAATTTAATAAATTGATTTGTTCCTGTTAAACGCATCCTAATACAAATGAAACAAGTATTTGTTCAACACTCTGTAGAATATTAGTAGTGTATTTAATTTAAGTCGAAGTACCTCAATTTACCTTTATTGTTTGATAAATGCTGCAAATGTACTCGGTTATCTACAGTTTTTGTTCTTTGAAAGAATATGTTTGCTTTATTTATAAGTAGTAATAAGGTTTGATAGCATAAATTTTCTACAATTGTGATTAACAAAGCCAATTGCAGTCGAATTTGCCGGTTTTCGTTATCTATTTATGCATTACAATGACTTTAGAAGTGTTCTTTTAACACGTGTTACTCTAATATTTGAATTAACATATCGTTTGCTCAACAGTACATGAGCTTATTACGTAGTCAAATCTAGTACTCCAAGATTTCTTTTTAGCTCTTCTACGTAGGCTCAATTGTTCTTTCACGTAGGCCTAAATGTTCTCTTATGTAAACCCAAATGCTCTCTACTGTAGGCCGCTGTTGCAGTTATGATCGAAACACTAATGATCTGGCTACTGTTGTAACATTTCATTACTGAGCGAGTTGCAAGATGTTTAGCTGCTTCGTCCCCACGGATATAGATGCGAGATAAGTATCCCAGCAATTGAAGTATGTGACCCAAATCTCACTGCGCCGAAGAGCGATACACGTGTACCGAACCCGTTTGAAAAACTAGCTTCACTGGTATTCATTATTATTTTAAGTTGCTTAATTAGAAAGTATTCTAAATGTACTATATTGTTACGAACTATTAGGTAACCCGTCAAATACGCAAGCTGCATAACCGAGGTATATTCTACAGTCTCGAACCTTCTAGCAAACACTAGAATATGAGTCATCTATTTAATTATAGGGTATATATAAAATCGGTAATAAGTGTACAGAGGTCAGTCTATACCAAAATGTCGTATATAATTCATCTCGTGTATAGTTAGTTGGTCACTACGTTTTGAAAGTTCTATCGTATATGTAAGTTTGTGTTATGGGAACGTGTATATTATACCGCCAGCTTGTACATAAATAGACAAAAGTGTAATAAATAAATTATAGTAGTATTAGTGTTGTTAAGAAGACTTATGGTTAAAGATTTAGTTTAAGAAGATATTAGTGCTTCATTGATAATTGGACTGAAAACATCTATAAATGAGGCATATACTGCTAATTAGACTTGTGAATAATGAGTAATAAAGACTTTTGTTCTAAATTGGTGAAACGCGTTAGCGGTAGCCCGTTACACTGGTGTCAGGCTGTGTTGGGTGTATAGTGATTAATTAAAAATTGAAAAACAAGTCTAAAGACATTTGAGTAGTTCGTATATGCCAGCTACAAGAAGCCAAAGTAAAATGGACGCAGAAACTTTAATGAAAGATTTTAAATCCAGTATGGAAGAGAGGTCGGCTAAACTAGAAGGGACACTTAATGAAAACGTAGTGAGGTCAGTTGAACTGGAATCAACCCTTAAAGAAGAGTGAAAATGCCGAGAAAATAGAAAAAGGTTAAGTGAAAATGCTGAGGAAATGGAAGAAAAGTTAAATGAAAATGCTGCAAAAATGGAAGAAAAGTTGAATGAAAAGGCAGCCACGTTAGAACAAAAATAAGAAAGCTCCATTGCATTGAAAGAAGATGTCGCTGAACAGGTAAAAACAGTTGAGCAAAAGTTGGACAGTAAATTGGTAAATATGGAAGATGTGATGAAGCTGCAAGAACAAATGATTTCACTAACAGCGCGGCCACTTGAAATAACAAACCAAATTGTAAATCAGAACATTCCAGAAATAAGAAGCATGGAAGGAAGGGAGTCAATACCGTAAAAATTTAGAGTGAAACCACCCACATTCGATGGTAAAACCCCTTAGCCGACATATTTGAAACAATTTGAAGCTGCTGCAATAGCCAACGGTTGGTGCAACAAAGAGAAGTCTATCTCCTTAATAGTGGCCTTACGAGAGTAAGCTCTTAACATCTTGCAAACGATTCCCAATCACCAGCAGAATGATTACGGCTTCTTAACATCGAAGCTTGAGATGAGATACGGAGACGCTCACCTTCAACAGGTATACTTTGCACAAGTTAACGCTCGCAAAAGACAAATGAAAGCCTGCAGGTATTCAAAACTGACATTGTCTGATTAGTTAGATTGGCATACTCAACGGAACAGGAAAATGTAATAATATATGGGGTGTTCCATTTAAAAAAATATAAGTTTAATATGCCCTGTATACTTCAAAATATTTTTAAAATGTGCACTTTAGGTATGCTTAATATGCCTCCAAATTTGGTTTACGTAGCTTTTATAATAACGGAGTTATCGGCCGTTGCCCCACTAAAAATTCACCCTGTATATTTATATATATCTACAAAGTATATAAAAATGAATAATCTTGAAGAGAGTAAATAACTTTTTGAAATACGAATATGAAAGTCCTAGAAGTACATAGTTCAATTCTATCCAAGCAAACAAACAGTAAAATGATGGATTTGCTGTAGGAAGTATGCAGATATGGAACGCTTAAAAATAAATTAAGACGTCAACAAGTTCTTCAACATATGTCGTTAGGATTGTTCTTTACGTCACGTTCGACATAGTATACTTTTGAGGCCCTTAATTTTATTTGTTAAAGAAATCTGTTTTCTAAGTAATTAATAACGACCGGTACGATTTAAAACCTTTAGCATCGGTAAGTTTTTCTTTGTACTCCATAATTCGCGTCCTCATATAACCAAACCAATAGACTTTTCTAAGATTAAAAGTTATTGCAGAATACCCATCTCAATATTAAACATGATAAATAAGGATCCCATTCTGGTCATATTATTTCGGACTGTAATTCCGAATTCAATTTTTCCTTATGTATATGTCTTCAAAGCGGACACCAAACTGGGGGCCGCTTTAAAAATAAACAAATCCTATATCAATTTACCACTCCAGAACCCGATTTTCACTCTTTGAGTATAAATACAGCCTTTTGGTCAGTGTGGTGTTCTGACTGCGATTCTGAAGTGAACATTGCATACAAGAAAAAGTTATTGAAGATCATTGAATATTTGGAGAAACGTACAGATTCCTGCAAACCAAAGAATGGCACCCGATATGTATCACCTAATTTTTCAAGCACATGTGGTTTAACCAATTTGAGCAATTTCTGTTTTTTTAATTCGGTTATGCAAGCTCTTGGACAAACTCCTTATTTATTACAATTACTCCTTGAAACTCTAGAGCCTGAGAATTACTTCTTTCTACCTAGTGACATCTTAAGCACATATGATAAAGATTCATTAACTTTAGATTCACATGACAGAGCCGTAAATGAAAGACGACCTATAACACTTGTCTTTGCCCAAACATTCAAAGAACTACAAAGTGATACACCTGACGTGTATTACCCTAACATGTTATTTACGAGTCTTACACAAATAATCCCACAGTACAGTGGAGGCCAGCAACAGAATGCACACGAATTATTGCGGCATTTACTACAAGCATTAGGTGACGAGAATCCGAAAAATTATAAAGAACTAATTCTAGAAAAATCGGAGATATCAGCTTTAAAGGTTCTAAAAAACACAAAACTGGAAAACAAACATCTGAGTTATCATTACCTATAGAACAAGTTTTTCAAGATGCTTTATGCAGTACAATACCATGCTAGGATTGTAAGCACATTACAAAACAATATGAGTTCTTCCTTGATTTGAGTTTGCCAATACCGGAAAATCAACATACGTCAGTATTAAGGCATAAAAAAGAATTATGACAGTCAATTTTGTCGAGTTTTGCTGTCATCAATTTTATTGTATTTGTACCTTTAGTAATTAAGATTTAGTACATGTAATATAGGTGATGGTTTTGTTTTCAGTCTTATAGAAGTTAATATACTTGGGTATTCGTCATTAAGGGAAAATTACTATTATATAAAATCTACGATTAATAATTTATTTGTATTATTAACAAAACTATTACTGTCCTTGTAATAAACATTAGAATATATTCGTTTCATAATTTTCAAGTAGAAGAAATCAATTGCAAGATTTTCGTTTCATTTATTCAAAGTGATTTTCTAGTCATCTTGCCGTTGCAGAAAAGTAGTACAGAGATTTCAGCATTTTAAGATTAACATTGCGTTTCTAAATTATCCATTATTCATATACATTCAAAGTTTATTCCAGATTAATAAATTCTTTATTCTAATTTAGATATTGATATCAGTGCAATATGGTCATCACGCGCAGTTCTGTTAAACTGATTGTTTGAAGGAATCAGTCAGTGACGTTTCGTTTTGTTAAGCTAATTTATTTTCGTCTATTGTTTATTCGAAGTATTTATCTTATAATGATTTACAAAATTATTTCTCTATTAGATTTTTTATTCTTTTAATGGTACATGCTCGTTCGATATTCAGAATTTTTAATTCAAGTTAGTAAAACTTTGATACTACGTTTGAGTACTAGTTCGAAAGTGTTCCGCCTATGTTTATATTTTATTAATCTATCAAGGTTAATTTTGACCGTCAATTTATAGTTGATAACCGTTAGCTCTTGTTGAATTTTGATCCTCAAGAAGAAAAGACTTGATGTGTTACTGGCTCTTCTAAAATTTATAAGTTTATTCAATTTATGAATAGCCATCCGATTGTAATTTGTTGGGATTTATTTTAGTCGAAGCTTTATAAACCAATTTACGTAGTTATTTTGGTAAACGGCATTTTTGCTGGAATTTATAGTAACCATTTGTCTTTGAATGTGGGCAGCGTGTAAATATGCCTTTGATTTGATTAATAACCAATATTAATTGTTACGTTTCTTAGGTACCCTTTTTTTTGTATAGCTTATCTTATTTTACGCGCAATCAGTATCTTGTACACCGGATCCTTTATGGGGAAATTTTATTAAGAATTTATATATTGCGAAGGCTGAATTTATGCGTTCGATTTTGTGGATATTGTTGTGGGTCCTAAAGAAAAAAGAAGTTGTATGGGGATTCCTGAGGATTTCCTTTTATCCGTTTTCCAATATCCTGTGGAGAAACAACTTAGCAGTGCTATCAACGACCGGTATTATATTTTAGAGATAAGAACATATTTACTTTTCCAAAGACGAGTATTATATCTGCTATCATAATTTGCATATGAATGTTGTTTTGTACTTAAACATATAGTATTTAAAACCAGTATTTATTCATATTTTCAATTCTGGCTTTTGTGATCCAACTGCATGCAATTGGCCATCAATTATTTGTTAACCTATTTTACATTCAAACTCAACTAGGATTGAACTTGTCAGCTTTACGTTTTTTCTAATAGATGGTTTGGGTTTACCTCAGCTTTATTTTTTTAAATGGTAATTTAGTGCACCTAAAGGCCGATGAACCCGTCCTGACCAAGAGGACTCTGTGCTCTCAACTGTAGATCAGATATCGTAAGATAGTACATAACTAGGAGTGGCCGAGGTAAGTGCTTTTGAGTTGTTTCACATATTATTTCCTGAAGTTGCACATAGAAGTATTAACTTTGGTAAACATTATATATTTCAACGGCAAACAATTTGATAATCATATCAAATTTTGTTATTGGTCGACACAAGGTCGGTCCATGATAGTTCCAGTTAATTCATAGCATAATTAATATGAGGGCCCAACGTCGGGGCATGACAGTTCCTGGAGTATCATAGCAATATATATATATATATATATATATATATATATATATATATATATATATATATATATTGTAGTGGTTTTAAAAGGTTAAATTTAACTATAAACAAAGCAATTTCAAACACCCTGTATAGAGGAAACAACCAGAGTTTACGTGCGAAATTTATTTTATTTAGTGAATTTAATGTAACAAGTATTACATTAAATTTTACAGTTAATGAATAAAATTTAGTTGGGTTCGTAAAGAAAATAAATTTTAGAAACAAATGCAATTTATTTATTAATTTAATGGAGTTTAATTGAACGGGTATTTACGTATAATACGCATAAAAGCATGAAAAATCGATAATACCAAGGTGAAACGCTTTGCTAACACATAAACAGCCGTTGAATATAAAATACCTTGAAAAGCCAACTCTTAGAAATGTTGTGTTAAAACGTCGGTTAAATTGAACACCTGCATGTTTTCGAAATGTCAGGTTCCCCTTATTTTTATAGATAACAAGCAAGTTTCAAAGAATATTGGTTAAACGACAGTCGCAAAGCACGTATCAGTCCACATGGAGTAAATTTGAAACGCGGACAGTAATATCGATTTCTACCACTCAAACAAGGTTAGAAGGAAACATATAATATGCATAAGAAAGGGACAGCGTTAATATAGGCGGGATTTTTAAGACGTCAATGCATATACTATTGGTCGATATAGTTAGTTCTAGAACAGACAAACACGAGAATATTTGAAGTCGGGTTTATTGGAAAATATAGTAACGACGCGCTAAATTTCGGAGATTTCGAAAACGGTTGAAACAAAATTTGAGGAAGTGTTATTTTAAATTAGATTTTTCAGGGGAAAAGTGGCCTAGAGGTGGCAGTCGGAATCATATAAATACTCGAAGAGAATTAGCATTTTTTTTTAACTTCAATCTCTATTAACTTCGATCTCTTAGTATTTTCACCGCTTCAGAATACGAGTTTGTAAGTATACAAATTTTTAAATTAAATAGTACAGTGTTGGCCTCATAAATTGATACGCGAATAATGTCGAGTCTAAATTTTAATTTGAGGTGCAACATTTATCTTAAACAAGCTCGTGAAGTGACGTGAAGTAACGTAAATTTAAATTAAATTAAACTAAAGTACGCAATTATGAAAGAAGTGTAATTAATTTGGATTTGGATACACCGCGAAGGCAGAGCAAACAGCACAACCTAAATGGGGTTCATCTACAAATAGCTAGAAACGGCCAGCAGAGCAGAGCGAAACAACTTAACGGCATCTTCAACGGAGTAGAGATGTTCAAGAAATTCCAGGTAACGCTTTAAAATTGTTGTTGTTATAAACTATGAAACTATGAAAATTGTGTGACGTGTGAGAGTGAATTTTGAAGGTATTGTGCATTTTTTGCGTATTGAAAATAATACGTATAACTAACTTTATTATGGTATTTAAATAGAAATCTAAAGGTGTATATAAAGCTTATTAACGTTCCATCAGGAATTTAAAATTTTTATTGTTACGAGTACATGGGTTTTTTTGTTTGTTGTAAGAGTATGCGAAGTACAAAAGCATACATTATTCATAATTAACTGGGTTATCATGAGCTCACCATACTCCAGAGAATACTAATTTAAAATAAATTATAAATAAAGAAAGAAAATAAGGTAGTATTCAGGGCCCATTTACTCCGGGTATATTCAATGTGTTTGATATTTTAAATTAAAATCCAGGACAGTACAAAAATAGGATTTATTGAGGTGTAACTTGATCTCTGGAAAGTGGATAATCTTGAATTTTATTTGTAAATAGTGGTAAATAAATATTGTATGATGTTGTATTATTTTGTGATTTTATTGAGAGTGTGCGTGAACGATACAGAGTATGATAGTGAATCTAGGTATCCAAGAGGAGGCCCAACTGAGCTAGCCTGGGAACTGAAAAAGAATTAAGGTGATGAAGAGAGGAATCTGGGTAAGCGATTAATATTTTTTTATTAAATTTTTCTACTGTGTGCAATTTTCGAGTTTTGGAAAATTAAATAAATTTTCGAATGTATTTTTGTTGACGAGGCTCGATTCTTACACTGAGGTAACACAGCAATTTTATGACGGCCCAACGTTGGGGCTCGAATGTTTTTTTTTACTCTGGCGAGATTCCTGAGACAACCACGGCAATATATATATATATATATATATATATATATATAATATATATATATATATATATATATATATATATATACACATACAACATATACATGCAGATAGAACACTAGTCTGTCCAATAAAATTAAAATACAACACTGAACGAATAACACTGAATAATTATGAAGTTTATTACAGCATTTATCTGCATATCGATCCTCGTATAGATATATCCCGTAATACATAACAATAAAAAAATCACTAAATATCCATAGAAATATCCTATATAAATGTAGACCTAAATATGACTAGAATCTTACTTACTTATTTTTACGTTGACGATGACCAGCTCGCCTCCAATAGAGCCTATTAAACCTAAGGAACAAAGTACAGATTTACATAATGTCGTCAGACGCAATCAACATCAACAGTTAATCAAATAAAACCACTGATGGATAATTTTCAAGTCTATATATAATTTCGAAATCAATTCACGCGGTTATTTATAATATAAGAAAACAGATATCACACAAAACCTATATAATATCTTTATACTAGTATTAAGTAAGCAAACATAGTCTGCTAATCAATTTCTTAATATTTCTATGATACAAGTAAAATCTAGGTATCATAAATAAACAGAGTTATTCTTTACCTGTTGCTTTTGATTACACTCACTCACGTAGGCGGTTAAGGGCGCGATAGCATCCCTCTATTTTCATAACACGAACTAATTTTAAAATAGCCGCCTTTGTGGTATGACTTTCGCATGATAGAGGGAACTACTTTATTTTAACTTTAGTAGTTTAGTGGTTCGTTTCCAAGTTAGGCAAATAACGGTTGCTAGGATACGGTACGATGTTGGTTTTTCTCCATTTCTGTAACTATTCATCGTAAATGACTTCAGCAATTTCGAAGTTGTTGAACAGCAAGCAAAGCGTTAGATATAGTTGAAGTCAAATAAAGTCAAGCATGACTCATCGTTGCGCATATGAATAAAACACAGCCACAATATTGTTATGCTACTCTATTACCTGGCTCTTCCCCATCTAAAAAGGATAGCTAGAAAAATATTCGTCGACTGTATAATTCAATGCAACCACTCTGAACGTATGTCCATAAAATATTTCCGTTTGTAATTAATTGTCAAACATTTTTAAGGTTAGGTTAGAATTTGTGCTTTGTTATTTCACTTGCGATTTTCTACTTTTCTTTTAAAGATAATTCTGATATACAACAAACAGTTTTTTTTAAACTAAGAACCTTCTACACATTGAATAGTGTTTGGTCAACACTTATCAAAATGAACACGCTTCGTAACAAACATTTGAACTTTCAAGCTCAGTTGTTGGTGATGAATGTTCTAACATTTTTTGAAAGAGAACGTGATAATCATGGAACCTTGGCCCCATTTGAGTCAGTATTGCAGGTATAATCAAATTTTCAAGTGATATGTTGTGTTTTAACTGTTGCTTATTGTTAGCGAACATCTGAGGCTTGTGGAATAGGACTGAGTTCTCTTCGTTCCATTAAAAAAAGAGAGTTTTAGAAGCCCGAAAAGAAAATAAAGTTCCTGAGTCACCGAGCAAGCACCGAAAATTCAACAGGTCTAAATCGTCTGATGTAGATGGTTTTGTAATAGATGCGGTTAAACGAAAAATTTACGAAAAGTATTCCAAACGTAATATAGTTTTCATAATAATTTTATTTAGTGTTTTTTAGTATTATGCTTTTAGGGCTCCATGTAACTGTTAAATCTTTACGACAAGAAATTGTAACCGCTCAAATTTTTAACTTCAGCCAGTCTAGTCTGACGAGACTTCTATCAACAATTGGTTTTTCTTTTAAATTGGACGATGGTAGAAGGGCTGTGCTTGAACAGGAACATATTGCTGCTGCACGAGTGAAGTTTTTAAGAGCATATGAAATGTACAAACAATTGTAACTTTATGATCCTGTTTTCTTGGATGAGACGTGGATTTGTAGTCGAGGTTCTGTTAAGAAGAGTTGGCATAATGGTTCCAAGCTCAGTGTAAAGCGAAAACCTCCTGGAGAAGGAAAACGGTTAGTTTTTTAAAGTTAAAATTACATTTAATAGAAATATTTTTTATTACAGGTTCATAGTCGTACATGCAGGCAACAAAACAGGATTCATCCCCAATGCAGCACTTTTGCATTCTACAAAATCTCCAAGTGCTGACTATCATGGAGACATGAATGCAGCATTATTTACAAAATGGTTTGAAGAACGTTTAATTCCTAATTTAAGCAAACCCAGTGTAATTATTCTAGACAATGCTAAATATCATTGATTACTTGATTAAACACAATGTTAGTTGCGGCAGTCACACGTTAAAAAGGGAATTATTATCATTAATTAAAAAACATCCACAACCAAAAATTTATGAAATAGATACCCTAGCAGAAATGTACAGACACAAAGTTTTGCGGCTACCTCCGTATCACTGCGAGTTTAATCCTATAGAGTTGGTATGGGCGAACTGTAAAAAATATTACAATAAAAATGTCGGACGGCTTAACCAACTTTATAATGACACAAATGTCAACTTGATATGGCAAGAATCTTTGCAAAGAATAGATGGGTCATATTGGCAAAATGTATCACACATGCAGAAAAATGTATGATGGAATGGTGGGCTATAGAACAGCAGTTTGATGTTGTCGAACCTTTAATTATCAAAGTGGGTGATACAAATAGTGATAGCAGTGGCTGTGATACTGATCAGAATAACCAGTATTACCTACACGGTAATTTTAGTTGGTTTTGTTAGCACGAGACCAACACAAACACAATACACAAGTGTATGGTAACGGTCACCAAATTGCATTATTTATTGTGCAATATTTATGTTAACAAATTATTAATGTTTAGCGAATGATGTTTAACCATTCATGACCTGCTAGAGTTTTTATACAAGAAATTTAGATTTAAGTTTCATTGTCATTATTATTTGTGCAATAAATTTATATCGACTCGTTTACAGAAAACTTGTTTGCTTTCAAAAGTTAAAAAAGGATACAATCTTACATCAATACCACCAACGTGACACTTTAAATCAGCCAAGTGTGTTGGCTACCACAAGGAAAGGCCAGGGGGTGGGGTTGGTGTGTACGTAAGGAAGGAACTTAAATGTCAGGTTATTTTGTTTGGTTTGTAATTGACTCGTATACTTGAATATATTTTGGATAATGTTTAAATTAAATCGCAAAACTTTTACTGTAGGCACAGTATACAGATCCCCAAACTCTAATCCGCTTAGTTGTGTTGACGAACTAGATAATATATTATCTTATTTAGCACCAATGATGGATAATATAATATGTTTAGGTGATGTCAATGTGAATCTTTTCAATTTAAGTAATATTATCACACACTGCATTGATTCTTATGGATTCATCCAAGTTATAAACGAACCTACGCGCATAGCAAATAACAGCAGTACTCTTTATTGATTCCATATATTTATCAAGTGATGAATTATTTGTTCGTGCAGGTACTATTGATGCTGATATTGTTTCGGATCACAGAGAAAATGAGAGATTGTGTTAAGGATAAGATAAAAGTCATAATTAACAATACCTCTTCCATTAGTTAGTTCTTCAAGAAATTTCTGTTTAATACTTGACGATGATCTACGCTTTAAGTCACATGTTGCAAGGTTAATAAAAAGGTCGTATATAGCACTTAAACAACTATATGCTTGTTGGTCTATACTAACCTTACAATTGAAAAAGCTGTTGTCGGAAGCTAGTTTTGTCATTATTTAACTATTGTGATTTTATATATGGTCCAAACCTTGATAGCACTTCTATGACACAAATACAAAGGATTCAAAATAGTTGTTGTCGTTTAGTTTTTGGACTAAAAAAATTTGATCATGTATCGCATAAGATAAAAGAGTTGCACTGGTTAAATATGGATAACTGCAGGAAACATCATTTGTTATGTTTTGTTCATAAAATAATTATAAATGACTTCGGAGGATATTGCTAAAATATTAATGACACGCTCCAAAGTGCATTGCATCAATATTAGACACACTAAAACTTTAACAGTTCCCAAGAAACTGACTGCTATGTTTCAGAGAAGATTCATCTATAATGCTGTTTCTACTTATAATGCAATTCCAGATGGATATAAAAATCTTTTTTACTTTTACTGAATTCAAGGTTCAAATCAGGGCGCATATTTTGGATAAGTAGTAACATAGCCTAATTGTATATTTTTCAATTATTGTGTAATTATTCATTTGCTTCACTCATTTTCCTTGTAGAGATATGTAGTGGTTTATGCAGGTTAAGTGTAAGATAGTCTATGACTAAACTTTGCCTGTATGGACCTACAAACATGCCTTATATACTAATATTTAATGTAATATTAACAACAATAAAGTCAATTTCAATTCGAAAGCTGTTCGTATATTTATTACTAAACGTTTATCTATTGACCTTAAAATGTGGGGTTTAAAAAATATTATTTACAAATGCCTGTTATTCACTTATTTTCACCAACAGTTTTATATCATTTACATTGCTACGTATTGTGTAAAACAGTGTTCCTTTTAAGTTTTTGGTTGGTAATGACTTACTGTTCAAAAATACCTATATACACATTGTAAATGTTACAACAATTGAACCTATTTTTAATTTCTTAGTTATTCATTAAAAATAAAACATTTGTAATAATTTTGTTTTAATAAAGCACACTTTACAGGTAACAACTCAAAGTTTTTTTGTATTGGAAATACATTTTTCGATATTAGCATTTGATGAAAAATATTAAACCGAAGACCCCAAATATTCTATTAGTTTGAAATATTTATTGAAATAAACGTTTAGTTGTTTTTGACAGAGTCGATTTAATGTAACAAAATAGCTATTTTTTGACAGAATAAACCAAAAAGGAATTCTTTTATGGTTTATTTCTAATGCCTAAAGTTAGGTCTAGTTTCGTAAATTGTTTAATCCTAAATAAACTTTTCCATTTTTATTTTTAATTTAGCCTAAAATATATTTCATAATTAGTGGGAGTTTTGAAGTTTATTGTTTATTATAATAATTTTTGCCGGCAGCCCATTTTAAATTAATGTTATTATCACATCTATTTGACGTTACATGTGAACTATGTATGACCAAAAAATGACGGAAGTGTGCTACGTGGGGTTAAAGAATGGGAACACTAATTAGTTGCCTATATATTTAAAGCTGATTTTGACACTTTTCAAATTGAAAATATAATCACCATTGCAGACCCCTGGTGAAGATACACAAGACAATGAACGTCCCCAAAGTGAAGTGTAAAATGATGTAGGAAAAATTATTGTTTTTTGAGAACGTCCTCCCCCAGATCGTTCAAATTTGAAAATCATTTTGCCGAGTACCAAACTCGCAACCTAATTTGTAACAAAATGTATCCTATTTCCCTGCAATGGTTCCACTAAGATATTCTAATAAACATTACTCTTGCTAACATGATGCAATATTTTGCTTATATTGAATATTGTAGAGTATCTAGTTACGTTTTGGGATACGGCACACTACCCTTTTTTTTAAAAACTATTATAACATAGTATAAGCTTCACAAAGTAACACTGCTGTAATAATTTACTTATCGCTTGTAAACATAAACATGAAAGTTTACAAACAACCATGGATGTTGAGGTTATGTCATTTTTGGCTTCATAAATATTCTACAATTAATCCAATCATTATTACATTACACTTATCAAAAGGTAATTCACCATATATTATTAGTTTACTTCATTTCAATGCGACAAAAACAAAGTCCAAAATAATTCAATTTGAAATATTCTGGTTTTAAACCTTATTCTACACATCATTAACAGTGCCATCTTCGGAGGAAGTCGTGAACAATTTCTATTAAAATGGCGTACAATTAATGTAATAATTCAATAAAATCCATTCAGTACACTACGGCTATCATGATCAATATTTTTGAAATTTTTTTTAACAGAACGATTATATATGTATTCTGCTATCCAACGAATGCTTTTTATATACAAATTGATTATGTTAGATGTAGTAACTAAAATAAAGTAAGTGAATTTTAACATTACTTTTAACAGCTATTTCTTGCTTATTACTGCACTTTAGAAAAAAAAGCAAATCTTCGTTAGAAAGTACAAAGTTTTGTGAGTCTAATGGTGAAGTTACATTTTGCATATTTTCAATCCAACAGAAGTTATTTACCAAACAGAATAACCTGTTTTTTGATGGATTTTAGGCAGCCAACCATACATCCGATCGCGCCCTTAAGGATTATAGGTAACTGCAATGTGCACCTATTTCATCGTACCTTGATTTGCATACAAACGACAGCCAGATGAAATGTACAGTAACGACAAAGCGAGACTTTCTGTGTCAAGGTGTAAAAAACTTTGGTTGTGAGGTAGAATAATTTGGAGAATATAGGGTATAATTCAGACTGAAAATATTGAAATTTCTATTAAAAAACCATCGCCCTTCAGGTATCTACCAGTTGCATAAAAAGCAGCAGGTTTCCACCATCAAAATTTTGTAACTGCCAGATTGGGTTCATAATATTATAGATGTTTTCAGTCCAATTAACAATGAAGCACTATCGCACTAATGAATTTACAAGCACTTCTTAAACTAACTTCTTAAGGATTGGTCCATCAACAACACTAACACAACTATTTATTTATTACACTTTGTCTATTTATGTATTCTACAAGCTGCATGTTCATTAGACACGTGCACTTAACATTTATGTTTACGCTTGGACTTCCAAAAGCTCAAGTATATAATTTTACACGATATAATTTATGTTCGACATTCTGATATAGACTAACTCTGTACTTCATTATCGGTCTTACTTATACTGTGAATTAAAAAGGATGACTCATTCTCCAGTAATTGCTAGAAGAATTGTTGATCCCTGGAGAATATACAGTGCCTCCGGCGTTTGTGTTTGACGGGTTGCCTAATAGTAGATCGCAACAATATTTTATCTCAGAAGAATTCACGCAAGCCAACACTTGAAATATAGAATGTATCACAACATTGTTTTCAGAAGAGTACGTCACCGAAAGTACAATATGATCGCAACAACTTTTGAACATATTTTTAGCATTTAAAGATAACAGAGCTGCTGTATATAATGACAATTAAACTAGGTCATTTAATTATAATAAATATCAAGTACTAACGTGTCATAGGCGGCTCGTATAATTGAGCAATTGATCAAACGTGAAAACAAACAATTATTAAAATAGGGTGTAGACAGTGCAAAATGAAGAAAGTATTTGAATTACGATATGGAACGTAACAAGTTCATTCACCATCTTTCTAATTGTAAACCTGTCGCCAGAGCGAACAAAATTCTTAACTTTGACAATGTCTATGTTGGTTCATAAAGTGGAATGTTGACGGTACGCAGGATACTTCTCAATCAACTCACGGTGACTTTAAATTACTCAAACACGAAATCATTTTAACGACCCAGACATTTGACCCTGAAAGTTGTTTTAAAGAGTTCGGAGGTTTTAGAAGCGGACAACTTCCTGGTTTTGAAACGAAAATTGACACAAACTTGTTTTGCATTTTTAAGAATTCTTTGACAACCGAAAAATGCGACTCCACTCACCACTATCTCACTCTCAATTGATAAGGCGGCGATTTGTTCAGAATGTTTCACTGACAAAACAAGCTTCTTCTTCCCTACTTACTTACTTACTTACAACTCGTAATTAACATGATAAGGAAAGCTTTTCTTATACAATAGAAATTATAGAATTTCCTTCTAGGCACATGCTTTTTGCGAGTTATAATCTCGCCGTCTCTTGTTGTTAATAAGTCCCGGTATGCAATCAACTCAAGTACCACAAGAATGATTTGGTTTAAAATTTAAATCTGCATTAGACAATTTTCAAATATATTTTCAATCGCGGAGCAGTTCGATAAAGAAGCATGACATACCCTTAAGAAGTGTCCTGTCGTAAGTGTCTAAGCTGGGAACGATTCAATTTCCCGGTCCCGTGGCCACCGGCGGCGGCGAGCTCCTCATTAAACGGTCCATTACGCCGCGAGAAACAAATTACTCTAAATGTCTCACTTGAAAAATAGCTTTATGATAATATCTGAATCAGAGTTGAGAGTTTAGCTCTGGCTTTTGCGTTATACGCTTTAGTAATGCGTTCGTACATTCTTGAGGGTTGTTTTGCCTGTTACAATTTTGTTTTTAATTCATCTTCATTAAAAGTCAGAAGTCGATGAAAAGTAAACAAAGTAGATTAATTCCATTATAGTGTAATTTTCTGATATCGTAATAAAACAGGCGATATATAGGCCTAAATATAACACGTTTTCACGAGCAGTCGCCGTTCTTTTGTCATTTAAGGGCTGTTGTGACGATGATAAATTGCGTTTCAATTGGTACATTTTCCCCTAAAGTGTACGATAAACCATCAGTTGCGGAGAGCTTTCTTGTTTGTTTGTCTTACATCCTAAACCTTTTTTTTTATTAAACCTAATTTGGGTCGTGGAGAAACACTAATAGAAGAGAAAACGCTTTTTTTAATCATTTTCAGGATAGGCGATTTCAAATTGCTTCATCTTAAGCAATGTTTACACTAGCTTGTCGTTAAAGGACCGTAAGGTATCGTTAAAGCAAGGCCACTCGGTGACGTTTATCTGTTAAATGACCCAAAGCAAGTAACAAACTAGTCTTCATAGCGGCCATTTTCATGCTCTTTGCGCCCGCTCTTTTTATCGGTTCACAATCCAACCGGAAAATGAACACTCCTGTGGCGACAAAAGAACATTCCATCATTTCCGCTAAGATTGTTACCATTAGGAATGCATAAACCTAAATTTTTTGACCATATATTTTATGTTTCGGACGTTTTTAAGGTTATAGGCATCAAATGAGCTAGAAAATTGGATGATCTTTCTTTCTATTTTGGATAAGCTTTTATGCGCTCTTAATGTTTTATTTCGTATAAAAGATCTTCTTTACTGCGTAAAATATAGCGTCAAAATCTAGTAACAATAAGCCGTCTTTTTTATTACTTATTTTATGCTCTTTCATATTGCAGAATATCTATGACATTTATATTATTTTGAAATAAATTGAATTAAATAAAATAGCATAAAATAGAATTATTTACAATTTTATATTAGGCGCGTCTTTAAAATAATAGCTTCCATCCTTTTTTACAACTTTCACATTTTGTTACGTTTTCTATGTACAACAATCAGTTTCATCTACGGAATCGTGTGTGCTTTCTTAACCAGACACTTTGTGCAAAAACGGTTGAGAGTTCGAACTTGTGTAGTTTGTTTTCATCTCGAATCGAACTAAGCCTTTTTGAACTTACTAAGCATGTAAATAGCAATAAAAATATAAGTAACTACAAAAATTAATTGTAATACAAAAGTTAATATTAATGTAACTTTTAGTTTTACGTGACACTGTAGTTTATCAAATTTCCGCTTTAGTAGTTGAAAAATGGGACTATGACAACTCTGGAAACCAGTAGTTGCTTGTGCACCGTCCCTACGCGCGCGCATGTGTGTGCGCGCCCGTGTGTAGAATGTTGTGCGTGCATGCAAGCATGTGCGTGTGCGTGTTTGTGTGTTCTTTTGATGTTGTTGTATTTGCGCTTGCTTTTCACTCACTCTCAGCCATCGGTAGCCGGAAAAAAATTGAGACGTCTACGTTCGTGGTGCACGTAATCAGTTGTCGGCACCCGGAAATCAGCATAACTTATGCACCGCCTGTAACTGTAAGTATATCTATGTGTGTGTGCGTTCGTGTCTGCGTGCGGACGTGCGTGTGTGTGCGTGCGTGCGTGCGTGCGTGCGCGTGTGTGCGTGCGTGCCTGAATGCGTGCGTGCGTACGGGCATGCGTGTGCCTTTTCTGTATTTTGTATGTGTATGTGCTCGCGTGTGTAGGGTGTTGTGTATGCACGCACGCGCTCATGTGCTTGTGCGCGAGTATGTTGGCTTGTTTGTGTTTTTTTGGTGTTGTGTTTGCGTTTGCTTCCTACTCAGTCTCGACCGTCGATAGCCGGAAATCAGACTGAGTCGTCCGCGTTCGTGGCGCACGCACCAAGTCGTCGACTCCCGGAAATCGAGGGTTGCTTGTGCACCGTCCCTAAGCGCGCGCGTGTTTCTGTGTGTGTGCACGTGTGAGGCGTTGTATGTGCACGTGAGCATGTGCGAGTGCGCGTGTACGTGTGCATGTTAGTGTGCTTTTTTGGCGTTGTTGTGAATGCACTCAGACTCGACCATCGGCAGCCGGAAATCAGACTGAACCGTCCGCGTTTGTGGTGCACGTACCAGGTCGCTGGTACCTGGAAAGCGGTGGTTGCTTGTGCATCGTCCCTAAGTGTGCGTGTGTGTTTGTGTCTGTGTGTGTGTGGGCGTGCCTGTGTGTAAGGTGTTGTGTGTGCACGCGAGCATGTACGTATGCCTGTCTGTGTGTTCTTTTAATGTTGGTGTGTTTGCACTTGCTTCTTTCTCAGTCTCGGCCGAAAATCAGAAACTAAGCCGTCCACGTTCGTGGTTCGCATAATTGTCGGCACCAGGAAACCGGGATAACTTATGCACCGTCCGTAAGTGTGCGTAAATGTACGTGTGTGTGCATGTGTGAAAGAGAGTGCGTATGTGCGTACGTGCGTACGTGCGTGCGTGATCACGTGCATGCGCGCGTTCGTGCGTGCGTGAATAGGTGCGTGCGTGAATAGGTGCGTGCGTGAGTGTATGCGTATGGTGTGTGGGTGTGTGTGTCTGTGTATGATGCTTTTTATAGTATTTTTATTGGTTTTGTTGTGTTTGCCCTTGCTTCTTACTCAACCTCGACCATCTGCAGCCGGACCTCAGATTCAAAGCCCTCCACATTCGTGATGCACGTACCCGGTCGTCAAACCCTGAAACCGGGGGTTACTTGTGCACCGTCTGAGTGTGCGCGTATGTTCTGTTTTACTTAAGGTTGTTGTTCTATTTTGAGCATCCATTGTTCTAACTGGGTTGTTGACAGCTTTATGATTTTCTTATTTTATGCTACTTCCATGTAAGTACATAATATCCTATTCTACTTTCATCAAAGATGCTTCCCCCAACTTTTTGCATAACTTTGATAAACTAGCTACACCTGAAATTTTCAACAGAGCAAAAGCCAAGAGATAATCTGGGATCAAATTTTTTTCTTATCAGATTAACCTTCGTAACTACAGTGGCTCGTTGGTAAGTCGACTAAATAAGGTCTGCATATGTGCAACAAAAAAAAATTTCTTTTATACGTCGCACCAAAGAACTCCAATCCTTCACGGAATTCCTTATACTACGAAAACGAATAAAACCGTCACCAGCAAATAGTTCGACTGCACTACAAAAAAAGATTACTTTCAGGAACTTTTCGGGATTGCGCCAACTCGCTAACTATATCAAGGAACGACTACAACTGCTCAGGATCGCCAGACAATTTCACAGACCACAAACCAATACGCATGGGAAGTGCAACACACGTCACGATGTGAATGGGCACACTATTCTTTGCAGGTGGTATTAAAATAGTTCTATCAAGGCTAGTGACCTCTGAAACCTTGTTTTGTTTATCATACAAGACGGTTTCCAAGGTAAGTAAGTATAGTAGCCAATGTCTCATTCCTAAACTGAACAGATTCTCTGTATTTAGCAGAGGGGTTTTTATACGCTTAACACGATAAGAAAGATGAATCAGCCTCTAAATACTCTTCTAAAAGTAAAATCAGAAGAATCAAATTCTGACAGCGCATTACGGATCGACTCAACCGAAGTATTAATTTCCTTACACTGTAAGAAAATCTACTGCATAACTAGAGAGATTAATTAGATAATCAGGTTTGTCGACTTCTCTAGCCAATAACCTTCCCAAAAATTCTCTTTATTTAACTAAAGGTCTCTCGGCTATTACACCTCGAATCTTGAGTTCATATTCCAGCCCCTCCATCTGCAAACAAACGATTTGAATTTTCTCAGACATGGTCACAACGATAATAAATCAAATAAATCAAAATAACTTAGACATTAACTATTTAACCAAACCCAGGCAATTCAAAACAGAGAACTTTAAGAATACTTATTTTTTCTTTAGCAGGTCTTAACCAATATAAGATAAGAATCACAAAACCTTCCCAAAGAATTTATATTTGTCAAACTATTTTGGGCAAAATAATTAAAAGTCGCAAATGGGTTTTGGGCAGAAATAAATTGGGTCAATAATTCAAAGTTAAAAGTAGATTAAACTTGTGCAAAAACCTAGTTTTGTCCAAAATAAAATCGTCGCAAAACAAAATATAGGTGAAATAATATGGAAGGTCACGTAGGGCGCCAGTGTAAAGAGTTTTTGCTTTTTATGTAACCTTATATTGTTGGCGCTAGGGCAACGTTATTTGGTGATAACTATGAGTCGGACGTCAATTTCTTTTTTATGATGGTAATCGCTATTGTACGGAGGTTTCCTGAATATGACGATAGCCCATGGTGAGTTGGTTGGTAAGCGTCAAAAAGTAAAACTCCTATTTAGGTAAACGGTTATTTGCTCATTACTTCAAAGCTCTGGCATGAGACGGGGTTGTGGGCCGATTTTGTTTCATCACTTAAAACACCAAAAGGGAAGGCGCTACGGCGCTTACGTTATAACAACGCGGAAGCAAGAGCCCTGGGAAAAACGCAGAAAACCCATTGACTCTTAAATGAATCTCAACACTATGCCTGAAAGGAAAATAAATAATTAATTAAACCAAGACCACGATTGGCGGTTTTCCACCCAGATACAAATAAATACAAAATAACACCTTACTAAAGTGCGTATGGTCCACTTTAACTTTGAGGCATTAATTTGAGTGTGAAAGACCACTCTTATATTAGCAACTCCCTTTCAAATCAATGTTTCAATCTATTGGTAAATTTCAATAATTATCGTATTTATAAAAAAGTGACAACTGTGTAATGAAAGCATCATAATTAATTTCGCAATACAAAGAAAGTTCAGGAAAATTTCGTAAGGAACTGTTTGAAAATTAACAATAATCAAGTACAAAGTTCTAGTCCGTCATAAATTTGTTGTTTACAGATAATCAAATTCAAACAAGGTGGAAGAAATTTGATTGGCTTCACATTTACTATATCATCAAGTTAAAAACATTAGAATATTAATCAACAGATCTAACGACTAAAAGTTAGTATTTTCTTAAGCGAAATTAATAATTCGATGTTCGTAGTTACTCAAGAAATTTTATATTCCAGTCTACAACAAAAATAAAAGATAGCGATTCTTTTACTCTACAGAAATTTGACGTATCCCGTTAGGAAAGATGTAATTTCTTACTAAAATGTTTAGCTTCAAGAAAAGAATAGTATTTTCACGACTTCCGCTAACATAGGAAATAAATCGCTTACCCCTTTCCATACATTCCAAATAGAACGGAACCAGACCACTCAAATGGAGACTGCCGGCAGCACCTGTTATTGTTCTCGGAAAGATGATCTTATAAGCAATGCTAATCTCCAACCAGGTGTCTATTGTTGCGGGCGAATTCCTCGTAACGACATTTCTGTATTATTTTTGCGAATTCTTAGGCTATAATTCAATTTTCGTAGGTCTAACTCTATTTACTAGTATGATTGGATAATTAGGAAATGTTGCATTGGTCTTGCGTGGTAATTAAAATATTTAAATGTTATTGGTTGATTCGAATATGATGTATAATCAATTTAATTGGATATCTAGAGCGCATTATCAGTTCAAGTTAACATTTGTTTTCTGCTTTTCGATATACTTCGATCCTGGTTGTTGCTTTATGCGGTTTAGCCGTTCACCATTTTTGGGATTTGTGACTCCAGGACTTTTTGAGGCAATCTATTTGGTGATGCTTTGTTATGGTTGCTCAATAAACTCATTTAAGAGGATTTACATATCGAAGTTGAAGGTAATTAATTATTACATTCGAATCCATTGATTTTATTATACAGGTGTTTTAGGTGCCATATGTTTCTGTTCGTATTGATCATCAGCTGCTCGATGTATATGTTATCGTAGTTCATTGCCCGTTGTACGGTATGTGAATTTATGTGTTGATATTGATTACTAATATTGCAAATTGTAGGGTTTTAGATTTTAGATTTCAGATTTCAGATTTTAAGTTTTAGGCTTTAAGTCTTTAACTTAAGAGTTTTAATTGTGAAGCGTGAAATCCGAGTATTCATAAACTTCAAGCTTCAAGTTCAATTGTTATCCTGCGATGCTTGGCAGTTGTGGGGAATTCTGTCATTACAACCTCCTGAGTTGACATTGGATGGGTATCGTTATGCATGATTTCTATTATAAGTTTATTAGATACAAATTTAATAACGTTAATGCATGAACTTTTTAATGATATTTGTGTACATTTTATGATGAAATATTTCAGTAGTTACAATTTGAACCATCACAATTAATTATTCATTTTACAATAATCAATAACAATCAACGCTTATTTATATTTACAAGTGCACCACTGTATATAATTTATTGTGCTAATTTGAACATTGTGTAACTGATATCGGTGCACCAATATCCCCTTTACATACAGTGCACAATTAATATTAAGTATTCCGTCATTTCACATACATAAAATAATAGGTAAATAATTTACGTAAACTTGATTCAATAAGGTATATGTATTGATGCTGTAGATTGTTTAGAAATTTAGTAAATATTGTGATAGTGTACTGGTATTTATTTGGGTATGTTCCGTAGTTGTATGTGTGATTTAAGTATCATTTTATGGTAGAATATTTGAGTATCTTTTCGACGGGAGAACGTCCCAATTGGGTTCGCGGAAATTCAGGTTCTTCCAATTAGGTGGCGCTCATTAATTTTCGATCTCAGATCTTTTTTTTTTGGGATGGTTTCGTGAGACCCACTCCCCCCTCCACTGATCTAGTTACGGCAAACGTTCCTAGTATTTTCCGCTGTTCAGGTATACCTATTCGTCCTCGTTATTGTATGTATATTTATTTTTGGGCGTTAGCGCCAGGCGGTCTTTATCTAGCCAACGTTTCTTTTTATAAATGTTACGATTGGTAACAGTGGGACAATCGTGTAGCACTATCCTTGTACGTTATCTTAAGATAACGCAAAATTATTTTTTATATCATACAATCATAAAATCTCCTTAGTTTCGATAATTTAATTAGCAAAAGTTGCTTCTTTATTTGGATTTAATTCCAACGTAAGAAATTTAGTGAATGAAATATATTGTCTGAACAATATTTAATTTATACTGACCATGGTTTCCCGAAGACTGAGTACGTATCTACTGACCATACTTAGGAAAAGGATTTAGCCTTTCGGAATCTCCACGCAAATTTGAGGTCCAAAACCATTAAACAAATCGCGTCGACGCGATCCGATTATACGGTTTGCATAAGAGCGATTTTTCAAAAAAGGCATTCGGCTCTCAGATGCGACAACACGACTCTAAACGAGCATGTTTTCACTAGCTGGTTGGATAAACTCAACAAATTTCGTTTGAATACATGTAACGTTATCACGCTAGACTAGATATTTGTAAAGCGTAGTCTTAATAAAGGTACAAGAGACGTATATTCTACAATATCTAATGATAAAGCTTGCTATTCTTATAGAACCGTAAACGCGGCATTCGCGACACAACGGCAGTTGGTAACGCTAATCTATAAAGTGGAAATTAGCGCGCCCATCTGTCAATGACGTCACACAATATGCAAATTAATACACGTAAATGACGAAATATGCAAAATTCATGAAATGTAGTATAAAGAACGGAGTACTTACATAAATAGGTACAGCTTCCTACAGAATCACTTCCTGATGGCAGCTCGTGGCTTCCTTCAGGATAAGTTAAAGATGGCGGCTGCGACTTCCATCAGGATTGCTCCGACTAGCGACTGCGGGCGTGGGCTGCTACCAGGTTGTTTCCAAATTTCGTCTTCTTTTACCTATATGTAGCGGGAACGATAAGGAACGGGTTTATAGGGGACGAATAATCAAAAAGGCAAGGGAATCTACATAATAAGATAAAGATACGATACCGGACCCGACCACTCTTCTTGATGTTCAAAGCAAAAGTATCCTTTTCTAAGCGTCTTCCGGAAACTTCCCCACTTTTCTTCCGCCACTCGCGTCGGCGCGAAGTCTTGCGCAAGCACTTCTGACGTAACGGAAATACGCGCACCAAGTCTTTCAAATTTGTGGCGCGAAATTCCCGCATATCAAAACTAAACTAAAAAGATGTCTAGTGCCAAATTTTTGGCACGTAACACTATTCTGAATCAAATACAGGATGATACTAAATTATGCTAAATTACGTATTTTAAAAATTTATTTACGTTACATTCTATTTAAAAAAATAAAAATTATGAGTTTATATGTATGTTGGTCTTGTGGTACAAGATACTAAGTAAAATGGATGTTGTTATCAAGATTCTACAAATTAGAAAATTCTATATTTTACAGGCTTGCAAAAGTTTGAACAAGAATACTTTATTAAAAGAATATCGATCAGATAAAGGCTTCAGTGAGATGCTTTTAGATACCAAAGAATTAGCATCTTGCTTGGAATTAGATGCGAAATTCAATCGTCAAGAAATTTTAAGGCCACGAAAAATAAAAAACAAGTTTCCTATGAAAGTTAAGATCAGTCAATAGAAAACCAAGAATTAAAATTCGATTCAGTTATTTTTTTTACAATGCACACATTGCCCTTTCATCTGCGAATAAAAGATTTTAAAGGGTATTCCTCCTTGTGGGGAGGGATTTCCTCCTTGAGGGGGTGAAATTTCTTCCTTGTGGGGAGGGGGATTTTTCCTTTCTTCATTTTATCACCCCCACATTCCTATCCTAAAAATCGGTAACCTAACCCCTAGAAATTAGGACCAATCCTTACAACCATCAAACCCAAATTTTATAACTTTTTTTATTTATAAACAGTTTCTAATCGTGTATGGTAATACCGATTTAATTTTTCTTGGAAGTCCGAATCTACCATTAATTTAACCTTAGGCCAACTCGATTTAAAAAATTGGTGTAAGCAAAAAAGTAGTACACATTCCTTTAAAACAATTTCATTTAATTATAAATATACAGTGTACACTTCACATCTATTTTCATACATATATATTTCTACAGACGGAAACTTTCTGACGTAATTTAAGTATAAAATTTAAATTTTCATTTTGGTATTGCAGGGTTCTTTTCTTCATTCCACTGGACCCTTATATCGGCTTATACTTATTAATATATTAATATTTATTTCTAAATAGAGCACTTTTCCAAAGACCAACCGGACCCACGTGCTTCAAATTCCTCTGATTTTGTTCTCATGGTTTCGCTTAAGAACTCGTACATATTTTCCAGATTACTAGAAAATGTTATAACCATATTTTTGTGTTAAAGGATTTCACATCGGTAGCCTCTTCTCCCATTTTTGTGTAGATGCCGTAGAGTTGGCAATTAACTTTTATTGCTGTATGTTGTGTTTTTTTCCATTAATTAATCGAATAAGCTGCTCTTTCTATTTCCAAAGAAACTCGAACACTCTTTCGTCGACACTGACATTCTTTATGCTAGCCATACGGTTGTTAAACGCTGTGCCAACCATTTCTACACCATCTTTGCCAGTAGCGGTTACTGTTGTATTTTTATGTCTGTTGCTCCTTAAGTGTGCGGCATACGTAGTTTTTTCCACTTCCAAATCGCATACTTTACACAGAATTCCTGGTTGTTGCGTACAAGACCCTTCAAAAGCTGCCGGAGCTGAAAGTTTACGGCTTAATGACATACCGTGCTGTTTTTCCTTGTGTCGTAGTAAAGCTGTCCTTCTCGTAAAAGCGATACCGCAAAACCCACAGTTTAAGTACTTTGCTACTGACGGATGTATAAGCTTAATCCTGGATGATGTTACACCACGAAATTTGTTCTGGTGCCGTTTAAGAGCATTTTCCAAGGTATAGGAAGCACCACAAGAGTTGCAATTAAAAATATTTTCGGACGGCATTTTTCTTCGAGTAGCGGAGTATGAATTATAACCATAGAGTAACCTTTAGAGTGTTATCTTAATAGGAAAATTTGTCCGGACGCTATAAAAATCTATCTCACTTCATTATATAGATTGAAGGATGATTTATCCATCAATATGTAAAGTGTACTGAGAGGGCACAAAACGCTGTCATAAATTTTACAGATTTCTAGATGATTTCCGACGCGCAACTTTCAGGTTGACAGCTATCGGTGTTTAGAAAGTTAAACCAGCTTATAAACCAAGTGGTTCTTGTTGTTTATTGAGTTTTTGTGATTATATTTAATGTTTATGTTAATTTTTCGTTTATGTTTATGTTATTGTTTTGTTTATGTATATGTTACTCTTTAGTGTAGTTTGTTGTACTGAACTAAATAACAGCGCCTTAATATTTTCGCTAGAAAAGTGCGTTTAAACTTACCTGCAAGTTGTTATATTTTTGGTCACGGTTTACATTACGTGACCTTAGCTAGAGACTTCTACCTTGCGGTAAATACTTTCAAATACGTTAAAAATAACAAATCAACAGAAAAAAATGCGGGTTTTTGCGATTTATGCGTTATAAACGAGATTTTTGTACCCAATTTTGAGGTTATGTAACCCAATTAGGTATTATTTTAATTTTGCTTTAATTATGTTTAGGGCTTTAATTGCGATATAATAAAAGGACGAAACACATTTGGATAGTTATTTTTGATAATCTGCTTTGAATACAACTAACACAAGGTTGGAATATGTATTGTTAAAAAAATTTTTGCTTAACCTTTTCTAAGAATGAGTTTGGAATGTAACTTGGTTATTGTGATTGTTTTGTTTTTTCACAAATACACACCACTGAGTTACACCCTGATAAAAATACTTGAGTTTCGGTTTTGTCATTAATATATTTAAACTATTAAATACTTACGTTTACGGTTACTATTATTGCTCATTACCATTTTTATTATAGGAATTAAATTCTATTTTTATTTTGTGAAGGATTAAAGCATATTGCATAATTATTGTCCCATTCTGAGATCCTAGTGCATAAGAATAACAAGGATGTACAATGATTAAGCAAAACGTTGTTGAATATTACTTCACTAATATTATTTGTTGTTGAGGGTATCATTAAGGTTATTATATAGTAGTTGTACTAACATTATTCGATGTTGACTGTCAACGAAACAATATAAATACACTTAAGGTGCGGCGGGGTTAGGTTTCTGTAATAATTAGAATTGATTATGTTATTCTTTTAATAGTTGCATTAATATTATTCCGAGCTTCAGGTAGAGCAGAATTTATTTAAGAAGAGCCTGTGCGTCATTTGACATATGCGCAAACCTTGAAAGTCAGTGGCGTAGCGGATTTAATAATTTTTATCAAACTCCATAGAGTAAATATTCTAAAATTAAGTTTATTTTGTTGGTGTTTTAAATTTACATGGCGAATACGCGAAAAAGCAAGGCTTAAAACACAAAAAACAGCAAGAAAATTATGAAAGCGTAAGAAATAAATATAGAATATCAAAGTCACTAATATTAATTGACATTTAATAGCAAATTATGCCACTGATATGCTGACACAGTTATAGGAGTGTGCGCATGATGACGTATAGGCTCTTCTTAAATAAATTCTACTATACGAGATAATCGAACGGGTGCATGAGTGGAAATAGTGTTGAGGTATAAACAATGCTAAAGCGAAAATTGAGGTTTCAACTTAGATTAGTAGTCAAAATGTTTTACTACTAAGACAAATAATCGAAAAGGTGTAAGAGCGGAAATAGTGTTGAGGTATTAACAGTGCTGAGGCAAAAATAGTGCTGATGTTTCAACTTAGGTTAGTAGTCGAAACGTATTATTACTAAGACAAAATAATCGAACGGGTGCATGAGCTAACATATAGTGTTGAGGGATAAATAGCGCTGAGGCGAAAATAGTGTTGTGATTTCAACTTAGGTTAGTAGTCGAAATGTTTTACTACTAAAACAAAATAATCGAACGGGTGCATGAGCATACATAGTGTTGAGACATAAATACTACTGAGGCAAAAATAGGATTGAAGTGTCAACTTAGGTTAGTAGTCACAGAGCCGCGCCAAGGCTATATAGCGCCCTGGGACAAAAACATTATGGCGCCTTTTTATTTTAGGAGAATTTTTTTAATGGAGTAGAGTAGGAGCGTGTTGCTTGCATCTTAGCTTCTCTTACATTATTTAATTTTTTCAAAAAATTGTGCCTTTGTAACAAAGGCTTTGTTCTTTACTCTGTACATTATTTTCAAAAATTGATAAAATTACCTGGCTAGGGACAAATATAAATAAGTACCTAGAACTAAAATTTTTTCATAATTTGAAATAAAACTCGTATATCGTTTTATGATATACATAAACTTTATAATAAGATAAACGCTAAAAGTGTATTATCAAAAAAAATTTTTTTTTAAGTAGTACCACCAAAGAAGTAACGATACGATATATTAAAAAAAAACAAAATATAAACTTATAATCATTTTAATCAAAAAGTATATCTTACATTTTTACAATATTTTTTAAATTATACATAGCTAGAGTGTATATATAACAGCATAGTAGTAGTAGCATTGCACTAAACTAAACGAACTTGACTTTGCGTGCTTTATTTTTTGCAAATTTATTTATCAATTCTTCAGTTTCTAAATCTTTTAGTAGTTCAGATTCAATTGAAATAATAACAAGGTTTGCCAGTCTTTCCTGCGCCATACTGGATCTTAGATAGTTTTTTATCACTTTTAATTTTGAAGACGAACGTTCTGCTGTGGCGACAGATACTGGCATAGTTAACAAAATTCGTAAAGCCACATAAGCGTTTGGAAAGGATTGTTTCAAATTATTATTAATAATGTAATTCTAAGTTTCTGTAGCAGTGGAAATGTTCACTTCACCTAAATTAATAAACTGTAATTCGTTTAGGAGTTCTACACCACTTATGTCACGTTCATTGAGATTTAGATCAGTTAATACTATTTCAAGGTCTGTACATAACTTTAACTGCTCCTGTTTAGAATATTTGGAAAAATTGGAAATGTCCCACAAAAAGTTAAAATGATTTGAATAAGCTGATAATAATTGAAATCTTTCATTTACAGATTCTATAGTTATATCTAACATATTAAAAAAAGAATTTACTTTAAACTTTAATTTTTCATCTTCAGTGGGTTCATCATCGTGTTCGTAACTGAATTGTTTCTTAACTTTTCTCACCCTCAAGCCATCTTTTTTTAAATTCAAAATCAACGTCTAATGAATCAGCTATTTCACGAGCATCGACTAACAAGTCGTTGAATCCTTTATCTGATCTGTATTCTGTTAACCAATTAACTAAAGTTTTTAAATTACCACAGGCCTCCGCTATATTAAAATCCTCAGTTTGTAAAAGTTTACTTACAATATTGACTTTATTTAAAATATTATACCATAAAATCAACATACATATAAACTCAACATTTTTTATTTTTTGGCAAGCGATGATGCCGTATTTTTTGAATTATTGTCAAAAGCTTTATTTCCTTCACTAGAGATTTCAAATAGAGCATCTTATATTTCTCCAAGCTGATATCATAAAGGAGTTAAAGCATCAACTCTACTAGACCATCTTGTATCAGATAAGGGTTTTAAGGTTAAATTTGATATATTTGTTTTTAAGACTGACCAACGGTTAGTTGAAGCGGAAAAAAAATTATAAAATTCCTGTACTATAGAAAAAAAAATTACACTTGAAATATTTGATTTTGCGGCATCGTTCACGACAAGGTTTGAACTATGGTTGCAACAAGACACAAAGAATGCTCTTGGATTTATATTAAGAATTTTTTTTTGTAATCCATTATGTTTACCGCGCATGTTTGCACCATTGTCATATCCTTGGCCGCGTAAATTATAAATATCTAAGCCATTTTTTTCCAATGTTTCATTAAGAAATTTTTCAAACCCTCACCTGTACAATCATTTATAGGGCAAAAAGTTAAGAAATGTTCTTCAACGACAATTTAATTTTTTTCTGAATTAACGAATCTAACACATACTGATATTTGTTCTTGATGACTAGCATCCGGGGTACAATCAAGTACAATTGAAAAATATTTAGCTGTTTTAATCATGCCTAAAATTTTTAATTTAAGATTTTCTCCTATTAAATTAATTATTTCGTTTTGAATTTTGTCCCCAAGATAATGAGGCATTTTTATCTTTTCCTGCATTTGGATACTTCTCGTGTGCTCAGATATTATAGGATCAAATTTTGCTAACATTTCAATGCATTTTAGAAAACTGCCATTATGTTATTGGTACCACGTAAAGTCAAGTTTTGCTCAGCAAGAAATTGAATAATATAAAAAATGCGCTCGATAACTCCATGCCAATATTTTGTTTCTATATTAATTAAATTTTGAGCCTCAGAATCAATAGTTGCCATTTTTTTAAGCGAGTGAAACATTCTGACCATTTTTTTAAGTTCTCAAAATGAAATTTACTTTTCTTATGGATACTTAAATGTTCACCAATGTGGTGCCAGTCATTATTCCCATTTTCATCACTTAATATAATTGTTTTTAAAGTATTTGAAAATATTCTACAACAAAAACAATACACTGAATTTTTTTCTGTTGAATATAAAAGCCACTCCCGTTCGACTTTTTCATTATTAGACAAAATTCCTGAATAATATTTATCCCAAAAACCTTCGGCCTAATATTTTATCATTGGGACAATTAATATTTGTACATCTCTAGGAGACAATATTTTTGGCCACAAACCTGGATCTTGAAGAAGTTGCGTATCGTCCACTTCCGCAGAAACTACGTCTTCGTCTTCCTCAACTTTGTCTGTAGATGTTGATGGAATTTCTTGTAGTTTAGACTCCTCCCGGTCCTCTCTCGAAGTCGATGGAAGATCTGCATCTGTTTGTATATTTGTGCTTGAAGGTGAAGGAAAAAATACCGTAATTTTGGAATTCGTCTTCTTCAGTTCTTTTTCCCGCTTTCTTTTTTTCATCAAATTTTGATATCCTGAAGGCTTTTTTTTCTTTATTAAACATCTATAATAAATTAAAATAGACTATTACAGAATTGAAATTCCGCTAGATACGCCAATCTTAAAATTTATTTATTATTTTTGTATTCATATCGGCAACAACATATAATTTACGAAATTTTGAAATTATGAAGTAGCGATTTTGGACACCCTGTATCTCAAAAACTAACTGTAAAACTTACAGCTTTGTCGCAATGGACACATTAATTCATTAATAGATCAAATTCTGCAACATATCAAAATTTCGTCAAATTCTGACCAAAGGGTATTTATTTTCTATTTAAAACGTGCCCTCTCTATCTAATTGTAAAGTAAAGAGTAAAGTTAGAAACTTACCTTTTACCTTGAATCCTCTAATAATGTAAAATATCGAAGAACACTTAACTTTTTTAATTCAGGTGCACAATTTACAGTCTTTACGACACTTCGATACCCAATGTTAAATGAATTGTTTTTAAAAGCGCGGCGGTATTTATAAAGATTCAAGACTTAAGATTCGTCAGGAAGAAATGAATGGGAAAACTTGCAGAAACAAGAATAAACTCGCTTTCTGCATTCTAGTCAACATATAGGGATGAGTGCGAGCGCTGTTACGGCAAAACATCGATAACCGATAATTATCAAATCCATAAACATAATAAAAATAAAATTGTGCACCTAGCGCAACGTCGCGATATTGGAGTGTTGCCCTAATATTGTAGATCATCATCGGTTGATACAAAACATCGATGTTCCGATAATTAATGGAATTTAATTAGTTATTCGTAGCGAATGCGCGCGTAAACGTACAGGAGACCTTTGGGAAGTCTCGTGTCTCAAACAAAAATAAGAATTTTGGTAAGTTTTAAGTATTACCTTGAGGCGCCTCACGGCGCCTTTGGACTTTTGGCGCCGTGGATTTTTGCCCTTGTTGTCCTAATGGACGGCGCGACCTTGAGTAGTCAAAATGTTTTACTACTAAGACAAATAATTGAACTGGTGCATGAGCGGAAATAGTGTTGAGGCATAAATAGTGCTGAGACGAAAATAGTGTTGATATTTCAACTTAGGTTGGTAGTCAAAATGTTTTAATACTAAGAAAAACATTCAAACGGGTGCATGAGCGAACATATAGTCTTGAGGAATAAATAGTGTCAACGCGAAAATGGTGTTGAGGTTTCAACTTAGGTTAGTAGGCGAAATGTTTTACTACTAAGACAAAATAATTGAACGGGTGCATAAGCGGAAAAAGTGTTGAGACCTAAATACTGCTAAGGCAAAAACAGTGTTGAGGTATCAACTTAGGTGAGTAGTCAAAATGTTTTACTACTAACACAAAATAATCGAACGGGTGCATGAGCGGAAATAGTGTTAAGGTATAAATAGTGCTGAGGCGAAAACAGTGTTGAGGTTTTAACTTACGTTAGTAGTTGAAATGTTTTACTACTAAGACAAAATGAACGAACGAGTAAATGAGCAAACATATAGTCTTGAGGCATAAATAGTGCTCAGGCGAAAACAGTGCTGAGGTCTCAACTTACGATAGTAGTCGAAGTGTTTTATTACTAAAACAAATAACCGAACGGGTTCATCATCGGACATAGTGTTTAGGCAACGGATGCATGAGCGAACCATAGTCTTGAGACATAAATAGTGTTAAGGCTAAAATAGTGTTGTGGTTTCAACTTAGTTTAGTAGTCGTAATGTTTTACTACTAAGACAAAATAATCAAACCGGTGCATGAGCGAGTATAGTGTTGAGGCATAAATAGTGTCAAGGTGAAAACAGTGTTGAGGTTTCTACTTAGTTTAGTAGTCGTAACGTTTTACTACTAAGATAAAATGATAGATTTGGTACATGCGTGAAAATACTGTTGTGATTTCATTATAGGTCACTAGGCGGAACATCTTACTACAAGGCAAAATAATCAAAGATTTGTTCGACACTAACTGCTTGGGACCGCAGCATATCCTAGCAATACATCTACGATTATGCTGTATAAAGCCCTCTCGTTGCAAGTCCCCTACGATAACGGCTTTGTCGTGTCGAAAATACTCATATATATCAATGTCGATGAGAACTTGCACACGCACGCACGAAGGTAGCGTTCGACAATTGATTTGTTTTGTAAAAGAGTTCAAAATAGTTAATACAATAAGTGAGTATTGAATAAAAACATTTAAACAAGCAATTGCAAAAGATACATCATTATAACAGAACAATTACAACACAATTAGGAATCAGTGCCATTTCGTACGTTTGACATTTAATTACTGTGAAGTTTGTTATATTCGTATGGTTGTTGACGTTACAATAGTAACACTATTGTTCGATAAAGAGTACGGATTAATTTTAAAGAAGAAGCCATACGTGTATAAAATCTGCAAAAACTCTGTTTTTAATTAACATTTCATTTTATGGTCTGCTGCATTAGTTTTCAACTTTTAAGCGTTGTCTGTGTTTCCACTTAATAACCTGCAAAACCTTTATCGTATTATCATTAGCGAAATAAGATCGACAATGTTGGAACGAAAGATTGAACTGAATGCAGCCATTATTTTTTTACAAATTATGCTACGCCAATGACCTGTTCGAAAACTTACAGTATGTGTTTAATGGTTATAGATGTTCTGTGTGTGTTTATGAATCAATACTTGAAAGCCTTCGTTGTTGTGGCGCGCATTGATATTTAAATTACTATTTCATCCTGCAAGGAATATGTTATTGCCTGTCTCAAATAGTGTCAAAAGCTTTTCCAACTGTCAAAAATTATACAAAGCGAGGTTATCGTTCTAAATAGTATGAAGAGCGCTTTGTATATTCATCCGCGATCTACGGTCACGTGACACTTTAGTAAGAAGTAGTTTTAGGTTTTGGAATTTAATTAAACCAAATTTACTGAAAACCCCGCAAATTTTTCATTAGTATTTGAAAATGTACGTGCTTTTGTATGGTTTCTAATAATTTTTAATTATTTTTGACATGTCACGTAATGTAAACCGGACCCATATTTTTGACCATTAAGAATTTTATATGAACTAACAATGTATTGTCATCATAGTTGAATTGGTAAGTGTATATTATCATTGATTTTACATCACTATTAAAAAGTTTGTAATCCTTTACTAAATTTGGAATTTTTGGTGAACGGTTACACACCTAAACCATATAATGTTATTCATTCTAACTATTGTTTGTTTTTAAATATAAATTTGTCAAATATGCTATAATTTTTAAAATATGTATATATCTTTACAGATTAATTTTATATAATGGTTTTCTGTTTGGTGTGTGGAAATGTTGACACAGAAGTCGAGCGCATGCATAATTTCCCTCAAAATCGCGAAAAGTGAGTGTTTTTGTATTTAAATCGCTATATATAAGTAGTTGAATTCTCTTGTAGATAGAAATTATGGCTGGAAGCAGTAGGCGTACACTATAATGGGGACTCATTACACACTTCTTTTATTTGTAACCAACACTTTGTAACAATTTTTTTTGACGACTGCAAATCACCTAAAACTTATTAGTTAAATACGTCTTTTTGTCTAATCGATGAAACAAGTAAATATCGTCATTCAAATAAATATTCGTATTGGGATCATGTAGCGCAAACATAATACAGAGATGCTAGTTTGGTTGCTAACAACAGGCGTTGGCTGTTTGAATAAATACTTAAATGTCAAACGACTTTGATATATGCGCAGCGTGTCAACCAGTTACTCTGGCTGAGGGACTTGATACAAGCACTTCATGGAGAACATTAGAGTTCTAGCCTGCAATTTGCGTGTGGCCTTACGCCAATGTGTTTAATTCAAGTGTAATATGCACTTGAATAAGTGTTTTTAATAATAGTAAGCACATAGATTTAATCCCTTAAACAAACTAAATAAATTTGTTATAGCGCTCTTTTCTTTTCTTCTCCGTTCTTCAATTTTACCATTTAATATAAACACTCTTTAATTTTACCATTTAATATGAACGTTTTTCAATTTGATTGTAATATTCTAAATTTAATACGAAAGTTCTTCAATGTGGCGTTAATAATTTTTGATCCAATATGGACGTCCTTCAACTTGACGGTAATATTTGAGATTTAATAAAAACGTTCTTCAATGAGGCCGTAATACTTGAGATTTAACCGGAATGTTCTCCAATTTAATAGAAATTCTTTTGTTTTAATCTAAACGTCCTATAATTGTTTGGTAACGAACGAAATGCCGTAATAGAAGGAAGCTTCGCATTTTTTGATAACCGTTTGATTGGATTTTGGTTTTTGGTTTTTGCGTAGAAGAAATACACGTTGAGCTTGTATAATTGGGTCCAAGAAGTGTATAGTTGATTGGCTGCACTACAGCATGTGGACAGCGACGTCATTTGTTTGTCGAGGCACCGTATGCATGCACATCTGGTTTAATACAATGTAACACTGTCACATAAACAAGAATCTGGCTATACAAGGTAAGCCTTCTTTATTATTTTCACATCACGTCCGCATTTGGTCAACATTGATACAAGGCAACATCTGAAAAATAACATTGTAATGACCTATAATTATTATTTTGCTTAACAAACTATAAAGGATTTTTGGTGTTTTGTAATTGTCAATATTTAAACTCAGAGTTATAACCGTTATTATTACAAACGACCTTAAACACCTTAATTGAGTTCTGATGAAAGTTTTCATTTATGTGTAATTATAGTTAAAGCATTTGAAAGTGAAATTATTAGATTTTTGACATTTCCATATAAACTTGTAAGCCTAATAACAGATCTGATATTTTGGGTATTGATTTGAGATAATTTTGTAACAAAAAGAAATGCTTAATATATTTGATATTTTATTTGAATTTATCATTCTACATTTGTGTAGAAGAAATTAAAGTACCATTTTTGATATGTAAATTTTGTACATACAACTTTTATCACGAAGCATCATTTAATTAAAGAATCATCATTTAATTCATTTAATTAATTGTTTTATTTTGAACAAGTGAGTTCAAAAATAGGGTAATTGGATCAAGGAATAAAAAACATAAATATCTTCAATATAATGATTTTCGTAACTCCCATTTGACGAAGGAGCACTGATAGCACTTTCTAAATTTGATGCCTAATATTTGTGTCTGTAAAAGTGCGTGCTTAATTGATATTTATAGCTTTTCTTATTATGAGGTAGCAAGAGTATACCTCTTATGTCCTCCTTTGTTAATTTAATTCAATTTTCTTTATAGCTCCTGCGTAAGCAGTAATTACAATATTCCTCTCTAAGGACTCTCAAGTCCCCCTTAGGGAAACTCTGTTTTTAAAACTTAATGACTTGGTGGCGCCCTTCCCATTTCCTTATTTTGGTATAAATTAAGCCACAGTAAGTAAATAATGTTTTGCAAAAAATACCACGACCAATCCTCATAAGCTCTACCCGAGGAATAGACCCCTAGCATAGTCGGAAGATAGTTGCGTTCCATCATTTTAAGCCTTTAAGGAAATCCCTCCTTAAAGTTCACTGGTTTCTTCAGAGAATATTAAAGAACCCACGGGTTACTTTAATTATTTAATTAACCAAACAAATCAGTAACGATAAAATGTAAGAACTTTATAAATCCTCTATTATATCTGCAATAACAAAATCTTGTCTGTCGTATTGGTATCGCTTGGTTCTGTACTTGACGCAATCGTTCCACATCAACATGCAAAGAAAAATTCCACAGAGCTAGCACGTAAATTAAAAAAATTCCTGCATTTGTAATGTAAACATTGATTCATTTGTGTGTAAAAACTGTGCTCTTTTATTAGTTATCTATGACGTTAAAGGTAAAATACATTAAGAAACGTAAGGGAGTGACCAACTGTTTATAAGCATGTAATCTATATTATAAAATGTAGAATTATATCATTCACTATATGTTTTGCAAATTGTGTCTTTTAAAAAATAATTTTGCATTAAAATATACAATGAACACCGCGTAGAATTGTTTTTTATTAAGTTTGTTCAACACTAGAGTTTATGATTTGTAGCGTTAAAATTGAATGAGTAAAGTTGAAAACAACAAATTGTTGAAACGTTAGATACAACTCGAGACCAAATCACCATATGTAAAATTTCAATAATTAATATAAAAAAGAAATTAAAATTTTACATTGCATGGTAATTTGATCTTGAGTTGTATTTGAAGTTTCAAATAAATTGTTTCCTACAGCTTATTTGAAATTCCCGCCAAATCCCGGGCCTAATCATTTGAATTAAAGCGTTTCCCGCCATTTCCTCCCACCGATATGTGAAAGCCTCCGACAATATCACAATTGCATTCATATTATAAAATAATTTTTGGTCCATTTTACCCTTTTTCTATTACCATAGCCTCCCACCATTTTTTCGACATTCATTTACTTCAACTCCATTACAACCCTCTCGTCTCATTAATAGTTGCTAGGATTTTTATCAAAGTACACTAAACGCCATTTCCATACTAGTAATTTTTTCCCTTGGACATTATCGAGTAGCATTCCCTGTTTTACAATATAAATGTTTGCGGACAAGCCGGGGCATGGAAAATCTAAAGATAAAATAATTGTAATCTCAGACTTTGAACCAGTCATGACTTCTATAGTTAGTTCTAGAATGTTTAGCAAATAAGACCAGAGAATAATCAATTAGGACCTTGAACATGTTTTCATGCAGGCACATGCATAGATTAACTTACACGTACTTTGAACCCGTGCATTTTTTCTTATATACTTGTACGGAAACGTCTAGAATATCTACATCAAATTCATACAATGATGACACACCATCACATTGTATTACCCATCAAATCAGCCATGACACACAGCTTAAATTAAAGTAACAGCGCAACTTATCCACAGACTACCTTCTTCTACCGGGCTGCATATAAACCAAACAATTCATTTATTAAAACAATATATACCATTCTCTACACCACTACCACCAGCACATTACCTTCTCGACCAATGAAACAGCGCATATAGTACATATCCTAGTCTAAGTCAATCGTGACGAATGGCGGTCAACTACAACCATTCGCTACTAATAACAATAAATCACAACGTGCTCACAAGATCACACGACCACACAACCACCTGTCTGCATGACCACCAGGTCGCATGACCACTAGGTCATAACATAATCAACTAATTTTATACCATGCCACTTGCCGTATTAACCAAAGGTTTAAATACGGAACAAACATCGCCATCGCTCTTATATTGGAAACAAAGATCCATGTTTACCAACTTCTTTTGCACTAGAAGTGGCATATGCATCAAAGTTTTGTATAAGTACGTATACAAGGGGCGTACGAGAACAAAAGGTGCAATTTTCTAACGAAAAATATCGGGTTTCCCATGTATTTTGAGCATTAAACTCTCAAAACATCTAAGGTCCGGTGCGGTCATTTTTGTACCATACATTGAATTCATCAGAACAGTCTTATAAAATCCTCGTCGCATATATCTTTGATCATAACCCAATAAAATCTGTCATGAGTTTAAACTGGTTCAAATTGAAAATAATACCCCTTATATACCTACAGGAATGCGCATGGGCAGGGGGGCGCGTGCTCAGGGGTGTGTATGGGCGGGGGTGCGCATGCTCAGGGGCGCCTTGGTATAAAATTTTCAATTTTATGTTAAGATTTTTCCAAGTTCGAACTACTAAAAATTTCACCAAGTCCGCCTTATGGGATCCACCCATTGGATCCACCCGATTCATATCTAACCTAGGTTAGAATTTTCTTCGACTAGCCATATCTGTTCCAGATTCGGCCCCATTCTCTACTACGCGGGCGGGTGTGCGCGCGGGTGCTCTAGAAAGTAGTTTTTTTGTAAAAACATATATTGTATTATTTTTATCCGAAGCGTCTTTAAAACTTGATATATGATTTGAAAGGATCTGATTCGTGCTCATTTGTAACCCAAATGCTTTCATCTAACTTAATTTTTAAGATTTTTGATTTTGAATATTTTGGGATTTGGTAAAATTTTTAGTAGTTCGAACTTATGCAAATTTTAACATAAAATTGGAAATTTTATACCAAGGCGCCCCTGAGCATGCGCCCTCTTGCCCATGCGCATTCCTGTAATGCTGGTATATAAGGGGTATTATTATCAATTTGAATCAGTTTAAACTTATGACAGATTTTATTGGGTTATGATTATAAATGTATGCGACGAGGATTTTTACGACTGCTATGGGGAGTTCAATGTATGGTACAAAAATGACCAGAACGGACCTTAGATTTTTTGAGACTTTAATGTTCAAAATACATGGGAAAACCGGTATTTTTCGTTCGAAAATTGCACTTTTTGCGCTCGACGTCCCTTGTATACCTACTGTCCAGAATTATTGATTATGTATATAAATTCTCGTTCACAAGCATTAGAGTTTCGCTTTAATGCAAGCTTTGATTATAATACTGAGTTGTATTCGAGCCTTGATTTAAAAGTCGTGATATGAAATAGATTAGTGTTTTAACATAGCGTTAAAATAAATAGCACTATGTGATACAAATCATTGTAGAGGTTGATATAAATTAACATTTAGTGCTTTGATAGGTAATGATTATAGTGCTTCAATATTAACTAAAATAGAATTGTAGCTTTAAAGTTAGAATATGTATTGTTAACGACTAGCTGGAAAGAAATCGTCCTGTGTGAGTACTTTAGAATTTCAATTTAACCACGAGTAAGAAACTTGAGATATCAAAACGTTATAAAGACTGTTGTTATTACAAAAGAGTTTTCGTTACAATATTTTATTTTACCTTTTATTTTTAAGAATTTGGAATAATGTTTTATAACTTTAACACTGTTTCTTGTTTTGTTGCTGTTGGTTCATTGTGAAATAAAAATTTTAATAATACCATAGAATAATAACACCCCCTGTTGACGCCATCAAGCTAATTTTATTTAAAATAGAAATTCTAACATTTCTTATATAGTTCATTTATGTAGTTGATAACTCGCAGATGTTGAAAGTTAAGTTACATAGTCAATTGCTTTTAGTAGTTTGCTTTAAAAGGTGTTGTTTCCAATATCATAATTAAAACTTGTGTCGCCGTTCCAATATCAGCAGCCACCTGTCGAACTCGTCCGCCGCCACCAATAGCTATCTTGATTAAGGGTGCCCTTTTTAAATTTAGTAGAAGAGTGGTTTCCTGTTGATCTTCTACAGTTGATGCTGAATTGGTAAGTACTTTTGTCTTGCACTTGCTTTATTTATGTATTTGGAACTTCCGCTAAAAATTGTTGATAAAATTAGTTGCACTACCGTTATCAAATTCACCACCCCCAAAGAAGTGACACTCGGCGTTTTTAGGAGAACCGAATTTCTTTGCGCATGTTTGAAATCCGCCATTACTTTGAAGGTTTATGTTTCAACCTCACTTTTGCGATTTAAAATTAAATGTTTATAGTGTTTGTAAATAAGTAATACTTTATTGTTAGACTGAATATTATTAGTATTATAATCTTATATTATTATTAAATTTTTAAATAAATGTTACTACAGATGTTACTGTTTTGCCCAAGATTGATAACACCACAACCCTAGCTGATGCCCATTTTCCTCTGAGGGTTTTGCAAACGTTTTAAACGAACATTTAACTACAGTGAAAAATGTAGCGCCTTCTACATCAGCACAATTAGGTAAACTAAAAGATATTTATATTATAATAATGCATACATTTGTAGATATGACTGTTATCACTTCAGCATTTCCCATCTCTCGATCACCTTTAAGACCAACAACATCTACACAAACATCAATTGTCTTAAGTAGTCATACTCCTCGTAAATTGAAATTAAAAAAGAAAATTAGACGATTGAGACAGAATCTTTCTTTCCAGACAATGTTGCATGTAAAAGAGCAAGCAGCAACATTAAAAGATTTCGAGCAGTTATGCGATAAGTTTATACCTAAGAAAGTAACGGACTTTGTAAAGTTTCAAGCTCATAGCTGTAGAAAAAAACCTAATGGCCAACGATACAGCACGCAATATAAAGAATTTGCGATTACTTTATATTTTTTGGGTCCACGAGCTTATAATTATTTAAGAAGCATTTTTGTTTGCCCATCAAAACGTGTTCTACAACGTATGGCGGAAAAATTAGTCCACAAACCGGGTGTTTATAATGAGCCTCTTTTTAAAGCTTTAAAGTAGCACAAATGCAAGATTAAAACCGCATCTTTTTTATCACATTGGAAGGGATGAAATTGTTGGGTTTACTGAACTACAAAGTAGAATAAAAAAGTTTGAACATGCTCGCAATGCCACTGTAATAATGATCAGAGGACTGTGTACAGAGTGGAAACAATCACTACCGTATTTTTTTGTAAATTCCAGCTTTCCTGCTGAGCAATTGCAAACAGTGTTAGAAGAATGCGTTGAAAAGTTATCTGAAATTGGATTAATTGTCGAAGCAGTAGTAACTGATATGGGATCAAATTTTATCAATCTGGCAAATAATTTAGGAGTGGCTGCTGACCATTCAGAGTTTTATGTAGGAGAGAAAAAAATGATATATATTTTTGATACTTCTCATTTGAAAAAAGCAACACGCAATCATTTATTACGAAACACTTTGCAGTCTGGCGAGAACAAAACTTCATGGTCATACGTACAACAATTTTATGATAAAGATAAAACCTTACCCAATAGATGTGCACCAAAGCTAACCGATTCCCATATCAATCCCAATAATTTTCAAAAAATGAAAGTTAAACAGTAGGTAAGCTACCTTCGTACGAGACCAAAAAACCGGTTTTCTTATGGGATTTAACATGGGAAATTCTAAGGTCCGTTCTGGTCATTTTTGCCAGATACATAGGTCATTTACCCCGAGGTCACCGCAAATATTCCTACATCTAGTAACAAAATCTGCACAATAGTTTTCTTCAACTAAACATTCTTAGCCTCCGAGGGTATGAATAGAGCACTCGGCACCCCGATCTGGACCGCCACCACCACCACCACCACCACCACCACCACCACCAACACCACCAACACCACCACCAACACCACACCATCAAAACAACCACCACAACCACCTCACCACCAAAACAACACCACCACCGCAACACCACCACTACCATCACAACCACTACCATCACCACCACCACCAAAACCAAACCACCACCACCAAACCACTACCATACCATCCAACAACCACCACCATCAAACCACCACCACCACCACCAAACCACCAACACCACCATCACCACCACCACCACCACCACCACCACCACCACCAACACCACCACCAACACCACACCATCAAAACCACCACAACCACCTCACCACCAAACAACCACCACCACCGCAACACCACCACTACCATCACAACCACTACCATCACCACCACCACCACCACCACCACCAAACCACCACCACCACCAAACCACTACCATCACAACCACTACCATCACCACCACCACCACCAACAAACCACCACCACCACCACCACAACCACCAACAACACCACTAACACCACAACCACCAACAACACCACCACCACCACCACCGGCAACACCACCACCACCACCACCACCAACACCACCACCAACACCACCACCACCACCGGCACCACCACCACCACCACCCACCACCACCACCACCACGGCCACCACCACCACCACCACACCACCACCACGACACAAACAAAAAATAATCGCACATCTGGTAACAGTATTAAATAACATGGTCATCTTAAATTTGGAGCAATAGTTTTCTACATTTTTAGCTTCCGGGACATGGATCGTGCTCTCACCCTGAACAAGACCACCACCATAACCACCACCACCGCCGCTGTCATGAAGACTGCTAAATACTATGTATTGTTTACTTTTTGTGATGATATTTGAATGCAGTCGCTAGACTTTAGATGTTGAGTTGGAACTATGCCGCAAGCACCATGGATCTAGCTTTGGTCAGAGGCACATGCAAAGGCAACCACACACTCAATTATCACAACATATTACGCAATTATAACAACATAGTTAACCACAACAAAACCATATTCTTAACCAATCAAAATATTGCTGCATATTTCGGGAGGTGAAGCAGGAAGCATGTGTTTAGCCAAATAGTTTTCTTCGACTAGCCATTTCCACCCACGAGATAAATGTACATTGTTTGGTATCAGCTAATAATAGAATTTTCCCAGCTACCAGAATTTCTAGGAATTTTTCAGATAACTTCATCCCCAGGAGCTACCCGCATTTTAAGATTTTGCCGGTAGCGATTTCCGACCGCCTTTATAGATTTTAACCACACGATATATCTAATTAGTCTAGAATTTTACTTACAATCCGAACCTGTAAACAGATTTAAAATCGGACCACCTCTTACAAAGTTACACACATATCTTCTAGTGAGCATACCGCCATCGTACCACTACTCGCTTTTAATGCCATATCATAGAGTTCGCAATAGACTTTATTGCTGTATGTCGTATTCTTTTTTCATTAAGTAATCGAATAAACCGCTCTTTCTGCTTCTAAAGAAACTCGGAGACACCATCGACGGCGCTGGCGTTCTTTATGCGATAGCTAGCCATACGGTTGTTAAACGCTGTGCTAACCATTTCTACGCCATTTTCGCCAGTAGCGGTAACTGCGGCATTTTTATGTCTGTTGCTTCTCAAGTGTGCGGCATGGGTAGTCTTTCCCATATCGAAATTGCACACTTTACACAGAATTTGTGGTTGTTTCGTACAAGATCCTTTAACAGCTGTCGGAGCTGAACGTTTACGGCTTGACATACCGTGCTGTTTTTCCTTGTGTCGCAGTAGGTTATCCATTCTCGTAAAAGCGATACCGCAAGACAAACAGTTTAAGTACTTTGCTGCCGACGGATGTATAAGCTTAACATTGGACGATGTTACACCACGACAATTGTTCTGGCGCCGTTTGAGAGCATTTTTCCAGGTATAGGAAGCACCGCAAGAGTTGCATTTAAAAACGTTTGTAGGTACCATTTTAGTACAAAACAAAATCTGCACTATAGGACTTTTGGTTAAACTTGTAAGCGAACTAACCTATAACTAAAAGAGTTAACTCATGCGTACCTGCTCTATGTGCCCTATAGAATACAAACCGAGGGTTTCCGAAAACAACCGAACGAAGTTGAGGATTCGGCGGGAAGCTAAATGACGTCATCTTTGCCAATCCATGCTGCTCGTCCAGTACATTTAGCACCAATGCATGCAAGCGGTTCACATCGACCATGCTGCGAATGCAGCTAGTAAAAACATCGGAAACGCCTTCCATATTATAGATCAACAATCACATCACGTGCATATTAAAAATCCAAAGGGTGGTAGCACACGCACACAAATTGGTTGCAAGTCGTGTGGAAGAAGATGCAGTGCTACTATAAACAAAAAACCTAATAAAACACTTTGAACCTTTACTAAGGGAATACCAAACTTGTTGTCTACAGAATACTTACTAATAAAGCAATTTAATTTTAAGTAACTTCTACCTCATATTTGCGGAAATGACAGACTTGAATATTTTTGAAACAATCGAAGATTGCCGAAGACGCATGAAGAGCGCACAAGCGCGGCCACTAAACCAATTAGCATTAATATCGTGTATTCCGTACTTTCGTAGGTTGCTCATTTCCTGGATTCAAATCTGACACATAGCAGTCGGCAACACGTAATTATTTCTAGAACCGACAAGTACTCGATATCGCCTAAATAGAGAATTAGATGCACGATGTCAGTCAACTTCCGATTCCCTCGTACAAGGTAGAAAAACTCGGTCAATCATCCATCTAACTTATACTTCGACCCGCTACCGTTCAGATAATTTCCAAACATTTTCAAACGACAATGGTCTCAGAATCTTTAAACCTCCAAGGAATCTATAACTCATGATCAATTACACGTTTGAGCTACCCGTAAACTAGCATATTTTTATAGTAACAGTGCGCAGTATAATACATGCATTCCCTTCTCTGCGCTACTGCTATTCTTGTAATTGCTTGAAAAGTCAGTCGCCCTTTTACTGCTAGAACCGCTGCAAGCACCATTCTATACTTTCGTTAAAAGTATAGCATATCGCGCACTTTTGCCTGATAATTAAATTTTACTTATGTAGGCTTTTACACTTTCGCATATTTAAACATCTAATACGATCGATTAACCACTTTCGATTATTCTAACGGAACCACCCTACATTCCGCCGCACCGTTCTTTTGAATCCAACAATCCGACGGGCTTCCACACTAGCACCTAACGTATCTTTCCTACTATTTGTTAAACAAAACTATCGACATCGCCATGTCTGTATGTGGACGTAAGCAGATGTTTGTAGATGTGTATGAGAATATGTAACCATATACATTAATCAGCCTAAGCTATTTTATTTAGTCCAAGAAAACTACCATTTCTCTAAACCACAATTATTAATCGCGTTTATAGGTTAAACATTTCTACCATTTCCCAATGACTGGCGCTACGTACAAGGAAACCTTAATTTCTTATTGGAGAGAATCCTTATTCTCCCACGCACTGTTGCGTTGTCGCATTCCCACCTCTTTAGGTAATATATGCTCGTTATAGGTTGTAGGACCCTCGGTATCTTTCTCGCTTACAATACAGCAGGACTTGATTTTGTACCGACGAATTCCAAAACTAGACCGCCATTAAACCAGTCTTTAAATCTCCCTACAACTTTTTTGTTGACAAGCGGTATATTGTGTTTGTCATCTGCAGGGTAGTCACTCGTTTAAAATAACCATATTTTGTTTGGCATCAATTAATATTAGATTTTATAGAGAGTCCAAATCTGTAAATAGATTTAAAATCGGACCACCCCTTACAAAGTTATACCTTTTAAAGACCCAAATCGCCAATTTTTGTCCATCTTTATTTAACAACATCCTTAGAACCTTTTTTCGCTACCCAAGACATATGCTTTAACCAACCGATTTCTGTCCATTTGGGAGGAGGCAGAATAATTATTAACCTAGACTTTAGATCCGTGTTCGTATCGGTTCGTGCATGGCAACTTCTAGAATGTTTACCATAAAAGATCAGAGAATAATCAAATTTCACCCTATGGGGCCTATGGGGCAATTTCACCCTATTCTGATGGAAATAAATTCAAGGAACTTTGCCAATAAAGCACCCACAACCAGACTTAGATCTGATTATGCAAATAAAAAACTAGTTTAACATTGTTGTAATATCACCAAGCTATACACAACAACAAACTTTAAATAAATTGTCTTTGAAACTTAAATGGATTTTATCTTTACAGTGCTACTATATCTGGTTGAACCGAGAAACACAGCAGTTAAGGCGATGACGAGGACAAAATCGATATGAATCGGCATAGCTCTGACTCCCAACAGGTGAGGCGTGATCTGCTAGACCGCAGAGTCTACAAACAGAATGGTTGAATTAGCGCACATCCCAATATTTATAGTGTACCCCCAAATAGCGAACTGAAGGTCATCTAATACATGCAAGTGATTAAACAGACTAAATTGTGATTAATTAAAAAACAAGCGCACCGTGATGGGTATACCAAAAACAAATTGCAACAATTTAACCGAACTTGTTTATTATGTTTTAAGACCGCCACGGCCATCATGACGGCCACCCATCGTGGCCTCCACGTTAGAACCAGGGTCACCATGGAGACCGCTAAATACTATGTATTGTTTACTTATTGTGATGATATTTGAATGCAAGGTAGCACAGTGCATTAACGTTTACCACATAGCCCAGTCGCTAGACTTTAGATGTTGAGTTGGAACTATGCCGCAAGCACCATGGATCTAGCTTTGGTCAGAGGCACATGCAAAGGCAACCACACACTCAATTATCACAACATATTACGCAATTATAACAACATAGTTAACCAAGGCAAAATCATATTCTTTAGTAAACAAAATATTGCTGTGTATTTCAGAAATTACAACACTATCTCGGTCAAATGTTACTAATCAAGAATGTGATGGTTATACAAACCGATAAGCATACTTAAATATAGTAATAATTGTCTATACAAAATATAAAATAACCCATTTTCAAATTCTAAATCAAAACCCAAAACGGCGCTAGATATAAATATAGTAATTACATCAATCGATGTGTATTACTAAAATAATGATATAATCACAATTAAAATTTTTTATATTTTGCACCGTTTTCAAGTCATCATCAGAAAAACTCAAAACGGCACTACATACTAATACGACAATTGCTCCAATCAATGCGGTATATTCAAATATAAAAATAATTGTCTTTACAAAATTTGGTTATCTTTAGCCGTTTTCAAGATATAGAGTGAAATCCAAAAGGGCGGTAGATATTAAAATAAAAATTTTACTAATTGATGCGCCAGGCGAAATAATGAGAAAATTGTTTTACTAAATTTAAATATCTCTAACCGTTTTCAAGATATAGAGCGAAATCGAAAAGGGCACTAGATATCAAAATAAAAATTTCGCTAATTGATGCGCCAGACGAAGTAATGAGAAAATTGTTTTACTAAATTTAAATATCTCTAACCGTTTTCAAGATATAGAGCGAACTCCATAAGGGCACTATGTATCAAAATAACAATTACACCGATTTATATAGCATAACGCAAATATTAAAATAATTGTTTTTGCAAAATTTAGTTATCTTTAGCCGTTTTCGTGTTATCCGTAAAAAACCAAAAAGGCACAACGTATCAATATAACAATTGCACCGGCTGATGTAGCATAATAAAACACGCAAGTCGCTGTCTTTGCCTAATGTCGATATCTTTAACCGTTTCCGTGTTAAAATTAAAAACCCAAAAGGTACTACAAACCAATAAGACAATTACGCAGGCGGATTCTTTTATGCTCAGATACGCAAATAATTCCGATATCTTTATAGACAAAAAATTTACAAATGACTTAAACATGCATTGAGAGCAAAAGTTTATACTTACATAAAAACGCTTTGGGCACTTTATAATCGATATATCAACCACTATGAAAACTGCAGCAAAATTAAATTTGCAGGTTGTAACAGGATTGTTAACTGGAGAATTGGTATAAAGCCGAGTTTTTTCCGTATATTCGTTATCACATGGATGGTGACCGATCTCATTTATCTATCTAGCGGTGGTTAATGTAACCATTAGCCTGGGGTAAAGTCGCGTGCAACACTGAACATAGACTTCGAATTAGACTAAAAATTAACATTTTGTCATTTGCGGAATTTTTTGCCGATCTATGTATCTTAACCCCTGCGCGTGCACACCCCTGCCCATGCGCACCCCTGCGCGTGCACACCCCTGTCCGAGGTTTATTATTTGTTTATTCGCAAGCATCGTGTAAATACCTACGCAACTCAAACATCAAGTTTTTCTGCGATTTATTTAAATCTTTTTAGAAAATCTTGTCTAGCACAGCTTCCTATTGCTAACGTGAATATATATTTTACTGATTTTATTATTTTTGTGTATAAGGTTTACGTTGGCAAGACGCTTCCTAAGAATCTAAAATCGCGTTTTTTTAAAATCAAAAGATGTTAATAAGTTTCGTGCAAGATTTTCGCAATTACCTGTTAGTAACCCCCTTAATAACAATATTCACGCAAAGTATGAGTGAATGTGAACTATACAACAATGTCAAGTTCAGGCATCGTTAATGAGATTCTTATTACATCTTATTTAAAAACAAGTATTAACAACCCATTGGAAAATAACAATAAGCGTTAATACTGTTTATTCGGTATAATAATCATTAATAGCATAAATTTGCATACAGTTAAGATACATAGATCGGCAAAAAATTCCGCAAATGACAAAATGTTAATTTTTAGTCTAATTCGAAGTCTATGTTCAGTGTTGCACGCGACTTTACCCCAGGCTAATGGTTACATTAACCACCGCTAGATAGATAAATGAGATCGGTCACCATCCATGTGATAACGAATATACGGAAAAAACTCGGCTTTATACCAATTCTCCAGTTAACAATCGTGTTACAACCTGCAAATTTAATTTTGCTGCACTTTTCATAGTGGTTGATATATCGATTATAAAGTGCCCAAAGCGTTTTTATGTAAGTATAAACTTTTGCTCTCAATGCATGTTTAAGTCATTTGTAAATTTTTTGTTTATAAAGATATCGGAATTATTTGCGTATCTGAGCATAAAAGAATCCGCCTGCGTAATTGTCTTATTGGTTTGTAGTACCTTTTGGGTTTTTAATGATAACACGGAAACGGTTAAAGATATCGACATTAGGCAAAGACAGCGACTTGCGTGTTTTATTATGCTACATCAGCCGGTGTAATTGTTATATTGATACGTTGTGCCTTTTTGGTTTTTTACGGATAACACGAAAACGGCTAAAGATAACTAAATTTTGCAAAAACAATTATTTTAATATTTGCGTTATGCTACATAAATCGGTGTAATTGTTATTTTGATACGTAGTGCCCTTATGGAGTTCGCTCTATATCTTGAAAACGGTTAGAGATATTTAAATTTAGTAAAACAATTTTCTCATTACTTCGTCTGGCGCATCAATTAGCGAAATTTTTATTTTGATATCTAGTGCCCTTTTCGATTTCGCTCTATATCTTGAAAACAGTTAGAGATATTTAAATTTAGTAAAACAATTTTCTCATTATTTCGCCTGGCGCATCAATTAGTAAAATTTTTATTTTAATATCTACTGCCCTTTTGGATTTCACTCTATATCTTGAAAACGGCTAAAGATAACCAAATTTTGTAAAGACAATTATTTTTATATTTGAATATACCGCATTGATTGGAGCAATTGTCGTATTAGTATGTAGTGCCGTTTTGAGTTTTTCTGATGATGACTTGAAAACGGTGCAAAATATAAAAAATTTTAATTGTGATTATATCATTATTTTAGTAATACACATCGATTGATGTAATTACTATATTTATATCTAGCGCCGTTTTGGGTTTTGATTTAGAATTTGAAAATGGGTTATTTTTATATTTTGTATAGACAATTATTACTATATTTAAGTATGCTTATCGGTTTGTATAACCATCACATTCTTGATTAGTAACATTTGACCGAGATAGTGTTGTAATTTCTGAAATACACAGCAATATTTTGTTTAGTAAAGAATATGATTTTGCCTTGGTTAACTATGTTGTTATAATTGCGTAATATGTTGTGATAATTGAGTGTGTGGTTGCCTTTGCATGTGCCTCTGACCAAAGCTAGATCCATGGTGCTTGCGGCATAGTTCCAACTCAACATCTAAAGTCTAGCGACTGGGCTATGTGGTAAACGTTAATGCACTGTGCTACCTTGCATTCAAATATCATCACAATAAGTAAACAATACATAGTATTTAGCGGTCTCCATGGTGACCCTGGCTCTAACGTGGAGGCCACGATGGGGTGGCCGTCATGATGGCCGTGGCGGTCTTAAAACATAATAAACAAGTTCGGTTAAATTGTTGCAATTTGTTTTTGGTATACCCATCACGGCGCGCTTGTTTTTTAATTAATCACAATTTAGTCTGTTTAATCACTTGCATGTATTAGATGACCTTCAGTTCGCTATTTGGGGGTACACTATAAATATTGGGATGTGCGCTAATTCAACCATTCTGTTTGTAGACTCTGCGGTCTGGCAGATCACGCCTCACCTGTTGGGAGTCAGAGCTATGCCGATTCATATCGATTTTGTCCTCGTCATCGCCTTAACTGCTGTGTTTCTCGGTTCAACCAGATATAGTAGCACTGTAAAGATAAAATCCATTTAAGTTTCAAAGACAATTTATTTAAAGTTTGTTGTTGTGTATAGCTTGGTGATATTACAACAATGTTAAACTAGTTTTTTATTTGCATAATCAGATCTAAGTCTGGTTGTGGGTGCTTTATTGGCAAAGTTCCTTGAATTTATCTCCATCAGAATAGGGTGAAATTGCCCCATAGGCCCCATAGGGTGAAATTTGATTATTCTCTGATCTTTTATGGTAAACATTCTAGAAGTTGCCATGCACGAACCGATACGAACACGGATCTAAAGTCTAGGTTAATAATTATTCTGCTTTCTCCCAAATGGACAGAAATCGGTTGGGTAAAGCATATGTCTTGGGTAGCGAAAAAAGGTTCTAAGGATGTTGTTAAATAAAGATGGACAAAAATTGGCGATTTGGGTCTTTAAAAGGTATAACTTTGTAAGGGGTGGTCCGATTTTAAATCTATTTACAGATTTGGACTCTCTATAAAATCTAATATTAATTGATGCCAAACAAAATATGGTTATTTTAAACGAGTGACTACCCTGCAGATGACAAATACAATATACCGCTTGTCAACAAAAAGTTGTAGGGAGATTTAAAGACTGGTTTAATGGCGGTCTAGTATTGGAATTCGTCGGTACAAAATCAAGTCCTGCTGTATTGTAAGCGAGAAAGATACCGAGGGTCCTACAACCTATAACGAGCATATATTACCTAAAGAGGTGGGAATGCGACAACGCAACAGTGCGTGGGAGAATAAGGATTCTCTCCAATAAGAAATTAAGGTTTCCTTGTACGTAGCGCCAGTCATTGGGAAATGGTAGAAATGTTTAACCTATAAACGCGATTAATAATTGTGGTTTAGAGAAATGGTAGTTTTCTTGGACTAAATAAAATAGCTTAGGCTGATTAATGTATATGGTTACATATTCTCATACACATCTACAAACATCTGCTTACGTCCACATACAGACATGGCGATGTCGATAGTTTTTGTTTAACAAATAGTAGGAAAGATACGTTAGGTGCTAGTGTGTGGAAGCCCGTCGGATTGTTGGATTCAAAAGAACGGTGCGGCGGAATGTAGGGTGGTTCCCGTTAGAATAATCGAAAGTGGTTAATCGATCGTATTAGATGTTTAAATATGCGAAAGTGTAAAAGTCTACATAAGTAAAATTTAATTATCAGGCAAAAAGTGCGCGATGTGCTATACTTTTAACGAAAGTATAGAATGGTGCTTTGCAGCGGTTCTAGCAGTAAAAAGGGCGACTCACTTTTTCAAGCAATTACAAGAATAGCAGTAGCGCAGAGAAGGGGAATGCATGTATTATACTGCGCACTGTTACTATAAAAAATATGCTAGTTTACGGGTAGCTCAAACGTGTAATTGATCATGAGTTATAGATTCCTTGGAGGTTTAAAGATTCTGAGACCATTGTCGTTTGAAAAATGTTTGGAAATTATCTGAACGGTAGCGGGTCGAAGTATAAGTTAGATGGATGATTGACCGAGTTTTTTCTACCTTGTACGAGGGAATCGGAAGTTGACTGACATCGTGCATCTAATTCTCTATTTAGGCGATATCGAGTACTTGTCGGTTCTAGAAATAATTACGTGTTGCCGACTGCTATGTGTCAGATTTGAATCCAGGAAATGAGCAACCTACGAAAGTACGGAATACACGGTATTAATGCTAATTGGTTTAGTGGCCGCGCTTGTGCGCTCTTCATGCGTCTTCGGCAATCTTCGATTGTTTCCAAAAAAAATATTCAAGTCTGTCATTTCCGCAAATATGAGGTAGAAGTTACTTAAAATTAAATTGCTTTATTAGTAAGTATTCTGTAGACAACAAGTTTGGTATTCCCTTAGTAAAGGTTCAAAGTGTTTTATTAGGTTTTTTGTTTATAGTAGCACTGCATCTTCTTCCACACGACTTGCAACCAATTTGTGTGCGTGTGCTACCACCCTTTGGATTTTTAATATGCACGTGATGTGATTGTTGATCTATAATATGGAAGGCGTTTCCGATGTTTTACTAGCTGCATTCGCAGCATGGTCGATGTGAACCGCTTGCATGCATTGGTGCTAAATGTACTGGACGAGCAGCATGGATTGGCAAAGATGACGTCATTTAGCTTCCCGCCGAATCCTCAACTTCGTTCGGCTGTTTTCGGAAACCCTCGGTTTGTATTCTATAGGGCACATAGAGCAGGTACGCATGAGTTAACTCTTTTAGTTATAGGTTAGTTCGCTTACAAGTTTAACCAAAAGTCCTATAGTGCAGATTTTGTTTTGTACTAAAATGGTACCTACAAACGTTTTTAAATGCAACTCTTGCGGTGCTTCCTATACCTGGAAAATGCTTTCAAACGGCGCCAGAACAATTGTCGTGGTGTAACATCGTCCAATGTTGCTTATACATCCGTCGGCAGCAAAGTACTTAAACTGTTTGTCTTGCGGTATCGCTTTTACGAGAATGGATAACCTACTGCGACACAAGGAAAAACAGCACGGTATGTCAAGCCGTAAACGTTCAGCTCCGACAGCTGTTAAAGGATCTTGTACGAAACAATCACAAATTCTGTGTAAAGTGTGCAATTTCGATATGGGAAAGACTACCCATGCCGCACACTTGAGAAGCAACAGACATAAAATGCCGCAGTTACCGCTACTGGCGAAAATGGCGTAGAAATGGTTAGCACAGCGTTTAACAACCGTATGGCTAGCTATCGCATAAAGAACGCCAGCGCCGTCGATGGTGTCTCCGAGTTTCTTTAGAAGCAGAAAGAGCGGTTTATTCGATTACTTAATGAAAAAAGAATACGACATACAGCAATAAAGTCTATTGCGAACTCTATGATATGGCATTAAAAGCGAGTAGTGGTACGATGGCGGTATGCTCACTA